>CM060953.1:85704722-86324722 GCA_030765055.1 Mantis religiosa
ACACACACACACACACACACACACACACACACACACACACACACACACACACACACACACACACACACACACACACACACACACACACACACACACACACACACACACACACACACACACACACACACACACACACACACACACACACACACACACACACACACACACACACACACACACACACACACACACACACACACACACACACACACACACACACACACACACACACACACACACACACACACACACACACACACACACACACACACACACACACACACACACACACACACACACACACACACACACACACACACACCCACACACACACACCCACACCCACACCCACACCCACACCCACACCCACACCCACACCCACACCCACACCCACACACACACCCACACACACACACACACACACACACACACACACACACACACACACAGGCATATATTTTCCACACTGGACATGTCCATCTTTCCAATTTTTGAGAATGCAATTTAGTCTTCTAGTCTAGTATTATTCCTTGGAACAATTTGATGAACTTTGTTTTCCAAACAACAAATACCATTGTTATGAAAATTTCTATATAAAATATCTATTTCTACTTTTAAAAATAGATAATTTACTCATACACACATAATAGTTGCAGTCAGAACTGAAATAGCTTATTCCTAAATTATAAATTATTGTATGTTTTAAGTTGTAGCGGTGAACCATTATAAAAATATAAAGAAAAAAAAGTGTGAAAATTAAAATTTTAATGCATGTATTTAACATATATTTCACATATATTTTTCACATAGATGAATAGCTTTCATGTCTCAAATTAATTTTATTTAAATAAATTAAATAAATAAACAAGCCTGCAGGATCCCTTTTAGGCAAAAGGTCTCCTAGAGTATATGGTACGGTACTCTTTTTCACTGCACTATCAATCACTGTTTTTATCCTATCCCTCATTTCTTTCCACTTCATTCTGACTCTTGCCATTCTCATCCACTGCACACCCATGCTGCATTAAATGCTTGCGACCATATCTGCCATTATTTAAGTAACTGCATGTAAAACAATTATTTATAGCTAAAGTTTCACAATTTAATAAATATAATTTTGTAAAGTATGTATTTCCAGACATTACCTGATGAAAGTTGTAATGGATAAAGCTAACAAGAGAATAATCACTATGCTCCCACTTGTACGCACTAGAGAGTTTGATGGCATCATCTCTGCTCTATGTGGAGCCTGTGTACCAAAAATCGGGTGCAGAGTATAGCTGGAAGTACCCAAAAATGAGTCCAAAGTATATAGGAGCATATAGGCATAGTAACACAGAATTGTACAGGAGCAATTGTTTACACCTGACAGGCAGCAATATACACAGAGCAGCATCCCCCACCCTCGGTGTCTGACAAGGGATGTCCAACAGCTACTTGCAAGTGGTCACATGCTTACTAGGCTTCAGTTTTGGGCATTGTGGTTCTACTCCTCAGCAGATTTTTGGTGCACATGGTTTATACACAGCAGGCATTATATCATCAAATTTCCAGGTGTGATTACAGTGATAGTTTCATTGTAAGCATATTCCCAAAAAATTTCATAACTATAGCTTTATTAATGTTGAATGTTATGCATCTAAGTATGAGCAAGGATAATAGAAAACTGCTAACAGTATTAACTCACAGTGATACAAACTTTAAAATAAAATTTAAGCCTTAAGCATTGTAAAAATTACCTAGCACCTATTTTAACACCAAGAATCAGGATTTTTAATCAGATACAAATTTAAAAAGGTGCTTTCTTTTAGCCATTTTTTGCATGCAAGTTCCTTTAAAGATCTTTAATATGAGCAGACGATAACAGTGTTATCAGTTACTATCATGCAGGTAATTGATTGAACAATCATGTTTCTAATAACTTAAATGTGGACATTTTAAATTATCTTTTATAGAATGCATCACAAAAGGTACTTTTATAAACTGTGTACCTAACACTTTAATCACTTCAAAAATATTTTTCTGTGATTACACTACCCAACATGATTTTTGTGGCAAAGCATCTGATAAGTGATTATAACTAAATAAGGTCTCCTGATTTCATAAATGTCACTGGTTTTCTTGTATCACATCTAGTTTAAATGCTAATCATGATTTACTGTCTTAAAATGCGTCACGTGGCTCAGAGCTGCTTTGTAATAACAATGAATCCTTGGTTCATGACTGAAGAAAGGGGGTAAAAACATGTTATAAATACTTTCTTAATTGATCCACAAGTTATTTTGCCACCACTACACATCAAACTGGGAATCATGAAGTAGTTTGTTAAGGCCTTGGACAGAAGCAGCCCATTTTCGGTATACTGCAAGCAAGTTTCCACATCTATCAAATGCAAAATTCAAGGAAGCCATTTTTGATGGGCCACAAATTAGAAAGCTGCTAAAAGATCCAAACCTTAAACAGATGAAGAATGCTGTGGAACTTGTTGCATGGATTTCAATGAGGGATGTCATGACAACGTTCCTAGGAAATGTAAAGAGTGAACAGTATGAAACAACAATGAAAATGATGTTTGATCACTTTCCTGAAAACGTTGTGACTGTAAGTGAAGAGATGGAAGAGAGGTTTCACCAAGACATCAAGGAGGCAAAAAGAGGATATCAGGTGAGGTGGAATATACTAATGAGGACTGACTACTGTTGGTGTTTGAAAAGACATGGCAAACATGCAGCAGCCAAAGTATAAACTTTTTCAACAGTTTAATCTTTCGGATGATCAACTTTCCACTAAACAGAGAAGATTATCAAGAAGAATACCTACACATAAAAAAAGTAGCTATATCCAACGGTTTCAACCCAAATTTAATAGACAAAACTGTTAACAGACTCAACAAAGCTAAGAAAATAAAAGAAACCACCACCCTAGAACCTACAGGAGAAAAAGAGAAAAAACTTTTTAAAAAATTCACCTTCCACCCATCAGCCTATAACAAATTCCAAAAAATATTCTCAAAACACAACATAACTCTTGCACCTCAAAACAGGTTTAATATCAGAAATTTGTTAAAAGGCCCTCCCAAAAATTCAATCAATACCAAAGAAAAACCAGGAATCTATGAGATCAAATGTGAAACTTGCCCTAAAATTTATATAGGAAAAACAAAAAGAAATTATTTGAAGCAAAAGGTTAGAAACAGTGATGTATATAACAATTGAAGTAATGAGTTGGTATTCAAACACAACATCACTTAAAATATCCTTACTTGAACAATTGTTTCGGAGACCGGTCTCCGAAACAATTGTTCAAGTAAGGATATTTTAAGTGATGTTGTGTTTGAATACCAACTCATTACTTCAATTGTTATATACATCACTGTTTCTAACCTTTTGCTTCAAATAATATTAATCTGGCCAACAAGTCAATCAAAAGGTACATTTCCGATCTGGTTCTCCACGTGGAATTTCAAAAAAATGGCAGACATGAAGGTAAGACCAGAAATAACGGTTTTTAATTCAAATTTTAATGGGGCTAGGAGTGATATAAAACTTTACCTGAAATTGGAAATAAAAAGAAGGAACACATGTGCCGACATACGTTTTTTAGATTTATGTTTATACCATAAAGTCACACCAAAATTCGTGAGAAAGATAGTAAAATTCAAAAACAATAGCAAAGCTCAGCTTGCAGCCGACAAAAAAGTCATTCAATTGGAAAAGCATAAACACTATGCTAAATTGGAATCACTTGACCTAGAAGCATACGCACTAAATCTAAAACTAACAGAAAATCTTGGATACATCCTCTGGTACAATTTGAAAACAAATTTCCTGGAAATCCTTAATAAGAAAATGAAAACAAAAACTTTTAGACAAAAACGGAAGTTACAAAACTTAAGAAAAAATAAATCTATAGAGACAAACCAAAAATTACCGGAGAATTCTAACATTTCTCACGTAACAAATCTATCTTCAGAAACTTTCAACGAACGAGAACTTTCGGTTCTTAATAAAGGTTTAAAAGCATGTATAGGTTACTCCAATAACACGGATGAATTAATAGCAGACATAGAAATAGCTTCCGGTAACCTAAAAGAACAAGAAAAAATTGCCGTACGCAAAGAATGTGAAACAGCCATACGGGAAATACAGAAAGATGTTAGAAATAATTTCCCTTACAAACAAGTAATCAAGACCCTCAAATCAAAACCGGTAATATACACAAAAGCAGACAAAGGCAACCAAATAGTAATCCTAAATAGATCAGATTACATCTCTAGAGTAGAAAACATGTTACAAAGTAATGAATTCAAAAAATTGGAAAGTGACCCACTAAAATTTTGTCTGAAAAAATTCGAGGATACCTTAAATGAAGTCCGGATATTATCTGATATACAGAAATCTAAAGTAAAACCAGACCACCCAATATTACCGAGACTTTATGCGTTGCCAAAAATTCATAAACCAGGAGATAAAATGAGGCCCATTATCAACAACATAGATGCACCTACCTACAAGTTAGCCAAACATCTAGTACATACTTTTTCATCATTGCCTCAGTTCCACAGCCTAGCCATTAGAAATTCATTAGATTTAGTAGACAAGATCTCAAATTTACAATTGGATACAGAAGACAAACTAGTATCATTTGATGTCACCTCTCTTTTTCCCAGTATTCCAACAGATGAACTTATGTTACTCCTCAAGAAGTGGCTCAGACAGACTAACATTTCAACCGAAGAAATAGAAGATCTCACAAAACTTACTCATTTATGCATACATCAAAATTTCTTTACATTCAACGGTCAATTCTATCAACAGACCTCAGGCCTAACAATGGGCAATCCACTTTCACCTTTCCTAGCCAACCTCTTTATGAGCTACTTTGAAACACATATCACATCATCCTTCCCATACATCTTCAAATGCTGGTACAGATATGTTGATGATATTTTTGCCATTGTTCCACACAAATTCATACAAGATTCCTTAAAACTACTGAACATACAGAATAAAACAATAAAGTTCACAATAGAGATAGAAACAGATGGCTACCTACCTTTCCTAGATCTGAAGATAATTCATGAACTAAATAACATATCTTTTGGCATCTACCGGAAGCCAACACAAACAGACAATTACATCAAGAACGATAGCTACAACCCGACACCCCACAAACATGCAGTTTTGAACAGTTTAGCACATAGACTAATCAACATCCCATTGAAACAGAATGAATACAACAAAGAATATAACCAAATGATTAACATAGCTGCAATTAATGGATACAGTAAAAAATTATTAGAAAAGAAAATTTGGAAATTTAAGAAACAAAAACACATATTGGATACCACAAAACTAACAGATTCAAAATCCGAGAAACAGTTCAAGAAATTCACATATCATCCCAAAGTACATCATAAATTCAACAAGATATTCAAGAAGTATAACATCACCCTAGCCCCAATAAATAAATTCAGTTTAAAAAACTTATTATGCAACAACCTGAAAGACCCAGTACCTGAAAACAAGAAATCAGGTATATACAAAATAAACTGCTCAGACTGTAATAAGTTCTACATAGGAAAAACCAAAAGAAGTTTACAAATTAGATTACAGGAACATATGAGATGTGTGAAATACAAACAAATAGAAAAATCAGCAATAGCCCACCATTTTTGGTCTACCAATCATGAAATTGTACCAAATATAAAACTATTAAAGCCAGCCAATAATGCAGCTGAGCTCGATGTTTGGGAGAAGTTGCTAATTATAAAAAACAAACAGTATACGTTAAATTTCGAATTGCCGCCTGAAAACTCTCTTTGGAAGTTCATCTCACAATCAACAGATGTCACCTCAAACAACCAGCTCACTTCAAGAAACCACGGATCCAACCAGTTGGATAGTTGCTGATGATGGGGACGAGCCGGTCTCCGAAACAATTGTTCAAGTAAGGATATTTTAAGTGATGTTGTGTTTGAATACCAACTCATTACTTCAACAAAAAGAAATATTAACATCAGAACTAAAGAACATATGAGAAACATTAAAAATGGTGAAACAGAAAAATCAGCAGTGGCTTTTCATTTTTTGAATACGACATGACATCAATTTGCAAACATCTCTAATAAAATACGTTAATCACCCCATAGACCTTTCCGTATGGGAAAAAATCTTCATTAACAAAAATCGTCATAGAGTCATGAATTTTGAAACTCCACCACCGGACATCTTTGACAAATACATCACGCCATCTATTAACAATACGGAGAAAGAAGAAACCACTACAACTTGCACTAGTCGAGTATCAGCTGAGGATAGGAGCAAAAGCTCTTGAAACATGTCCTGTGAATAAACAGTGTGAGTGAAGCAATGTGTCAATATATTCTCGATTCAATTTTGTACTATGCAGCAGCCAGTCACTGGGCAGCCAAGTTCTCATTCAAAGGGGACATCTAGGACTGTTTGCACTGAAGGTGACAGCAATGTTTTACTGCAGTAACATCTTCTGGTGTTTTTTCATATATTCATTGCCTTCTTTGTGAATTCTTTGGACATATTTAATTGCTAGAGCACAAAAATCACGAATTTGTATGTTTCAGCAATAACCAAGAGATTCTGGTTCGAACCTAGGTATTGGTACTTATATAGGTGAAACTTCTGTCATTTGGCCCCTTCTCAGAAAAAATTGTGGAATAGACATGTCGAGGACTGTTTATAAATATCACTATACTTTATGTATGATATTTCCAAACTGTTTTCATTTGTTTCACAGTTTTTATTCCTATATCTCTTATTTTGGAGTACCTGTTGCAAGAAAACCTGACATGATACGTAGAAATGAATAATGGATTAGTATTCAGTGACCCAAAATTAGTTAAGATTACATGTCACATCTCTTGCTACAAGAAAAAGGTTTCAAAATGCTGGATAGTGTTATTTTTCCTTTTATAAAGTAAAATTCTAAATACTTCTAAGACAAATTGTAATACATTTCATTTCATGGATGTATTTTACTGCTTGTTTAATCATTATTTTATATGTGTATTATGCAAAGAATTGTAAATGTTTAAATATATTTCCTTGAGCACTATAACCAATTACCTCTTTTTTGGAAGTTGAGCTGAATCCCACTTTGTCCATTGTGCAGCAGTTTTATTTGTTGATTCAGATGCTGATGTTGAACCTGCAGCCCCACCAGTCAAATGTAAAACAGTTGGTACTGCATGCTCTGCTGGAGGACTGCTACTTGGAGTGATAGTATCTTTCTTATTGGAGTCATTATTTGTAGTTTTGGGTGTTATACTTTTTGGCACTGCAAAACAAACATGAGGCTACATGAACTGTTACTGAAGTGTATAGCCCGCATTACTTACTTTATAATGAAATAGATGACTGAAGTTTGGAGATATACCGAATATGTGCTTCAAATTATAATGGAAATATATCGAGATTCAACTGTATTGGAACACCACAGTGAAGCGAAAAATTGAGTCGCACAAGAGCCGTAGATGCAAGCGAAGATTTGCGAAACATGTCCTCAAAATAGGTACGAAAGTGAAGCAGATGTGTTAAAAAATGCGACTCATCTAAAATTTAATAATATAATGGAAATGTTTTTATCATAATTAAGGAGGAATTGAATTTGTTTAGCTAATTAGTTAAGCACACTTGTAAAAGAAAAATGTATGTCAGGAATTTAGATGTAGATTCAACTCATGCAAGCGATGAAAATATATTGTGAGGAAAGCTTTTATTTTCTTGAAACAGATCTTTTTCTACAATGTACTTGCATTGTATGATTGATACATTATGAAATAAACGTAGCATGCCTCATAAATCTATGTCTTTAAAAGGAAGTACCAAAAGCATTAAAAATATATATACATACATACCACATATATAATTAAATTCAATGAGTGAAAATTTTTAGAATAAGGATTTATACGAGGGTCAATAAAACCAAGGTGACCATTTTATATATTCCAAATAACTAATTAAGTGGTTATTGCACTATATACATTTGAAAACATGGTGTACACATTAAAGTATCTCAACACAATGTTATCTTATGGAACTGTTGCACATTGAGTGCAGGCTTTCAAATGTAGCTGCATAGCAACTGTTTACCTGCTGCACAGTGAATGTCCAGAGTATGCTATAGAATGCAGAGAAAACGTTCAGGGCTGCTAAACAATGCAATAATCCTTCATGATAATGCACCAAGCTACATTGCAGCCTGTGTCTAGAACCTTATGCTGCAGTGGCTGTGGGAGATCTTGGAATACCCTTGTACTCCCCTGATTTCAGTCTTGCGGCTTTGATCTTGTTCCAAAAATGAAGATGTTGCTGAGTGGGAAGAAGTTTGCAAAGAAGGAGGACATTGTAATGGTGCATCAATGAGAAGTGGTATGCATAGACACATCTTACACAGCTGATGGTATTTAGCATCTGCCCCATCATTGGTAAATATGTGCGGAAGCCTTGGGAGATTATTTTGAAAGTTACCATATAAAGATGTTGCACCTATAAGCTTATATGCTTATAGTTACACCCAGGCACGTATTCAAAAGTCAATTTCCGGGGGGGGGTCCAAAAATCTACGTTGAATTATTTGCTTTTAATAATTAATCAGGGATGTATTTTTATCATGTCAGTAAAACTAAAAACAGATGTAATATATTACATTCACATTACTTTCTCCACCCAATCTTCTACAAATTGTTCTCAGAAAAGCTTGTTTTTGTCTTGTTTTTTGGATAAAGTCTATAGAAAGACCTTTAATTGCACACTTTTGTTCTTATACCTGGGATAAAGTGATATAAGCACTAATTGATGCATTTGAAGTATTAGTTCTCCTTGAATGAAAAAGGGAATAGGATCTTAGAAGTTAAAAATTACATACCTTTAAGTAAGTATCTGAGAATTTTAATCACTAACAAATAATATATTGGAATTAGTTAACTTTGCAATACATTATTATAATTGACATTATTTGTGTATTTTAACGAGTTACTTGTGCAGTAACTTTTCGTTTATCTGTTAGGTTTAGAATAGTTATACAGACTTCACTTCCAGTAAAGCAAACTTCAGGGTTTATCCTCAGAAAATTCACAATAGGCATTCTATTTGTTATGCAGCTATCTTAAATATGTAGTGTTTAAATTCAAATTATTGAAGCCATTTTCGGACGATTTTATTGAAAGTTTTTGTTTCGCATCTTTGAAAGATAATGAAATTAAATCCTACATTTTATATTCCTCCAATATTTGGGTTCTGGAGCGCGCGCGCAGACATTTTAGTTTTTTCCCCCTGTTCTGGTGTCCTCAAAACTTGCATTCCTGATGACATCTCAATATCAACTTTTTAAATGGAATGTAACACGTTTGTGCTTACTAAGCACGTGGTAGAGGCAATAAACATTGATCCCGTACTCCCGTACACTGACATGAGTCTCTCTGGTTCTCACAATTTCGCAACTCATATAAAGCACGATTGCTCCATTGCGTATCGTCATCAGGCAAACTGTTTGGTTATAAATGATTTCAATGGGAGCCCGTCTCCATAGTTTGGTGGTAGCGTGTCTGACTCCCAGTGAAGAGATCTTGGCCAACCTTGCCGCGTAAGGGGAAGGAGGGTTTACCTCCACCCACTGTCTGCGAATATAAGACGCAACGCTCCATTATGTAGAGACAGCGAGAAAAGGGGAAATGCTTTCATGAGGAGGTGGGGTGAAGTGAAAAAACTCCACCTTTGCTCATATAAGCGCAAGTTGGGCACCGCAGAAGCGATATCCAATCGAGATCGAGATAGTTTTCTCAATAGGACTTTTTACAGGGTATTCCCTTATCTTAATAAGACGATTGTCGGGTAAATCTTATGTTCTAGTCGCTCTAGACTGATGTGATGGTATCACCCGTTTCATTTACTGCCCAATATGATTCTCCAGTTAAAGGACGTTAAAGTATTAAAAATAAATAAATAAAATACTAGGTTTCTTATGAAATTATGCAACGAGCAATTTTGAGACTGTTAAATGTGCATAACAATTGTTATATAGGATGAGATGTTTCGAAAATAGCTGATACGAGGGAAGTAGAAATTGCGGGAGTTGCATATTTTATGAGCTCCACGTTCTCTTTTAACCTGATGTTTTTGTCTATGATAACCTGGTTTCTTAGTTAAATAATCATGGAAATAAAAGAGGTGTTTATCGCCTTTTCCCCAAAAATTCAAAATTGTCGTGTCTCAAACATGCAGCATTTTAATCGTAATCAATAGACATGTTTCTGAGAACAGAAAATTGAGGAAAGTTCTTCCATCCAAAAGAAGATATACACTCACTTTAGTCAATGACCCTTGTTTCAGTTTAAATAACTCAGTTCTGAAGACAGTCCTGAGAGCAAGCAAAAGGTGCACAGTCGGGAACAAATGAAAAAGTCACAGTTTCAAATTTATTTGATCATTTAGTCATTTGTTGCTAATATTTTTCTCAGAAATGTTTATTTCTTGTGAAACTATTTATTATTATTTTTTTATAAAATTAATTATTAAGATTTTAGTTAATTGATGGAAATTAATCATTTCTTCACACTAGCCGTACATGGGCTAAGGTTTATCATTGATAGAGTCAACATGAAAAATTCAATGCCACGGCCGGGATTTGAACCACGGATATCCTGATTTCCGTCCAGTCGCTCTTACCCATTGAGCTACCATGGCCAACTTGCTGTCATGACATTCAATTCTTCATTTGACTCGTATATTTCCCCGGTAAACCACTAGGGGCTCTCGCATTCCAGATACACCGTTTGTGGCGACTTACAATTGTAAGTACTTGCATTGTAAGTACTACTGTGATGAAGCCTCTAGTGTTTTACCGGGGAAATATACGAGTCAAATGGAGTAACAGCGAGTGGACGAAAACCAGGAGATCCGTGGTTCAAATCCCGGCTGTCGCATTGAATTTTTCATGTTGACTCTATCTATCTATTAAGAGTTTTCATTGCACTAGGCGGCCTTGTTTTGTACAGTGAATAGAGACATTAAGAAGAGAAACTTATATAAAATTTTTCAATTCATTTTAAACTTAGTTTTATTTCAACTATTTATTTATTAAAGGTTCGGAATGACAATTCATTTGGGGGGGGGGTCCGGACCCCCTGGACCCCCCCCCCTTAAATACGTCCCTGGTTACACCTACTGTTTTGTATATATGTAATATGAATAAAATAATGATCCCTATTTAGGCATCCTTTAAAGTCCCTTACCCATAGCCCTTTGCATCTGGATTCCAATTTAGAACTACCATTGAGAAGAACAGTCCTGCTAGTTTCAATCATATATCCTGATTTTTGCTTCCTGCAGCTTTATTGACTGACAAAAATTAGTTTCCATGACTTTTGAAATAACCCTCGCATGTATGACCTACATAGTGATGGCTAAAAACCCTTCAGTCATTTGCATCAATAAGCATGTAATACATTTAGCAGTGATAGAGTCAACATGAAAAATTCAATGCCATGGCCAGATTTGAACCACGGATCTCCTGGTTTCCATCCAGTCGCTCTAACCCATTGAGCTACCGGCCAATTTGCCGTCACGATATTAAATTCTCCGTTTGACTCGTATATTTCCCCGGTAGACCACTAGGGGCTCTCGCATCCGAGATATACCATTTTTGGCGACTTACTATCGTAAGTACTTGAGTCCCATGTTTCATCATTTAACTGTTATTATTTTAGTTAATTGATGGAAATTAACTATCAAAGACCTTAGCCTATATACGGCTAGTGTGAAGAAATAATTAATTTCCATCAATTAACTAAAATAATAAGAGTTAAATGATGAAGCCTGGGACTCAAGTACTTACGATAGTAAGTCGCCACAAATGGTGTATCTCAAATGCAAGAGCCCCTAGTGGTCTACCGGGGAAATATATGAGTCAAATGGAGAATTTAATGTCGTCACGGCAATTTGGCCATGGTAGCTCAATGGGTTAGAGTGACTGGATGGAAACCAGGAGATCCGTGGTTCAAATCCCAGCCATGGCATTGAATTTTACATGTTGACTCTATGTATCAAAGACCTTAGCCTACCTTAGCTAGTGTGAAGAAATAATTATTTTCCATCAATTAACATTTAGAAGTTACTAACCTGATTTTTCTCTTGCTCTTAAAATATTCTCCTTGTCCAACTGATCCTTTCTTGTTGATGAGGAAATAGAATTTATAATATTTCTTTTCTTTTTAACTTCAAGATAATGTAAGGACGGCACATTTTCTTTGAGGAAATCTTCTGTTTTACTTTGTTTCATGAGTTCCCTCCTAATGGCTCGGCATTTTTCCAGTTTATCTGTGATAAAATTTGAGATATCACACGTTAAAATTATTAAAAAGCAATATACGTTAAATTATAACTTAACATAACACTGTAATTCTATAAGCAGACAGTTCAAGCCAGGTGTGAATAAGCAACAACAGAAGACTGCATGTGTCACAAGCTGGTTTTTGCTTTAAGCATTTTAGAAAAACATTTAACTATTTGCTACAAAACATAAAAATAAATGACTCTAATTTAAAAACTGCTTTAACTAATCGAATCATGAAAATCACATTCTTTGAATAATTACCTAAAAGTATTGTTAACATTTTTTAGTTCTTGCAGATTAAAAAAAAAAGAAAAAGAAAAAAGAAAAGAAAAAACTCTTACACCTATGAACAATGCTTATACCTAATGAACAATTTACTTATTTCAGTAATTCACAGCCTTTTTTTTTTATTTATATTGTGGTATTCTTAGTAGTTGGCTGCTAGAAGATACTAATCCGTGAGCCGGTATCACTGCAGCAGACTCCATGGGATAGTCATAAATATTAAAGATGGGAATATTTGAAAAAAAAAACAATGTTACTAAGAAACTTAGAATTGATATTCACTTATTAAAAGCTGTTACAAAGAAAATCTACTATTTGTCATTACAAAGTATAGTTGTTGGATCTTCCTATGTTAATACTTTCATTCCCTGTGATTAATGAGCTTGTGCTAATACATTTGAGGGTTACAAATAAGAAGAAATATTTTTTAAAAGATTCCTTCATCTAGATAAATTTTTGCAAACTTGCATTTTGTCTTGGGAAGGGGGGGGAACTAGAAATCCTTTCTGACTCATTTTGAGTTAATTAAGAAACTGAAGTTATTCATATATGAATGACAGAGCTCTCGAAAAGGTTGTTAGATGTTGGATGCTTTTATAAAGCAGTTGGAAACTGATCTAATTGAGATGTTGCTACTAATAAGATGCATACAAAATAAAAAGGCACATAAAGCGGAGCTAGACAAAGCTAGGTAAGTGCAAGTAGCCTACCTTAGAGAGCAACACTGTCCAGTTTGGCTTGCTTAGTGCAATAGTTACATTTCCTTTTCTCTTTGTGCTCAACAAAGCCACTGATGTGTCATTATTAGAAACTTTCCACTTTAAAGAGTTGAAGCTGGTTGTACAAGAAGCAATATTTTAGGTGATCAGCAGCCACTGATATCAGTAATTGAAAAAACAGTGTTGTCAGTGATAGCAAACACTACGTGCTTTGCATCTTGGTTGTTTATTCTAGCTAAAAATAATTAGTTTAAAAATATTTGTTCAATTATGGATTTTGAATTTTGCAAAAAAATGTGAGTCTCACCTTTGGATGATCTTTTTAATCCAACACATTTTTTTAAAAATTAATAACTGCGTATGAAATACAGGGAAAACAACTTTATTAAGAAGGTCATTACCAAAATTTCCTTTTAATAACTTAAAAACTGTTCAGTAAGGAGCACTTCAAGTACAGTAAAATATCTAAAATATTGCAGTTGAGGAAACTGCACTGAAGACTTTCTTGTAAAAACTGGCATGATTATATACCTTTTGTTATACATTGTTAAGTTTTTACTTGAAAAAAATAATTTAAAAGTGGATTAACATGTGTAAAGCAAAGTTTACATAAAACACTTTTAGAAAGTTTGGAAAAATGTAATAAATATCCGAAAAAGCCTAAAATCTACAATTATTGCATTGCGTTGGTTTACTGGTTATTAAATAATTCTAATTTTAACTCTGATAGCAAAAATATTTACACAAAGATGTTCTTAGAGAATTGAGTGTAATAAAAGTTCTTCTTCTTCTTGCATAACATGGTTTAGTCCTTAATATGGACCTGTTCTGAGGCTAATCAAATTGCATAATGGAAATCGAAAACCCTACATTGTAGTATTTGATCATTTTGGATCTATTTTCACTGATTGGTCCCCTTAAAGATATAAACCTCCTTGATATATTAGATTACAAGTAAAAATTGCTTGCTTAGACAAGGCATTTATAAGACTTTCAAAATTAGAGAGTTTATTGGGTCTTTTTAAAAAGAGGATTGGTATTAATCATGCACCTCATCTGCACCTCTGTCTACGTACATATATTGTGCCTGAACATATCTCCCCTCTCTTTCACATAGTGATGTTGACCAACAATAGTGCATCACTGTTAATTATGAATTGGAGAAATTCATGTGCCTTTTTATTTCATGTGTAATCTAACAATATATCATATTACACTTGATTGTGAAGGAATAAGCTTGTTTATTTATGGTTTATATGACACCTGCATTATGAGTTTAATTCATAAACAGTAGCATTAATGAAACATATACATGGTCATAGAGATTAGAAAGTACAGGATTTAGTCAAAATAGCAAAATATTTCTTCAGTGTCAAAGTGTCCTAATCACAGCATCACTCAAGAACCAACTGCATTTTCATACTTTAAACTTAATTAAAATTTGAAAATGTTCTTAAATGAATGGAATTGGCGTGTCCCCTCTGCCATGCTACTGTCGATTTCTATTTGCATGTGCACTAAAAATATGTGAGATTTTTGTTGCTTGATTGAAAATGCATAGCAGTTTAAGTTGTATTACTTACAGATTAAGTTTTCAATTAATAAATCAAGTTTTACATAATTGAGATCTTTTACTATAAGGTCTAGCCCAATTTGTGATATTCTGAGTAAATTCGAGATGCAGTTATATTGAAGTCACTTTATTTGTCACCGAAATTGTTAACACAGTGGTAACTTACAGTTACTTTCACTTTTTCAAATACACATACACACAGAGCAAGCATGTCAGTCTAATATTTCTCTATATCTCTGTTGCATGCACCAACTTGTGCTACTTGAAACTTCTCAATGTTTACTGCTTGCAGACCAGTAGTCACTTTTACACTGCTCTGCTTGCTGACTCTGTCAACTTTCAACAAACTTTGCCGTTCACTGCAAACTCACTTTGCTGACTAACTCACAACTGCAAAACTGCTTCAGTCAACTGATTCACAACAACTCAATACTCACTGGTCAATTCAATACTTGAAATTACTCAAGTATGGCTTTTGCACCTCCTTATGTACCTGCCAGTGATGGAAGAAATGTTCTGGAACCGAAATCTCTCGAATTGAAGGAATGGAACACTGTCAAATCAAATCTTCTAGCTTTGCTGAAACTGAACATTCTGGAAAACTCAGTACGGTACAACATAGAGATACGTACTTCCCGCTTGTGACGTGAATCATTGGCTCTCCTCAAAAGTTTCACCTTTCTGCCCCTTTCGGCGACATGCAACAAAAACGGTGGAATGGGGTGATTCACACTCAATCCCTTTACAGTAAGCATTCAGAGCCGCAGTGATACTGACCCCTCCTCAGGGTTGGTCATCCTGACCAGCCTTGTACTATCCACATCTTTGCTTGGGACAACCTCTGAATGTGTTGATCCCATTGCTGACTGATACTCTTCTCTGCGTAGGGTGGCCTTTGGTTCACTAGTTGGAGCTTGGGGCAGCACCCCTTAATTCAATTAGGGTGACTAAGCCGTCCTATAGGAAACCTATGTTGTAGGCTTGATGGTCGTGTCAGGTCTTCCTCTAATCGCTTGGTCCTGGAGGTGATGTCGCTCTATAGGGTTTCCTCTTGGTATGCCCCATCTCGCTTGTGAGTCTTTGCCAGGGCTATGTTACAAACCCCTGATATTCGTTGAGGCTTCAGAGCGCTACTTGTCTCATCTGAGTCACAGTGCCCTCCTGATGATGTCAACCGTCGCATCATTGCTTCTGAGCACATCCATTGCTTCTGAGCATCACATCTTCAGCCACCTTAGCGATGAACACTCACAGACTCACAATGCTCTGCTCCAAGACCAACGCTTTCTTCTCCACAGGCAAATTGTTGCCTGAATATTTGCCGTGACTATTTGATATGGCTAATCTGATTTCCTTGATGACAAGTCCTCTACCACATCAGGTCTTATCACCGAAAGTCTTACCACTGGAAGGTCTTCGTCATTGTCCTTCGGTTGAACTCTTTGACTCCGAAGTGTCAGTATTTATGTTCCAAAGGCGAGAGTATGATTACTTTGACCACCAGCTGCTCCCTCATCAGGCTTTAGTTATTTTATCCATTTGCTGGCACTGCCAACTTTATTACTTGCATAGGCAACCTTTGCTAGATGGCCTGAACAGCCAAACTTCCAACACATAGCTCTGGGGTATCGTAACATCCTTAAGCTGTTCTCCGTCTCCGACATACTGGGAGGAAGAGCTGCTTTCTTGCCCACCTCCTTCCATAACGAGGCCATCAGTGTCACGTGGATGATCTTATACTCGCCAAACATCAGGCGCTCTCATATCTTGGCATTGCGTATCCTATTGACAAAACTGCCTGCGGTGCCGCATGTAGTAAAAGCGGGCATTAAACACTACACATTTCATTTAATTTCCCATTGACAAAAGAGTAGGCGGCTTCTTGGGACACATGACTGCCTGGGAGTCCCACTAGAGCTTTACTTGCCAACAGTTTTCAATTTTCACTGCAAACTCCTACAGCATTCCTCCTGTTGTAGTTTTGACTTGAACATTTGGAGCTGCATGACAATATATAACTGTTTATCAAGTACCTTGTAAAGTGGTTATTTTCAATTACAAATTGATGCACCTTTTAATGAATTACTGCTTTTTATAGTATAGATGAATTTTTTCCCCAACACATACAATAAATAAGCATTACAATTAATAGTATAATTTTGTTGCAAATTATTGTTATATAGGTAAGAGCAAAATATATACTTCTTTTCATCCATTGTTACAGACCTATGGCTGTTACTTAAACGCAAATTGCATAAGCGACCAAGCGACCATCATTTTAGAAATTAAAGCAAAAATATTAAGTACTATAATCACAGACCAACTTTAAGAAGAGCAAACGATATGCCTAGAGGAATCCATTGGGGATTCTCCGGCAGACTAGAAGATCTAGACTACGCGGATGACTTATGCCTTTTGGCTCACTGTTATAAAGATATAAAAGCCAAACTCCAACAATTGGAAAAGGAAGCACAGAAGGTGGGACTCAAAATCAATATCAACAAAACCAAGGAATTAAGAATAGGTGCCACTCAATCCAACCCTTTAACTCTGCGCAGCGGCATAATTGAAAGCGTGAAGGAATTCTCATATTTATGTAGCATAGTTTCCCATCAAGGTGGTACAGATAGTGATTTTGGATGTAAGAATAAAGAAGGCAAGATATGCATTTGGGCTGCTAAAACCAATATGGAAGAGTGCTGCTTATTCAAAGAACACCAAATTGAGAATTTTTAACTCTAATGTTAAATCCGTGCTTTTTTATAGGTGTGAAACCTGGAGAATAACTAATCCAATCATAAATAAACTGCAAGTTTTCATTAATAGATGTTTACGGAACATATTAAAAGTATTCTGGCCGGTCCAGATAACTAATGAAAACCTATGGACAAAAACAAACCAAAAAGCAGTTGAATTAGAAATTTGGCATAGGAAATGGGGATGGCTGGGACATACACTTCGCCAACCTCAAGATGACCCCGCTAGAAAGGCATTGGATTGGAACCCTCAGGGCAGCAGAGGAATTGGCAGACCCAAGATAACTTGGAAGCGAACAGTTCTCGCAGAAGCCAAGAAGATGGGGAAGACCTGGAGTGAGATCAGGGAGCTAGCCAGGAATAGAGTCAGATGGAGAAGTTTCCTGAGAGCCCTATGTTCCACTTAGGAATGATGGGAAATTTGATTGATTGATAATCACAGATATAATCCTTATTTTTGAAGTACTTAAATTAATGACATTATAAGCATAACTATGATGGAACAACATTTAGTTATTTACTCCTGCCATGTAAATGAGATGGCCCTAAAAATAACCATGACTGGTAGGCGGTTGGGATCCCTTATACTGAAAAGACAAATATCAGGTAATTCTTCAATATGGGCTGATTTGAGCTCTAATTAATCATCGTTTCCTTTATTTTCTCTCCAATTCTGAGATATTATAGAGACATTAAACTACTTAAACAGAATGAGCATATTGTCATTGCTTTCTTAGAATCTGAAAGGTAACAATCATAATATATAGTAATATTACATAAGTGAACCAATTATAACTTACACTGAAGTGACATATCCCATATCATGAAAAGAGGATGAATAAATAAACAAACAAAAAGACAAACAAACAAATGAATGAATAAATAAATAAACAATAAAGCAAATGAATGAATCATTTTCTCAGAGTCAGATATAACACTGTTATATTCAATGAAACTGTGTGTAAGGATCGTGTAGCAGGATTTCTACGTTGGAAGCACAATTCCTTCACTTCTCGTATAAGTTTTTGCGGCCATCAGTTTCCTCTGGTCACCAATTGTATCATCTTATTTTAAATAAGAGTCATGAGACATCTGGTTTCCAGGTGTGGTTCGGAATAAAGTTCGGAGAAGTCAAATTTTGTAACAAATAATTTAATTGTATTATCTGGATTACATTTTACTTGAACTTCCTTTCCTAGTCAATTGCAGGCCACCTCCAGCATATTGATAAACTCTTAATTTTTGTACAAAAACAGTTCCAATTATTACATAAAACCTCCTATTCCTGCAGGACTATCCATCACTCTCACGATTACAGAACATATCTACCCAAGATTATTGATTTTCCGTTATTATTGTTACTCCTATATTAATTTTGTGATCGGCTGATTTAATGCTACGTCAACACATTATGTCATACAATTATTACTACGGCCAATCACAAAATTACATATATTTTTACACAATCTAAATTATTAAATAATTATTTTTACTTATTTAAATTATTTAATAGATTTAAATAATAATTTAAATCGTTTCAATCGTATAACAAAGAACTTTCAAAAACCAATTGTAATAACTTGACGAGGGCATTGTACATTTATGTTGATATTTTGGATCAAAGAAAGTTCCAATGGAAGTAAAAGAGAACTTAAGTTAATTGGGAGTCGATTAATAACACTCCCAATTAACTTAATTTATACAACAACACTGTTTTCAACACTTCCATGAAAGGATTTAAAAGAGAACTGTTTTGTTTCTTCTTCGCTTGATAAATAATGACTTCAAAAAATGTGTGTAAGTAAACACTTCTGCTCCACAGTGAAAGTAGGAATGTTATACAACAAACATGACATCTTTATTCCGTTGTTTAAGGACTATGATACAATGAAGCACAAAATTAATACAATTTTGAGTCGAACTAATACTCAATGCTCCATTTATTGTCGACAACAGCTGATGATGTTAGGAAGATCCTAACGAAACACATTCTAGGTAAATACTAGCAATAAATGGAGCATTGAGTATTAGTTCGACTCAAAATTGTATTAATGACATCTTTAGTAGATTAGAAGGTATAAGTGGGAATTCAACCTGTTATTTCTCCTGATGTACTGCAGCAGACGTTTTTATAAGTTTTTAGAATAGTTTTTAAAATATCTGTTACCAAGCAAGCACATTTGTTCTGCTAACAAAACAGTCTACAGCAATTTGAGATGAAAATTACTTTTGGTGAAAAGCGAGCACTTTTTCTGTGCTTCTGAAGTTTACATATTATAATTAAATATAATATATTTGAACTTCTGTAAGCACATAAAATATAATTAACACAAATTTCTTCCAGGCTTAGAAGCCATGGTCTACTGAAGTTTAGATGTCCAGACATTTTGTCCACACCTGCAGTGGACATTATCGGTGGCAGGGTCTAAGTTTTTTGGCGAAGGTTCCGACACAATTGCAGGTGTGGACGAAATGTCTGGACATCTATACTCCAGCCAACCATAGCTTCTAAGCCCGTAAGAAACTTGTGTTAATTCTGATTCCGGCCATGAAAGCTTCCAAATATACATAATAATGATGTTCTCTTAACATACAGCTTATATTGACCGTGGAAGAAGATGTCCAATTGTCAATAACCCTGGAGCAGTATTTGCAGTATTTGCTTTGATGCAAAGCCTTTGCCATTTTATGAGACAAAAATATTACCTTGATGATGACTCTCACCACTGTTTTGTTTTATAAAGTAATATTTGCATTATTTTCTTGTGCTTAATCTTCCATGCATTTGGGAGGAATTTTATAACTCACATACCTCTCTGCTCAGTTTCTTCTCACCAATTTCCTGCTGCTCCTGTTCATGTCACATACTTACTATCTAATTCTATCTAGTGACTAGTGTAAAAGCCGTTTCTAAGTTGGTCCTAGAAAATGTAAATTACATTGCAGGAAACTCAAAATTATATTTTCATATATAAGTTAAGTAAATAGAGTAAACATTTAACATTCAGTATTTTTGCATGTTTCTTACTTAATCTTTCTTGCTCCTGGTCTGCATAGAGATGATATACCTGGTTCAGATTCTCAGTTCCAAGATCATGTTGGTACTCCTGTACAGTCTTATGCAGGAGTTCAACTGGCTATAAATAAAATTTCATATTATTAATGACAAAAAATATTCAAATGATTTCAGAATAGTTGCAATAACAGAATATTGTAAATTTCAGGATGCAAAACCAAAAACAGTATAAAAGAATTAAGAAGTCATACTTTCTACATCTAAAATTAATTTGTGCTAAAATAACACTGGTCAGCAATGAAAAAGTCAGATAAATAATTTCTGCCGATTCTTATGTATTTGCATCTGCCAAATTCAAAAATGAAGTTAGAAATTTTCTATCACCCACCAAATTTTTGTAATATTAAAAAAGCTTATTATTATTAGCATAGGGTGGCAAGTGTGCTTGTTAAAATAAAGAAATGTTTCTTATTAGATCACCAAATATGTCAACAAACGACATATTTAGGCGACTGTTGTCTGTGACTTCAGGAATGACAGTGTTCAACAGTGAGCCTCTCCCCACAAAAGTATGCTTTTCCCACCCAGGTGAATGTTTACTCCAATAGCAGACAAGGAAGGTTTGTTGCAGATAGAAACTGTCCTGCATAGTTGCCAAAGGAGCAGAAGCTTATATGAGCTAATCCTCTGTGTTCTCAGTTGTAAATTTACAGGTGTAGTGTTTGTAATAGTGTGTTTTCTTAAACATTGGGAATTAGGAGGATAAAGTCACGCAAATTTGTAAACATTAAAAACAATTGTTGTTACATTTGTGCTGAGCTCACTTGAAAAGTGCATAGGTGAAATTTGACTCCTCAAATTAAAAGAGCTTATGAGTGTTATTCTTGTCTTTTTTTTTTTTTTTTTTTTTTTTTGTCAAAATAAGTTTTGAGTTCCAGGAATCTGTTATGCCAAATGTATAGCACTATTAACAAGGAACCTGTCATATGCCTTTTGCAGTTCCTATGATATAGCAGAACCTAAGGATTATATAACATACTGCTGCTTCTGCTTGACAAATGTATCTGAAATAAGTTCTAAGTCCCAACATATTGTTAAATATCCATCTTCAGAATTAGCAATTCGACCAGTACCTTATGGACCAGGCCTTCCCATACCAACTCCACCAGTTGACAGTAATATGACTAAAGATTTTGAAAGTACTGATAAGATTAACGAATTACAACAAAGTGACCCAGATTTTGTGGAAGGAATTACTGTAAACATGCTGCACATATTAATTAAGGAGAATATAAATGATTTGTTTCATGATCGCAGGAAGGAGGATATAAATGATTTGTATCATGATCGCAGGTTATATAATAGTAAAGCCGAGTTGCTTCATCAAGACTGAAAGACTGGCACCTCCTGTGTAATGGCACCAAAATAAGTTGTTTTCATGAAAGTCAGAAGGAATTTGAGCATTTATTTTCTAATCAGGAGGACCTAGTTTTCTGTAATGATGTCGATTCTTTGGAGTCTATAGGTGTACAACATAAGCCTGAAGATTGGTGTTCATTGACTCTTCGAATACAAGCTTGAAAGGAGTCTTGTTACATAATGGGAAACAAGTTTCCATCCATTCCTACAGCCCATGAAGTTGATATGAAGGAGAATTACATGAAAATGTAGATCTTGCATTCCAATACATGATATGACTACTAATGGCAGCTATGTGCAGATTTTAAAATGATAGCTATCTTACTTGGATTACAACTTAGATATACAATATCGTGTTTCTTGTACATGTGGGAGGGTAGAGACAAAAGCAATCATTATGTTAAAAAAGTTGGCCAAAGAGAGAGTCGTTCAACCCAGGACAGGCAAATGTTTTTCATCAACAACTTGTAAGTACTGACAAAATTTTATTGCACATCCACTACACATCCAACTAGGTTTGTTTAAGAACTTTGTGAAAGCAGTGGATCGTGATGGGAAAAATAATTTTCTGAAGATCAGTGAAGCAAAACTAAAAGAGGGAATATTTGTTGGCCCTCAAATTAGAGAACTTATGAAAGATTTGCAGTTTGAAAGCCTTTTAAATATGCAAGAATGAGTTGCATGGTTCTCTTTCAAAAACATTGCCATAAACTTTCTAAGAAACCCCGGCCTGATCATTATGCAGAACTTGTCAGTGAGCTGATTGAGAACTACAAGGTCATGGGATTTAATATGTCCTTGAAAATATACATGTCTGACTCCCATCTTGACTTCTTTCCTCAGAACCTTGGCACTGTCAGCGACTAACATGGCAAGCATTTCCATTAGGACATCGTTGAAATGGAAAGATGCCCCAGGGAAAAGGACTCCAAATATGTTGGCAGACTACTGCTGAACATTTAAGAGAGATGTTCCTCAAGTACAGTCTAAAATCTACTTCACATTAATTTTAGGTACATAAAAGATATTCAAGCTTAGGTGTTACACATATTAACTGTATAATTACCAGAAATCTTATTAATGCAATATAGGTGATGGAAAATTTCTGCAAAAAGATTATAATCAGCACATAAAAGTCAGTAAAAATCACCCTTTATGTTTCTTTGAACATTAAATTTTGCTGACCAGTGTAATTTGTCATTATGTTAACAGATATCAACTACAATATTACCAATAAACTTTCAGCATCGTTCTGGTCTAACTACAATGCTGAATACTGGTATTGGATCAGTTAAATAGACATAGTAAGGTAAACTGTGCTGAACTGTGCCACAAGGTAAGTAACATTTTGGAATTCATTCCTATGAAGATTACGTGAGGAACTACAAATTGAAGGATAGGGATTGATTCTGCTTAAAGAAAATTCCCTACTTGTTGGGAATCAAATTCAGTATATCTGAGTTTAGAAGCTGGAATGCTGGCTACTTAGACACTTGGTTGTAAGAAGCAGTTAATATGAAACTGCCAAAAGTGGATTGTTATTGAATTGTAGTAAAAAGGCAAATAATATTATCCAATGTGAAACTTGTAGGTATATTAGAGTTTTATTGCATTACATGTAATATTTTTAAACCAAATGCCTAACAAAGCATGTAGTTGTTCTAGATATTAAAAACTTTCCTGCTATATCTATCACCGTTACATTATGTCTAACTACAGAAAAGGCAATGTGTATCAAGGGTAAAGGGTCATTAAAATTTTGGAAATTGGTTCAGTGCTTTTGTTTCATTTATGCTATTGCCCAGAACTATAAGTTTTTCCTGTCAAAGATATAACACAGCAAATTAACTATCTCCTGGGTTAAGTGTAATACGCAAAAAGCATAAGGGCATTTAGGGAAGGTAAAACCTGTCATGTTGCATAAATATTTGGAGCTCCTTACTCATCTTTATTTATTTATTTATTTTTATTTATTTATTTATTTATTTATTTAGCATTTAATTTCTGTACAGAAATATTTGCTTTTTCAAGATACAGTACAAACAATACAAACTAGAAATTCAGAAAATACAGAATTAATTCTACATGCAATAATCAGATTAAATTGTATCAATGTCAACAAATACAGAAAACTTACATGAATTGTCAACCATTAGTATCATAAAATTATTCTTATGTAATCATTTACTCTACTTAATCTGGTACCTAAAATATTCAAAGAACTCTTGAGTACTATAGAAGCACTGATTTATTAAAAATGATTTCACATCTCTTCTGAATCTTTTCTTATCATTGTTTTCGATTTTCTTTAAGATTAAGTTATACATGTGAACCCCTTTATGAAGTACTGAGTTAAGTTTTTTATTTGATCTTGATCCCAGTATATGAAAGTAGACTGCAGAGTGATCAGAACACCGACTAGGGTAAAGAGGAAGAGAGACTATTTTCATTCTGGAAGAGAAGAAGGAATTGATTTTCTTTTATTAAGATTGACTTCAATGATTTTGTACTAGATATTAATAACATGAGGAAATTTGTTTATGATTTCACATTGATCAATATCTTAAAACACAATTGTTCCAAAGATAAATGAAGTCATGCTGAAATTTGAGCACTTTTAGTTATTCCAGCTCACACAACTAATAATGAAATTCAAATAATTCAAAAAATCATTGCACATCCTGCCTTGTATGACTTGTTTGTCTTTTCCAAAACAATATCCATAATTAATTAAAAGGAACCAGAATTTTCATGGGCTGGGTGCAATGTTTTTAACACACAAGTATGTTAATGACAATGAAGACAATGGAAAAATGAGATGTGTTCACAAGGAACAGGTGTCTGCAATGTTAGAGTTTAGCAGTCAGTTACTCAGTAAGTCAATAAGGAGGATGTTTGTTGAGAAAGGAGCAGAATGCTATATTTACTCTGTAGCCACTTATTATTCACAAATGTAACTGGCAACTAAATTTCACCCATGAGTTTTCTGATGGCTGTCCAAATGGTTCTTTGACCACAGGGGTATAGAGTTCATGAAAGCTTGTTCTGGTTCATTGCACAAAGTCATATACTCTGGGACCATAAGTGTCCCATCTACAACTGTTCCTCCAACTGTCCTTTACAATTCCTTAAAATTAATCATTCAAATTCTGAAACAACCTGTGTATATAAACTCGAGTTCTAATTAATTTGTTTTTAATTTACTATGTTGTACATTATTAGTTTATAAAGTGTCTCCTAAACAGACCTTTCAGAAGTAGTTTTCCAAAATAAGTACTTATTCATTAATTTTTGTTACTATTTGGCTGATTGAGCGTTGCAAGAAAAAATTATGATGGAATTTATTAAAAAAAAAAAAAAGAGAACTACTTAGAGGATAATTTACCTTGTATCCTGCCTTGCGACAGGCTTCAAGAGATCGTGGGCTTGTAAGAATGTATGGGCAATCCTGAGCATCAGCTGAGTCAAAGTTGTATAGGTTCAGATAAATTGGCTGTTCCAGAGAATTTGCCTTCATTCTATGATTTTTCACTTCTCACTGCAATTAGAAAAAAATTAGAGTTTTTAAAATAAAAATGATATATCAGTGTTCCAATTGAAAATATCATAAAATAATGTTGAAAATTTGTCTTCTTTCATACATATTTTTTGGCATATTAGCAGCATAAAGTACCTTTTTTTCTGGGAGAGAATTTTTATGTTCCATTTTTTTAATTGAGTGGAAAAGGTATAGTTAGAAAATAGGAAATAAATATTTTATTTATGTAATAAAGAAGCAAGAAAATACTTTATTTTACTTATTCTTACTATCAACACAGGGATAGTCAATATCCCCAAAACTATTTAGTAGTCATCTGAAGCACCAGTTCAGCAAATTAAAATGGGGCAGCAGATGTGGCATAAATATAGATGGTATTTGATTAATACATCTAAGGTTTGCAGATAACATTTTGCTGGTTTCAACTTCTGCAAAAGAACTACAATCAATGTTGGAGGAGTTGGACAGGGTTAGCGCAGAAGCAGGATTAACTATCAACTCCGAAAAACTAAAGTAATGACAACTGCCGTGAAGGAGCAAATCAGGGTCAACAGGGAGTACTTGGAGTATGTCAGAGAATATATCTACTTAGGACAAACAATATGCTTTTCAATAAATCTACAATAGAAATAAAAAGGCCATCAACCAGGAATGAAGCAATGAATTGATGAAATGAATTAACTTGGAGTCCCAAGTTAATTCTGGAAGATGGATTCCAAAAATGAAGTATAAAGAAAGAAATTATCAAAACCTGTGTACTACTAGTGTTATTATACGGATGCCAAACTTGGTCCTTAACAAAAAACCAGAATACCATGCTGCAAATCT
Organism: Mantis religiosa; assembly: GCA_030765055.1. Taxonomy (NCBI): domain Eukaryota; kingdom Metazoa; phylum Arthropoda; class Insecta; order Mantodea; family Mantidae; genus Mantis; species Mantis religiosa. The sequence goes on from CM060953.1 coordinate 85,731,226, forward strand.
ATCAGCACAAAATGGAGTGGAAGATATTACACATCACAAGGAAGGACAGAATGACAAATGAGGAAGTCAGGAGGAAGACAGGCATGATCGATGTGGCTTCATGGGCTGAAATAGAGTGAAATAGAGCTGAAATAGAGATGGGGAGGACACATCACTAGAATGCACCACCTCTGATGGACAGAACAAATTGACAATGTGGCACTCCAGAATAGGACATGAATGGCAGGGAGACCAAAGGTGAGATGGACCAATAGCTTCAAAAAGATAGCAGGGACACAGTGGTCAACACAACTAAGAACAGAGCTACATGGAGGACTAATGAAAGAAGTAGCTAGTCAGATGCTATAAACTAAAAGTGTGTGTGTATTATAATCAAATCTGTACAACAATGGTGTATGTGTTAAATATTTGAGGTAAACAATTACAGAGCTCAGGACATGAAAGTGTTCTACTACTGGAACACAGCAACTGCACAAGGCTCTTATGAGTTGCAACTGCAATGAGCTTCCCAATTACTACTCCCTGAGCAGCAGGAGGCCTTTGCCGTCAAGGGATTTGCAGGCTTTTCATTCATTCATTTCATTTATATTCTTACTATATCAACTAAAATGATAATAGGCTATGAAGCTATAGCTTAATAATGTAGAATATTTATATATGGAAGAAGCTACAAACAGTGTTGTGTTAAGATTTATTTACTTAAGATTTACTTAAGTAAATGAAGAATATTTATTACAAGTGTGATGATTGCATTCCTTATTTCTGAGATTAAGGATTGCTGTGATGTTGAAAAGCAGGTGATCAATGAATAAAGTAGTTCAGAAAGCTGTTGCTGCACCTCTTTTTTGTACATACTTGAGGGGCATTAGATTATGTTTTTCTGGAGGAACTATAAAACCACCATTAAGGATTTTAGGTGCCAAAGAAAGTAATAAGAATTAAGGCTGATGTTGCCAATAAAACTAGATGTAAAAGAATGTTTAAAAAATAACATGTTTCCTTTTAATCATGTTTATGTATGAAGCACTGAACTATACAAAAGAAAACTAAAATACTTTTATAACAAAAGTTCATTCACATTAATACTAGAGAAAAGAACAACTTATTTGTAAATTCACATATAAAAAACTGTATGAAAATATCTTCACATTTATTTAATAAAATGCCCTAATATATAGGATCATTAAAATATATGGTAACTTCTTCTATGAATCTGTCCACGTGCGAGAGAACTGATAGTTATGGGGAAAATTGCACTATCATAAGTGCACAAAAATTATTTCTTTATAGTTGATGATGGAAACATTGAGCTTATACTCTCAGACAGACAGAACTTTTCCTACAAATGTTCTCATTCACTCTCCTAAGCTAAGCAGCAAAAATCCTGTTCTATCCCAGTGGCGACTGAAGCATGAATGCACTGAGTACTCCACATCACTTTGCTGTTTATATATACCCTTTCCTCAAGCAAATATTAAACTACCATAATATTTACAAATAAATTACTGAACAACACATCAATTTAGAGCAAATATATATCTTAATATTTTCACATGCATGAACTAAATCCACCAAACCTTTCTTTCAGATTAGAGTTATCACCACTAAACAAAATACGTGGAAAAAGAATACAGTAGTTTTGACTTCACATCCACAGAATCATTTAGTAGCTGAATGGTTAAGAGAAACCAGACGGAGACTGGGAGATCCCTGTTTCAAATCCCAGCAATGGCATTACATTTTTTAGTCTTACTTTACCTATTCTGTAACATGATTTAGAAATAGGCCGACAGTCTGATTAAAGGAAATAATCATTTCTTCCACACTAGCCATGTGTAGGCTAAGGTTTGAATGAGTAAAGCCAGACTGAAAAATTGATTTGAACCACGGATCTCCCGCTCTCCGTGCAGTTGCTCTAACCAGGTGAGCTACTATGGCCAACATGCCGACATGACATTAAATATGAGTCAGTTGGAGAATTTAATGTCATGTCGGCAAGTTGGCCATAATAGCTCACGTGGTTAGAGCAACCACACGGAGAGTGGGAGATCTGTGGTTCAAATCCCGGCTATGGCATTGAATTTTTCAGTCTTGCTCTACTCATTCAAGTCTGATTAATGTCAGGGTGTGAATATAGAATATTTTTCCAATTAATATTGCCTAGTTGTGCATTCAGTTGAGTTATATTGTCGACACTTAGCAATTGGATAGGCTTTGTGGTTTAGTTGAAGACTCTTTTGTGTTATTTACAAGTAATTTAAGCCACAGCCATAGTGATTAGATATACCAAAGTTAACAGTGATAACTTCATGCAAAAATCATAAGGAATCCTGCACAATTTTTCTGACAAACTTCAGGTCTCTTGCATAGTGGAGAGAGCCCACACAACAGGTTACCATTTATTTTAATGACCTGTATAAAGGCTATTGAATCCAAATATAACTCTGAAAGGATTTATTTAATTTCTTATTGGACTATAGCTTTTATAATACAGATGAATTCCTACATCATGAATTACAGTAAAACATAAACCTTTTAATTAATATTTTTATAATTCAAATCTGTATGTCTCATATGTATCTTGATATTCTCTTCTTCTACATTTTAAAGTTATTTTGAATCTTATAACTTTATATTTGTAATCACCTTGGTATGTTCTTTTCTTTTTTTCATTTTGAATTGATGTGCTCTGTAACATGTATGTAAATAGTATGAAAAAAGGATGGCTCAAACCTTCTGGGGTGCCAAAAGTTCATGAGAATGCAGCAGCTCTGCCATATGCTTTATTTGCTGACTAGATTAAGAAATCTTAGACAGGAATACTTTACTTTTAAATGTCATATAGAAGGCAGTTAATATTTTCATAAATAAACATTATTAAAATAAAATGTGTGTGTATCTAATGCTCAGGAGTTAATAATGAAATCATTCTCCTTGCTTCCCAACATTTTGATGTTAAAGTTTCAAAAGCCTTAAGGGATCCACAATTTTTTAAATGTTCCATATCAATTTCTTCCGTTTTATTGTTTGCACGAGTTTTATGAACAACACAAGAGCGAATTGTAAATTGTATTCTCAAGTATTGTGTGTGTGTGTGTGTGTGTGTGTGTGTGTGTGTGTGTGTGTGTGTGTGTGTGTGTGTGTGTGTGTGTGTGTGTGCGCGCGCGCGCACGCGTGCGTGCGCACGCGTGTCCATGTCTGTGACTAATGTGCTTAAGTATATAATTGGTTTATATTTATATTCTGGATGACGAAGTCTATTGTAATTGTTTGTAATTACTAAATGACAAATAAATAAACATTAAACATTCTTCTTTGGAGCACAATAAAAAATTTGGAGATGCCACCATTCCAATTAGATGTTTATTCAACCAGTTGTATTCCGTGATCAGTTGAAATGCAGCAACAGAGGATTTTCTTGATAAATCGGCAACTATTGAAGGATCATCCAAACGTTTCTTCCATTTTTACTGTAGATTTTTAACTGCTACTTAGTTATTATAATTTGAAGTAACATTTCTTTCAACAATTCTTTTAATTGATTCATAGGAAAAATTTTGTTTTAGTACTAAATTGATTTTAGATCCTTTCTTTGCTAAGATTTAAGCCACTTAATTTCCAAAAAACACCACAATGTGAAGGAATTCAATTTAAGACTATAATTGTATGTAGGTTTTGTATTTGTTTAAGCATATTACATATTTCTTTGTTGATCATTCTGGGCCAAGTAATATATATCATCAACTTCAACCTCAAATTTGGTGTATATTTCCCTGCTGTTTTATAAAAGGAAAACAATGGATAAAATGCAACTGCTATAGCTCCTTCTTCATAATCCAAAAGAGAGCCATCAGTATAGATATGAATGGAGTCACTGAGAGGATATGTTGTATTGAAGGTTTCAAGGGTAAAAGCTTTGGCTTGAATAGGATAAACATAACTTTTACTAAATTTTTCATCAAGAGGAAGATGGTAGTCAACCACAATTTTTGCCTGCCTCGGAGCATAGATGACAGAGTGTCTGCCTCACATTCAAGAGATCCCAAGTTCAAATCTCGGTCAGGGCAAGTTACCTGGATAAAATCTTTTCCGGGGTTTTCCCTTATCCTGAAAGATGAATGTCAGGTAACTCTAAGCTCCATGGATCCCGGACTCATTTGAGCATCATTTCACCCATTTCATTCATTGTCCGATATGACATTGGAGGATGTAAATTAAAAAAAAAAACAAAAAAAAAAAACACAATTTTATTAATTGGATTATAACAAGATAGAACATTTTTTGTTTCAGATGGATGTTCTAAGAAGATTTTCAGTTGCAGGATTGTCTGTATAAATCCAATCTGTGTTTTCATATGATTTGTGGAATTTTGGAATTTGTACCTTTTCTTAGAATCTGGTAGTCTTATTCACTTCTCATAAGTTATGAGGGTTTGCATTTGAAAATACATCATGATGGATTTGTCGGATATAACAGTAAATAAAGCTTTAATTGGAGTTGTATTAATAGCATTAGTTATTATCGTAGTGCTTGATTTTGGTTTGTTCAAGGTTTTTTTGAAGGTGACGAAGTTATATTAAAATTGTATTAAAATAAAAAGGTAGCATAAAATAGAGTTTGAATAATACTCATTTTTATTTTCCGTAGCTTTTAACTTTAATACATTGCAGTTGTTTGTGAAGTATAATCTGACACACTGGCAGAACCTGTGCTTATATAATTGGTATGCAGGTGAAAGAAATTAATACAAGATATCCTTGCCTTCAAATTGGAATACTGGGGTAATTATTTACTGAAGATTTAGAGAATTCTGTTTCAATCTGATTTCCTGATACTTTGAACATTTTTATCACAGTACTATTATGAATGTTTGGCCATAAAATTCAAATACAGCAAATACTCCAGTGTGAAGATTATGACAGCTAATATAGACATTTATTATGAATAAATAAATCAGAACTATTATTATCCACAGCAATATTTATTATTAACACTATTTACTAAATACAAGTGATACAAAAACAGAAATGTTTGAAATGCACAGTGGAGGCCATTTCTACTAAAGGATGCCATTAAAGGGCGTAATTTAAAAAAAAATTATATATTCCATCATTGTTTCTTAAATGACAAGTTGTGAGGTTTTCATTATGTATGAATAAAATGTTTTCTTACTTCACTCTTAGTTTTATTGGATGGTTTAAATATTCCCATTTTTTTCATGAAAGGAATTTTATGAACATGTCTAATGCTTACTCTGTATAACATTATTTAATTTCATTTGCTGAATTATCATCTATTTTATGCATAGGTACGTCTTTTATATAATTTTTGATTAAGAGCTCCTAGCTAATAATGACCATGAGCTTCAAACTAGATTATTAAATTATAGATGAGTCGTGTTTATTCATTTAAATTTTGATATATTCAAACTAGATGTTTCAGGATAGAGTGAATTGAGTAATAGTGAGTGTGATAAAGAAATATTGACAATCTTACAGCAACAGATAGCCATGACTAAAATTAAAACTACTGTTAGACAGTGCTGTTTGCTATCAAATGTCTGGCCATGAAATTAAATACTCTACATAATCATCAAATATACAGGATGTGGCACGTAAAACCAGCTTGTAAAGTCGAATACATAAACTGAAAAGAAAATGAAATACACTGAATATGACGAGCCTAGTGGGTCCAAGACATCACTGGCAACATTTCCCAATATTATGGATAGAAATGCATCCTCTTCTGCAGGTCAAGCTCCTTCAGTACTTGCACAACAATTATCCGGCGCGGTTTTAACCTCGGTCCCCTTAAAAGAACATCTGCAACTTCTTTCACTAGCATGAACCTGTTGACTCAATCTCCTGGTTGATTTATGAGGACTTCATGTGATTATCTCCTGCACCCAACTCTGTCAGTCAGGTGTGCAGACAGATGGTGGTAGGTCTCTGGGAGCATTTTGAACCAATCCTGTATGCTGCCATTTTGTAAACAATTTCTGTATTGTGCTTTTTGCTGAAATAGAATGTGCTGGAAATTTTTTTTCAAATAAATTCTTTGCTTTTACAAAAGATCCAGTGCGAAAGAACACTTTAACAATACACTCAAGTATTGAACACATCTTATCACATACACAGCTTCACAAAATAGAGCCTTTTTCTTAAATGGTTTCAACAAGTTTAACTACCTGCGGCTGTAGCTGCCTTACACTTGCCAGTCACATGTGTCGATCCCCCAGCTCGACACATCATTTCTTGTAGGCAGGTAGATAATTTAATTGTTGCCAAAAATGTAATATACAAAGGTAACAATGTAACAATTGTAAATAATGCAAATCACCATATATTATGATGAGCTTGTTTTACGTGCTGCATATTGTATTATTATCCTATATATTATATTTTATACGTACTCACTAAGATAGTAAACAGTAATTTTATATTTGTTTAGGTACTTAATATAAACTGACCTCCCAGTTTATCATGTAAGCTAGTACATTTTAAACTGGCAAATATTAATCTAAATAAAACCTCTTAAGTATAAATTTAGTTTTTAACCTTAAACTCAACATAATAAAGACTTAGAAAAATAGTCAGATGCCCTTAAAACCTATTAAAGAAGTATAAGTATAATGTAATGTTTTCTGCAACTATTTGATGGTAATAAAGCTGTGAAATGTATAGTTTTAAAATTACTTTGCATAAATTAAAAATAGTAGTAATACTAATATATTTTTAAAATACTTAAAATATTACATTTGTACATTGGATCTGAAATCCTTCAAGGAATGACAATGTGACTTTAGTGCCTTTCCTCTCCTTTCCTTCTCTCAAAGTTACCCCATATTCATCTTTCAGGAAATGGGAAAGTTCTGGAAAGAAACCTTATCCAGATAACTCCCCATGACCAAGACTCAAACTCAGGACCTCTTGAATGTGAGGCAGACACGGCACCCTCACATCACAAAGGTAGGATCTGAAAATGCTCTGCTTTCTTATCCTAATGAATAACTTTTGTTGCTTGTACTTACTTTTTTCAGTTTAGGTATCTACAGTTGCAACTCATCATGGTACAATATCTGCTTGTTGACATTTACTTATTGTGGTTGCATTTTGTCAGCAAGTTTAATCCGGCTCTTAATGGAACAATTTGAAGCTGTTGAAGAGAGGGAATTGAAAAAACCTTCTTGATCACTCATGCATGACACACTCCACCATTTCAGCTGGTAAGAGGAAGTAGGTGGAGTCTGCAACAACAGTAATGGAAATAATGAATACAGCGCATACATCGTTCACTGTAAAGGTTAATTCCAAATTCCAGATTTAACCGTATGATAAACATTTGAATAGCAATGCCTAGGCTGTAACTTCCAAATGTGTTTGGTTTCTCCAACAAAGAATAAAAAAGCTGGAAGAGTAAATATCTACCTGTTGCTTAATACAATTTTTTATTTATTTAGTAAGTACACATATGACATTACATTGAATAGAAGTATTAGAAACAGTGATGTATTGATAATTTATTAATTCAGTTGGATTAAAAACACATGTGACAGTTTTCAAAAATACAAAATTGTTGTTTTTGTGTTAAATGCTAAGAAAATATTTACAGCACACCTTTTTTAATAATCACAATTCATATTATAAACGTCTCCAACAGTTTGTAGACAAATTGTAACCTATCAATATTGCTTACAAGCTTCTTAATTTTACTTTATTTTATGAATTAATTTTCAGATATGTATACATTTACTTAATAGTTCTTAATAGTTATATACATATTAAAGTAAAACATTTTGGCTTAACAATAGAAAAAAATGCAGTAATATTTCATTTGTTAACTAAATATATAAATAATAATACTTCAATGTCTGTTCTACAATTTGCATCTATGGTTGCAACAGATTGCTATTGAGAAAAGCTTGAGGCAGTGAAGCAGGAAACAAATGGAACTAAAAGTCAGTGAAGCGACACAATTATTTCATTTACTGGTGAAGTAATATTTTTATTACATTGACTATAGTTCCATACTGTCAAACTTTTAGGTGCATTCTGGGCTTGCTGATCAGAGGATGTATATACAGAGTGTAACAAAATGGTATGTCAAAATTTTGGGAAAACATTTCTTGTATGTAGAGGATAAAAAAATGTTATATGAACATAGGTCTGGAAGTTGTTTATTTATATGGTGGAGCTCCTTTCCTACAGCTCTATTTACATGGTGATATGTGTAATATGTAGCTGCCCTGTGGCCATAACCCGACAACAGAACAGTGGTTTAATTGTACAGTAATATTTTTTTTAAATTTTACGTCCTCCAACGTTAAGTCATATCGGACGTTGAATGAGATGTGTGAAATGATGCTCAAACGTGTCTAGGGTCTAAGGAGCTTAGAGCTACCCGACATTCGTCTTTAAGGATAAGGGAAAACCCTGGAAAAAATCTTATCCAGTTAGCTCACCCTGACTGAGATTTGAACTCGGAACCTCTTGAACGCGAGGCAGACACACCCCCATCTATGCTACCGAGGCGGGCATTGTACAGTAATAAATGTATACTTTTACATTTGGTTAAATTGGGTGGAGGTGATGCATCTCACTATCCAGCAGAATCAGCAGACTTCTTGCCAAATACAACATCAGGACCTTCCACAAACCACCTCCGAAGATTAAACCTCTCTTGAGACCGGTGAAAGACAAACTGGACTTCCAAGTTCCAGGAGTGTACCGCATTCCCTGTGAATGTGGGACACTGTATATAGGACAAACTGAAAGGATAATCGCTACCAGAATAAACAAACATGAATGAAGCATTCATTTAATGCAACCTGAGAAGTCTGGACTGGCAGAGCATTGTTTTGCTAACGACCATAGAGCCAACTTTCAGGAGACGGCCATTTTGGCAAAATACAAGTTACTGGGAGCAGAGAGTTAAGGAGGCTTTGGCAATTTCCTCCAAGAGGAGCACTCTTAATCATGATGCTGGATTTCAGTTCAGCTCCTCTTGGAAACCAGCCTTAAAAATGGAAATCTGTTGCCTTAAGAAGCACAGATCTATATAGCTTGATCATCAAGTTAAGTAATTACGTTTTGTGACCCAATTAATTTTTTCTATACTCATGCCATCTCCTGACCTGGCATTTAACTTACTGAAAACAATCTTTTGTTCAGTGATGCAAGTATTGATGGTGTTTTGTCCTTGTTTATATTTGTGTTATATCCAGTAACTCATTTGTGGTTATAACATTTAATAAATATCCTGATGATGGGAGAGATGTGCGCTCTCGACACATTGATTTCTAATCGTCTTTTCACCTTTAAAGCACAGTATGGAGTCTGGTACTCGTTCATATACGATGGAACTCCTCCTCATTTTAGGCTTTCTGTCTGTCGATTTCTGAATAGAAGTTTTCCTGGTAGATGGATAGGACAAAGTGGACCAATTCTGTGGCCTCCATGCTCGCCTGACTTACACCCGCTAGATTTTTATCTGTGGGGACATTTGAAATCTCTTTTATCATTGAGTCTTGTATAGGGTTGAGTTGTAGAAAAAGTGCTCTAAATAGGAAATAAACAATTTCTGGACCAATGTTAATAGAACATCTTTTTATCCTTATTCGCAAGAAATGCTTTCTCAAATTTTTTATATACTTTGTGTTACACTTGTATAAGTATTCTATACAGAATAATTTGGAGGCTCAGAGAATGATTGAAACCCATTAACTTAGTCCATAGAATATTATGAAAAGATGTGCTTCGTTGTCAATTCAAAAGAAGAGTCTTGACAGCGGAATAAAAGCTTTTAACGTGAGCATTAACTTTATTTTATTTAGCAAGCCTTTAACATAAATCATTTCAACTTTACTTCAATACTATTATAACGCAATAAAACAGTTTCTCTAAGGGCATATAAATACTTCTGATTAAAAATGCTGACTGGAGAAATAAAATAAAATATCTTAGATAAAACAGTAACCAGATATGCAAAATGTAAAAACTCATACTGCATATATCAGTTCTGCAAACCATACTTATTTAAGTGAACTGTCTTAATTAAAGTATTTTCTTTTACCTGTGAGAATAGGTTCTTTTTTAATTTTTTTTTTAATTTTATGTCCTCCAACGTGAAGTCATATCGGACGGTGAATGAAATGGATGAAATGCAAATGTGTCCAGGGTCCATGGAGCCTAGAGCTACCCGACATTCGTCCGTAAGGATAAGGGAAAACCCCGGAAAAAACCTTGTCGAGGTAACTTGGGACCTCTTGAACGTGAGGCAGATATGCTACCATCTACGCTACCGAGGTGGACTTTTTTACTTTCCCTACCATATAAATAGTAGGTAGAGAAGCTAATTGCATTCCACCCAAAAACTTCATACCAAGATTTAATTGAAAATACAAGTTTAGTCTCTTGATTCCCTTCAAAAGGGTCATTTTTAGAAACAGATCCTTGTGTGCGTGCCTGTGTCTGTAAATGGCATAACTTAAAAATGTAAAGTTGGTTATATAAAACACAGGTATTTTAGTTCCAAATCTTCTAAGGATGCAACGCAAAGATTTTAAGACATTCTCCCATGATTTAAAAAAATATTTCAACAATTTTGATTTTCTCTAAAATAATCCAAATAATTTTGATTAAAATGCCATAACTTTAATATATTTTCATGACAAATAAAACATCTATTTTTAATTTTCTGAGAATAACATACGAAATCATCTTCATTCTGGATCTCTTTCGCATAATTGGTAAACTGTAAGAGGTACAGAAGATTTTCATCTGTGGCTCCACAGCTCTTGAAAGAGGTTTGATATCCTGCTCAGTCCTCCTTCACAATTCTCTATCTTCCACTTCTCTTTTTCACTCTCCAATTCCAATCTTCCCCAAATCCTCTATTGCATCATCTATCTTACTTTTGGTCTTGCTTTTCTTTCTTCTAGCATACCATCTCCCACCATTCTCTCAATATGCCCCAGCCAGATTACAACCAGATTGCGACCTATAATCACATATATAAGCACTAATACCACTTCCTCTTTACCAACAAGAGGAGAGGATAGACAGAGTGAACCGAAGCAGGCCACAGGGCCACAGGCAACAGGACGCACGGAAGTTCCTAACAAGTAATGAGAGTTCTTCATCCCGGCACCAGGATTCATTGCGCAACCACCAACCCACCGGTCTGGTGTCGACGGGGATCAACCCGTGATCTCTCGAATGCAAGTCGCACACATTTCCGGGAGGCCATCTCGTCATGTGCATATAATATAAAAATATCATCTGGATCTTGTCCCTTTCGTCATCACGTCAAACGGACAAAAGGTCCTTGCTCCGGTTACTAGAGACCCACCCGTCTGACAACTAGCTCCTGGTCACTCTGTTCATTCAAGCTACAAACTGCACATTACCGTTATAGCACCACGTCTAACTTCTAAGATTAACCAATTAATTTCATCTGTTTAGACTTCACTAACTTTTTATCCATCACACACTTTTACGCCATCAATCCTATCTCCACCCACACTTCATAACTAAGAGGATTCAAAAAATAGCCTGAAAAAATTATAGATTTCTTAACGGAATATTTGAAATAATCATTTTTATTAATAAAGCATTCTTCAATCCTTCTTCGCCATCCAAAATGTTCAAATGTCTGAGCAGATATTTAAACATATCCCATACAGCAGTATAAAAGGGGAGAGAGAATCTGCTATTCAATTTTATTTTTACGTTTTCTAACAATGAAATTAATATCAAAGAAATCTTCCGTATTTTGAATAAATTAATTATGGAATTTAAATATAATCTTAGTAAGACTTGTCGGCCTTATAATTTAGTCTAAATTTTGATATTGGGAGTCTTTTATCATTGCTATGAAATCAAGAAGCTTATACATAAAGTAAGGTAATAGTATATTTCCAATAATATCAGAACTTCGTAGTCGCTCCACCACTCTAAAACCTGACTCAGAATCTCAGAATTAACACTACTTAATTTAATAACAACTTTAAAAAGTCTTAAAAAAACTTTGCTACACATTTGCTCTATTATACCTATATACCTAGCTGGGGCACCCCGGGAAGAAGGATGAAGCGAGAGGAGACAGAGAGACCACCAGATGAGAGATGAAATAGACGGACAGGAAATAGGAGAGATGTAATTAACCTACCCAGCATTCACCTGGAGACCCGGAGAAAATCCCCGAAAAAACCCATGGGTCAGGTAGGTAGGGAATGGAACTCGGACCTCCCTAATCATCATCATCATCATCATCATTATTATTATTATTATTATTATTATTATTATTATTATTATTATTATTATTATTATTATTATTATTAATTATTATTATTATTATTATTATTATTATTATTATTATTATTATTATTATTATTATTATTATTATTATTATTATTATTATTATTATTATTATTATTATTATTATTATTATTATTATTATTATTATTATTATTATTATTATTATTATTATTATTATTATTATTATTATTATTATTATTATTATTATTATTATTATTATTATTATTATTATTATTATTATTATTATTATTATTATTATTATTATTATTATTATTATTATTATTATTATTATTATTATTATTATTATTATTATTATTATTATTATTATTATTATTATTATTATTATTATTATTATTATTATTATTATTATTATTATTATTATTATTATTATTATTATTATTATTATTATTATTATTATTATTATTATTATTATTATTATTATTATTATTATTATTATTATTATTATTATATCCTTTACCCTCTAAGGCAACGCACTTTCTAAGAGGAGGGGAGCTGGATATGCTCTTCGTACACCTATTTGAGCTAAGAGTTTGGAATTTACCTGACTGATTTTGCCTTTGATGCTTAACTAAGACTTGTTTTCACTTATTTACTTATTCACATTTTTACTCCTCTCTTGTCATGTTCTGGTACGTTCCATCTTCTTTGGCATGCACTCATGTTGAATGTCTTTTCGTGGGCCTTCTAGGTCTTGCGGCTCCTCAACGTCCAGTACAGGGGCTCCCAGTGTTCCTTATAAATTTCGTCTGCCTATCTCGCTTTCGATCTTTACATTCCACCCTCTCCGATTTCACATCCTTGTCCAACAGTTGCTGAGTCTAAATGTGTGACCTGCCCACCACCAATTCCTTATTTGCGTAGCACTTGCGTCTTTCTCCTTCTTTCTTTATTTCCTATCTCTTAATATCTATAGTACTTTGCTTCCCACATTTCTCTGAAAATTTGTAATAATGATATTTGTTGTTGAGTAATTGCCCATGTTTGTGTTCCATGTTGTCTAGGATTTTTTTGTTTTATTGTTAACTGCTGTGACTTGTCCATTAGGATGAAACAAGCTTCTAATGTTCTCCAGGCCCACGAGGTTCTTTTGTTATTATCTTTGTTATTACATTCCTGAAAAGACAACCTTTGACATAAGTGATGTTTAGATGCATTGTAGTGCTTCCAATACTATTTATACTTGGGTTTTCTCTGCGTCATCGTTTTCGTCTTTGTGGAACTGAGTTGGAGGCCTATCTTCTTGCATTGGATCTGTAGTTGATGTAACATGTTCTTGAGGTCTGCTAATGACTTCGCAAACAAAACTACATCGTCCGCGAATCTTAGGTGTTTAGTCTCTGCTCCTTTATGTCTATGTTGTAGTTATGCTAGTGTCAATGACGAAGCGTGCAATGAAGTGCTGGAAGCGCCACTTCACTCATTCGCGGTGCTGTGGACAATTTGACAGCTGCTTAGATTCGAGTACCAGTTCCGCGAGCTCATTCACTACTGAATATTTCTTTAAACGCATTCGCAACCTTGATTACCATGCTTCGTAGGTTTCCGGAAGCAATCGTGACTTTTCGAGGTTAGGAAGCACTGAAAGATTTTGTCATGTGAAGTCTCTGTAGCGTGTGAAGAAAACTTAACTTTTTTGTTTTAAGTGGCTCTTCTAAATACAACTGTAGGTAAGCATATTTCAATAGCATAAGAGTAGTACTTTATGTAGATTGGTATTTAGTGGTGAGAAATAGGAAATGAGTGTGAAGTTTTAAGTTATTAGCAAAAGTATGTGAATTGCATACCTTCTTTCTCCATTTTAGGCTAACAGTTCACGTGGTGTGGGAAAAATTGGAACATCTGAGTGGAGAGGGGAAGCAGGACTATGCTTGTAGTGTGACCAGTCTTGCAATGCAAGAAGGGTCTACGTGTGACTGTACACTATACAGAGTACTGAAGAACAGCCTTAGTTCTTTGAGTCATTATTCTCTCTTATTTTAATAAAATTATTACCGTTGCTCTTCGCGGACTACATGTCTGACTTTCCCACAGAACCACAGACAGTTACGTGCCAGTATGCGGACGATGTTCTCATAATGGCACGTAATAAAAACGTCAAGTTCTGCTTCCCGCCACTGCAACGACAGCTCCGAGCGATCGGTCGCTGGAGTGAGAAGTGGTGGATGGCAGTTAGTCCAGGGAAGAGCTCGGCTCTTCTACTGGCTAAGGTCCGACGCTGGCGACCGACGGGATCACTGAGGCTGCGGCAGAGGCAAATCCTTTGGGTTACCTCGGCCAAATACCTCGGTGTCCTGCTTGATCGCGGGCTAAACTTCACTCCCCACGTCAGGGCCAAGGCCGAACTAGGACATACTGCAGTTATTCCCCATCTTCAAATCAAAGATGCCCACACACCTTAAACTGCGTCTGTATCGGGTGATTATACCACCCATGATTCTGTACGGGTGCGAGATCTGGGGACTGGCGGCTCCGACTACCATCCGCAGACTGCAGATCGTGCAGAACCGGGCATTAAGGATGATCTACGATACTGGGCGCAGATTTCCATCTCATATCCTACATGAATATTCCCAAATCCCATATATAGTGGATATGGCAAGAGAGAGATCTCGAACCCTCCACAACAAAATTTCTGCCCATCCCAACCAGCTGGTCAGCTCTCTGGGTCGGTATGACCACAGAGCTCCTCGCAGGAGGAGGAGATACAGACTCCCGAAGGACGCCGAAGGACCTATGAGTATTTCTCTCCATCTTTCCAAAAACCTCAGAACCAGAAATAGGTCTACAATCTCTACCCTTCACACAGATTCCTACCCCCTCTGATCGTGCTGCCTGCATTCTGACTTCCTTCAAGCGGGGAGACCAGGTGAAGGCAGCCTTGGGAATACATACGGCAGCCTGAGCGGCTTAAACCCAATGCCCACCTCGGTAGCGTAGATGGTAGCATGTCTGCCTCACGTTCTAAAGGTCCCGAGTTCGAATCTCGGTCAGGGTGAGTTATCTGGATAAGGTTTTTCCGGGTTTTTCCCTTATCCTTAGAGACGAATGTCGGGTAACTCTAAGCTCCATGGACCCCGGATGCATTGAGCATCATTTCACCCGATATGACTAAATGTTGGAGGACGTAAATCATATAGGTGCTGTGGCGAAAACACCCCCACTCAGGTAAACCTGAATGAGCCGATTCTTCTGCTGGTCTGCTGCTGGTCTCCTGGAGCTTCCCTCGCTTTGAAAGTCACGCATCGCTATTGTGTCAGTCTATTTGTCAGACACTTGCTCTAACAAGCATGTGAACAATTTAGCGCCTAATGGAGCTCCCTGTTGACACCTCTAAATAGTGTGAATTAGTGTGCCTTCCTTGTCCGTTCTGATCTTGGCTGTGCTGCTTGAGTACTTTTTCCTACTAGATATGTTTTAGCTTTCCACTCCCTATTTCAGTAATGCGTAACTACGTATGGATATTCTAAGCTGTCGAATACTTTGTATGCTTCTGAATACAGCTTTGGAAAATACTGAAGTTAAATACCAAGTTAGCTCACGTCAGCGAACCTTTAACTCAAAATCTTTTTTTTTTTTTTTTTTCTTCTTTTGATTAAAGAGGGCTCAGAACACCTATTTTTTTAATTCTCTACATAGAAATTTTGATTGTAATACAATAACTCTCTATCTATTTAGTAGATACATGGCACAGAAGGTAAAAATATATGTTTGCATTCACATTAACTTCTCTACTCATCCTTCTACAATATACGCCTAGGCATTATAGTGTCATTTCTTGTTAATGAAATGTGAAGTGTTTAACACCCGCTTTTACTATATACGACACCGCAGGCGGTGATACTAATGATACATGAGATGAAGATGGAGTACCGGTGGAGTGAGATGACGGGGAAACCCAGAGTTCCCGGAGAAAACCAGCCCCAGCGCCATGTTGTCCACCACAAATCTCACTCTGCGGTCGCCTGGAATCGAACCCAGGCCGCCTTGGTGAGTCAGGAGATCTAACCACTCCGCAACGGCGCGGCCTTGTTAATAAACCTTCATTACACATTTACTAACTTAATTGCATTTATAAGAAACACACTATAAGCTAAAAAAAAAGAATAACATCCTCTCAAAGCCGTCGTTCTATGATGGTTTTGAAATTCTGTTTTCCTTGACATGAAAAAGAAAGAAAGAGAAGAAGAAGAGAGAGAGAACATGAAATTGCAATTAAGAAAAATACGAAGTATCCGAAAATTTAAACCAGTAACAAATATTATTTCGGAAACGTTTAACACCACAGAAAATTATTTAACACAAAATGTGCTCTTAAACAAGATCTACCCTTTTTATGTACTAAAACTTTGTGCATCTCTTAAGGTTTAGCAGTGAAAAAAGTGTTTAAAAATAAAGAAGATTTCGAAGGTTGTTCCCAGTAAATTTAAAATATACTTTCAGTTGTGATAAGAATATTACAAATATACCGTACTTTTAAACAAAATCTTAAAGCTATTTCTCAGAAAATCAAAAATGCAAATGATAGTTTGGTGTTAGGAGATTATATATAGTTTATTGACAACTTTCTATACCTATACAAAGTACTTTTAGTTTAGATAACAAAAATAAAATTATTGAAAAGAATGTTAAATTTGTATTGAGGTTGCAGTCCATGGACTGTCATTTAAACTGTTTTGAGATCATTTCAAATTAGTTGATCTGTGTGTCGTTTTCGCTTCAGTCTTCTCCGTACTCGTTCTTGTGGGATTTGCTGAGGAGTCTGTCTGAGAATTGCATTTTCATGATCACCAAAGGAAGTGAAGAGGCGTGTCTAGCATGCCCGAAGAGTGTCTTCTATTGTTGAAGTAAGCAGATCTTTGTGTAATGTTGAATAGCGAATGTACCAAGGTGCATTCACTATTAGGCACAGAACCTGTATTCTGTTGATTTGCGTTTTGGATGCTGAACCCCAAAATGAACAACCGTATACCCAAATAGGTCTTATTAGCGAAAAGTAGATAAGTTCTTTCGAAGAAAAGAACAACGGAGAAGTATCTGATATCAGAAATTTCAGTTGATGAATTTTCCATCTAAGTTTCTTTATAAGATCAGTGATGTGTGCGTTCCAGGTTAATTTTGAATCGAGGATTAAACCAAGATGCATAACTGTATCACATATATTTTTGTTGTAATTTACGTCCTCCAACGTTAAGTCATATCGGACGTTGAATGGAACAGGTGAAATGATGCTCAAATGAGCCCAGGGTCCATGTTCCATAGAGCTTAGAGTTTCCCAACATTCGTCTTTCAAGATAAGGGAAACCCCCGGAAAAACTTTATCCAGGTAACTCACCCTGACCGAGACTCGATCTCGGGACCTCTTGAACGTGAGGCAGACATGCTACCACCACGCTACCGAGGCGGAAACTGTATCACATTGTGGCACTATCTCGCTGGCAAAGCTTATTTCAGTATTAGCAGTATTTCTTTTATAGGTGAATTTCACTAATTTGGATTCATCTTTACTCTCTACTTTTTGCACCTTTCATCAACTTTATCCAAGAAAGATTGTAGCTCACTAGCAGCTGCAATAATTAGGTCCATTGCTAAGGATAGCTACATCACCTGCGAATTCTGAGATAGCAGGATGTCTTGTGTAGGAAAATCAGAGCCAAGATTAAGTAGAGGAATGGAGCCAATACACCACCTTGAGGAACTACTGCGTGTACTTCCTGAACTGGAGATAGCACATCGTTGCATTTCACCGAGAACGTTCTCCCAGAAAGATGGGATTTAATTACTAAAAATATGTATCACTAACAAAAGATTTTATTTGGCTTAAATATTAATGTTGGACTTTATTTTAATTTTGTTATTCAGTTTGTTGTTCACAGTTAAATACATACCGACCCTCCTAAAAATGCTTTATTTGGATTCAAGGGGGTCTCAGAAATCTTAGAAATGCATTACCTTCTCTATATACCATGTACGTAGTACATAAATGTTCGATAAATGCTAAAGTCTTATTCAAGTTCATATCTTCCAAAGAAGAACATTCCCCCACCCAAACTATGATAAACATATGCCTAAACATGAAAATTGTGCCTTCTTTTTAGTTTCTCAAAAATGCTAATATGACACTATAATAATGATAGGAAAACGAGAGACTTAGAATTTCGATCAATGAAATCTTTTGTGCATATGGTCCTGACGAATTGTCCTCTGGGAAGGGTGAGGATGGCCGGACTGAGGACAGACTACAACATAGGGCAGGTTCCCTAAAAGCTATAGATAGCAACTGCCCGGTGGCAGCTCATACAATCACTTTCCTTTCTCCTGAGGGCTTACACAACCACTGGGGGAGGCGGGACTCGGATACGTCTCCCGATCCGGAGGATAGTAATTGATAGAGAGCAATACATCTGTCATGCACGACAAAACTCCCGCCAATACTGGTAATAGTCAACCAGGAAGAACGGTAAAGTGAAATGAAGGGAAGGAAATTCGAGGGATGGAACTATCCTTACCAACTTTCCTTCAGCGACCCATGGCTCAGGAAGGTAGCCACGAGAATCAACCCACGACTCCCAAATGAGGATCAAAAACGCTACCGCCTGAGCCATCCCGATTGGTAATGATATGTTTAAAGTACTTAGATGATAACATAAATGTAATTACTGAAATCACTTGTAAAGTTTTCTTCATTGGGAATATCTTCTTTAAAAGGATAGAGTCAACATGTAAAATTCAATACCTTTTTTGTTGTTGTAATTTACGTCCTCCAACCTTAAGTCATATCAGACGATGAATGGAATGGATGAAATGATGCTCAAATGAGTCCGGGGTCCCTGGAGCTTAGAGTTACCCGACATTCGTCTTACAGGATAAGGCAAAACCCCGGAAAAAAATCTTATCCAGGTAACTCACCCTGACCGAGATTCGACCTCTTGAACGTGAGGCAGACATGCTACCACCACGCTATCAAGGCGGGCTTTCAATGTCATGGCCGGAATTTGAACCACGGATCTCCTGGTTTCCGACCATCGCTCTAACCCATTGAGCTACCATCGCCAACGTGCCGTCCTGACATTAAATTCTCCAGCTGACTCATATAATTCCCGGTAAACCACTAAAGGATTATGATTAATTTCCAACAATTAACTTAAATAATAAGAGTTTAATGATAAAAGTCTGGGATTTAAGTACTTACGATAGTAAGTCGCCGCAAATGGCGTATTTCGGATACGAGAGCCCTTAGTGGTTTACCGGGAATATATGAGTCAACTAGAGAATTTAATGTCAGGACGACACGTTGGCCATGCTAGCTCAATGGGTTAGAGCGACTGGACGGAAACCAGGAGATCCGTGGTTCAAATCCCGGCCATGACATTGCATTTTTCATGTTGACTCTATCCATACAAAACCTTAGCCTATGTGCGGCTAGTGTGAAGAAATGATTGATTTCCACCAATTAACTTAAATCTTCTTTATAATTTTGCAGTTGTAAAACGTAAGAAATGGAGAAAAGCTTATTACACAGCACGCATGTGTCTTTTAAATACATAGTTTATTTCCAATTAACTGTTTCTTCCCATTAGCCATTTCCGAGATATTCGATGTTGTTGGCTTAAATGTTTCAATAACTTATCCTGCTGTCACCATTTAGGTATTTCTCAGGATATCATGGAAAGAGTACAGGTCTGTACTTCTCAAAAATTAAACGCCGGATAAATATCAAATTTATTACATTTAAATTCCGATTTTTCTAGAATATGAAATGAAGATTTTAAAGAAAATCCTCTGAAACAAACTATTCTTTACATGGAGAATTGTTATTTTGTATCTAAAATGACACTAACAATTTTGATTAAATACCACATGTTTACGAAGCTTAATGCACAAATAAAATGTACATTCTGAATTTTCTAGGAATAGCCTGTTTCTTTTATTCATTTTATAGAATTTTGTTTAACTTTTAATACTAAATCTTACTGCAGAAAACATAGATCTGGGAACAACATGCATTTACGCCGCATTCTTACCATTTCCAAGATATTCTTATTTTTTAATTTTCAAATATTGTTATTATTATTATTATTATTATTATTATTATTATTATTATTATTATTATTATTATTATTATTATTATTATTATTATTATTATTATTATTATTATTATTATTATTATTATTATTATTATTATTATTATTATTATTATTATTATTATTATTATTATTATTATTATTATTATTATTATTATTATTATTATTATTATTATTATTATTATTATTATTATTATTATTATTATTATTATTATTATTATTATTATTATTATTATTATTATTATTATTATTATTATTATTATTATTATTATTATTATTATTATTATTATTATTATTATTATTATTATTATTATTATTATTATTATTATTATTATTATTATTATTATTATTATTATTATTATTATTATTATTATTATTATTATTATTATTATTATTATTATTATTATTATTATTATTATTATTATTATTATTATTATTATTATTATTATTATTGTTATTATTATTATTGTTATTATTATTATTGTTATTATTATTATTATTATTATTATTATTATTATTATTATTATTATTATTGTTATTATTATTATTATTATTATTATTATTATTGTTGTTATTATTATTATTATTATTATTATTGTTGTTATTATTATTATTGTTATTATTATTATTATTATTATTATTATTATTATTATTATTATTATTATTATTATTATTATTATTATTATTATTATTATTATTATTATTATTATTATTATTATTATTATTATTATTATTATTATTATTATTATTATTATTATTATTATTATTATTATTATTATTATTATTATTATTATTATTATTATTATTATTATTATTATTATTATTATTATTATTATTATTAATTATTATTATTATTATTATTATTATTATTATTATTATTATTATTATTATTATTATTATTATTATTATTATTATTATTATTATTATTATTATTATTATTATTATTATTATTATTATTATTATTATTATTATTATTATTATTATTATTATTATTATTATTATTATTATTATTATTATTATTATTATTATTATTATTATTATTATTATTATTATTATTATTATTATTATTATTATTATTATTATTATTATTATTATTATTATTATTATTATTATTATTATTATTATTATTATTATTATTATTATTATTATTATTATTATTATTATTATTATTATTATTATTATTATTATTATTATTATTATTATTATTAAGTCGTTATTTGCTTTTCAATTTATTTACTACATACCTAGTTGTCCCGTACATATTCCACTTAAAATTCGATATCAAGAGATAAAGATAATCCCCGAATTAAAAAATGGCATTTTTAGAAAAAGGCACGAGTACGGGCGCACCTGGATAAAATTAACTCAAAACGCAAATTTTCCATAGACAGTATTTATGTTCAGTGTCTACTAATGACATGATACAATTGTTTTTAAATTTTCGACCTCTAAAATTAAGTCATATTGGACGATCAATGAAATGGGTGAAATGATGCTCAAATGAGTCCAGGGTCCACAGAGCTTAATGCTACCCTACATTCATCTTTAAGGATAAGAGAAACCCCCGGAAGAAACCTTATCCAGATAACTCAAAATAACCGAGACTCGAACTCGAGATCTCTACGCGAGGCAGACACGTTACCACCTAAGCTATAGGGGCGAGGTTTTAAAGAAAACTGCTACCCTTTATATATATTTTGTTTCTATTTTCTTTAATATGGCTCTGACAATTATGAATTAAATTGACACATGTTTAAGATATTTAGAGTATAAATAAAATGAATATATTCAATTTTATGTTAATGAACTTGATAAGCTCGTTTCATTCAGAAAGAATTTCGTGTAATTACAAATGTACTATACAAAAGTTATATATTTTTTCAACCAACAAGTTTATTTCCAAAAACGCTTTTGTACCTCTGCCATTTTGTAGGAGCATATTATATGTTTGAATTTTATTTTTGAGTCATTGTTGTCACATTCAGGTTTTTCTCCTGGGATGTTACGGAAAGAGAACGCAATTTCAAAGTCATGACATAGCAACTAACTTTTAAACATTCGATCCACGCTTCACTTTTCCTACTATATCCAAATGTGTCATGAAACCATTTCTGAAAACATTTATCTGGAAAATATGACTTATAAAGGGAGACAAATAAAAGCTTTCGTAAAAATAATTTGTAGAAGCCACCGTTTATACAAATAAAAGATAGTGGATAAAGGAGGTAGTGTGAGGTTTCCTCCTCGTCGTCATACAAAAAGTGGACTTTCAAAATCATAGGGGAGAGTCGTGCAGTATCGGCTGGCATGCAGCACCGGCCACTACTGTGATTTCTCTTTTCGCCTCCATGTGGCAGAAGTTTATAGTAAGCAGTAGCAAGCTTGTGCATCCACATGCGCTATAGTGGGATATCTTCTTCCTCTCTTCAATTGTTTGCTCTGAGTGCTTGATGGTGGTTAGTGTAGCCCTTAGCGCACGGAAGATATTCTGAGGCCTATAGCAGCGCTATAGTTGCGATCTCTGTAAACCAGTGAGCTAAACATTTGTGAACTGAGCAGAAATATTGACAATAAGTTTCCATGTTTTTGTATTGTACTATTGTTCTATATGCGGCGGTGCAATGTATCACTGACAATCTATATTGTAGCAGAAAAGGCAGTGGCCGATACTGCAGGACACTTTCTACAAGTCATATAACTCTAGCTTTGTTACTTTCGATGTAATAAATTACTATAAATAAAAAATAAAAATCATTACATTATACTATCTATAGAACATGTCTTGAGGTAAGAGAAAAATATAGTAAGATTCCGTTTAACCGCCACAGTTACACAGTGAAGTCAAAAAACTTAATTTTTGTTTGCTGATTTGCAATTTATTAACTAACTTTGATGTGCTAAATTGAATGGTGCTTTTCATTTTTTCTATCACATAAGGTTTTCTCACAAATCAAAAAATAAATTTTGAAAATACTGTTTTTGGTGTAAAAATACGTGCATTATGTTTAAAATACTGAGTGAAAAATTTGCGATTTGAGAGTTCGTGTTAACTTGGATGTGCTGAATTGAATGGTGCGTTACCTTTTCTTCTATCATATAAGGTTTTCTCACAAATCACAAAATAAATGTTTAAAATTTGCAGTTATGGGTATATAGTGTCCAAAATATAAAAAGTATCGTTTTTTTTTATAAAATGTACGTGTTTCGCGAAAATTGTTATCATCTTCGAAATCAGCGCGTTTGTTTCCATATAGGTAACCTATTTTCATAAAAAAAAAAAAAAAAAAAGGGAAAGTGTTGTAGAATAGTGTTATTTACCTTCATTAACAACAGGTGAATAGATTAAGGTTTATTAATAGTTTGTCGTAGGAAGTTTGGAGAACCTCTTGTAAATGTGATACATATTTTGTTGTAATTTTATTTCATTTAAAGCAATAAGCTTTAGAGCGGCATTTAAAAGTCAAACAGTAGGAAATTACGTGCGAATGCTATAACTTATCTTAAATAAATTGGAATTTTAATTATTGTATGTGTTAAAAGAGAGAAATAAGAAAAGCAGTATGTATACCTACCTATATTCTACTAGGAACTGGAATCCTAAAATCAATAACGTAACGTAATATAAGTGCCTCGTGTTAGCGTGCAGCAAAATATTGGAGCCGGGTGTATGTGCGTGATTTTATGCATCCATAAAATTCAAAATTATTCTTAAAATCACCACAATGTTTTGAACTTCAGTAAAAGAATGGAGCTTTATACATGTCCTAGAAAGTTTAGGTTTCTACTCACCTCCTTAGTAGAAGCTGATTCTAAAAGCAAATTGTGTTCCTTTCCATTCCTGATTTGGGCAGGTCATTCTCTTACACTTAAAAATGAACATATGACATTTTCACTCTTAATCTTCTTCTTGCGAGCTTTCGAAGACGTTTGCTGAAAACGTCATTTAAGTTCGCACTAATTACAAAAGCCATTTTTATCCTTAAAAACCGCACAATCAGACAGAGTATGTTTAAATGATTTAAACACAATGTCTCCAAATGTACCTGCAAAACCAACGACACGAATACGTGGGAAATCCAAACAAAGATTAAAAAACAATGTCATTATTCTTAACTACGTACAAAATTAAGATCACAATTTTACTTAAGTAAAGCATGGTTTATAAATTAGGACGTAAATGCGTTTACAAGATTTCCCAAGTTTTGTGTTAGCTCCTTACTTACTACATTTCTCTGGCACTACAGACTGAATTTATACGTTAATGGAAGAATTTGCTCTCTTCGTCGCTCATGGAAGCAAACGCGCATGACAGCGGTTTTTTAGCCTTGATTCCTGAAAGGGAAATGGGCTTATCGAGCGAACGTACTGACGTCGAGTTGCTGGACCATGCAATGAATCTCCCGCATTGTAACTTATTCTAGAAACTAGAAAACCGTATGTTCACATCCTCAGAGCTACGGTTGATATTACAGGATTACATGCATTCCTAGTGGTACAGATTTCCACACCGTGATTTAATTATCATCAGATGTGACCGACTCTCGTCCGTTATTCCTTTGCTGTTCTAGTATGCAGAAGATTTCAGAAGAAGCTTAACTTTCGATAAACGCTTGCAACTCCAATTTAATTTTCAGAGAACGCAGTAAAATCGGCGCTAACAATTAAAATGAACAGGCAATAGCTACTAAGGCAAGTTCAAATAAATTATGCCCCACAACAAGTACGAAGAATCATCTATCCATTTACTAATTAAAAACACAATTTCACATGACATTACTGTTTAGAAAGAGAAAAAAAAAACCAGCCATAATACCATAAACATTTACTAAATTGTACTATTCTCTTAAAAATGTGCAAACCGTAAAGTGTGTGCATGCGTGTATTGTGTGCGTGCGGGTTGTGTGTATGTGTGAACACCAACATTAAAAAATGAAAAGTCGGTTAAATACCAAACTTGGCAATTTAAGTGCAGCATTTTCCATAAATGCGATACGAAGATTTTTCAGAAAATCACCTCACTCAACACTACCCTCTACATGAGCAATTTTTCATAAATTTTGATTTTCTAGAAATGTCCCTAGCAATTTTTACCAAAATACAATTTATTTAAAACATGTTAATGCCAATAAAATACACACACATATATCTGGAATTTTCTGGGGATTGTCTCTGAAGTTCTCTTCATTGTGGAGGAACGTTTACATCATCCACAGTTTTTTTTTTTTTTTTTTTTTTTTTTGAAAATCTAAGATTTTGAAAATCTTACTGCAGAATAAATTTACAGCTAGTTACAGTATACAATTTATATAAAAGCTATTTTTTTGCAGCGAGTAAGTTTTCAGATATTCCCATTTATTTTCAAATTTCCCAGTTTCATTTACAAATACTTATTTTTCAAAAGAAAGTCATTTGTTCTTGGTGTCTTGGATATGCAAAGAGAGTGGAAGCACCAAAGCAATCGTTTAAATGAAATAAGCGATGTGTTAATACCAAAATTGATTTTCTCATTGTAAGCAGGGGCTTGCATTCAATATTTTATATATTTTAATAAGATAAAATTACCCGCGTGAAAAATCTTCCAATACACACACAAATTGAAATAAATTCTGCACTTCTACAAGCAGTTTTCTGACGCCCCAAAAGATAGCATGGATTGTTTGCTAATGATCAATATATAGATATACTGTATCGATATAACTTCGTTTTGCCTAAACTATCATCTCCCTGTGAATAAGCAGTTTACTGTTTTTTAGAGGTCAGGAAAGAAAAATCAAGTCAATTCATGTTATTGCAGATTTTTGTGATGGAATATTTGACAATTAAATATAAATTTGTATATGTTTGGGCAGTGATAGCATTTACTGGAGGAAATTTTGAAGCGGAAAAGCGCGTGTGCTTTTTGATGAGAGAATGAGGGCAATAAAACTTGTGTGAGGGAAGAGTGCAGCGTTGTGTGTCAAATGTCTCTTCATTTATCTAGACAAAGACGAAGGTGTGAACAAACGCCGTGTTAAAGTCTTGTTGCTTTTCTTCAAGGACAATAATCCAGAAATAGTTTCTTCAGATATGTTGAAGCTCTGTGAACTTGCAATGATATTTCGGTATTACCTCGTCGTTGAACACAGATTTTCTGCATAGGTATAAAATAATAAGTGGAATATTTCTCGAAATACGAGACAATTGTCAAACCACTCTAATCTTCCCGTTTTAAGTAGGTATAGAAAAGGCGTTAATTAAAGATTAGAGTGGATGAACGAAATGGGTGAAATGACGCTCAAATGGGTTCAGGGTCCACCGAGCTTAGAGTTATCCGACATTCATCCTTCACGATAAGGGAAAACGCTGAAAAAAGCTCACACTGACCGATATTCAAACTCGGAACCTCTGGAACGTAATATAGACTCACTACTATTACTACTACTACTCTACAAAAGGAGGCTGTTATGTATTGTTGAGATAGTTAAGACTCGCCTGTATATTGTCACAGTGTGGCATTACTGTGCTGCTGCGACAGGCCGGAGCTGGGCGCTTATGCAGGAGAGCTGGACGTGTTCTTCTCGTGCATCAAAACACTTAGCTTTGAAGACAGTTCAAGCTCCGAATGGTAAAGGAGCTTCCGAATCACTGGGTGACATCCTGTCGCTTATCGCGGCGAGAAGAGGTTATTTTGGCTCGGTTGGACATTGTACACTGTTATTTTAGCCATAACTTTTTATTAAACCAGACACCGGTTCTGCGGTGCCGAACTGTCGGTGCATCATGTATTTTTAGAATGTTTTAGATTCGCACGTCTCCGGAGGTCTCTCCAGCTGCCGGCCAGCTTGGCAGAGATACTCGCGGATGACGAGACGGCGGTGGGTAAAGTTTTAGTGTTTGTTTTATCTGTAAAGTTTAGGATTTAGGCCATAAAAGTCTGGGTATTTGAACCATTTTAACCTATTTTCTGGTTTTATTGGTTTTAGTTTCTTTTTAATCTTTGCCACCGTCGTGCGGGTGTTTTATTTTGTTTTTATTTGATTGATAGCCTTTTAGTCTTTTAGTGTTTTAGCCTTTTAATTGGTTTTTAGCTCCACTGGTTTTTATGGGCGCTGATGACCCAACAGTTGAGCGCCCTTAAAACACAATCATCATCATCATCATCATCATCATCATCATCATCATCATCATCATCATCATCATCATCATCATCATCATCATCATTTGAAGACAGTTGATTGTCAATTTCACGTCTTTTTACTGCAGCAAAAGTTCTTCTAAATGTCTGCAAACCAGATTTCCAAAATTTACCAACCCACGCAGTTACAATATCTTCGCTTTTCGTAGAAACCCTGTGTGCGAAGGATGAAATCTTGCACTTCAAGTAAAATGAAAACTTCGAACATGTTTCGTTGTGTTTCTATTGCTGGATTGCATGCTTCCATCGAGATAATCGCAGACACTTTCCTCTACATGTCGACACAATTCCCGTACGCACGGATTCTCGATACAGTGATACTAACAACGGTAAGAAAAATACACTAATTTTTAGTTGATGTTCATCTGCCTCGATATCTGTTTTCCCCATCCTTACCCTATAAAGTTAAAACGATAGCCGAATTTTAAAAAGCTGGTTTCTATGTGTTCACTTGAAATTTCGTTCTCTTTGCACGACTACTAGGTAAAAAGAATATAGACTTACCACTTAAAAAACTAGTTATTTGAAAGTTCTAAGAAATAACAAAGCATATATCGGAAATGGCTAATCCATAATTGTTTATTTTACATAAATTGTGTGCTTTAATGCGATCTACATTTTTGTATAATAAGGTTTTATCTTATCTGTTACAGTTATATCATTATATCATTCATAATGAAGAGGACTCCGTAGACTGTTCCCAGAAAATGAAAGATATACAAATAGCTTAAATATAGGATTTTAATCAAAGCGTTAGATCAGTTTTTCTGTAAATAAAAAATTCGAATCTATTTTCATACAAAGAGCACAAGAGTACTTTAATCCTTGGAAGTCGCTGAACTTTTAAATAAAATGCTGAATTTAATCAGCATTTCTTTTATGAGTCATACTGTTCAAAATACATGAACACGCATATACACATGGATCACCTTCTAAAATTTGCTCTTTTTTGTTTAAATTTAGGTGGTGTCAAAACGTATATTAATCGCAAATTCTGGGTATCAGTACTTTTTCGGTGGAATGCGGCATTTCTTCCATCTACTAGGTTAGTAAAGTAGAAAGTAAAAGGGTCTAACTATCCATCTAACTGTTAATCCATATAAAGCTTCAGTTGACATTTATGCATTTATTTGCAGGATAGAAGTTAATTAGGCCCTGACCAATCGATCCCAAGGTCGCGGGATGAAACCTGGCACAGACCGATGGGTTTAAGGGATTAGGATTTCATTAGAGAGGGGATTCGGTACGTAGGCCACAATGCTGAGCCCACTGTTCCTATGTCCACAAGTGGGGCACCCCGGAAGGAAGGATGAGGCGAAGGCCGACCCAAGCAGCTACGACAGTACAGAGGGCAGGGTCCCTACAGTTTACTTGGATAGAGACTTTCCCCGACAGGTCAGGACAACGAACACACTCCCCTACTGCGGAACGGCAACGAGCCCAGCAGCTGAGTCCCAAAGGTCCCAGGCAGGCGATCCGAGCCCCAAAGGTACCTGGCTGGCGGTCCTGAAATGCTCCCAGCAGAGGAGCGGAGACCGGCAACCGACCTACCGGAGGAAGAAGTAGTTTTCCACAGAGCATATCATCCTGCCATGCACCGCCGAGATACCCGCCGACACTTCTACTCTGAAAGAGACCACCAGATAAGAGATGATGTGAAATGATAATGGAGATGAAAAGAGGGACAGGAAATTCGGGGGATGTAATTATGGCATTAGCCTAACGATCCGGGAAACCCCCCCAAAAAAATCCATGAGTCAGGTAGGTTGGCCGCGGGAATCGAACCCGGGCCTCCCAAATGCGGGCCACAGACGAAACCGCCTAAGCTATCCCGCTCGGAAGCGCGAAGTGTAAAATGGTCAAATATGTCATTTTTCATTTCAGTTAAATTCCCTAATATTTTCTGTACAAGAATATGTACACACACACACACACACACACACACACACACACACACACACACACACACACACACACACACACACACACCCACACACACACACCCACACACACACCCACACCCACACACACGCACGCACGCACGCACGCACACACACACACATATATGCTTATGTATTTAAATATGCTTTCAAGATATGGGTGCATTCCATTTAAGTGGTAACATGACGTGCTTCAAGGACTTTTTCTCGGAAACTATTTTGTTTTTCATTTCTATGGTGATTTTTCTTAGCAACTATTAGGGCTAGAGGTTTGAAATTTTGAATACTGCTTTTTGATATAGAATTAAATGTATTGAAATAGAATTACGATGAAATAACTCACCACTTTAATTGGCAACCATATCTTCTTGGAAAAAAATGCTAAATTTTACGTTTTCATTTTTCTTCATATTGAAAAGAACAATTATTCTATCAAATCCATTACAGAATCTTGTATAATTCTAGGTCAATATCATAACAGACATATGAGGTTCAAGTATAAAATATTTTAATGCTATGCTATTCATAGTTATTCTAATTTTGGGGCAGCAATATATCCTATTTCTTTTTTAAAAAATTCTGTTTACTTAATAAAGAAATTTTCAAACAGAAAGTATAAAAGCTAGGATAATGAAATTTTCTATAGATATTTCCCATAGCCAAAGATTTGTGCCTGACCTTTTTCAAAGGAATTCACTTCGTAATATTTCAAAAACAGAGGATTAGTCTGTTTCGGGTGAACTTGACTAAGCTCCACACTTCCCGCTTCTATTAAAGTGCGGTTAAAAGCAAATGTGACACAAAATTCCGGCTGCAGTATTATGTTTCTGGTACTTGCCAGTGACATTACAAATATTTTTGTACGATTCACATATTTAAAAAATATAATTTTAACGAGTGCATCAAGGGGGAAATAATGACTTCGCCTTTGAGAAAATATATAGGTATGTGAAAATTCAAACTAATAGCAAGAAATTTCTCCAAATAATTAATTAAAATAATTTGACAGAAGTTGTGAACTTTAACGAGGCTTACATTATTTTGTGAAGTAAGTTTTGTTTATCTCTGAGACAGCTGTTTTAATTTAAACCCCCAAATATTGTTATTTTTATATTTCTTACTTTAAATTTATTTCAAAAATATCTAAAATGAAATAATCATAAATAGTTGGAAGTGTTTTGAAGTGAACAAGATTAAGTGTGTAAAAGAAGATGTGTGATAAAGTGAATTAAGGATAGAAAAGAATTAATAGTGTTAATTTGTTTTATCCATGTTATTAGAAGTTTAAAATTATTTGAATTGATATTTGAGTATTGGATTGTTTAAATTAAGTTTTAAAAGTGAGATTATAAAAATAACCAAATATGGTATGTTTGCATTGGTCATTAGGAATGACATGGCCAATAAGAAAACACTTAATTGCCATGGTGACGGCAAAAAATCAATAAAGTTCGTTTCGTAAGAAGAAAGTATCATTTTGTGTCAAGACGTAATAAAGGGTGGAAGTAAAACACTCATTGTCGAAGGACGACAGAAAACAGATGGGAATGAATACGGTGTAAGTTTCTACAATATGAATGGATTGTGAAATATATTTCATATAATATTGTTTGATGAAAAGACGTGGATAAAGTTACTTGACAATTTATATTATGACCTTAAGCCTAGTAATTCTACAGTAAAAAGAGAGAAGTGTGTGAGTACCAATACATCATACTGGAAGCATAAACAAGTGTTCTCTGATGAACAAGAAAAAATAATAGCTGAGTATGTGACTTTGTGGGTTCGTGAAATAACAAGACGAGGTTACAAACGCAAAAACTACACTTTATTTTCCTAGCAATACACCGTTTACCATTACAAATTGCTAGATCACCTCAAAAACTGTTTATTTTCTCAAACACTACTCTCAACTGTCTGTCGCTTCCGGTAACGATCGGCCCCGAAGTTTCCCGAATCTACACCGGCCATCATTTATTCATCGGCTTCGCGAGTCTACCGCCAGGGTAACACTTCTCCTTCCTCAAGGCTGGTCGTCCCGAACAGCGCCTTCGTAGCGGGCCAGGCGATCCAGGTGTACCAACATCTTTCCTCGGGGCACCTTCTGGATGCGGTAGACCACGTCGTTAATCCTCTTCACCACACGGTACGGTCCTTGCCATGACTGCTGAAGCTTCGGGCAGCGTCCCTTGGTCCGGGTCGAGCGGTACAACCAGACCAGGTCACCTTGCTGGAACCCTTGGCTGTTGGCTTGCCTGTCGTATCGGGTTTTTATGCGGTCGCTCGCCTTCTGGATGTTCTGGCGAGCCATCTCGTACATGTCGTGGAGGTGGTCCACCAGGTTCTCCACATCCCTCAAGAGTGGCCCCAAGTCTGCGTCCGCCAGCTGCTCCCTCCTCAGGCCTGCGCTATCCCAGCCATCCGCAGGCACTGCCGTGACTACTCGAAATGCTGCGGCACGCTCCTTCCCCTCCACTCTTGTGCATTGGCCGCACTCTTCTGGACAGGGTATTCGGGACATAGCGTCCGCGTTACCGTGACTCTTCCCTCTGCGATGTTCCGAGGTGAAGTCGTACTCCTGCTGCCTCTGGACCCAACGTGCTGTCTGGCCTTCCGGTCGCGCCGTCACCATCACCTCGCTCCTCGCGGGGACAACCACGTCTTCGTTCAAGATGACCCTGCAAATTCCAAGGCGCTCTTCTGGTTGACGGAGTATAACCTCTTCTCCGTTGAGCCTCAGGACCTTCCTGCCGATGTCGACCGACGCCTCGTGGCTCCTGAGGGCATCCATTCCAGGAATCACCTCCTCAGCCACCTTCGCGACGAACGCCCACAGACGCACGGCACTCCGTCCCAAGGTCAGCTCCAGCAGGGCCTCCTCCACAGGCATGGTGTCGCCCGATGCCGTCACAAGCTCGTATGGTCGGCTCGGCTTCCTCGTCGGCAAACCCTCCGCCACGTCAGGTCTGAGGATGGTCACGGCCGCCCCGGTGTCCACCAGCACGCGGCACGGCTTTCCTCTTACCCAGCCGTCCGCGATGAGGTTGTCATCCATCCGCCGGCTGACGGCGCGGATTGTCACTCGAGGGGATGGTGGTAATGGCGCCGACGTGTCCCTCTCCACGCCGCGCCTTACTCGTTCTTCCTTCTGCCCTTCCTGGTGTGGGCAGTCTCTCTGCAGGTGCCCGGGCTGTCCACACCCCCAACACAGGCCACTAGGTGTTCGCCGGCGTCCCTCAGCTGGTCTTCTGTCTCCGGCGTAGCGGACACTCCTCGTTCTCGACGTCGGGATAGATGCTACCTTGGCCGCCTCCATCCTTAATGCCGCTGTCAGCGCCTCGTGGATGGTTTTATAATCGCCGAGCATTAGGCGCTGACGAATCTCCGTGTCCCGTACCCCGTCGACAAAGTTGTAGGCGGCTTCCCGGGATACGAACTCCATTGGCAGGTCAACCAAGGCCTTGCCAGCTAGCTGCTCAATCGCTATGGCGAACTCCTCCAGCGTCTCCCCCGGCTGCTGTGACCTTGCCTTTAGTTGGCTGCGGTACGCTGCGGCTATGCGGTGGTTCCCGAAACGATTCTCCATGGCCTCCCAGATGTCCTTGGGCGCCGCCGTTGTCTACACCGCGTTGAGGACTTCCGCGGCCCGTCCCTGGAGGCTGGCTATTAGCTGTGTGGCCTCCTCCTCCGGTGACCATCTGTTGTGCTTGGCCACTGTGTCGACCTGGCGGCGGAAGACCTCAAATGTTGACGCGCTGTCATATTTCGGTGGTTTGACGCGCGCAGATGTTGTGTCGCGTCCTGGCCCGTCGGCCTTCAAATCCTTCAGTTTCCTGCCGACGACGTCCTCTACTATGGCGTCCAGGGACTTGACGCTGGTGTCGGCCTTTCCCTCCAGGTCGTCAACGCGGCTCGCCAGGTCCTCGACGCGCTCGTCCACTTGGCCCATCCGCTTGCCCAGCTCCGTCACGTTATCCCTCACGCCGGCCAACTGTTCTTCAAACTTCACGGCAAGGGCCTCGTTTGCCGCTTTCATCTCCGTGGCCAGGCTGTCGTTCGCTGCCCTCATTTCTGTGGTCAGTTCGGCCATCTTTGCGGTCATTGTTGTGGCCAAGTTGTTATTTGCCGCTTCCGTCTTCGCTGTTATTTCCGCGGCCAGGTTGTTATTTGCCGCTTCCGTTTTTGCAGCGAGGTTTTCATTTGCCGTCTTCATTTCTTCCATTTTCTCTAAAATCTTTGCCAATGCAGCTTCCATTGTCGTATATCCCACTCCTGACACCAGTTGTGACTTTGTGGGTTCGTGAAATAACAAGACGAGGTTACAAACGCAAAAACTACACTTTATTTTCCTAGCAATACACCGTTTACCACTACAAATTGCTAGATCACCTCAAAAACTGTTTATTTTCTCAAACACTACTCTCAACTGTCTGTCGCTTCCGCTAACGATCGGCCCCGAAGTTTCCCGAATCTACACCGGCCATCATTTATTCATCGGCTTCGCGAGTCTACCGCCAGGGTAGCAATATTTCACAGATTCTGTCGTAAGGATATTCACCTTAGTAGCTAACCAAACTGATTTTCAGCATTCATGAAGAGGAATAACCAGTTATCTATTTGGTTACCTCAAGCCACAAGTCTTGTTTGAGCAACGAGTTTTAATCAAACAAAATGTTGATAACCTAGCTAAGGTTGTGGAAAGATAAAAGTTTGAATCCTTTGACATTTGGAATATGGAAAAGAACAGGAGGGAGCTATCACTTCAGTCAAAATAGGTATCTTTTTCTCAATTGCTGTTGCTTCCAATGCGCCGTGGTTGGATGCAAGAAAAATAACTTACGTTCTTGCAATACTTTGAAAAATATACTGAACCAACTCCTGAGTACAAATGATTGCTCTTCTTGATAATCTGGAATTTCATAAATCCATCAAAAGCAAGGGGATTGCTATGCTATCATTCCAGTTCCAGTATGTACAGTATGAAGCATTTAAACTGTTCAGGTAAAAAGTTCTTTAAAAAGATGGATAATACTTTTGACATCTGAATCAGAGATCATGCACGAAAGACTGTGGCAATTTATGACATCCGTTTAGTACTAAGGGAAGCACTTCCACTTGCTGTAACTTCTTAAAATATTGCAGACTTTCACTACACAGGTACAGTCCCTTTCAATAGAAATGTTCAGTGAAACTGTGCCCCATTTGCTGTCTCTAATCACCAGCACCGTGAGACATTTTAAGACACACTCAGATGATGTCACAACACACTTTGCTGATTTGTTCCAAAAATATGTTGATAACTACTTCGTTTTTAAAAACACAAAATTAGAAGATATAAAAAATATTTGTAGACTGAAGTTTTAAGTTTAAAGTGATTTATTGATGCCCGCCTTGGTAGCATATATGGTAGCATGTCTGCCTCATGTTCAACAGGTCCCGAGTTCGAATCTTTGTCAGAGTGAGTTACCGAGATAAGGTTTTTCCGGGGTTTTCCCTTATCCTTGAAGATGAATGTCAGGTAACTCTAAGCTCTATGGAAACTGGGCTCATTTGAGCATCATTTCAACCATTTCATTAATCGTCCGATATGACTTAATGTTGGATGTAAATTGAAAGAAAAAAATTATTGATGTTTGCTCAATGTTTTGCAATGGCCAGTTTAATTTCAGGTACTCTATAAATCAGATGATAAAATGGGTATCTAATGTTTAAACAATTGATAATGAAATCATTCGTCTTCTTGCACTCCAATATTTAGCTAGGAGGTTTGAATCTTCTATAAAAGCTGGACTATGTAGAACATGATTACAATCCATTTTCTCATTTAAGTCACAGAAAATCATATCTCTGCTATTCCAAATCTGTATAGATATTTTTGTAAACAATAATTCTTGTTAGTAGTCAGAGGGTCACTACTGCAGATTTTCTTGGTAATGTAGAAATATTGTTAATGTTATCTTGTAAACTTTTTCCATTGTTTTCAAATGTTTTGTTTGTGCATTCTTCACTGATTTTGTTGTGTATTGGATATTATTCTTTTGATAAGTAAAATGGAATTACACTAGGTGTTGATTTAGTGATGATTTTACTTCCCTTTTCAGCCAAAAAATCAGTCATTTAATTGCCTGTTATTCCACAATGGTCTGCAATCCATGGAACTACCACTCTTTTATGTAAACGGGTTAACTGTTGTATTATTTTATGACATTCTAGAATCTCGAGGCTTTTGGGTGTTATGCATATCTCGTGTTACAGAGATGATGACTGTTTTTTTAATCAGAGGGAATTACAGCTTTTTCAAACTCCTTTTATATGATAAAAGAGATTTTGTAAACATAAGAAAATTGCCATGATTTCACCATCAAAATTGTTAAATATATATCTAATTTTTGATAAAATGAGAGTTGGCATATTGCTCCAACACCAGTGCCTGCAATTTTTAGTATATTAGAACCATCAGTAAAAATATTTAGCCATTCAGGGGAAGGATATTGTAAATCGATTTCCAGGACAATTGTTTTAGAATGGCTGGAGAAGTTTCTGATTTTTTGACATCTTCTGTTAGATGGAGATTATATTCAGTTTCAAAAAGTTCCAGAGGATTATTTCTTATACTTGTAATTTCTGTTTGATTTTATGTACTATGCTTCAGCTTTGTTGGGTTTTTAAATGAATTTCTGGTTTTTGTTGAATCCAATTATGAGTAACCTTATAAATTTTTCATAATGTATGATTGCTGGTTTCTCAATTTCATTTTCTATGTTTGGGTTATTCGTCAAAATTTGCATGATAGTGATTGGTGTTGTTTTAATAGCTACTGTTATGAAGCAAAGGATTTGATTTTGTAGTTCATTAAGTTTTTCTACATTTGTAGTTATTTGAATTTCTTTGCAATAGTGAATAATAGTTTTTATCTACATCTTGTACAGGCTGTTTAAGACTTGCAGCTCCATTTTTTCTCAGCTAATTGCTTTAATTAACGGTAATGTTTTCCCACTTTTCTGCATATTTTTTTGTATGTTTCTTTCATGTTAATTTTGTATCAAAAGTTATTCCTAAATATTTTGCTTCAGTGTCCGAGTTAGTGTTTCTCTTTCTAATTTCAATAAACAAGTACTGCTTTCTTTAACAAAAATAATTGAGAATTTGTCTTCTGTGTATTTATCTTCATTAAATTTTGAGATGTCCAGATTTCTGCACAACACACAGTTTGGTAGAGCACTGATATTAACAGGACAGGGGAACTCTTAATGGAATACTTGGTAAGGACAAACCTAAATATTCTAAATAAAGGTACTAAAGCAACCTTTGTCACTGTACAAAGGAAAGAGGTCATAGATATTATACTAGGGACTCGTTTCATTGAGAACCTGTTGAAAAACTGGCACGTTATCATCTGATGTTTCCTTATCAGACCATAGATACATGTGCTTTAAGACAGGATCACAGGACTTCGAACAAGTGATATATGGAAACCCTAAAAAGAATGAATGTGTAGTGTTTAACGCCTGCTTTT
The DNA here is from genome assembly GCA_030765055.1 of Mantis religiosa. NCBI lineage: Eukaryota > Metazoa > Arthropoda > Insecta > Mantodea > Mantidae > Mantis > Mantis religiosa. Next base: position 85,768,275 of record CM060953.1, read on the forward strand.
ACTACATGTGGCACTGCAGGTGGTGACACTGATGATACATGAAATCAAGATGGAGTACCAGTGGAATGAGATGGCGGAGGAAACCAGAGATCTTGTAAAAACCAGCCTCAGCCTCTGGTTGTCTATCACAAATCTTACATGCCTGGGATTCAATCTGGGCCGCCTTGATGAGAGCTGTATAACTGCTCGGCCACCACACGGCCCCAGAAACTCTAAGGATACTTAATGGGCTTCATATCGTAAAGATCTTTCAGAACTTATACAGGGTATATCTAAGAAGATAAATACAGTGTTGGATCTGGAACTGGTTGTTGACCAGTTGCAGCAGACTGTTCTCCTATCCTACACTGTTAACGGCAAAGCTAAAGTGGCTTCCACACAGAGGAATGTGCCTTGGTGGTCTACAAGGCTAAGCAAACTAAGATATAATTGCAGGAAATTGTCTTACCTGGCTAAATTGACTGATAATTGGGACTCTTATAGAGCTGAATTGACCAGTTATAATGAAGAGATAAGGGATACTAACAGAGCCTCTTGGAGGAGGTACTGTGGGAGCATCAAAGATGATGACTGGAAAAGAAACTTTAAAACATATGTCTGCAGTGCACATTCCAGGATCTGTAGAGACTGATGAACTGCATGGTGGACAGGAGCAATCCACTTTGGAGTTCAATCCTAGGACGGAAAAGGAAGATTGGCCCCTGGCTAAGGCAATAATCAAACTGGGATCACATGGGCTATTGACACATTTGAATCAAATAAATTAGCAGGGCCAGATGGACCGATATCTGCATTGTTACAACAAGGGATTGAATCTTTGCCATCCCAGTTGCGTCATATTTTTAGAGATAGTCTTGCACTAGGACACATGCCCATGACATGAAGGCAAGCCTGGGCACCCTAGCTATCAGGATGCCAAGGCTTATCAACCCAAATGCTTTTCATCTTTTCTGTTGAAGACAATGCAGAAACTCGTTGATGGGATATAAGGGACTGTGTATTGATAAATCAATCTCTACACAGATACCAGTGTGCCTACCAATATGGTAAATCTGTAGAGACTGCTTTGCACTATGCTGTAACCAACATACAGAAGTCTCTGCACTGAAAAGAAATTGCTCTAAGAGCATTTTTTGAAATTGAGGGTGCCTTTTATAGAACTTCGACTGCAACTATTATCACATCTGCTGCTACACATAATGCCCCAGGCACTATCTGCAGATGGATACTTTCTATGGTGCAAAATAGGAGCATATCATTGACATTATGTGGGTAGACATCAAAAGGAACAGAACCATACTCAGTTGGATAGAAAGGCCTAAAAACTGGACACTACCAGCTGCTGGGATATTTGTATAAGAATGTTCAACAATTTGATCCAACCTGCAGAAGATGCCACAAAGCAGATGAATTAGTGTTTCCACATCAGGGAGGCGTTATCGCCACTTCTTCCAGTTATATTAACTTCAGCCGTGAAAGCTGAAGCTTTCCAAGCTCAAAGCTATCCAAGTTTCAACATTCCTGGTATAGCCTGTATCTAAGTCCTATCATCCTGTATCAACAATGAGGTATATCTCATTGGCATCATTTCAAGGCTGACAACAATCAATCTCATTGCCTTGCTCCGTATTGTGAATGACCTTGGAAGGGAGCTATGCGACAACGCTAGGACCTCAGCTTCCTAATGTCCATTCCAAACCAAAGTGCCTATCAATGTACATACTCTTTGTATTATCTGTGCAAAAGCAGTTAGTGAACTCCACCCCAAACAGCTGCTTCTGCCTGTCATATGCTTACTACGTATGTACCACATACAGTTAAACATTGTTTCATTTACAAAAAAGTGAACTGCATCAAAATTATAATTCAAAATGCAACAAAATTATAATTCAAAATGCAACCTTAAGTAATAATTTATGTAATAGGCATGCAGAAACCAACATTTTACTTAGGTAAATTGTAATCTGCATATAAAGATGCAATACTCAAATCCGAATCCACTGAAGAATATTCAGCTATCTTATTGGAATCAATATGTTTATATTCCCCCGCATATTTTTGTTAAAAGTTTCTCTAAAACGACTGTAAACTTGGATGTTACTTTCATAACATGCACAATTGCAAGTAACATATATTTTTCTAATAGTAAGTTCAACACATTAAGTAGTACATAAAAAACAAAAGCTAACAATAGTGAAGCAACAAATACTGCATAAAATATAATTATTTGTCATAAACTTCACTTATCTGTTAAGAAAACTGATGGAATTTCCAGAATTCAAGAGACTAGTTTCACAAAAGTCTTTTGCATCGCCATTCAATGTTTCCTTGGTTGTCATCGTTTCTGCCACTAGGTGTCATATTTTTGTATTTATTATCAAACACTGAAAATGAAACAAACTTAAAGACAGAATAGATTGGCAGTATTTCAAAATTCTTTATGCAATTCCTTTTTTTTTAAATAAATATTTTCTCCCAAACCATTAAATCTATTAGATCATTTAATAATTCAATAATAATTAAACTTCTGGATTTATTTCATAGTGAAACAACCAAAAATGAATCTGCCATGGCCAATTTATAAGTCAATGGTCAAGTTTTTCAACAAACTTCTGGTTTAGCAATAGGTAATCCACTTTCACTGTTTCTTGCTATCTTTTAAGAGCTCTTTTTGAAATGCACACTGCCTTTAACATTTAAAACTTAGATATGTTGATGACATTTTTGATACTGTTCCTGATAAACACATAAATGATGCTTTAAAACTTCTAAACTTACAAGATAAAGCTATAAAACACACATTAGAACTGAAATTAATGGTTGTCTTCCTTTTCTACATCTAAATATAAGAAATAACAATAAACTAAACTTTGGTATTTATAAGAAATCTAGTCATATTGATTACATAAAAAATAAGTTTTAACCCTTGTTCATATAAACTTGCTGTTTTTAATAGTTTGATTTATAGGTTAATAAATATACCCCTAAATAAAGAGGAATTTGAATGAGAATATAAGCACATTATTAATACTGCTTTAATTAATGGTTTTAATAAAGATTTTATACATGAAAAGATTGAAAAATTTAAATATAAAAAAATGTAAATTATATTTCTACCTTTAAAAAATAAAAGATGATCATAATTTTAAAAAAATTACTTACCATCCTAGGGCTAATAAGTATTTCCAAAATTTGTTTAAAGTATTTGGCAGAACTTTGGTTCCTCAAAATAAATATAATATAAAATTTGTTCTACATTTCTCTAAAAAAGGCAAAATTTCCAATAATAAAAAGTCTGACATTTATAAATTCAATTGTTTAGATTGCGACCAGGTTTACATTGGAAGTACCAAATGTAATTTAGAACATTTTCAAAATACTAGATATAAACAGATTGATAAATTGGGCATGGCAAATCATTTATGGTCATTTAAACATGAAATAAACCAGAAGTTACAGCAATTAAATGGTTCAATTAATGGTTTGGGAGAAAATATATATTTTTTTTTTTAAATAAACGAAATTATACAATAAATTCTGAAACACAGACAATTGATTCTGTCTTTAAGTTTGTTTCATTTTCAGAGTTTGGTAATAAATACAAAAATAATAAGACACCTAGCAGCAGTAATGATGACAATGAAGGAAACATTGACTGACAATGCAAAAGATTTTTGTGAAACTAGTTTCTTGAATTCTGTGGAAATTTCATCAATTTTCTTAAAAAATAAGTGAAGTTTGTGACAAATAATTATATTTTATGTAACATTAAGTAGCGTTATACAAATAAAATATTTAGTGATTATTTTCTACTTATCTTAAGAAGTTGATGACAATACTTTTTAATTTCAATTAGAGAAGATAGAAGTACTGTCATCAACTTCTTAAGATAAGTGGAAAATAATCACTAAACATTTTATTTGTATATTTTTTATTCCACTGTAACTAGCTTCATTTTCTGTGTAATTAAGTAGCATTCATTTCCTAATTTTTAATAGTTTCCTATTTTTGTGTTTGAGCAGTTGGTATTTATATCCACTTTCCTCTGCCATTAGCTTTAACACTAACCTACTAAACCACAATATTTGATCTGAGCTTAGTATACATGTGCTAGTGTATTATGAATGATTGCTAACTTATCATATTTATATTATGCAACATATTTATATGGTGCTCACACAGCACCTAGGGGAATTAATTGCTACATTTCTCATATATGCAAGACAATGGCATTCATATAAGTTGATAATACATGATACTCTGTAATAGCAGACTCATTAACAATTGATGGAAATTAACTATTCTTTCACACTAGCTGTGTGTAGACTAATATTTTGGATAGATAGATTCAAACTGAAAAATTCAATGCCACGGATGGGATTTGAACCATGGATGTCCTGGTTTCTGTCCAGTCGCTCTTACCCATTGAGCTACCATGGCCAATGTTCCATCATGACATTAAGTTTTCCAATTGACTCCTATGTTTTCCCGGTAAACCACTAGGGGTTCTCGTATTTGAGATACACTGTTTGTGGTGACTTACTATTTTAAGTTCTTGAGTCCCAGGCTTCAATGTTAAACTCTTATTATTTAATTGATGGAAATTAATTGTTCTTCCACACTAGCCATGCATAGCCTAAGGTTTTGGATAGATAGAGTCAAACTGAAAAATTCAATGCCACGGCCAGGATTTGAGCCACAGATCTTTAAACGGTGTATCTCGAATATGAGAACCCCTAGTGCTTTACTGGGAAAACATACAAGCCAATTGGAGAATTTAATGTCATGACGGCACATTGGCAATGGTAGCTCAATGGGTAAGGACTGGATGGAAACCAGGAGATCCTTAGTTCAAATTTTGGCTGTGGCATTGTATTTTTCAGTTTGACTCTCTCCATCCAAAGCATTAACAAAATTATATTTTTGTAACATGTAAACAGTTGGTATATATCCATTATCTTTAGCAATAGGTTCTTATGGTGACCAGAATAAAATGTGAAGCTTTCCCACTCCAATATTTCATGATCCAATACTTTACTAAAGGACAATTTACAGTGCTCTAATACTGTGTGGATATGTTCATAACAAGCAGAAAAATATGCTTTTGTTTACGTCAGTGAGAACTATGGTTTGGAAAAGGACAGTAGATAGCAGGATGATCCTTTAGGACTAGACTGGACGGATACAAAGAGAGGTGGGAGATGCTACTGAAACATCTAGATGACAGAACAGAACAATATGTAGTTTCAAAACTTACCTTCCTTTCCCCTCGGAAGGTAGAGTGAGTATAAACTCAAGAATAGTCACTGCAGCTATAGATTGATGTGACCTACAGAGTGATACTCTGTAGCATAAGCAAGCTATAGACAAGGAGCCCTGTGTCAAAAGTTAGTGATCAGGAGAACATATGTGTTTTACACTCAAATGGGTCAGTGCATGAAAGAAGAGGGTGCACTGCTTTGCTATTACCCTCTAGTAAAGAAAAGTGAACAAACAGAGAAAGAAAACTATTATGTGTTTCAAATGGGATGTTGTTTCTCTATGAATGCTATTAGGTGAGCAACCAATCAGAGTCTTGCAGTGTTGTCATATTGCATTCCCTGTAAGTGGTGGGTGACGAGTGCCAATTAAATCTATTTCTAATAAATATTATTTGTGCTAAGAAGACAAAAATTCAGATTTTGCAAAAAGTGATCCATGAGAAAGGTAGAGAGTAATGTGTATAATATAACCATAAAAACCCCATATCTTTAGCTCAAATAGTTTTCCTGATACAAATAAATAAAGTACCAATATGTACGTCATTAATGCTCTGGAGTCAACAATGAAGTCATATAACAATGCACTGCATTGCAAACACTGTAATGAACATTATTGGTTGGCATGTATGCATGTACATATATTTGTAATTACAACTGAAACGTATATGTTTGACATAAGATGATAAAAGAATTACTTCAGATAAGCCATGGTGTTTGTTAAATTCCAGTGAGAGCAAATAGTTCATTTACTACTGGTCTGGCAGAATGTGAGTCATCACATTATATGTTTGTTTATGAATGGTTCATAACCTCTATTTACTCTAGAGTTAGAAGAAGTATTATTCAGTTCTTCAGTTTAAAAACCAGGGAAAAGTATATCAACTGGTTCAACTTGTAATTGAAATGAGACACAAGGTAATCTGCCTTCCCTCTTACCACTGACAGTACAACCAACTGAGTTAACGTGGGCTTAAATTATGTTGCAAATAAAAATAATACTATGTTGTTGTTTTCAAATGCTAGGCTTTGGCAATGAAGCCATTAGCTCTCTTGCTCTCCAATATTTCTGTGTAGTGGGTCCAGCAGGTAGGGCTTCACAGGTTAAAAGATGTTCTTCAGTCATTTCCTCTTCTTTGTTGCACAGAGGACAATTTGGACTTGTATAAATTCCTATTCTGTGTAAGTGTTTGGCCAAATAATCATGTTCCATAAGTAATCTAAAATTTGCTACTGCAGCCTTATGTGGGATTTATGGAATAATTTCTAGATTTTTAATTAAAATGTTCCATTTTTTATCTTTGGCTTTGTTAGATACTGATTGGTTTTGTTTGCTTTTATATTTGCGTTTGATTAATCTTTTTATGGATGTAAAGGGCAAGTTTTTACTTTTGTTCTGAATTAAATTTGAACCTTTTTTGGCAAGAAAATCAGCTGATTCATTTCCAGCAATTCCACAATGTGCAGGTATCCATTGCAATATAATTCTTTTCTGTAGTTTTTGAAGTTGTTGGATCATTTTGTGACATTCTTTAATTTGGATTGACCTCATTTTATATGAGCTTATTGCACATAATGCTGCTTTAGAATCAGAAAGTATGACATTTTTGAATTTATCTATTCTGTATAGGTGTTGGAGTGAAATATGAATAGCCGTTACTTCTGCATCAAAATTTGTTGTGTGGTTTCCTGCTGGTTGATAGAATGAGAACAGTGCACACTTAATTCCTGCTCCTGAGTTGTTGTCCAAGTTAGATCCATCTGTGTAGATATGTAACCATTCTTCAGGTGGGTATCTATTGTTCACAGTTTCTAATGCTAGTGCTTTTAGTACAGGTTTGGAAGTTTCAGATTTTGTAACTATTTGTTCTAAATCTAATTGAATATTAATTGGTTTAAAAGTCAGTGGATTTTATTTGATTAAAACGTTTTCTTTAGAATTAGGAAGATTCAGATCTGTTTTTAATTCCATAACTTTGTTTAGGAAACTTGTTTGTGTTTTCATCTTGATTGGTTGTAGTAATCTTTTCTCCCATTTTGTTGTTTTTAACCGCAACATTTTTTCATGTTGTATTAATGCCTGCTCCTTTAAAGTTAGATGTATTGGGTAGTTCCGAGTTAAGGCTTGCATTGCCGTAATTGGAGTTGATTTTGCTGCACCGGTTATTAGTCGCAGGGCCTGATTTTGGCATACTTCTAGGTGATTTATGTTAGAACTGTTTGCTGTAATTATTACCTCTGCATTATAAGGAAGTATTGGCTTGATGAATGTTTTGTATGTGGTGTTCAGTGTTTCCCAATTACTGCCCCACTTGACTCCAGCTAATCTTTTCAAAATTGAAAATTATTTTGATTTATTTACTACTGCTTCAATATGATGTCTCCAAGATAATTTTGAATCAAAAATTGTTCCTAAATATTTTGTTTCATGTGTTTGTTTCAGGTTTGTTTTCTTGAACTGCAGATTTAGTTTAGGGATTTTCTTTTTTAAGCTAAATATTTGGAATGTTGTTTTATCAGTATTTATTTTCATCAAATTGTCATCAGTCCACTTTTCCAATAGTATCAGAGCCTTTTCCATTGAAGTTTTGGATTTCTCTATTTGTGGGGAAGATGTCCACATGATCATGTCATCTACAAAAAGTGCTGTCTTTATTTCTGTGTTTGGTACAGCATTGATGTAGATGTTGAACAAGGTTGTACTCAGTACTGCAACTTGTGGTAGGCCCATTTTTATTTGTCGGAATTTGGATGTACTGTCATTGTATTTTGTAGCACAGAAACGTTGAGAGAGAAACTGAGTGATCCAATTTAACATGTTATCTCTAATGCCTAGTTTTGAAAGTTTCTCAAGAAGTTTATGCCTCCATACTGAATCGTATGCTTTTTCAAAATCAATGAAAACTGACAGCCTATCTTGATTTTTGTTGAAAGATTCTTTGACATCTTGGGATAGTTGAATTGTATTTGCTTTAGTAGATAAGTGTTGTCTGAATCCTGTTTGAGCAGTTGTTGATATGTTATTACTTTCTAAGAACCAATTTAGCCTTGCTGAAATCATACGTTCTGCTGTTTTTGCAATGTCACTTGTTAAGGAAATTGGTCTCTAATTATTTATTTAGTCGGGTGCTTTGTCTTTTTTTAGAATAGGAATAATTATTGCTTTTTTCCATGCTGTAGGTACAGTAGAGGTCCATGATATATGAAATAATTTTAGTAGTACCTTTCTTCCCTTTGATCCTAGGTGTTTCAGAAATTCAGCATGTATTTTATCTGGTCCAGAAGACTATCTTTCAATTCATGGATGGCATGATTTAATTCCCTTATGGTGAATTCTTTGCTGAATATATCATTTGTTTGTTCTGGACACTTTTTAAATTTTTTGAGATCTTTTTTTAATCAGCCTTTGTTTTCTTTTTGCTTCAGAGGAAAGTTTATGCTGAGAGCTGTAATAGTTACTAAAGGCTTCAGAAATAGAGTAATTTGAAGTAAGTGTTTTAAAATAATACTATTAAACTGACTTATTCTCAAGGAAATTGACAAGGTACCACAAGACTGGGAAAACTGTGAGGGACATGCAGATAAACAAGTAGACAATTTTTAGAAAGAAATAGCACGTGACGAGATTTTGGAGCCTATCAATACTTGGACGATGAAGAGAATAAGAATAACAAATTATCTCTTGACATAACTGACATTCAGAGCAATATGGATGCACCACTGACTGTTCCACTGGATTAGAAAAATAGGTAATTCATAAACTATAATTACAATTATAGCATTTAAAACATGTGCATAATATGCAAATATCCTTGTTCCAATTGTGATTTCAACTGCATTATTATAAAAGTTTTGAAAATTCAGTTTGGGTTCCCTTATGTTTAGCAGACTAGGATAGTATGCAAGAGAGAATAGTGGGAGTAACGAGGTGGCAATGCTGAGCACAGTAACACATCTGATTTGCAGCAGACCAGAGCTCTTCCCATTTGAAACACATTATAAGCTACAGTATTTCAGTATGTGTGTGAATATAATTGCCTTAGAATCTTCATTACAACACAAAATACATGGGTCAAAAGTTTGTACACCTGTATCATGTTGAGCTTGGATGTCATTGGGCTATATATGTTGTGGCTGCTTGATGGTACACTAACATCTTCAATGATTCCCTCTATAAGGAATGTACAGGATCCACCAAAAACATGTCTGTGTCAGGTTATATGAGGATACTGACTGCCAACTGATTTGAATTGTGTGGTCTTGAAAATTTGGAAGATTTTGGCACTTAATCATGATAGTTCTCTAGTTACCTTGACGATAGTGAGAAAACAAACTGGATGGACATTCCAACAGTGAAAATGCACTGTGGTTGAAAGTGGTTTATAAAGAATTAAAAAAAAAAAAAAAAAAAAAAAAAAAAAAAAAAAAAAAAAAAAAAAAAACACCTATCTGCAGTTGGTTTTTAACACTCCATCACTTACATTTTTATATTACTGAGGGACCAAGAAGACTATGAAAAGCTGCTATCCTGCTTTGTTGGCTCACACATTGGAAAAGTTTGTTACCTCTCCACAGAAGTCTGCAACACAATGTACATGTAAAGTATGGATTAACAGTACAAGAGTAAGATAAATTCTGAAGGCTGCTAAGTAGAAAGTGTACATACCACAATTAGTGCATGCAATTAATGAAAATGATCCTGATTGTTGAATGCAATTTTTCAAATGATAACTGATGATAAAAAAATTTGTAACAAAGGATGAGGTGGTTGGATGAGCATTTAAGCTGAATGAAACAGTGAATAGGCATAAGAGCATTAATTACTAGGCACTGGTAAATACATGAATATGTAGATTAGGTGGCTAAACTATCATTTAGCAGCTTTACAACCTTTTTCTTTGAGGCTACTGTCATGCTTTATGGGGATGATGAGATCATCTACCAAGAAAACAGGCATCATCATGCTACCACCAAGCTATTTGAGCTCCCTGGATGACAATCAGCTAGGATATTGAACAGGACAAAGTGGGGTATTGAGTTTCCCTAACAGCTGCCAGATCTAGCCCCTTGTGAGAACTGTAAAAGATCAAGTCTATCAATGTAAGCTGCAAACGCTGAAGGACCTCCATCAGGAGATTAAACTGACAGGTGTAATGATCTCCAATGGAACATTGACCAATAGGTGTATTGTGGCAATTGCTCATGATTCCTAATTGTGTCTGGCTGCCAATGGCACACACTTGAAACATTTACGGTAACCATTAGCTTAAATGAAAATGTTACTACATGTGTGATCAGTATATAAATGTAAAACAAATAAATAGAGTACATTCCTTGAAATAAGTATACTTTTTTTAGCATATCTTATATATTCTATTACGCAAATCATAAGATTTCAAAGTGATTCTCCTAATATGTGAATGCTCAAGTTGTTCTCGGGAAGCAAGCCAGGTGAAAAGACGATTAGAAATCGACGGGGAGTGTGCATCTCTCCCATCAGGATATTTATTAAATGTTATAACCACAAATGAATCACTGGATATAACACAAATATATGTGAATGTTTAAATGACATCCTTTCTCACCAGATTTGAATACTATTGAAAATGTATGGCCAGGAATGCAGAAAGTGTTAAAAAGGCCAAAGATAAAGAGGTTTTGGAGGAGTTTAAAAGGATCTCATCAAAATGTGAGTAGCCATTTGAGATTACATGTGTCTGGAAAAATAACAGAAATAGAAGTTGAGATTTTATACAGCCAATAATCAATTAATGTGAATCTTTTGCTTTTTTATTTAGGAATACATATTTCATATTTAGTTTGAAAACAAAAAGAGTATTTTAGCTTTCATCATGTAAATATAATTGCCTTTAAATCAAATAAGCCTTTCCAATTGGAAATTTTGAATCTTAATATAGTAATAAAAATAGAATTTAACTGAAAAAAATGCAACAGATGTGAAACTTGGTAGCAACCACTGCTATAGTAACTCAATTGTCACCTCATATTTAGTAGCTGGGATTCAATATGAATTGTAATAACAGAATGAAGCTAAAGACTCAAACCTGAGAAACACCAATGTGAAATGTTTGATAAATTAAATTGAGCTTAGATAAGTATATTCTTCAACCCTGCTCATTACGTCTCAGCTGTATACATGATAACATGAAGACACTATTACAGTACAACACACTATTAACAGTAAAGCAAACAAATATATACAAATATAATAATTTTTAACTTAAAACTTCACTTATCTTATAAGAAATGATGAAACTTTTCTTATAAAATTGATAGGATCACGATTTCATGAAAACACTCATTCACATCCTCAACCAGACTCGTAAACAAGTATAGTAAACAAGTACTACTTGTTTACCAACAAGTTGAGTAGCATTGACGAAGGTGTTAAGAAAAAGAAAGGAATAGCACATTCAGTGCATTCAGATACCACCCAAAAACATTTAATAAATTAAAAAAGATCTCTAAGGAACAAAATATCACCTTGATATCTACTAATAGATACTCAGTTTTAAAATTGGTAATTCAAAATCAAAAGATGAAATCCCATCAATTAACAGATCCGGAATATACTAAATAAGTTGTAAGAATTGTGAAAAATGCTACATAGATAAAACTAAAACAAATCTAAAAGCAGTCAAAGAGCACTTTACAAACATCAAAATGAAGCAAGAAGATAAGTCAGCAGTAACATTTTATTTTTGGAATGAAAATCTGACACTGATCCAAATCCAAAATTACTAAAAGGAGTGATAAACCAAATTAAAATGACCAAATGGGAGAACATATTCATTTGGCAAAATAAGGACCGAGTAATGAACTTTGAAATCCCAACAGTATATAATTTGACAAAGAAGTTCATAGTTCCACTGCCACACAGAAGACAACAGACACTAGTTGGAGAGAGGTTGAGGATGGAAGTGATGGCTTCTGAAACTAGTCCCTCGATAATATAAAAATGTAAGTGGTGAAGTGTTAATAAACCGACTACAAATAGTTTTTTTGATTAATTTTGACATCACTGTTACTAAATTCCTCGAATCATGCATAACAACAATGCTTATTGGAACAATGCTGGACGGAAACCAGAAGATCCGTGGTTCAAATCCCGGCTATGGCATTGAATTTTTCAGTCTGACTCTACGTTTCCACAATGCTTACTTCATTGTAAAATCTTCCTGAAAGTAATTAGTCATGGCACAACTTACAGAAAGTCAACAAGTTGAAATACTAATGATGATATCAGATATGGTGATAGGAGAAGGACCAAAGAATTGAGCAAGAAATGCAGCTGATAGACGTTAACATTGTTTGGCAGTAAATGGAGGCCATTTTGAGCACCTTTTGGAATTCATCATGTGCTACAACACAGCACTGCTAATTTTGTTATGAATGTGTTTTCTTGGTTTAAATTTTATGTGCTGTAATAATACATCCTAATAAATTTAAATACAGTTTAAAAAACAGCTACCTGTATATTCCAAGACCTGAAGACAAACAAAAAGACCAAAAGAAAAAAAAAAGGTTGCCATTAAAAAAAGTCACACCCTATTCACAATCATAGTAACATGAAAACATGTTGACATCTTACAGCTTTTCTAAAAAATATCACTTCGGGAAACTATAACAAAGTTATAAGCATTGTTCCACTCTTTTTACTCACTGTGTATATTGGTACTTCATTTATTTGTATTAGGAAAACTATTTGAGCTAAAAATATTGGGTTTTCACACTTATGTTAGAAACATTACCCTCTACCTTCCTCATAGATCATTTTTTGCAAAATCTCAATTTTTGTTTTAGCGCAAGTAGTATTTATTAGAGATGGATTCAGTTGGCGCATGTTATACACCACTTATGGAGAATGCAATATAACAACTCTGCAGGACTCCAATGGTTGCTCACCTAGTAGCATTCAAGGACAAACATCATTCCTTTGGCCCGCCTCGGTAGCGTAATGGTAGAGTGTCTGCCTCACGTTCAAGAGGTCCCGAGTTCGAATCTCGGTCAGGGTGAGTTACCTGGATAAGGGTTTTCCGGGGTTTTCCCTTATCCTCAAAGACAAATGTCTGGTAACTCTAAGCTCTATGGACCCTGGGCTCATTTGAGCATCATTTCACCCATTTCATTCATTGTCCGATATGACTTAACGTTGGAGGACGTAAATTAAAAAAAAAAAATTCCTTTGAAACACATAACACATATTAAAAACTATTCCTCTGGCCGCAAAGAAATGGATTAAAACATTATGGTTCCAACAAAGTATTAGCACAACTAGCCTTAAGAAACAAGCTGAATTACTGAAATAGCAAAATTAAATGTATTTCAATTATGGATATGAAATGGTAAACAAAAACATTCAGTGAACAGTCAGCGCATCTCAGAACAAGCTGTTGCTATGAGAAAAGAAATCAAGCTGCTTCATAATGACCACAAAAGAAGCCTAAGAATTTCAAATCAATACTTTGGTCATTAGCAATAACATCATAGAATTTTTGTGACCATTATGAGTGAGTGAGTGTGTAGTGTTTTAGGGCCTGTCGACAACAAGGTCATTTGGGCCCGAAGTCAACTCTAAAAACTAAAAGCTACACAAAGTTAAAAAGTAAGATAAAATATAAACACTTAACTATTAAAAGCACATAAAAAACCCATCCCAGTACTAAAAATTTAAAATCTCTAAAATTGATAAATATAAAATACAAGTCAGACTTGTTTATTAAAACCGATTTTAAAAACAAACCGCAGAGCCTTCACCACGGCCACTGGGTCGTCCCCTAAAATATCGTGCAAGTTAGTTCTTAGGCCCAAAGACTGGCGGACGCGGGTGTACTGCGGGCAATCCAGCAATACATGCCGCACAGTGAGGCGTACTGCACACGGAGCACACACAGGGGCCGGTTCCCCTCTTAACAGATGGCCATGAGTCGCACGTGTGTGCCCAATTCTCAGCCGGGTGAGCATCACCTCGGCCCGCCGGTTATCCCTGCAGGAAGTTGGCCAGGGTTGTACGCTCTCCTTTATCGCCCGGAGTTGTGTGCATTCCATAGCTGTCCAGGATTGCTGCCAAGCAGATAGGAGTTGGCGACGGAAAAAATGTTGCACATCCTGGTATGGCACCGTAATTGTTAAACTCCGGGGCAAACGGCAAGCGGACTTAGCAGCCGCGTCCGCCTCCTCGTTCCCGGAAATCCCAACATGGCCTGGGGTCCAAGTAAAAACAAAATTGTATCCGCGACTGAGCATTTGCGAGATCTGGGCCTGTATTTTTAAAACAAGTGTGTGAGCGGCAGTGTGCTGTTGCAAGGCCTGAAGAGCACTTAGAGAGTCAGTGCAGACAATAAAAGAGCCAGGAGCTAACTTGCAAATAAAAAGGAGCAAATAGAAGATGACGTACAGCTCTGCGGAGAAAACTGAAGTGGAATCCAGAAGGCGAAATTTATGAGCCTCACCGTTAATGAAGAACGCGCAACCCGTAGTGCTACCTAACTGAGAACCATCTATAAAGGCCGGAACATAATTAGGGTAACGGCTCAGTAGTTCGGCAAAAAGTTGTTGGAACACCGAATGTGGAGTAGCGAGTCTAGAGTTGCTTGAAAGAGCGAGATCGAACCGCGCACGATTGAACTGCCATGCAGAATAAGGGCAGATGGACGACCTCTCCACGCGAGGCATTTGCAGGGCATGCGAATGTAGGAGATCCCGAAATCTTATTCCCATGGGGCGTGTCCGAGAACCAGGGCGCATATAACGGTGGACTAAATCTGGAAAGAGAACTGGTTTAAAACAGGGATGATTGGGATAACTTGCCATCTTCGAGACGTATGAGCAGAGTAACAGAGAGCGACGAATATAGAGTGGAGGTTCGCCTGATTCTGCATACAGGCAGTCGACTCGACTGGTGCGGAAAGCTCCTGTGGCAAGGCGGATGCCAGTATGATGCACGGTGTCTAAAAGGCGAAGTTTAGAGGCGGTCGCTGCACCATAAATAAAACTGCCGTAGTGCAGCTTGGAGCGAACCAGAGAGCGGTACAGCCTCAACATTACTGTGCGATCGCCCCCCCCCCCCCCCCCCCAAGATGCTCCAGATAATACCTTCAGCACCCGAAGAGAATGATCGCAAGAGGCTCGAAGGTGACGAATGTGGTGCTCCCAGTTGAGTTGTCTGTCCAAGTAGAGGCCCAAGAACTTCAGATGCGAGACCATTATATATCACTGTTACCAGAGGATACCACTCTGTGCAACGCATACATCAGTCACTATTAAAAGGGTAGAGGATTAAACATTCAATATAAATTGAAAGTTCTGGTAAATTATTTGCCAATATTAGTTCTATTATAAAAAGTTTATTATTTACTCACATCATTACTCTGAATTAAAATTATATATTAGATGATGGACTGTTAAACAATCAATGAAAAAATTAAGACACATGTTAAATTATTTTAACAGTTTCAACTTTCACCCTTCCATTTATTATATAAGAAATGAAATGCAAATGACAAAGAAGCAAACAATCTTCGGCAATTGGAAGCCTGGAATTATTCAACTGTATAATTATGTACAAATGACTTTAATAATATAAGTTCTTATTACATTCTGATCGCCATGTATGTATCATTAGCAATTTTTATATATTAAATTCATAACTTTTCTTACATCACCAACAAAATTTTACCATATTACAATCCTATTGACATTCACAGGTCTATCTACAAAGAGTGAGGCATTATAAACTATATCACTTTCATATCAAATAATGCAAGTCTTGCCTTCACATAAGTGATTGTGTCTTCAACCAAAGTGTCAAATGATGCAATGTGGTTAAACAGCATAATAATGCTATACAAACTCCCTTTATGTTCATTATTTTCACTATGTGCATGTGCTTTCGCCCATTTACAAGTATGTGTGCTGTCCCTTTAAAGAAATTCTGAAACATTAACATCTAATACACTGCATCTACTAAAGATGCTAGTTTTTTATAAATGTATTTTCAATAGTAGAAATAAAGAGACAAAAAAGCATATATTTTCATAATCAAAAAGTATCATATACAATATACTGGTCAAAGCATAGCTTGAAAGAGGAACATAAAATAAAATGTTTCTTACTCTGTTACTTAAAATTAAATATTACAAAGCCTGTAGCACTGATTCTAGTTTAAAGAATAATTTACTGTATACTCAGTTGCAGTTGAACTAAAATAATGTGTGCTGACATATTACCAAATTAATTTATTCTAAACAAAGACGACCTTCCGTTTACTTGGTCCAAAAGTGCAATTCGATGGCCGAGCATTCCATGACCTATTTCTTTGTAGCATAAAGAGACTTCCCCAGAAGTGATATACCTTTGAAAAATCACTTACATAAAAGTGGCAAAAAGGCTGAACTTCCTGAGCATTGATCCATACAAATAACAGTTCTAAAATCATTCCAGGACCACTTCACAGACAGCTGCAAATATACCAACAAATAAAGTTTACATACAGATCAAGTTCAAGAAGTTTCATTTCCTGTTTGCTGTTACAAACAAGTGCAAGATTCTCTACTTGGTAAAAGCAGCAAATACTGCCCAGACTGTTTCATTTGTATTAGGCTTCATGCTTTCTGCTTCAAAGTCCAGATCAAGGAGTTCTCTGACGCGTTTCATAGCTAATTCGTAGTCATCATCATTGAGTGGTGCAAATGCGTTTTCCAGGACATCTGAGGCATGTGCAAGGAAAATCAATGAGAGCAATCGCTTATCCATGCGATGTGGATCATTCACCCATTTCGTTAGAACTGCATCTTGAACCTTGAAACAAAAGTTACAATTTCAATGTTAAAGTATTTTATCTGGAGAAAATTTTACAAACCATCACGTAAGAAAGAAGTTCAAATTATTTGAAATGATGCAATGATCAAATATTAAAAAAAGGTTAGGTGTAAGGTTGGCAGTCAATATATAAAAGATAAAACACTGAAAAGGTAGAATCAGACTGAAAATTTCAATGCCATGGCTAACAACAGCATCAGTCTGATTCTACCTTTCCAAATCTTGATCTATAGATGGCTGAGTGTGCAAAAATAATGTCCACAGATAAAACACTGTTCTTGAAAATAACAGGGATCACTGATATAATTCTAGAGAAAGGAAAAGTATAGAAGTGGGAAGTTCCAAAAAATGATGTTATATTTTCATGTATTTATGCAGTTTTGCTTAATTTAAAATCACTCTAAGGTTTGTTTCAAATAACCTTGCCCCACTAAAATGTTCCTCTTCTTGTGCTATTGTCTTCATCTTTACCCTAAATGGCTAATGTTTTTGGTGCTGTGTGCAGTGCTATCACACCAGGTAGAATGACAGTCATATAAAACAAATATGTCATCACTACCAATAAGCACGACTGCTACTGTCAGTCATCCCGAGAGGCAGGTTTGAAGCAAAGGATCCTCCTCTTTATTTCATTTAAGAATGAACATGCATTCCAGATAAATTAACTCTGTTGTGTAATATATTTAATTCATATGGATATGAAAATATAAATTTGACAATTCTCTTTGAACATATATATAAGTGTGTGTGTGTTAAATAATGAACTCTTTCTTACCGCACAACATCTATACCATGACAGTAGCCAATGAAGGTGAGCGTTAAGAAATAAGGTGCAAGTTTGTATGAAACAAGGATTAAAAGCAACCTCACTAGTCCTCTTCTAATGGGTTCGCAAGTTCTTACTGATAAGCTTCAATAGCCCTTTTTAAACTGTTACACCAGTGTTCCGAAACAATCTTTCACTTGAAAGAACATATCACTTAGGCGGTGGTAAGTCAGAATGTAAGCAGGATGAGTAATGAACAGTATAAGTGATTCCTTCAGAAACTCAATTATTTGAATTGCTTTTTGTGCTGGTTAATTGACATGTGGATGAAAAGACATGCATCATTTGCCAGCCAGCACAAGCACTTTATTTTCACGAGAGGTTTTTCAATCAGAAAGGTCAATACTGGTAAGTTGATCTCTGCATCAACTTTCATCATTGTTGATATCTACTACATGAGAACTCACATTTTCAAATTTTTGGATCATGAGTTAATTATTTTACATGAGCTTCTGCTGGTTTTCTCTAATAATAACCTCACCTCAAAGAGGAATGTTACTGCAAATTAATATACATTGAAGCTGAAGAAGCTGTATTGCTCATAAATTTGTGTGAAATATTTTCTTAGGTAGCAGTAATGAAAGTTTGTCTTTTAAATGCCCTGTTGCAAAAAATTGTATAAAAATATATGTACAACTACACAAATATAATTATTTGTAACAAAAACTTCACATATCTTTAAAGAAATTTATCTTTATCTTTAAAGAAATGTAGTGATCGCTAGTGACCATAACACTGAAAAGACTGAATGTGATTGAAAATGTAAATATGTGTTTACGAAATCGCGATCTCACAAGTTCTTGAAGTTTCCATCACTTTCTTTAAAGGTAAGTGAAGTTTTTTGTTACAAATAATTATATTTGTGTAGCGTTTGTTGCTTAACCGTTACTAGCTTCAATTTTTACATAATAAGTACACCTGTGTAAGTAATGGTGCAATGACTGGAAATTTTCCCTATAAATGCTTTTATGACTGCTTTTATTATCTGCTATTTCATTTTTATGATCATAAGATGTTGCTGTGCTTTGTTTAACAGCTCCAGGTTAAAATACCAACATATGACACTTTATTGTCACTGTAGCAATCAAACCATTCACACATATTTTTTAAAGTGTTTACTAATCACAAAGCTCTTTTCACGGTTGACAACATTAAAATCTGTCTTCCACAGAGTTTCTCAAAGTTCAAAAGTACAAGTAATGGTACTCATATACTGAAGTAATAATTAATATTATAGGTAGACTCAGACTGAAAAATTCAATGCCACAGCTGGGATTTGAATCACACTGAATTTGGTGTTCACTGATTTTGGCATTGAATTTTTCAGTCTGGTCCTACCTATCCAAATTTGGCTAATATGGAAGAACGATTAATTTCCATCAATGAAATTAATAATGAGTATATTTATAATTTTACCAAACTTTTAGAGAAGAATGAATAAATAATACACAACAGCAACAATATTAATTTATAATGATTTTATTATATGTAAATTAAGGCATTAAAACACTTAAACTGATAATTTTGTCCAATAATATCATGTTTTTTTTTTTCATTTGACATAAAATAAGTTGCACTTACATTTAGCATAAGAAATCTCATTTTATGGTCCTAATTACAGAAAGTTATCCAAAATAAAGAGGAATTACGAGCACATTCACAGAAAATTCAAGATATACATTTCATTTGTCATTAAAATTTGTAAAACATACATTATTTTAATAAATGTTTAGAGCTAGTTTTGAGAAAATAAAAATTGTCTATGTGAAAGATAGCCTACAGTGGGGAAATATTCTTGGAAAGTGCTGAACTTGAATACCAAGTTTGGCATTTAAAAAGGCTTTTTTATTATTTATTTGTTATTATTTGCAATAAAATCCTAGGATCAAATTTTTGGGTGGAATGCAATACATTTTCTATCTACTGTGTACATGATAGAAAAAGCAAAAAAGTGCAACTGTTGTGAGAGACATAGTAAAATTACTTTCGCACATTTTTTGAAAGTCTGGAGTCCACTGTCAGTGTACTAATTAAGACAAGAAACAGGGTAAAAGGGTGTGAGCTTCAAAAAAGAAATTTAGTCCAACTCTAGTCATTTTTTTCACAACAATATCTCATGTTAATATCTAATCAGCTTCTGTGTTTATAGGAAATATTTTATTTTGGAAT
The DNA here is from genome assembly GCA_030765055.1 of Mantis religiosa. Lineage (NCBI taxonomy): Eukaryota > Metazoa > Arthropoda > Insecta > Mantodea > Mantidae > Mantis > Mantis religiosa. Next base: position 85,788,369 of record CM060953.1, read on the forward strand.
GAATGCCATAAAAATTATCCCTTTTTAAAAACAGATCAGAAAGTGCAGTTAAAGCATTATTCAATATACATTTAAAGAGGTACAGGTATATTTCTAGGATCTGAATGTGTCTCTGTTAAAGAAATGGACAACCCTGGGATATGTTAGTGGCCTGAAATTAGATTATCTGCAGGCAATGATAACTGCACTTGGTTCCATGTCCTTGAGAATCATAGCTTGTGTGTACATACACTGCCTTAATGGTGCTTCTGATATGATGTAACTAATGTGGAAATAAAAATTATCATTTACACTTGGTTTTCACGGCACACACTAAGACATATATGACTTCGAATGTACTGAAACTCATTTTACAAGAACTTCTATTTAGCTAGAGTACTAATGTCCATAGAAAAACTCTTATGTAATCACAAGCTTTACTTATCTTTATCTCCATACTCTAAGAGGATTTTAGACTTAGAAGCTACATATGAGGCTCATATTCCTGGATCAATATTTCTTGACTGAATGGAAACTGTAATTTATATATATAAATAAGCCTGTGTGTGCCTTATTGGCTCCTATATCCTTTCATCATTTGAAAATTTGATGCACATTTTTTTTTACAAGAGTATAAACTACTGTGGGAATGCTGCTGCAAAATTCTCCCCAAGAGATTTTCATCAGGGTATTTTTGAGAATTCTCGGTATAAATGGTTGCTTTCTCAGTAACTTTTGCTAGTAAGATAAATTTTGCTCATTAGCCGAGAACTCTTCCACAAAAGAAATATTTTCACTGAGAGTGGGAAATTTAACATGCATATTCCTTAGGACAAAAGAAAAAAATACTGTATGGGTGCTATAAAGAACTCCTTTACAGAAGAGGGGAAGGAGCTTGGAAAGTATTTGTCAGAAAGCAATTTTGAGGGTTTTCAGCCTCAGAATACTTTTGTGAAATAAAATTATAAATAATGTTCTTTCCATTCTTTTAGGGATGATATAACAGGGAAAAGAATAGTAAATGGTCTGTCGGGATATTCATCATGAATGGGTCCCTTTTCTCTCTATTGATAATTATTAAAACAACTTTAATACGAGGTATGTCCAGAAAGTAAGTTCAGTTTAGTAATAAAATTAAATTGTGTACAGATACACAAAAATTATTTCTTCTTCTTCTTCTACCTCCATGGATTAGGCTATAGCCTGTTCCGGTCTCACATCGATCCATCGTTTCCTAGGTCGTCCTATTGATCTTCGTCCTTTCGGTTTATATTCCATTATTTGTTTAGGGATTCTCTCTGAAGTCATTCTTCCTAAATGTTGGAGCCAATTTTCTCCATATTCCATTAATTTTAATAAAACAGAATTGATGTTTAATTCATTTCTTATGTCTTCATTTCTAAGTTGATCTTCCCTTGTACATCCCTTAACAGATCTTAGGAAACGCATTTCTGCTGCTTGTATTTTACTAAAATCTTTGTTTCTTAAAGTCCATGTCTCGCTTCCATATAGCAAGACAGGGAGTGCCATGACAGAATAAAATTTTAATTGAGTTTTTCTTCTTGTTTTACAAAAATTATTTATTGCACAAAATTCTACAACTCTTAAACTACTTTTCCACATAACTGCAGAAATGTTGCAGGCATTTGTCATAGCGAGGCACAAGTTTTTGTATACCTTCTTCATAGAAGTTTACTGCCTGGGTCTTCAAACAGTGGGAAACATTTTCTTTCAGCTCTTCGTCACTGTTGAAGTGTTGACTGCCAAGGAAAGATTTGAGATGCAAAAACAGATGAAAGTCGCTAGGAGCGAGGTCAGGGCTGTATGGGGAGTGGTCAAACACGTCCCAGCTAAATCCCTGTAGAATGTTTTTCGTTGCATTTGCAGTGTGTGGTCGTGCGTTGTCGTGAAGAACCACAACACTTTTGGCATCGCAAATGTGCCGATAAATTTCAATTGGTTTCACTTTCCTAGCAATCAGAAAACGAAACTGTTTCTGATCTGTTCAAATCTGATTTCACAAGCGGCAGGATTTTCAATCAACACCGACATTGTAAACAAGCACAACAAAGCGTACGTGGCTGACAGCGATCTCACAATGGCTCACGTTTCTTCTCCTTGATACAGAGTGTCTACCGCGCATGTGCGGAACTGCGATCGCAGCACTGCAGCTGAGATAAATTGAAACAGAACTTACTTTCTGGACGCCCTTATGTATCACATTTTTAAAACTAACTAAAAAGTGTATAAGAATTTCTCCTAGACCCACGCAAATTAATAACCCCAAAGAGACTGTCCTGAAAATTACTAACTGTGAATTTTTGATAGCTACAAAAATAATTGTTAGATTTCAAATGAAAAATGTTAAAAATTCACAACTTCATACTTTTTAACCAGTTTTAATAATGTGGTATATTACAATGTTTTTATTCAAATAACTATTTTTGTTATTTTTCTCTTTCTTCAACCTTCACTTCACTATTCTTTATAATAATAATAATAATAATAATAATAATAATAATAATAATAATAATAATAATAATAATAATAATAATTAATAATAATAATAATAATAATAATAATAATTAATAATAATAATAATTAATAATAATAATAATTATTATTATTATTATTATTATTATATCTCTTTCTCTCAATTTTTTATTAAACTAGATACTATTTATTAGTTTTTTCTCACTTACCACCTAAGTTTTGAATCTGAAACCTTTGCAAACTGTTAAATACAGGGCTGGGCAGATAAAATCGGCCCGTCTCATCTCATTTCAAAGGACTTGGTAAGAAATTGTGTTTTCTTTCTTTCTTGAAATATAATTATGCTGGCTATACTATATTCTGCATGTTTTGTTTCCTTGTTGTGTCACTGTTGCTTAGAAAGTGTTCATATATGTCCGTATATGTGATCCAGAGAAACTACCTGGTGAATTAAACCATTTAAAACAAGTTTTGGAAGCCAATGGATATCCAAAAAGCTATATGAAACACCTACAAAAGAAGAACGAGACACAAAAAGAAACCAAAACCAAGACCACAGCATGGCTGCCTTATCTAAAAGGAACATCCGAGAAAATATCAAAACTACTTAAGAAACATAACATCCAAATTAGATATCAGTCCACCAGAAGACTAAGATCATGCATGCGATCGGTTAAAGATAAACAAAACCCTCTGAATAATGCAGGAATTTATAAAATTGACTGTGACTGTGGTGCATCATATGTGGGACGAACAGGCAGGTCAGTGAAGGTCAGACGACAAGAACACATAAGAAGTAAAAAATTAAATCAACCTGAAAAATGAGCACTCACAGAACACGTCATAAACACAGGACACCATACAGATTTTGATTAAGTAAAATTACTAGCTAAATGTAATAACTATAGACAAAGAATGATTAGAGAAAGCATTGAAATATTCAAAACACATAATAGTTTAAATAGAGACAACAGCAGACCTCTGCACACTGTCTGGCAGACACTGATAAGCGCACACGGATTGGGCACAGCATCAGCCAATGGGGTAAGTGGGCGGGCCGACCGGAAAAACTCCAAGGGATAAATAAGCGCGCATCGCCTCAAACCGGCACAGTTGCTACAGAGCTGTCAAGGAAGAAGTCCTGAAGAAGCCCCACATAGTTGGGACGAAACGTCGACCAGAGTAACAACAAAGATGCGGTCCTACCCAGAAGACCCAGCTACAATGGACACCGGCCACCGAAGCCTACGCACTGAGTCCACAAAGTCACAATTGGTGTCATGAAGTGGGACATCACCGAGAAGATGGAGGAAATGAAGGCCGAATTAACAACGAAGACGGAAGCTGCAAATAGCAACTTGGCTGCGACGATGACCACGAAGATGAGCGACACCAGGAAGAGCAGCCGGAAGAACTAGTAAGGCCCGGCGTGGCGACGGGCACGTCGGCGCCATCACCACCATCCCCTTGAGTGACACTGTGCACCATCAGCCCACGATTGGATGACAGCCTCATCGCGGACAGTTGGTGAGAGGGAAGCCGTGCCGCATGCTCGTAGACACCGAGGCAGCCGTGACCATCATCAGACCTGACGTGGCCAAGGGTTTGCCGTCGAGGAAACCAAGCCTATCATACCAGCTAGTGACGGCATCGGGCGACACCTTGCCCGTGAAGAGGGAGGCCCTGCTGCAGTTGACCTTGGGACGAAGTGCCGTGCGTCTGTGGCTGTTCGTCGCGAAGGTGGCTGAGGCGATACTGGGATTGGATACCCTCAGGAGCCACAAGGCGACGGTCGACGAAGGCAGGAAGGTCCTGCGACTCAATGGAGAAGAGGTCATACTCCGGCAACCCGAAGAACGCCTTGGAATCTGCAGGGTCATCTTGGAAGATGTGGCTGTCCCCGCGAGAAAAGAGGTGGTGATGACGGCGCGACTGGAAGGACAGCGAACGGAGAACATTGTTGCCGTGCCGAGAAGAGGTGCCAGTGAGGCTACTTAACCTAGCGGACACCGATCACGACGTCCAGGCCGGGACTAAGTTAGAGAGGTGCGTGCCCGTGGTCAGCAATCGATAAGACACAGGAGCCGGTATCGTCGCAACAGCTGGGGCCCCGGCTGGAAGGCTTATTGGAGAGGGCGACCGACCACCTGACCGCAGAACAGCTCGAGAAGATTCGACAACTGCTGAGACGACACCAGAGCGTCTTCAGCCAAGGCAGAGAATTACTATGTCACACGGCGCGATTTACTGGCGGTAGTAAAGACCTTGGAGCACTTCCACAAATACCTGTATGGTTAGCCATTCCACATGAGGACTGACCACTCCGCCCTAACCTGGCTTCTGAGCTTTAGAAACTTGGAAGGCCAGACAGCACGCTGGGTACAGAGGCTGCATGAGTACGACTTCACCTCTGACCATCGTAGAGGGAAGAGCCACGTTAACGCAGACGTCATGTCCCGAAGACCCTGCCCAGAGGAGTGCGGCCAATGCAAAAGAGTGGAACAGAAGGAGCGTGCCGCAGCTGTCAGAGTGGTCACGGCAGTGCCTGCGGATGGCTGGGATAGCGCAGGCCTGAGGAGGGAGCAGCTGGCGGACGCAGACTTGGGGCCACTCTTGAGAGAAGTGGAGGCAGGGACAAGACCAACCTGGGAGGACATCGCACAGAGGAGCGCCACCTACAAGTCGTACTGAGCCCAATGGGACTCACTGAAGATCAGAGAGGGCGTGCTGTTGCGGGTTATGGGAATCACCTGATGGGAAGACGCAAAGAGAACAGTTGGTTCTTCACCGAAGTAAGATCCCGGAAGTCCTGGAGGAAGTGCACGCCGGTACTACAGGACACCTGGGAGCAAACCGGACGATCGACAAACTTCGGCAGCACGACTACTGGCTGAGGCTCCGAGCAGATGCTGAGAGATAGTGCCGTCAATGCCACGCGTGCGCGGCGAGTCGCGGCCCCCAGACTAGGAGCCGGGGTCGCATGCAGCAGTACAACGTCGGAGCGCCATTCGAAAGGATTGCCTTCGACATAGCTGGACCATTCCCAATATCCGACCGAGGCAACAAGTACCTGATGGTGGTCGTGGACTACTTCACCAAGTGGCCGGAGGTGTATGCCATCCCGAACCAGGAGGCAAAGACAATCACAGACTGCCTCGTGGAGCAAGTGTTCTACCGATTTGGGGTGCCGTTAGAGCTCCACAGCGACCAGGGCACCAATTTTGAATCAAACCTGATGGAGGCACTAGAAAGACTTGGGGTTAACAAGACCCGCACAACACCCGCAGTCGGACGGCATGGTGGAGAGATACATCAAGACCTTAGAAGAGCATTTGAGGAAGGTCGTGGCCAGCCATCAACGAGACTGGGACGTCAAGGTGCCACTGTTCTTACTGGCCTACCGCTCGTCAACACGAGAGTTACGCCTCCCCTGTGATCTGGCTTTTGGAAGCCCCCGGATGCAGAACAGCCAGCAACCGAGTATGTGGAGAACCTGGTGGACCATCTCCACCGCATGCATGAGATGACTCGTCAGAACATCCAAAAGGCAAGCGACCGCATGAAGACCCGATACGACAGGCAAGCCAACGGTCAAGGGTTCCAGCAAGGTGACCTGGTCTGGTTGTATCGCCCTTCTCGGACCAAGAGACGCTATCCGAAACTTCAACAGCCGTGGCAAGGACCGTACCGGGTGGTGAAGAGGGTTAACGACGTGGTCTACCGCATCCAGAAGGTGTCCCGAGGGAAGATGTTAATGGTACACTTGGATCGTCTGGCCCGCTACGATTGTGCTGTTCGGGACGACCAGCCTTGAGGGAGCAGTGTCGCGAACCGTTATCTACGATAGCGCGGCTTGTGTACACAAAGAGCCGGCAGATAAATATAGCACGCAGATGAAGGTCTGCCGAAACAGTCTGGAATTATCAGATGAGGTATTTAAGAAGGCGACAACTTGCCAAGAGCGGAGTCATAAGCAGTAAACAGCTGTAGAGTGTTGTAGTAACGAGAGCTGACGTAATCAGAACACTGTTTGTTATTGTCATCGACCTTAGTAGACTGTGTGTACGTGACGTGATGTTGTTACGTGAGAATTGAACAGTGTATTTCTACGGAAATAAAGAACATTTGGAATATCTGCAACACAGACTTTTAATTCTATGAACCCACAAAGTCACAATACATATATTAGCTTGCTCTCTTGTCTGTTTATTTGTTTGTCATTCAGTTCTAAGTTTAAATTTTCAGGTTTATCTCACTGAGAAGTTAGTATAAAATGGACTACAAACTTTGTATGAACAAACAAATAAAAATACATAAATATCTCAAAAATGGTTTTCACAAAAAAAAGTACTGTAAGTAAATTATGTGGGGATTTATGTAGTAAGATTCTGTTTATCTCTTACAGTTTATTAGTTATATAAAAGTTATTAAAAATGAATATGATTTCAGAAGCTATTCTGATAAAATTCAAGGCATGCATTTCTTTTGTCATGAAAATATCTTTTAACATTTTATCTAACATATCTATTTTAATCATAATCTTTAAAACCATTTTTAAGAAATCAAAATTTCTGATAATGTTTACACATAGAGTAGTTTAGTGCAAAGGGATTTTCCTGATAGCAACTTAATATTACACCGTCATCCAGTTCCAGCTTGTTTAAAGTTTCATATGTTAACTCATTGTCAAGTTAGTTTGTAACTGATTACAAGATTTTGACTCAAAAGACAAACAACAGTCAAGAAGAAAAGTTTATAAGAACATAATAAAATAATGTTTATCTCTTCATTGTTTTAGAGGTGGTAATGTGAAAAATGAATCTGTGGGAATGGGAGGCAAGTTGAAGTTACAGTATAAATGGAACATTTGGTACAATAAGGTGAGGCGATCAAATTAAAAGAATTGAGATATTGTAAATACTTTAATCATGATATAGAACAAGAAATCCACTTATTACAAATGTTCAGGGTCCAACTGCATTAACAATGTGGGAAAAGATATTCATAAAGAAATATGAAGGAAAGCTGTTTAATTTCGACACCATCTTAGAAGAAAAACCAAACTTTATCAAGATACAAAGAGAGTTGCCCCCATAGCCTACAAGGAATTCACCAAACCAACATTCAATAGTCAACATTAGCTGAGGATGTTAGGAAGGTCCTAACAAAATGCATTCTAGGTAAACAATAGCAATATATGGAGCAGTACCAGTTTGACTCCCTTAGTCCCTGGCCATGGAAAGTGGCCTGGGGGCGATCCCACCCATGGGGTGTGGATTTTAAGTCCTGGGTATAAGACAGGTGCCCACTCAAGCATCGTAAGGAAAGTGAGGAGCTTACACTAGGTAAGCGGCCCTGGTCATGAAAACCAGCATTCTGGCTGGGGGATGCCGAGATGCTGACAACATCTCCTCCCGGTATCAGTTGGATGATCGCCCACCTCTGCCGTGGTAAGTGGGCATGAGGCTGGCAGTCAGGTTAGTAGGCCTTGTTCCTCTTAGGGCTGTTGCGCTAGGGTTTATTATTATTATTACTATTATTATTATTATTATTATTATTATTATTATTACCAGTTTGACTCAAAATTATATTAACTTTGTGCTTCATTGTATCATAGTTCTTATTCATAGAAATGATTTTTTTCCCTTTGATAGTAATTCTTAATGTTGGCTGGGCAAATTATATGTAACTTAGGGTTATGTAAATCTTGAAGTTATTGTATTTCTTGAGTATTTTTTCAAACATATGTGTTTTATCATGTAAATACATCACTAGCAAGTAAATATTAAATTTGTACAAATTATGTATAACTCCAAAATTGATAAATACATTTAAATGTAACAAAATTAATAGCAACTTATAAATGATATGAGGGAATATGTTTATTAAGAGTTTTACAAGTTAGCTTGTTGGGTTTGCCAACTTTAAAGTCCTGATTAAATGTCCTTGTGACCATATACTACTCCCAAACCAGTAACAAAGTTACGAATGAATATCTTGTGGTTAGATATTTTTTAGAAGTAGATCAACGATAAAACACACAATCAAACAAAACAACCTAAAGTATATTGCAACTCATAAATAATATTAGTAAGCGTCTTTGTGCTTTTACTACTATATTCACTAAAAGCTTTTTGCCTAAATATAGAAAGCATGCGTAATATACATTTATGTTTGAAGTGCTAGTTCACTCACAAAGATGACCTGATCTAAGATTTGAACTAGAAACCTAATAGTCATTCCTAACTTCCATACTCTGATTTCTCAAGGTGGTTCTTCTGCAAAATGTTGTGACTGAATGTCCTTGAAACCTTGCAAGTTCTTCTGAAAAGTCTTAATGAATATAAAAATATGTAAAATGCAACTTTTGAGAATTTATATAAATATTACAAAGTAAATAAATACTTGATACATTTATGTTTTAACATAGCTATCAAATTCCAGTGGGATGCTGATATTTCTGTTTGTATCAAACAATTATATGCTTTGTAATATGAACTGTTTTACTTAAAATGTCATTTTTCTTTATCTTCATCTTGTTTTTTTAGTTGTAATAAAGTACTCATTATACAAAGATCACTAGATAAGTTTGAGACAAGGAATATTGCCAATCCCTAGAGAGAGCATTGTTAATGGTCCAAGTAATTGACTTGGTATTGCAACAGCTATCTGACTCATTGGTACTGCAATAACTAGCTGACTCATTGGTACTGCAACCGCAAGCTGTTGCATCATTCATTTTGTTTCATTTTATGCTCAAATCTTGGGACAGTATGAACATTCCTGCAAGTTCAATTGAGATACAAAGAAAGCATCCTTGTGCTAAGATTATGCAGTGGAAATACAAATATGGCTTAAATAAAATGCGAGTACTTCACATTTGAGGGCTTTAAGGAATCTTTCTTCTTCATGTAAGGACATTGTAAGCAAATTTATTACCCCACTTTGCTTTAACCACCTAATGAGCATCTAATACTAATATATTTAAAACCATATAACTGCATTATATTTAGCCAAGGACCATGCATTGCCTAACTCAGGTTACTTATGTCAGTCATGATTACAATCTCTTACGAGAGTTGACTGATAAGACCTGGGCCTCACAATAAAAAAAACATTTAAATATTTTTTTCTTTCTCGACATAATCTCCAGAAAGGCTGATAAATTTGTCATATCCATGCTCTAATTTAATTAAACTATCTCTGTAGAGCGATTTATCATGGTCCTCAAAATACCTGTTTACAGCATCAATGACCTCCTCCTTGATGTGAAATCTTCCTCCTCCAAGAAACCTTTTGAGGTTTGGGAAAAGGTGGTAGTCACCTGGCGAATAGGGTGGATGTTCAAACAATTTGAACCTTAATTCACACATTTTTCTCATTGCAATGACTGAACGGTGGGCCAGAGCATTGTCGTGAAGAAATAAGATGTTTTTTTTCTTTGCCAAATGTGGTCTTTTACTTTTTACCTCATCACTCAAATGTTGCAGTAAGCTTGCACAGTAGTCACCAGTGATACTTTTACCCTTTTCCAAGTAATCAATAAAAATAATTCCCTGTGCATCCCAAAAAAACACTTGCCATAACCTTGTTAGGTGTCAAAATTGACTTTGCCTTTTTTGGAGTTGGTTCACCTGGCACAATCCACTGTTTTGGCTGTGATTTACTTTCTGCAGTGTAGTTTCATCCATGGTAATAAGTATCTAAAAAATTCACTGGGATTTTTATGGTAGAGCTGAAAATTCTTAACAGAAACAGTTTTTCTTTGCAACTTTTCATCAGGTGTCAACAAATACAGTCCTTGTAAAAGCCCAAATAATTACTCAAAATATTACCTGCATGTTCTTTTGATATATTTACTGCCTCTACTATATCAAAAAACAAAAAACTTTAATCTGTAGTCTTCCAGTATTAAACAAATTTTCTTTCAATGATCTCTGGAGCTGTTACTTCCACAGAGCATCTAGAGTGATGCTCATCACTAGTGCTTGTACAACCCATTTTAAACTCTGCAACCCACCTTTTAATTATTATATATGAAGGGGCAGAGTCTTTCAATGTACTGTCAATTTCCTTCTTAATTTCTTTAGGTGTTAAGCCTTTCAAATGGAAGTATTTAATCACTGCTCGTTTTCCTAAATCCTCCATTTTCGTGAAAGCTCTATATTTGTCTTGTTTAAAATACTGTCATTCAAAAACCAAACAAGCTATTGACCTGTAACTATGGATACAAGCTAGTCTGGAGTTAAATTATATGATGCTATCCATTAAACTGGCCCAGTGTGTCATCTCTATGTAAGGCTCAGGGCCTACAGCCGACCCTCCTATACTATTGCAGTGTATTTCATTAATACCTGGTGGATTTAAAATAATGCTATGGCTAAAATGACTTTTATATTATGCAGTTGTTAAGATATGCACTAATATGACTTTTATCAAAGCCATATCTCTGTAATTATAATTACTCATTTAACTACTGTTATTTTTCATCAGATTTCACTTTGCTTCTTAAACTTAAATGTATGCAATATGACATTTTCAATGTTCTACTTATAGGGAGTTAGATTAAAAACCTTCTTCAAATCTGCATGAGGAAATATTACGTTACATCTGAACCATAAAATTTTAATCCATTCTTTACTTGAAGGAAAAAAAAAAAGACATACAAAAAACTTTCATCACATCCTTCATTCTGTGACAAAGTATTCATAAATGTTGAATCCAAATCTAAATAGTGCTTCAGAAAATAATTTCCTTTCCTGTTTGGAGAAGTCACTGTCATTGTAGTATTTTAAATGAGAAAAATTGACAATTTGAATTTGATTTGTTTAAAAATCATGCTTAATTCATTTAAGAGACAGCCAAAGGTACTAAGTGTAATAATATTAAAATTAATGTTAAAATAAACTCTGAAATAAATAAATTAATTTTAGAAAAATCTGATGTGATACATTCACATGACTTTCTCTACCTTATACTGTTTAATAATGGATATACAAACAATTTCTATGAAAAGTTTATTTTAGATACTATCTACTTTATTTTAATCAAAGTAAACCATTGAGAGAAAGCTATATATTACACATTTTACTATGGGTACAAAGGTTAGTAGTGATTGTCAAAAGTTTTAAGAACTGGATGATAATATACTGGCCTTAAAATTCCTTACTCCTTCCATGCAATCAGGAGAAGCAACTGAACAGCAAGTCTTTAAAAGAATGAAAAAGTACTGAACAATTCAAACCATTAATAGTGGTTATCTTGGGAATAGTTTATCTGCAAAAAAAGTTATTTGAAATAAATTGAATGTTTTAAAGAGATGTACGTTTTTTTCTACATTAAGCTTGACAGTTGCTTAATGTTTACCAGTTACACAAATTTTACAAAATTCCTTCTGAATAACATGGATTTCACATGCTATTCCCAAAAAATCCAAGATATACATTTTGTCTGCAATTTAAATGTCTCATATTTATGGTACATTGTCAAAATCATTTAGAACCATTTTTGAGAAAATCAACTTTCTTGTTAAATTAACATCCTCCAACGTAAATCATAGACTATGAATGAAGTGGGTGAAGTGATTCCCAAATGAGTCCAGGGCCTAGACAGTTTAAAAGTTCATTTTTCAAGTTAAGGGAAAACCTCTATAGAGCATTTGGATAACTCACCCTAAGATTTGAACTCAGGACCTTTTGTATGTGAGGCAGAAACATGCTACAGAGGCTGGCATCAAAAATTTTGAAAAAAATATTCTGCGTAAAGGATATTTTGGCATTTTGGCATAAGCAAACCATATGCTTATTACAGCATCCTAAACCCAAAAACATTCAAATGAAAGAAGGGAAGCTGCACAATATTATACAGGATCCCATATTTCAAACTGAAGTTATATTCCCTGAGAGATAAAATAGCAATAAAATTTTTTCTGATAGAAAGTGGTTGTTAGCTGTTTCTTTTTAGAGTTTTATTAAACAATAAATGACAGTGCATTGCTACAGCTGGTGCCACTGGTTTAGCCAACAACTTTTGCTAAGTATCAGTATCATGCTAAGCTCAACTTAACAGTTTAGGAGCCCATAATTTTACAAAAACTTTTAAGTGCTATTATACAAAAATTCAAGGAAATAAAAGAAGGGGGCAAAAAACAAGCTTAGTTTCTTTTTGTGTACATCAACTATTGTGCCAAGATTAGAAACTGTTAATATAATTTTGCACTTCATTGTATCACAGTCCTTACTCATTGGAATTAAAAACTGTTGTTAATGAAAAATGGTTCTAAAGGAGATCACCAACCACATAAAATTTACATCCTAAATTTCAGGATTTCTTAATTGTGTGAAAGCAAATTTCAAATGGAACTAAAAGAGCAATATGTTGTGCCTCTTAATATTCCACATTTATGGTCCAGGGCCTATAGGAGTTAACACTAGCAGTGTTGGGAAATCTTGAAGAAAAATAAAAACGGGAAAGCTAATAAATCTAGACAAGAAGAGGAAAACCCATTCTGGGCAAAAGTGACGAATTTGTGAGAAGTGCTGTGCAAATGCATGTTCATAGGTTTATCTTTAAAAGTGAGTTATCCATGCTAAATAAAATCTTGGATGTTATGAATAATGATCCTGAGTTACCCAACTTCAGCTGATCTACTCTCTACAAACTGCTAGAGGAACTTGAATTTGTACGTAAAAAGGGAATAAACGAAACATAATAAAAGAGATAATATAGTCATGAATAGTCGTAAGCTTTCACGGCCAGAGTCTAATTAAGATAAAATAATTTTTTCTGGCCTCAGAAGCCGTGGTCTGCTGGAGTTGGAAGATCCAGCAGACTGAAACTTCAGCCAGAAGACTCAGACCACACCACCACTGATGATGTTCACCACAGACGTGAACGAAATGTCTGGATCTTCCAACACCAGCAGACCACGGCTCCTGAGCCCGGAAAATTCTTCTATCTTCAAATAATATAGAGTAATTGTAAAGGCATCATCTCACGTCAGTTAAGCAGCATAGAGTTGCAAATTAAAAGATTCATTTACCTTTATAAGGTCAGACTGAAAGAGGGACATACAACAGAAGGTTTGTGTGACACAACAGTGAACTGTGAAAAACAAACATTTTTATAGAGTTTGGCTGCTGGACCGAAACAGAGCAAAGGGAAAGGCAAAATAATGGTTATAATGCACACAGGTAGCGATACAGGTTTTTGTGGAAGGTGCTCTTTTGCCATTTCATTCAAAGAAAACTAGCGATTATCACAAAGAAATGAATAAAGTGGTATTTCAGCAGTAGTTTAAGAGGAAATTAGAACTTTATAGTATGATTGTGATGGATAATGCTTCATATCACAGTGTTCGTGTAGAAAGGAAACAAAATAATTCATGGAAAAAGCAGGATATAAACAACTGGCTAAACACAAAACATGAAAATTGTCGAGAGATCCCTATAAAGTTAAAATTGCTCCAAGTAGTGAAGAAATATGTCATTGTTTGCGATAAGATGTTTGACGAAGCAGCAAAAGCCTCCAGCTATGAATTCCTTAGACTTTGTATCACTGATATTTAAATCTTATTGAACTAATCTGGAGTCAAATTAAGAACTTCATGGCAAGAAATAGCACCACATTCAAGTTGCTATAGGTTAGTACAGCACTGTTGAAAATTAACAGCATTAATTGGGAAGACACAATTATTTAAGCAATCAAAGAAGAAAATAAATCTTGGGAGGTGGATGGCCTTTTGGAAAATATTGAGCATTGTCATTAACCTTGATGGAGCTTCATTAGACAGCAACGTAATGGAATCCAATTCCAATATGGAAGGGATTGCTTCATTACTGGATACTCAGTAATTGAGTTACATATTGTTTATACATTTGTTGCACGTTTCTAACACTTAAGTAGCAAAAATCATGTATGTTTTCTTTAGATTTCCATTTAAGTTATACTGACTGTTTACTCCACATACTATATAAAGCCCATTTATGGTGGGAACACCCTCAACCAATCACCAAGGGAATGCGGATGGTTACATTAGGACATGCTTATATCTGGGATAAGCTTATAAAAACAAAGATTAAGCACATATTTTACTGAACTGAACATCAGATGAATAATTAAACTGAGATTTATTTATGGGCTCTCTTAACTTTTAACTGGTTCTTAGCATTACAGTCAAAATTGGGCATGAAGAATCATTTAATTTTGCCTCTATCAGCCTTGGGGTTTTTACACGTGGTAAATCTATGACTAGTTTTAGTTTCCTCCCAATTAAAGCCATGTTAAGGAGTTTTATTTTTGAAAATATCAATCACCTTCTGCTGGGTTGAAATATCAGATGAAAGGTGACTGGATAGTTTATAATGATAATGTTCTATTTGATAATCATAGAGGAAACTATTTCTATTGTGCAACTGGAAGATGCAAAAAGGTAGCATTTTGGTAACAGGCACTTAGGTGAAAAGTGAGTTTTTCCTGCCTAAATTTTTGGGTGCTTACGCATATTATGAAGTAACACAGACTGTTCTATTTGTAATAATGGAACTATTAATATTGAATTTCTTTTTTTGATTGGTTAGTTTCAGTGAGCTTTCCTGCTATCATAGCATAATTTAAAAAATTAAAAAAAAAAAAAAATCCCTGTGCTATTAAGTGAGAGTAATTATGAACATTTTGAGGTGCAGTAATAAAAAACTGATCCACTTAAAATGGTTTGCAGTGGTCTAGAAAGAAGAAACACTCTTCTACTTCATGTTTCATTGTGCAAGAGTAAAAAAAACCTTAATGTGCTGACTGCCAGTTTCCAGAATAGAGATGGAAAAACAGTACCTTAACGCACTGATTTTATAAAACTTAAAAAGTGGTTGAAATGAGCCCCAAAGTCTTCAGTATTTGCAAGGGCTTTTGGGGATAGGGCTTCTTCCCATACTATCATTGGTTTTCAAGAGTTTAAACGAGGACAAATTTCATTAAAAATGAGGTTAGAAGTGATTGCCTGCAGACAAAATGACTGAAAAACATAACTTTTGTGATCAAAATGGGTCTGCAAAAAGCAATTGGGTGAATTTAAAGAAACTGAAGCAGCTATGCAAACTAAATTGTCGGTAATTTTCAAAATGCTGCATCCCTATTTTCTAGTATCATCCCTTTGGGTGGCTCACCAGTGCTACTGGTGATTAAAACTGGATATACCAGTTTAACTCAGACTAAATGTCAGTTGGCTGTATCATTTTTCCAGATAATGCTCTTCCAAGTGAAGCATCTGCGTGGCTTTGGGAAGAAAATGGTAGCCACCTTCTTCTCTAAATTTTGTCATGTACTACCATTCTGTGGCACAAAGGGCTATTACTAACAGGTACTTATAGGTCTGTTTACCATTAGTTTTTGGTAAACCAACTTCAGCCAAGCATGATATAGTAAAGATTTATATCCATCACAATATCTCTGTGCTCACAGTTAATGCTGCAATTCAGTTTTGGAGCCCACAGCCATGAAGCGGACAACTCTTCCCTCTCTATAGTCCTGATGTGGCTCCAAAAAGTGAAAAATCATGCATAGAAAGTGGTTTTTGATCCCTGAAAGTGCAGCTGCAGTTTACAAAAGTGATATTTTCTACTTAAATGAGAATAAATGGCAGAAGTACTTCCAAAAGTGGTTTGAGAAAATAAAATGCATAGAGTGTAGTACTTTGAAAAACTTCACTGATCAGATTGATTTTATCCAATGAAGTTTTTGTGCACTTCAAAACTAGTGACCAGCATTAAACCAGTTAAACAGAGGGGATAGTGCTTTAATAGTACTGTCCAATGCTTAGTGTTTTTCAGTGTTAAATCCCCTTTTTTCAGTACATACAGCAACTCAGGCAGTGAACACTGATACTTGCATTGAAATCATATTTGGGATAAAAAAATTTGTGAAGGAAACATTCCATGCCTAAGTTTAGGGTACTTCCCAAGCATTTGCCAGTTTTGAGCACTAAGAAGACCCTTGAAAAAGCCTGAGTTAGGTAGGAAGATCCTATTGAAAAATAACTTGTCATTAGTTCAGAGCTGTCTCACTCAGTCCCAACATTTTGGGCTAGAGTAAACATTAATCAAACAATTTAAAGAGAGGCACCAAGTGTTTAAACCATTTTGTTTCTCCTGGTTTGTATTTCTTCCTTAAATATACAGTATCTTTTGGGGTTGATTTCACTTCATATGCTTCTCTTGCACCTGTTGCTGCATTTTATCACTTAATTATTTAAGTTAATGACTATGTTACCTTTTTAACTAGTCTTGATTTTGCAACATTATCTGTCAATGGATGTGTTGTCATGTCAAACAGAAGGAAGTTCTGCTTTTCTGTAGTCAGGACACCTTTCTCAACCAAGTTTTTGGCCAGCCTTTCACGCACATTCTTCAGCTGGTATCTTAACTTCAAAGGATTCCAGGTTTCTCCTGTAAAAATAGTAACAAAAAATAAATGTGGTCAATAACATGACAGAACAAAGATAGAAAACAAAGAATGCTCAAGAATTAAAGTTATTGCATTTCCTTCCTCTTACCACTAAGATATTCAATCCAACTCTGCACAGTCTCTGGTGGGTCTGTTTCTTTCATATGTTTTAGTGCTTCATCTAGTAAAACATCTCCAGTAGGAGTGTCACTTTTCACTAGGAGCTTTCGGTTCAGGAGACTTTTGCGCCTCATTCCTGCCTTTTCCAGCTCAATGCGACCTCTAAGTCCTAATTCAATGAGAATGCACCCACGAAGCCCACTGGATATACAGTCATTCCAAAATGAAGTGTAACCCTTGAAAAAAAAAAAGATACACATAGAGCTTGTACATGTTACACATTTTGATTTGCGTTAGACATGCCAGATTTCTATAAAATGCCATGCATTCATGTTAAAATACCTGACCTACCTCTTTATCTTTCAATCCGAGTAAAAGTACTTCTTCCATCAGAGTCAACCTGGTTTCCTTCGAGTCTCCATCCTCCAAATCGTCATCCCTGTCACATTTCTTGTCTTCAGAATCCACGGAATCTTTAGACACTCCTTCACCGTTTTCTCTTGATACATTTCGTCTTTGCACTAATCCATCACTACGACTCATGATTAATTACCTGTCCAGACTTAAGATGAGGCAAATTATTCAAAGCCTAAAGAGGATCATATGCAAATTTTTTGGTAACATTAACTTGACATTTATCGAAATAACAACACGTCTCTCCTACCTTTTCCAATATGGCGTCTGCTGATGTTGTTAAAAATCTCAATCCCAGACGAACAAAGCGGGCTTTTCAATCGCTCAATTGTGAGACGAAGTTGCCGGTATTGATGAAATGTTTGTGATATATTATATTTTGTCCCCGTTCATGAAAAACTGGGTGAGAGTATGAAACGCTGCGTTCCGATTTACCCATTATGCACACTTGTGATTCTATCTGTATGAATTTCACAGATGAATTGTTGAGGTTAATATAAAAAATTAGTACTCTAAATGAAAACTAGTCCTCCCTGTTCTAGGGGTAACATGTTAGGTTATAGTCGTGAGTTTCGGAAGTCACGGGTTCAAACCCGGTGGAGAGCGATGGAATTTTCGTCCGGAAAATAAAGCTGGTGGTCCCGTATTTACGGCACGTAAACTAACCTCAAGTCTAATATTGTGTCTTGTGTGGATCCACATAAAATTTAGTGTGCTACCACCCTCTTTTACCTTCGATAAGGACTTCAGCAGCTGTTCCTGTGTTGCTGTGAACTAGATTTTTTTTAACGTTTTTCAGAAAGTATCTTCCACCCAAAAACTGAATATTGAGATTTTTCAGAAATTCCTCTTTTGTGCTCCACTGAATCCAAAACCCACATGTTTAGGAGTGAGTGTGTGAATGAACCTGTAAGCAACATAACTTAAAAATTAAATGTCAAATAAATAAATACTTAACTTCAAAAGATGCAACATAAAGACTTTCGAGAAAATCCCCCACACAAACTCCATTATATGTATAATTTTGATATTTCTGATGACAGCAAGCAAACTTTGCAAATCCAGTTTCAAATCACACTCTGTGCAATAAGTTCTAAAAGATTAAAACTAGTATTATAAATTATTTTGCTAAATTTTTATCTTTACTGTTTATTTTATTTATTTATTTATTCATTCATCTTTCAAAATCAAATCTGTTCATAGTACCTTGATACAGGATACGTCAGTAAATTTACACTTAATATTACAAAGTTAAACATCAAATATACCTAATCTACATTCAATTATAATGTAACACAAATTGGATATAATTATAAATGAGAGAAATGAACAAGATAAGTAAATTCATTTCTTATGATTATCTGGATTTGTTAAATTGCAGATATTCCTTTACTGTGTAACAGCAGTGCTCCTGCAAGAAAGCCCTTGTTCTAGTTTTAAACACATTGTAGTTATCTATGCATTGTATTATGAAAATTCAAAAGCTTTGAACTGTACAAATATCATTTATTATATGACCATGATAAAAAAGCAATATCTATCACTTGAAAAAGGCATAAATATTTAAAAATTCAGAACTAGTAAAAAATAAATATTTTGAAAGTGATTGATTATTGCCTAAACAAATTTTATTTGACATAAATTGAGTGCTTTAACAAGGTTTTCATGTTTTGTTTAAGTCCTTGTCTCATATTATCAATTACACATCATTCAGATTGAAGAGAACTTCAACATATAAAGTTTAATATAATTTTGAGTCGAACTAATACTCAATGCTCCACTTATTGCTAGTATGTACTTAGAACGCGTTTCGTTAGGATCTTCCTAACGTCATCAGCTGTTGTCGTAAAAAACATGAAAGAAAATTGTTTAATTTCGACACTACCTTTGAAGAAAACCCAAATTTTAAGTTCAAGATACCGACAGAGACGCACGTATCACCTCCAAGGAATTCACCGAACCGACATCCATTAGTCGACAATGGCTGATGATGTTAGGAAGATCCTAACGAAACCCGTTCTAGGTAAATACTAGCAATATCATTAGTTTTACGTTAATTTGAACAGTAACCAAAGAAATAAAGATGTATTCCTATAATGACGTAAATTTTTATTATAGATTCAGAAGGTTTTAATTTAATATTATTTATATTTAATTTTGTTAGGTGCTGAAGCTCATATCGGACGATGAATGGAATGGGTGAAATGATGCTCAAATGAAGCTTCATTTACAAATCATGGTCATGTGAATGTGTGGAATGTGCACTACTAATCCGTGCAAAATCCCCACTGGATTCGCCAAGTTGCTCACCAATGACAGTGGAATGTCAATGTTTGGCACAATATCATTGGTCACTGTATTTTAGTTCCCTACTTTTATCAGGGAACATTAAACGGACAGCGATATGCATCATTTCTGCAACACACTCTACCCCTCCTCATGGTAGATGTGGATTGGAAATGCATCTATCAATGTGGTTCCATCATGATGGATGTCCCACATATTATGCACAACTTTCAGAGATGTTGTGGATGTGTAGTTTTCAAATAGATGTATAGGATGGGGAGGTCCTGTATGATGGCCAGCTTGGTTCCCAGATTTGACGCCATTAGACTTCTTACTCTAGGGCACAGTGAAAGATAGGGTGTATCAAGAACTGTCAACGACACTAGATATTACTGCAGTGTGTGCGGCAATATCTGTAGAAACACTGCTATCCATGTAATGCTCACTTGTTATCAGATTCCAAAAGTGTATTGATGCAAATCGAGGGCACTTCGAACATCTGTTGAAGTGATTTGTGCATGCATTTCAACATCTGTCGAAATCTACTGGTGATTTGTGGGTGCATTTTCCATACCAGAAGTAATGCACAACAATGAAGTTTCTGAGAGATATAGGCTACTAATAAATGTGTTTAGAAAAGTGGAACCAAGAGTGTTATGACTAACTGTAGCTCTAGTGGCCATTTTGCTAGAATAAACATACATGTTTCATTTAAAAAAAATGTAACTTGGTGTTGTATGTTATTTGTTTACCTTTATAGATTGGGCATACCTTACATTGTGTGAGCCCCTGACATAGGTACATTACTGGCCAATTGGAATGTTCATATTTTGTTTCATTTCAAAGTTATTTGAGGTTGCAGAGTTAGGTGAGACACCCTGTATACTAAAGCAAATTGTAGAGTAAATATATATATACAATAAGATGCCATGTTGACAATGTATAATACATTACAATTCAAATATCAAGTACTACTTATTTATGCAGAAATTAAATCCTTTAAGATATTTGTTAAGATAATAAGCAGTCTTCCAAGCAGAATTTCTTTAATTCTTTCCTGAATATATTCATATTATCAGTATTTGTTAAATAAGAAGAGCTATACAACTTATACAACTCATATGCTGCAGCAGTAGGTTTAGTTTTATGTAATTCCTTTCTTGGAAGTGTTGAAAACAGTGTTGTTATTGTCAGCTACACCAACGAGAACCAGTCGAGAGCCGGCCGATGATAGAGGCAAAGCCTCTGAAACATGTTCCGGAAAAATTTAAAAGTAAGTGTTGTCTAGTGTCTTTAATCGACTCTCTTTAAAGTTAATTTAGTTTTATGTATTTGTATTTGTATGTGAGTCTATATAAAAGTATTTGTTTCCTCTAGTGAAGTGCTTATGTACTGATTTTTTCCGTCAATTTGTCTGCTATATAACTGTAATATGACTTTGTAGATGTATAGAGAGTATAGGATTAAGATGTTCAGGTTTTTGAAAGCTTGTCTACAGCAATCTGATTGTTTCAATCCCAGAATTAATCTTACTGCTCTTGTTTGTAGCAGGAATACTCACTTAGTATTTACTACAACGTTCTCATACTGTTATCCCATATGTTAAGTGTGGGTAGATTAAACCATAGTACCTATACTATTTTGAGTACCTTAGCTTCCACCAGATTCTTCAGTTTTTTCATTGCAAATAATCCTGTGCTCAACTTACTACAGATATGATGTACATGCTGGTCCCATGTCAAGTGTTTGTCCATGATTAGCCCTACAAACTAGCACTATCAACTTCATTTACTTCCCTGTTTTCAATAACCATCTTAGTGTTAGTAAAAGATATATTCTGTAATGTTTGAAATCAGATATAATTTATCTTATATAACATAATTATAACAATATTTGTATATAGTTGTATTGATATTATTAGTAATTATATTATTTGTATTATTAGTATTTATATTATTAGTGTTATTGTTATTTTGTGTAATTATTATTATTATTTTAAATTTTCTACTGTTGACGAGTCACCTGTTTACTGAGTTTTTACTCACTATTTGTAAGCGTATGTGACAATAAAGCATCTTATCTTATCTTATCTTATCTTATCTTATTTAAATTGATGTGCAAATTATTGGTCATAAAATAATGATAGATAGTATA
The DNA here is from genome assembly GCA_030765055.1 of Mantis religiosa. NCBI lineage: Eukaryota > Metazoa > Arthropoda > Insecta > Mantodea > Mantidae > Mantis > Mantis religiosa. The sequence continues at coordinate 85,810,251 of CM060953.1, forward strand.
ACTTTTGTTGCATTTTTGTTGTTATATTTTACAGAGCCTGTAAATTTGTTCCTGTATTTCCTATTACGTATCACCAGCATAAATATTTTTCCATTGGATATATTTGGTAGGTCATTACTCATTAACATAGATTATGAATAGCAAAGGTGTAAGAACTGAACCTTGGGGCACTGTCACTGTTTCTATATTTGAGTAGTATTCCTCAATATGTTGGTTCTTAACATAAGTGATTTTCACTTGTTGGGATTGTTGGGATCAATCTCTATACTCTATACTATAACGTACATGTTTGCAGAAATGGTTGAATATATTGAAGGTATAAGACAGATATAGTAACATGCTGAAGCAAAATCAGATTTTTAGAAAAAAAATAGGCCATAACTTTCCAAACTTCATTGGTTGCATGACCACATTAAAATACAGGGGAGAACATATCACTTGAAAAATTTTTACTTGTAAAAGTTATTTCACAAGCCAATAAATCTACAGCCATGGGACTGTCACTTTTAACACTTGAAAACCATGGGCTGTCCGTGATCTGATCTTGGGATTATAGGCCTGGACCTAATCAGCTGAGCCACCCAGACTGACTTTATATATATCATAAAGAGAGATTGTAGTAAATTTGTTGACTAGGTGGGATTTCAATTAGGAGGTTGAAAATTATGTTGCAGAATGATGAGCTATTGCAGTATCTTCATCATTAAACATACTGAAACATGAAATGTAATTTGTTGTAATCAAATGTTTTAGCCCATTCGTACTAGAAATAGTAATATGGATTCATCTGTTGAAAATACTTTATTTCCAAATTCTCCAAAATAAATTTGTCCAGTTTGGTACTTACATGTTCACTTGTTTTTGAAATGGTGTGAAGTTGTGAATTGAGTGCAACATTTACTAAATGAGTAACTTTTCTTCTTAATATTTTTATTTTAACAACAACATACTGTAAAAGGCAAGCCCCTTTCTCATTGAATGTGTCATATGGATGCAATCAGAGATTCCCAAATTAAGTTTTAATTTGGCAAACATTTACATTAATTAAGTGTAAAAAATATGACTCATCTAAAATTTAATAAGTAGTAAATTACTTATTCTGAACATACTGTTGGCATATTTCTTTTGTAATGTGAAATACGCTGCAAGACAGCTGTTGGAATTACACAAATGTTTCTAATTATTACTGTCAAACAGGCATTGAATTTCAATGACAGGGGATTTGGAAACATAAATATTTTTCCCAAGGGTTACAAACAACAACAAAAAATCGAGACGACTCATCTACAAATTAATAACAACAAAAAAGTTTTGCTATATCTGTACGAAAAAGTCAGAAAATATCAGTTATAAAAAATTAATGCAAAGTACAAAAAAGGCAATAAAGCTTGAAATACAATGTCATTTTACTGCTGATTTTTCTAGTGTTCTCTTTTAGATATCAATGAAAATAAATAATTTCTGCTAATCAGTTATTTAATTTAATTTTTTATCATACATTTTGAAGGTGAACATCATACAAACTGAGTGCAGTATTACACCAGGCTCTTTTATTATTGATAACTGTGGACTTCAATCTATGAGATTTTCCATTCTGTTCTGCTTTGATATCACATTTTGCAAGAGCCTTCAGATCTCAATTAGCTACCTATCATAGACACCAACTTCATTGATAAAATCACACATTGAGTAGTTGAGAATGACAATGTCGTAAGCATGTTTCACATCTAGTTAGAATACTTAGCAAGGATATAAGACTATGCTTCCATGTGTATATCAGGACACTCAGGATATTAACATCAAGTGACCATTATTAAATTATAGATGAGTTGTATTTATTACACATCAGCTTCACTTATGTATTTTTTCTTTTTCGGATTTTAACACGGCTTTTTCAGCAGCTAATTGTTCTCTACTGTTATGGCTTAATTTTACTACTTTTCTTACGAATTTGGGAGAGATGTTTTGTTGTAGGCATCGGTTGATAAATTTTATGTCTGCTGATATTAACCTTCTTTTTTTCTTTAACTTCAAATATTGTTTAATTTCTTTATTGTTGCCGAAATGTTCGTTGAAATTTTCAAATGTGAACTTTCCTACCTCCATGTTGTCCGGTTTTTAAATTGGCTGGATCTAACTTTCGCATATTCCTCTTGACTTAATGTCACTTCAATATATCGAAATTTAACTGTATTGGAACACTACAGTGAAGCGAAATAATTATTAAATTATAGATCAGTCATATTTATTACACACGTAAGTGAAACTGATGTGTAATAAATACGACTCATCTATAATTTAATGATTATTTCGCCTCACTGTGGTGTTCCAATACAGTTAAATTTCGATATATCAAGTGACCAGTTGTTTCTGGCTTCAGAATTCCACAATGGGTAACTTCAATGCATCCAAAACACCTATCTCTGAGGACAAGATTACTAATGAAGATGGGTGTATGTTATCTGGTGTAACATGCATTGGTTCTGGACACTAGTTATGAGACTGGAATCCATTGTTAAGCAGATGATTCAGATATCTCAACTAACCAAGTTTATTTCCGCATTGAGGGATGTATCAATAAATCTAAATCCTGAATCAAATACAATGTCAAAGCTTCCCAATAATGCTACTACATTTGTGTTTGATGAGATTCAACTTTATATGTAGCTTACATTCAACTTTATTTCAAGTGTCTTATGAAATACAGGGATTTGATCAACTACCTGCAACTATGGTACCCCCAAGCCTATTGAATCCAATCAGTTATTTATGAGTAGTTACTGGATGATGCTGTCCTGGAGAAGATGTGGATATAATACATTTTCCAAGTTGTGCTTCTGGAATTTGCTGAAATCCACAATAGCAAGTTTAATAGTTGCACATTTGATCTAAGGACTCCAGCAACTACATTCTAGCACCTGAAGGAACAGGACACTCAGCTATTATACTTACTTGCTTCTAGTGGAGGGTACTTGTAATGTCTTTTTGATTTTGAAGAGGTGGAAATCCTCAAGAATATCAAGCCAGACCTACGTTAAAGACTTAACATTCTAAAGGGGCTAAACACCAAAAGCTTCTTTAAGAGATATTGATGAAAAACATTACCAAATGCTCTAATTAAATAATTTTGCCTTTGTTGCCCAACATTAAATCAAATATACAATCAACTATGTACATATAAGGTGTTATATTTATAAAATTTCTTAGAAAATAGAATTTAAAAATTGCAGAAGGGGCTATGTCTAATACATTATTCATTCTATATGTGCTCCATCCCATATACATATACAGCTTCAGCACCTAACAAAATTAAATATAAATAATATTAAATTAAAACCTTCTGAATCTATAATAAAAATTTACGTCATTATAGGAATACATCTTTATTTCTTTGGTTACTGTTCAAATTAACATAAAACTAATGATATTCATGTGGGAGATACTGAATCATTGTTTCCAGATCCTTTATTTTTTCAGGGGATATCTTGTCATGATCATCACATGCTGTCAAATGTATGCTCAGATATCACTAATGGTTTTGCCTCCTTTAAGACATTTACTCTTTGTCATTCTTCTATGTCTGAATGCAATCTTTTAACATACACAATACCAATATCATGCATATTTTCAATCTGTTCTTAGCTTTGGAATATTATTTTGGGGTAATTCAATAGGAGCAAAATCTATTTTTAAAATGCAAAAACGGGCAATTAGGATAATACTACATGTTAATAAAAGAACCAGTTGTAGGCCATTATTTAAGGAATTAAATATATTGCCCCTCCCCTGTATTTACATATATGAAACATTATGCTACATAAAAAATAATCTCAGTATGTACACAACAAACTCACAGATACATTCTCATGATACCAGAAGAAAAGATAACCTTCATGTAATCACACATAGCACTAGTTCTTTTGAAAAAAGTTTTGTATATACTGGCCTCCAGCTTTATAATAAATTACCCAATTATCTGAAGCAAATACCTGCACTGCATCGATTTAGAATTTGTCTCAAAAAACTTCTTTCACTCCATTGTTTTTATAGCATAAAAGAATATTATGATTACTTTGACAATTGATTTTGTTAATGTTAATGATGTTAATGTTTTATAGTATAGGTGAATTGTTTGAATATGTTAACTACAAGTGAAATATTATTGTTATTATTATTATTATTATTATTATTATTATTATTATTATTATTATTATTATTATTATTATTATTATTATTATTATTATTATTATTATTATTATTATTATTATTATTATTATTATTATTATTATTATTATTATTATTATTATTATTATTATTATTATTATTATTATTATTATTATTATTATTATTATTATTATTATTATTATTATTACTATCACCATTATCATCATCATTATACTGTACATACAGTTGAATTTTCATTCCAAACTTGTGTTGTAGGTATATATGTATATTGTATAATTTTTAGTTATAAGTACTTGACGTGTCCTATATCATGTAATATGATCAAAAGGATGAATAAAAACTAACTAACTAACTAACTAACTAACTAACAAGACTGATGCAGAACTTATGTTTAACTTTGCTATATTTAACACACAATCAGTTGCAGCTTGGAAGTTAATGAAGTCACCCCATGACACCCCGTTTACTCAAAATGGATGAGAAGCTTAGGATGATGTAATCACTTCTTGTGGATCTCAGGTACATATGATTTCAGTGTCCTTTTACACTTTTCAGTTAAAGCGAAATGGCAATCACAGACCAGAAAACTACGGCCTGATACCAGATATTTATGTTCAACACATTCAAAACAACTGTGTGCCACCAGAAACAGATACATAAACAGCAATACACAGTCCCTGTTTTGCGCACAGCAGTTATCACTCCACAGTGTAAGATTCCTTTTCTCTCCTGCAACATTGGATGAATTTATAGTATGAAACAGACATGAAGCTATTTGATTTGCCCCTCGGCCACCTTCAACCTTTATGCCATAAACACATAACTGACTCACTAATGTCATGGACATGTATATTGAAGTTATAGTATCATAACTGATGTAAATAAAACATGTCTGCATGGTGAAGAGTAAGTAGAAATAAAATTTGCTGCAAATCTATTGCAACTATACAATTATTGCTGCCTGGCATTGTTGAAGAAATTGCATCTTTTTTCAATTCATCCATTGCACGTTATGTGTTCTTATGACATATTTATAGTTAGTTCTTTACAATCTTATGCTGAGGTGACTTTTCTTTGTATGCTAGATTTAATCTGTCACATTTCACACATTATTATTGGTCGTCGAAATGACAAATTTGAAAAATACTTCAGAAACACTCATCTGTAATGAATTTCTTGAATGTGTCTCAGGATTTTTAATTTAAATGCATAGTATGAGTGATTGATGTTTAGCTCAGTGCTTAAATATTCTTTGGATATATTCTTATGAGTGTAGTGGCTCACATCTCTTGGACTTGATAGAATATGTTGTTTTATTAGTTCATTGTCATCATCTGTAATTTTGTGTTATATGCTTGTCCATGTTCATCACAATAAGTGGTCTTACCCATCTTGAGTTGTTGCCTGTAGTTCAATCCTTTTCTCATTTACTCCAGACATATCCATGAATTTAAGTTAATTTATGGAAATTAATCATTTCCTTACACTAGCCATATATAGGCTAAGGTTTTTGATAGATAGAGTCAACATGAAAAATTCAATGAAATGGCTGGGATTTGAACCACGGATTTCCTGATTTCCGCCCATTGAGCAACCATGGCCAAAGTGCCGTCCTGACATTAAATTCTCCAATTGACTCAGATATACATATATCCATGAATGTTTTCTGACACACTCTAGAATCCTTTCATGTTGTTGTATAAATTAAATGTATTGGGAGTCGATTAATGACACTAAACAACACTTACTTTTAAATTTTCCCGGAACTAGTTTCAGAGGCCTTCCCTCTATCCTCAGCCGGACATCGACTGGTTCTCATTGGTGTAGCTGGCAATATTTTGTCTCCTCTGGTGGCAGTTTGAGGAACTTGCTGAACAAATCTTTCTGGGGGATGTCGAAATTGAATACTTTGTTCCTATTTTTTGAAATGAAGATTTGTTCCCATGTGGACAGTTCTTGTTTTCCTGTTGTATGTTTTAGAAATTTTGGTTCTGGATTTATGTTGTGGTTCTTTTCCCAAAAATGCGTGGCAACTGCTGATTTTTCTAATTGTTTGTATTTTATGCTCCTAAAGTGTTCCTTTGCTCTTATTTCTAAATTTCTTTTTGTTTTTCCAATATAAATTTGACTACAATCACAGCATTCAATTTGATTGTTTGTTAGATGGAATGGCATCTTTGATGTTTGAGCAAATTAGGTTTTTTAAGGAGTAATGGTTCACTGGTGCTAGTTGAATGTTTTGTTTTTTGAAGACTTTTTTGAATTTATCAAAGGCCCATGGATGGTAAGTGAATTTTTTGAAGATCATTTTAGTTTCTGTAGCTGAGAGGGTTGTGGTTTCCTTTAGTAGTTTCTTCTTTTTTGCTAAGTTCTCTTTTTTGTCTATTAGTGATTTGGGAAAGTCATTTTTCTGTGCTATTTCAATAATTTTGTTGTATTCTATTTTGTATTCTTCTGCTGTGAGAGGGATGTTGACCAGTCTGTGTGCTAAACTATTAAAGATTGCCTGTTTGTGGGATCTTGGATTGTAGCCATTAGCTTTTATGTAGTTGTCTGTCTGTGTTGGTTTTCTGTAAATGCCAAAGTTTATTCTATTTTTATTTCTGATTATTTTTAGATCTAAAAATGGTAAATACTCGTCTTTTTCAACTTCTACAGTGAACTTGATGCTTTTTTCTTGAATATTTAAAAGTTTTAGTGCATCACTGGTGTTTTTTTTGGTAGTATGGCAAATATGTCATCTACATATCTTTGCCAGAGTTTGAACATCCATGGGAAACCTTTGGTGATCCTTATTTCTAGTGCACTCATATGCAGATTGCCCAGGAAGGGTGACAAGGGGTTGCCCATTGCTAAACCAGAAGTTTGATGGAAATATTTTGTTTGAAACTGGAAGAAATTTTGTTTTATGCATAATTTGGTTAGTTCGATGTAATCTGAAATTTCAATTGATGACATTCCAAGTGATTTGAGCCATTTTTCTATCAACGTTGGGAGTTGTTTAACTGGTATCCAGGGAAACAGTGATTTAACGTCAAATGAGACTAGTGTGTCCTCTTCATTTAGTTCAGTATCCTTAATGTGTTCTATAAGTTCATAGGTGTTTTTGATGCTTAGGCTATCAAATTTTGGAAAGGAGTTGAATTTGTTTATTAGCCACTTTGCAAGTTTGTATGTTGGTGAATTTATACTGCTAACTATAGGTCTCATTGTTATGGATGGTTTGTGTATTTTGGGTAAGCCATAAAGTCTAGGTAAGGTTGGGTTATCTGGTTTAACTGTATATTTGTTTGATATTATATTTGATTTTGCTATTGTTTTTTCAAATGATTGTATGCAAGTTGTTAGTGGATTTTTGTTAATGGTTTCATATTCACTGTTAGTTAGCATTTCTTCCATTTTTTCAAGGTAATCAGATTTATCCATTATGACTATCTTGTTACCTTTGTCTGCCTTGGTGTATATAACGTTTTTTTATTTCAAAGACTGGATAATATTTTGTTTGCTCTTCTGAACGGATCTGGTTTTTATTTCTTCCGAAATATTTTCACATTGGCTTTTAAGTGAATTTTGTTTTGATACTGGTAGACACTGTGCCGAAATGTTGATATCTGCAATGTAGTCCTCAATTTCGTTTGAAAAACTAACGTTTTGATACTCCGCAGCAGGTCCTCGAGGCTTATCCAAGTTTCTTTAGAAACATTCAGTAATGTGGCATGCAGTGTCGCTGGTAGGCGGCTAAGTGCAACAAGTTCTACCAGCAGGACATTAGAATGAAGAGGAGCTGGAGTGTAAACTATGGGTTTTGCATACTTCGCATTGTGATGGAGCTGAAGGAGAGTTTTGAATGTCTGTGACTTTTGAGTTAGGATAGATGGAATCACTGAAATAACCGCGAGGCAGTTCCAGTCAATGTAGCGATGTTGAACCGGAATGTTGTGACTGGCAACCCGAGTATTAAGATCAGCTAACACGATATGGTCTGACTATAGTGCGTTAACTGACAAGAGCGAAAGATGTTAGAGAAAATGTGTGATAGTAGCAAGGTTGATAATGGTAATAGCAGGATTGCTACAAACCTGCTCTACAGCAGCATGTGCTTATACATGTGACCAACAGGTATTGCCCAATTTCTTTCCTTAATTCTCTCCGGTGGATATTTTTGGTAGTGTAGTACCCTTATGGCGAAGCCCACATGTCCAACTGCGTCATCCCAGCATCGTTGAGCTTACTTTTCCTCTACTTAAAGAAATTGGGGTTAACTCACTACTGCACACGAGGCTGCAGAGTGATCTGCAGCCTGAAAGATAGTTGCAAGAAGGTACATGCCACATCCTGTCTTTTCTATCTTTCTAAAATTAACACAGCACATTCTAATCCTCTACTTCTGCAATAGCCTTACCTGTAATTAAGCCCTATTGAAGGTCGGCATCAGTAAAATCATTCCAGCTGATTTTTAGTGGCTCGAATTGAGCAACTTACCACTTCCTCGAAGATGTTGAACTCCATGGTTCAGGGCCAATATGCTAGCCTCTGGTTCGTGAGACTGCAGGTTCAAAGCCAGGGGAGAGCGAATGACTTTTTTCAGGCTTAAACATCTTCGGAAGGAAAGCAAACCTGTTTCTTGTAGATTTATGGCACATGGAAGAACCTCGAGACTGACAGAGAGGCTATACTGTCTTTAACGCCCAATGTAAAATTTTGGATAGCAGTTACAGATGTGTTTAGCCCAAAACTGATGGATAAGAAAATATGGAAGTTCAAAATAAAAAAGAAATCATAATACCAGAACCCTAACGCCCTTGGAAAATATAAAGGAAATGAGAAATAACAAAGAAAATATTTTCAAGAAAATTCCAGCCAACTCATAGTAACCTTTATTGGAAATACTTATAAAGTATTTGATTTTCTAAAAAAATGGTTCTAACAACTTTCATTGATGCACAAATATTTTAGATATATACATGTACAGCAAAATATACATTTTGAATTTTTGGGGAGTAATCGAGAAGACATTTTGTACTATTTTGCTTAAGCAAGCATATAATCATAATAGAGAGAAATTAGCATGTAAAACTTGAAAATTTTCTTTGGGAATAAACTTTTTCTTAGACATTAGTTTGAATATTTTAACGAACTCATGTATTGTTATTGTTGTTTAAATGTTGTAGTATTCGGTTGTTTCTTGCGCTATTATGTTCAAGGTATGGAATTCCAAAGCCATTATGGAGCAGTGTTTTGAAACAGCTATAAATTTATTTAAGTTAATTGATGATAATTAATCGTTCCTTCACACTAGCCATGTATAGGCTAAGATTGTTGAAAACATACAAGTCAACTGGAGAATTTAATGTCAAAACAGCACGTTGGCCATGGTAGCTCAATGGGTAAGAGCGACTGGATGGAAACCAGGAAATCCATGGTTCAAATCCCGGCTGTATCATTGAATTTTTCGGTTTGACTCTAGCTATAAATTTAATTTACATCTTTTTAATTTAAAGTCCCTCAACATAAGTTATATATGACGATGAATGAAATGGACATAATAATACTCAAGTGAATCCTGGGTCCATAGAGTTTGGAGTTAACAACATTCCTCTTTTAGGATAAGGACAAATCCCAGAACAAATCAGATAGTTCAATGCGGTCATGCTTACTATTGTTCAAGATGCAGCAAAATGACTTGGCTATCAACAAATAACCAAGGAAGCTGAAAGAAGTCACTACAGCTAGCGTCTGTAAGTAGCATGTCTGCATCACATTGAAGAGATCCTGAGTTCGAATTCTGAGTTTGAATCTATTTTCCCCCCTACCTAAATCAAACTCGCCACCTTACAAAACCCCACAAATCCGTCACTAAGTGGTTAAGTCCATCTAGGACAGTACCTGACTGTATGTGTACCATGCATCACACACAATGCACTGACCCTTAATCAGCCGCCAACAGCCAGTGAGTGAATCTATTTCAGGATGATTATCTGGATAAGGCTCTCCCTTATATTGAGAGATGAATGTTAAGCGATATGTTCTCTGAACCCTGGTCTCATTTGAGCATCATATTTTATTCATCGCCCCAAATGATCTACGTTGAAGGACGGTAAAAATGAAGTCATTACAAGTTCTTAGTTTGAACACAATTATGTTACGATACTATTTTATGAAGCGGTACTCTTTTGAATAAGACATGAAATTAATAATTCTCCACAATGGCTTTGGATTCGAGCGGGAAGCATTACGGCAAAGGTACAGGAGAAATTCGTGCGTTTCAGACTGTTATATTGAGAAATGGCAGGTTAGCCACTTATCATTAAATATAAAAGTGTGCACTGTAAAAGTTTGGGGAAAACTGAGCTTTTATATCCCATCTTTCATTTCCCCTTATTGACATGCCAAATTAAGCTAATTTTAGTTTTGTAATTTAACTGCATTTTATGGTAGACAATTCAAATAGGCTTCTCCCTCACCCAGAATACTAAAAATTCTAGAATACATGAATACTGTGACGTGTTTCTTGAATCACCACCATGAGCAAAGATCAGGAGCATTGAACACATCATACAGTTGCTCTCTAAAATTCCTCCTACAAACTTTGGGAACTTGTAGACTAAGCAGACAATAAATCCTTTCATGGAAGTGTTGAAAACAGTGTTGTTGTATAAATTAAATTAATTGGGAGTCGATTAATGATACTAAACAACACTTACTTTTAAATTTTCCCGGTGTAAGTGTTGTTTAGTGTCATTAATCGACTCCCAATTAATTTAAGCAGACAATATTTTGATTTGGAATTCATGTCTGGAAATATCCTTTAAACGTAACGACTTTTACTAGAACTTTATTAGATGTGATCCGGTACACCACATGCTTAACTGTTCACCTCTTTAATAATCAAAGGAGCAAAAATGAAGTTTAATTCTTTTTCACAAGTACTGTTTACAGTTAAACTTAAACCGTTGTTATCCTTCTGAAGCACTACAAGTATGGTTCGATGTGGCAACCACCAACTTCGATGCATACATTTTACCTACAAATTATATAGCTGCAAACTCGCTCAATGACACCTGGTGTCTGAGCAATCTATCCTGCAGTGACCAAAACTCATGCTACTAGATCATCTTGTTTCTGCAGAAATCTCATTGACCAAACTCATTTCACCTCGGAGGGAAAAGCCAATGGAGCTAAATCTAGTGAACATGGAGGCCATGACTGCTTCGCCCTATCATCTTTGTGAAACTATGGTCTAGATATTTCCGAACACGATATAAGAGTATATCATGTGCCATCATGCAGAAGCTGCATTTCTTGATGGATGTTAAACAGCAGAGCATCCAACGGCATGCCCAATATCTGTTGTACGAAGGTCAAATAGATAAGACCCGTTAGCTCAGATGGAAGAATGTACAGCCCAATTACAAGAGCATCCAGAATACTTCACCATACATTGATACTAAATCTGTGTTGGAATCCCTGAATATGCATGGCATGAGAGGTTTCGTCTGCCCAGACAAGGCAGTTTCAAGAATCGAGTAATTTCCCTAGTAAATTTATATTCATCTGTGAAGAGAATGCGCCGTGGAAATACTAGGAGCTCATTGATTCAGCAGTGCAGAAACTGGTACAGAACTCAATGTGTAGTACAACATCAACTAGCATTAATGACTGTAACTGGATATTGTTGATCATATAGGATCAGTTTACCAAACGGTGCTGGGCGAAACATTCATTACAGTTACTCTTGTACTCATTGGCGGAATCTCTTTGGAGGACCAGAGTCATGCCTGCAGATGGTGAAGGTATCTGTTTCTCGAAGCAAAAGTGACGAATTTTGGCGGAAAGGGTATGCAATAGAGTCGAAGGTTGTGGATAATGATCATGATACGGACGACGAGCTTAGACATAGAGCATGTGAGTGTATTGTTCAAACTGTAGTCCAACATGTTGCACTAACACTCAAAGACACGCGGGGATGTGAATGAAGCTCAAACCATGTCAGAGAGGTAGGATAAACACCTCATGATATTAACTGATGTGATGCAAGCACCCTGCACCAAGACTATCTTGTTTCATACCTACCAAGCAAGCTTGTCTTCAAAGGGCTGTAGCACAGAAACGGTAGTTATCCAGACAGAAATTCCAATCCAAAATATGGTCCACTCAGTCATCTCTACAAGTTATAGAAGTTTGTAAGGAGAATTTTACATCACTCGGTATACAGTAAATGCATCATGACCAGTAGTACAGTCATTGCCACAGTTTAGTGCTTCATTCATTCATTCATTCACAAAATATCCTATCTGATCTTGAGCATTCATTTATCTGCCCTTCAATTCAATCTGAAAAATTAAGTTTTCTGAATTGCTCATTTTAATAATGCTGATGTTTATAGAGATATTTGCAGTAAATTGTTATGAGGTAACTTTATAATACTTTATTACATATTTATTAATATATAGTTATTCTTTAATTTAAACTACATTTATCTTTATCTCATATAATAAATGCATTGTACTACAAATTTTTTAGTTATAGACAGATAAACTGTTGTAAATCTCAAGGATTACTCAACGTCTCAAAAACTGCTTCTAAGTAAATCTTAGGTACAATTGTAACATACCGATGAATATTTCCTGTGCTAACTATATTTATTCATACTTTTTAAATATAAAAACAATGTGCTCTTTCTTCTAAGTATGATTTGCATTAGGCAAAACCTCCCTGTATGGTTGGATGTTTGAAGAAGGATATCTTTTATGACTGCTTACTTTCTTCTTCTTAGCAATGGGTTCAGATGTTACTTTATTTGGTAAAGATTTATTACCTAAACTATTTTCTTCTTCATTAATTTGCAGCTTTCTTATAAGTATATTTGTATTCTCACCTTCTTTCGAATTTTGACTTTTTGCTGTACTGGAAAGTAATGTAACATTGTTAACATGTTCCGTGTTTAGCAGCATTTTGTCTGAATTTCTGTCCTCAACCAAAGAAGATATATTGTGTGGTATATCTGTTTCATCATTTCTCATGAAAACATCATGTTTTTGCAGAATTGTCTCATTGTTATCAAAAGCAGCAAATTTAGTAAAACTTGCATTCGCATTTGCTTCAATATGTTGTCCAGGTAAATGTGTCACTAAAGATTTACCTTTATGTTCTTTTTTGGTACTTCCTATATGGGAAGTAAAATTCATTTTGGCTGAAGCTAATGCTCCTTGTGCATCACTATTTTGTTCCATGTTCATCTCATCCCCAGTGTTATTTATTCTGGCTGTGTGTGATGTTCCTACAGCATTTTTAAAAACAACTTCCAAATTCCCATCTTCTGCATTTTGTTTCTGAGGAGTTGTCATTTGGTATTCAGGTTCATTTTCAATTAAATTCTTCTCAGCTTGATCATTAAAATCTTCAGTAGCAAACTGTTGATCTCCATTTGTTACATTGTCAGTTGCTTGGGTGGAAAATTGAGATATATTCTCATAATTCCAGCTATTGGCTTCAAAACTGTCTTCTGGTATTGGTCTGTTGTCTGTAACATAAGTATGTTTAAGAATTAAATTGAAAATAATTATATGTGGAAGTAAAAGGAAAAGAGAGAGAGAGAGAGAGAGAGAGAGAGAGAGAGAGAGAGAGAGAGAGAGAGAGAGAGAGAGAGAGAGAGAGAGACAGACAGACAGACAGAGAGACAGACAGAGAGACAGAGAAAGAAGGAAGAAGGGAAGGAAAGTAAGTTACTGTTTATTCGGCTGTAGTTGACAATCATAATGTACAGTAGTACCATGAGTCAGTATACTTAGCCTCTTAATGACATCCCATGGCCCCTTAAAATACTAAAATTTGTTTTGTTTGGTACCCTACAGAAATAGTAGTGTAGTGTTTAACGCCTGCATTTACTACATACAGCACCGCAGGATACCCTAGAGAAATGTATAAAAATAAGATAAAATTTAGGTCATTGTTGGCTATGGCTGGATGGTTTATCCCTACAACATTTAGTCTTAGGCCTTCTGTTTCTTTGAGGCATTTAAGAAATATTAAACAGACACTTAAAATGTTATTTAAACTCTCAGGATGCTATAAAGAATACATATTGTAAAACTGCAGAGAAAACACCAAAATTTATGGGATGATTTCTTGTGGTTGTCGTTTTGTAGTTTACGTCCTCCAACTTTAAGTCATATCAGACGAGGATGATTTATTAATGCAGCTGAATTACTTTCACATTGTTGCATTTGGGCTACCTAGCCATTACATAACATGAAATAAATGAGTGAAATTGAGCACAACAATTTCAAATTGTAAGCTAGACAGTAATTTTTGCCTTGCGTCAAAGTCAATCTGTGCTAAGTTTGGTTCAAATGGATGCAAAAGTGATAAAACGTATAAGGAAAAAAAACACACACACACCCACCCACCCACACACACCCACACACACACACACACACACACACACACACACACACACACACACACACACACACACACACACACACACACACACACACCCACCCACGCACGCATGCACGCACACACACACACACACACACACACACACACACACACACACACACACACACACACACACACACACACACACACACACACACACACACACACACACACTTTATGTATATTAATATAAAAGCAGGCTAGTTCTTTTAGTTTTTCAGAAATCAACATATAAGTACAATATGAGATTAAAATAAAAGTCAGAAGTCAACAAACACAAAAGATTATTCTTTAATTTTATCTTAAAACTAATTGGCAATAGAAACATGGACAGTCATAATATGTGTTACTCATTACTATAACCAGAGTACATTCTCATCACATATGTTGTGTTGAGCAAATATTTCAGGTGAAATCAGAATGAGTGGTGATTCCAGTGCCCCTTTGTGCTTCACAGAGGAAAATTTAGTTACTATATATATATATATTTCTGCATTTCTTATATTTGAAAAACTGCTCCTCCATTAACTGGATGCATTTAAATGTGTGATCGTAATTTCTAAACTAGAAACTTAAAATTTTTAGTCTGAAAGTATCCATTTGCCTACCATTGCTAACTTGATAACTTTGAACTCTGCTTTTTATACTCCTATATGCTTATGAAGGCACAAGTTAACTGCAAATTAAGTTAATTCTTGTCATTTTAAATATTCATACCCTATTCTAAAATGGAAAGGATAGAAGTAGATACTTTAAAGTGAAAAATATGAGCGGTGGATATAAACTTTAGGGATCTAAGTGTTGGCAATGTAATCATTCAATCTTTTGTATTCCAGTGTTTTCAAAATTTTAAAATGGTTGAAACGGTAAAAGGCTTAGATTTCTTACTAATGGTAAGATAATTTTTAGCACCACTAAAATTTACAAAACATGTACTATTTTCTGGGATATGTGTAATTATACTTCTGGAAGTTTTATTTTTATTCCTCTACTTTTCTCTGATAACAAGAATAATAACTTTTCATGTTCCAAATATTCTAGAAAATATACTGTAAGAGGTGAAGAAAAGTAAAGCCATTGAAGTGAGTGAGTGAGTGAGTGAGTGAGTGAGTGAGTGAGTGAGTGAGTGAGTGAGTGAGTGAGTGAGTGAGTGAGTGGTGATTTACAGAGGTCATTTGGACCCGGTGAAACCATTCAGTGATTCTATATAAACATTGGCATACAAACCTGCATGTATGTGTGTGCAATTTCTTTCATGGGTACTCTATAAAACTGTGAAATCACAGAAAAAGTCTTGTAGAAACTTTATTAGATTGGCAATACAGTCCAAGTAAGCAAATAGCATAATTACAGAAATTACTTATGCTATTAGATGTTCTTTCAATGTTGTCTATGACATTCAGAATAAAATGTAGGAAATGTATGAAAATGCAATCCAGAATGAAGATGAGAACCGAACTGAAGAGTATGAAAATAGAAATGAAGACTAAAGTAGAGAGTATGAAATCCCAATGAGATTTTGATATTGACACTGCCAATGTTAAAAGTGAAAGAACCTCTAGAAAAGCAGACAAGGGAAACAAGAAATAGATTGATGCCATAACCTGGAAACCAAAATTCAAGCTGAAACAGTAAAGGGTCTCCAATTACAAGATAACTAATACAAAAGTAGCAAAGACTTCAAACTTCACAGTGCTTCATTGTGGGTGATGTTTAAAAGGCAGTTTAAGGCCATTATAGCAGTAGAGGGATACTGACAGAAAAGACGACAGTTGTCTGCCTGGCAGGGGCTACCTGAAGACCCTTAGTATATTTCCTACCAGTGGTTCAGTTGACAACCTGATTAAATTTCTTCAGGGGTCTCTGGAGGATAGTGCTCAGCAGCTTGAACTGAAGGTAACCAAACAAGACCAGACAAGAATTTGCCATGGGATTAGAGTGGTTATGCCGTTAGGGTGCTGAGCTCTAGCAATCACCCAATTCTTCTTCTTCTTCACTCCATGGTTTGGGCATATCGCCCATTCTGGCTTCATAGATCTCTCCAGCATTTCCTGAGTCGTCCTCTGCCTCTTCTTCCTTTTAGATTATAGTTTAATACTGCATTTGGATATCTTCCACCCTCAATTCTTAATATATGTTCATGCCACTGTTGCCTTTGTTCTGATATTTTGTCATGGATTGGTTTGATTTCTAATTCCTTTCTAATATTCTCATTTCTTATTTTGTCCAATATTGTACAATCTTTAACACTTCTTAAAAATTTCATTTCTGCAGTCTGTATTTTATTTAAATCCTTTTGTGTTGGCACCCAGGTTTCGCTTCCATATAGTAAAGTTGGAATAGCCATTACCTGATACATTTTCAGTTTTGTATCCTTTCTCACTGTTTTTATAAATTCTTGGGATTGTCCCATATATTGCTCGGAATTTGTTTAATCACCTAATTATAAGTCCAAAGAAGCAGCCCACACCTTCAACAATAGGGCAAGAGACTGGCAGGTGAAATAATACTAGTTTTACCGATGAAAGATACAACAGCGTCACTGTCATTAAACTGGGGGGGTGGAAGACCAGCGTGTTAGAATTGCGGTTAATCCAGACACCTAAGGACAAAATGAGAGCGCAACTCAAGCAAGGATCAGAAAAACTACTAAGGACTATTACTATTGGCACTATTATTACCTTCCCCGCACTTAATATTGAACTCCATGGCTGGGATGGCAATAGATAGTCTGATAGTGCATGTATGGATTCAGGACCTCGCTGCAAAGTAGGTACTGCTGGACACGGGGCTTTAGTGACTATCGCCAAGCCTGATAGTTGACCCTTTGCAGGAAAACCGATGAAGTTGTCATGGACCTTCGATGCCAAGGTGGCACGATGAAATCTTGATAAATCAGTGGGAAAACCTCCGGAAGACAGGTTACCAACAGTCTTACTTGCCAAATCGCGGTGGTTCTGCGTAGTGTGAGAGAGCGTGGCAAGCGAAAACTCTAACAAATATTATGATTCTGGACGGAGAAGAATCCCACCAAGATGGAATTTACATCGTGAGGGCAATGATTCATGCTCAGGAAGCAGTCTTACTGAGACTTTTTAACGCCACAAATCAAGATTAGGAGCTGCTTAATGTGATTGTCTTGGAAAACGGTGAACTGGCAGGCTTTTATCATATCTGATGCCAGAGACAGTGAAGGCCGATCAAATGCCAAGAATTTGGATAGTCGTTTGAATAACCTTATCCAGGAGGCTGCTGAGAACCTCTCGTTAGGTGAAAAGAAGCAGATCGTTAATCTATCCGCAGAACTCCTAGGTGTGTGCAGAATTCCAAGACGTCTTCAGCCTATCAGAATCATTATGGCCAAAGTAATTGTGATACATCGCATACAATTCCGGGATGTTCGACTGATGAGATAGCTGCATTGCCGTATCCTATTACCGAAGTGGAAAGAAGTGCACAACCGGAGGACGGACGTGAAGACCAGAGGCATAACAAAGGAATCCGAAAGACTATGACAATCTCCAGCTGTGCTAGTGAAAAAAGATGGACTATAACCTTGACTACCAGAAGCTGAGCGACATCATCAAGAAAGACTGCTTACCGTGTGCGATGGATTGACGAAACCCTAGATACGTCAACTGGAGCCCAGTGAACTTCCATCCTTGACAATTCGGGGTACTGGCAATTGGCATTTCACTTCAACAATGAGAAGGTAGTATTTTCTACTGGCCGAGGACTGTGGCAGTTCACAGTAATCTCTTTTAGACTCTGGAACACCCCAGCAAGGTTACAGAGATTTACGTAGTCTGTAATGAGGAGCCTTACCTACGACTCTCATATCCTTTACCCCGGGGCAGGTTTTCTCTGGGATCTCCGGTTTTCCCCACTATCTCTTTCCATAATGTTCCATCTTCATTTCATGTATCATAAATGTCATCGGCTGTGGTGCTGCATGTACAGTATGTGCAAAATATATACTACTGGAAATTATGTTATTCCTATTGCCATTACCTTACGTATCGAGATGATAGTGTAAATGTTCACAATGCGCTCCATTGCGCTGTAGGCAGTGTTCATAACGATCACACAGATTTTCCAACATATTCCGGAATGCAGGTTGCTGCAGAGTCCCGAAGAATAGGACGATCCTCTGATGTAATACTTTGGGTGGATCTGGACAATTGAAAACTTTCTCCTTTAACAGACAGTGTTTTGGGTGCATCTGGACAACTGAAAACTTTCTCCTTTAACATTCCCCACAGGTAAGAATCAGGTTGTGTGAAATCGGGGAATGTGATGTGTAGGGAAACTCAGCCCCGCGGGAAATTACTCATCCTAGAAAAGTGTCTTGCAGCATAGGCATAGACTGTAGAGCGGTGTGGCAGGTCTTGTTAGAATCACTGTCTATTCATCTGCATGTTCCTGGTACGTCGAAACCTTCTTAGATCCTGAATAAATGACCCAATCACCATGTTCCTATAGCGTTCCTGGTTAACAGTAAGAGGAGCATCATTACCATTCTCTACGAAATACGGACCTAGCACACCATTTCGTGATACTGCACACCATATCGTCACACACACACACACACACACACACACACACACACACACACACACACACACACACACACACACACACACACACACACACACACACACACACACACACACACACACACACACACACACATACACACACTATGTAGTGGTTTCTGGACTATAGTGTCTGGCCTCTCGAAACCAAGGAAGCGAGTTGTTTGGCGATTGTTAAAACCATCCAAGTGAATGTGACTTTCGTTGGAGAACCACACGTTGAACAAGAAATCTGGATCCTAGTACACAATGGCCAAAAATGTGCACAATATTTGATATGCCTATCGTGCTCCGTCCGTTGCCCAACCTGTATTCGGTACGGAAATCCATCAATGTCTTTAAACAATCGTCAAAGTGATGTATTGCTGATGTTTAATTTCAGGGATGCTCGCCGAAGACTTCGCTTTGGAGACTGCAATACCTGATTGAGGATACGTCCATGATTTTCATTTGTGGACACAGTTACTGGCCTACCAGACCTTCTCTTGCGTTTACACCATACACTACACCTACAATGAAATTTTTTAATAACTAATAGCATAACTGTGTTGCTAGGTGCTGGCTTATTGAAGTGCTCACGTATTGTTCCACCACTATAAACTCGGTGCACCTTGATAACCGTTTCTGTATGAGGGAAAATAATACTCCACTATAAACACTTTTTCCTGTTGCGAGACCCATTGTCATTTCCAATCACAGAGTACAATGTTCTTTGTACAACTAACAATACATCATGGCGATGCAACAACAGGCAGACGCTCAGGAGTGCACATGCGCACTGCGCGAAAATGATTACAGTACCTATATTTTGGTGCACACCATAGGAAAACACACACACACACACACACACACACACACACACACACACACACACACACACACACACACACACACACACACACAAAGAAGAGAGAGAGACGCACACAAATATGTGGCTTTAATTTAATTTTGCGTGATACACATGAAATATTTTCATAATTATTAGTTGAATTTGTTATCCATGATCAACCTATGCGTGGCTTTTACCCCACTTTTAGTTTAGGTCTCGTGAATACGATTGAATAGCTTATAAGAAAAGCACCCCACCCCTCGCTACTGGCAATAGTTGATAAACACTATCTTACCACTTACACGTGGTAAACCAGCTTTCAACTGCTAGCCCATTTAGACTTCCACCCGCTGCAGGTGTGAACGCACGCCTGACCGCAAACCAAAACTAAAAATTTAGTTCTGAAGTCCTATTTGTTGTCACACTGTGAAAATAATGTATTCAGTAATCTATAATTATCTCCTTTATTTTTATAGGATACGCTGAGTAACGGCTGTTTGTTTCATCATTAGGTTTTAACTTGGCGTTTAGTACAGTGAATATCTGCAAATATTCAGTTTTCTAATGTTTAAACTAATGCCGTTTCATCCAAAACCTTGGTAGAAACCTTGCTTTTAGAAACCACAACATTCTACATAAGGAGGCAGTGGAAATAAAACGATAATAACGTTACAGAAATGTAATTAATTAATTAATAGATTACAACCATTTCAAAACTGGTTCATCTTCTAAGGAAACTGTAGTATTGATTGCCCAATTATTACAATTTGAAGTAGTTACATATTCCTTGGGCGGAGGAAGTCAAAATTGACTGGTTCTGTATTGATGAAGGTGTCGGTTTGTTCTTTGGTTGGAATTTTGGATGTTTTTCTTTAGTTTTAGAATTTGCGGGCCAGCAAATACACCAGTTTTGATTTTTTCATAGGATAGTGAAGAAATGTAACACAAATATATTTAAAGTACTCACTTTATTCAAGGTACCACTGAATCTTCCAGTAATCCATATTCCAATCTATGCAATTTTTTTCTTTTTCAAGTCAGATGGAGATTCTAGTTTTATATTGCCTTATTTGGATACTGCAGCGCGTTATTTCCAAGTGCAAACGTTTAAACCTCTTGATTTAAAGCAAGTGCACTACCAGATTTCATTGCCTGAACTGTCACATACCACATTTTCAAAACCTTGGTACATGGCATGTTCTTTTTGTATTATTTATGTGTACTTGCGTCTTATATCATCTTGACAATAAATGTGAATATTTGTTCAACTGTCTGTATTATCTTATTATTAATTCTCCGGACTTCAACTCATGCATTGAGTATTTGCGGAGCTTTCCTTTGTCTTCAATGTGCTGGGCTAACGGTTAGTCGGCTGAGGCAAATTTCTTTTTTCACGGCGTATGATTATGGCGGATAGCATCCCTATTGGTCGGAAATAACTGTTCGAAAACACTCAAATGAACCTTTTGGTGTAAATTTATCCTAAATTTATCCTTAACTGCGGGAACATTATATGCTTGGTCGATGGTAAGGTGTTAAATTCCATTGGTCTGGTGTGTATCAACAGGCCTTTATTTGGTTAAAATCCGCAGTTATGACAGTTTTCAATAAACCAATTATAGTGCAAACTGATGCCTCTCGTGGAGCAGTCCGTGCAGTCCCACTTTAGGAGACAGGCCATGGGCGTATACTGATTGAATTTTATTTTATTTATCTGGCACGTCTATGACCTCGAAGTTCTTAGGGTCTTGACTGCCATCGAAAAGTTTTACCTTTCTTGAAAAATATGTCTTTCCAATATGAATGTGAAAACTAATAAGCACTGACAAAGCACCTCTCACATGTCCCCAAAATGTGAAGCAGAACGATTGGTTGGGCTTAAGTTGAGTAACTTTGGGGTTTGCATTGCTTGTGTTGCACTTTATACATTTGGAGTTCTGATAATTCAGTGGGATACACATTGTCTCATATGCTTGATAAACCAGATTTGTTTGCTGTTTGTGTTGCCAGCAGCTTTTACATTCCTGCCCAATCACCAATAGTCTGTTCCATTCTTGGTGCGATTTGGCATAAATGTAAACATGAGTAAATTCTGACTAGACTTTGTGATATGCTCGTTTGCTTTGTTCATAACTTCTAAGTTCCAAACAACTAGATTCCTTTGATTTTTCAGTGCTTTCACACGTCACCTTTTGAAACTATTTGGGCGTATATAAAACCAATATAAATTTGAGCATAGCTTGGAAATAGGTATACGTAACCTTGCCGATTTTGTGATTTGTATAAATTGTACCATTTTACGAAAGTTGGTGTATCTCCTAAAATTACAGCCTTATTTATGCAATGTTTGCTTATACATTCTGCCGGCCCGTTAGCCGGCCCGTTTGATAACAATACATTAATTTGTGCGGCCATGGATCCGTTTTCAAAATGAGTGGTTGGTACCAATTCGCACCTCTACTGCTACTAGAGTAGCCGTACTTCCATAAAGTCCCTGAGTTATCTTACTTACTTACCTTAGAAGATAATAGATAGCTCAGTTTTTCATGGTTTTACATGTAAGCTGAGGCATCTTACCTGAATCCACTGTTGATCACTGTGCAAGAAATGAAACTATAGAGGTTTCGCAAAGTGAAACTGCTTGAAGAAGGGCAGCATGATCATGAATGTTACCCTCCCCCCTCCAACTGATTCACTGGTCAGAGTCTAGTGATCCAGTTAGATGATTTCAGAAAGAGGTTCTTGAGTCTTGATGTATGACATAATTCACTTAGGTTGCACAACATATTCATGGGCAGGATGGACAGGTTTGTAATTTGGTTGTTTGGATTTATTTTAATTAAGTAAAAATTTTAAGTTAAATAAAGCACTTAATACAATTAGGAGTATAATACCTTTTTGCCAAATAATTGATAATATCTCTGGGATCTCCCACAGATACTCAGCGTTTGCTAATTCTTTGCTGCCTGGTCCTGGAAGATAGAAATGTCCAATTAGTAAATGTCTAATTATTTGTTTTATTTCCTTCTTACAAAGGCATAGTAAAGAACAATTTACCCTGGGCATACACTGCTTTCGTGATATCAAATGGTTCACTGGTATCTGCTGGACAGGAACTTGTTGCAACAACTAGGGTAGCTGCAGGGTCAGTTTCAGCCACGGCTACTGCTAGAGCATTCTTCATATCTACAGCTTCCTCAGCTCCACAGTGCTCTTGCAGCTCTCCACATTTAACCTGAATGCAAGAAATATACGAAGTAGAATCTGTAAAATATATTAACTTGAACCACTTATTATTGGTCAATACAGAGTAGTTATGCTGTATTAAAAATATGGTTAATTAAAGATCAATTTATATAAAATAGGTTAGCAATAGGGTTGCCAGATCTCTGAACTCTGCCCGAAGTGCCCGGTTTGAAATAAATTCTCCGGGTATATGAGCCAATGACTTAAATCTACGGCTTTGAATATGAATTTGCTCTTTAATTATTTTGAATAATTTTGATCGACTGTTAATTTCTTATTGTAAAAAAATGCTGCATTTCTATTATTCGACTTTTCATTGTTGCGTCTGTGATATTCGGCTCGCACAACAAACATTGGCAAGTCACGGTAACGTAGTTACTGGCAACATCTATTTTGTTCCATCATTGTCAGTTATCAACTGATGCAGTTTACCGGCAATTGTTTGAACGATTGGATCGTGCACGAATAGACTAGTTTTCATAATTGCAAATTGTGAGTAATAACAGTGAAATGAAGAGACGATATCTAAGTTCGTTCGTGAAGAATGGTTACAGCACAAAAGTTATAAAGAGGGGTTACAAAAAGTTGATAATGATGAGTGTTTGTATAAGTGCAGAATATGCAGTAAGTATTTCATTTACTGTTACATGTTGGGGCGGTTATTTCATGTTTCTAAATTTTTAAACATTATTTTGAATGCTGTGGAAAGAGTAATTTGTACAAAAATAGACATATGAAATTAGGTAGGCCACAGAATGATACAACACAAGTTAGATGTTATGTAATATTATCAGGGTTGGCAGTTTTAAGAATGTTATTACGTAATATGGTGGCATGGACCATGAAAAGACAAATTAATGGTAGCGATAGCAACGTAAAGAAGGAGGAGAGAATAGATTGGAATTGGCATCCTTCTGCAAGCGACTGTCTGAAGAGTAAGATGTGTTATTTGTGTCGCTCCGCGATTTTACAGAAAATGTTTTATGTGAATGCCATTGTGTTGCACTAGTGGCGTGTGCAAAAGAGATAGGTTCATCAATGCAACAACCACTTCTTGTTAAAGGATATCATTTGTAACATTTTAAATTGTATCAGGATTTAAAATTATTTTGCTGGAATAAAATCCATAAAATTTAAAAGAGAAGAATTTTTGTTTATTCTCCAAAAATTGCAGTATCAAATACCTATGCTCCGAGACTGCGCCCAGAGGTAAGACTCATTGCTCCAGAGCTGCCGTGGATTCCTACCTGATCGTCAGACTAAAGGTGATAAACTAAACATCACCACATCTTGCATCTTAAATCATCCCATTTGCAACATACAAATCTAGTTGCAATATGATGGCCTGAAGGCCATGAATAAACATTTACATCAGAAAGACACAACGTGAATATATATATAAAAGAATGCACGTCTCGGTAGGGCGGTAGTAGGTGTCTGCCTCACGTTCAAGAGGTCCTGAGTTCGAATCTCGGTCAGGGTGAGTTACATGGATAAGGCTTTTCCGGGGTTTTCCCTTATCATGAAAGACGAATGTCAGGTAACTCTAAGCTCTATGGACCCTGGGCTCATTTGAGCATCTTTCACTCATTCCATTCATCGTCCGATATGACAACGTTGAAGGACATAAGAAAAAAAAACAATAATCATACTTAAATTCTTGTCAAAACAATTTTTTACAGAAGATGACAAAATCATTGCAATGGAATTAACTTTGACTTTTCAACCACCATTCTTACAATTCTCAAGATTGCGGTAATAAGACAAAATCTGCATATTTTCAGAGACTCTTCTGTAGCAACGAAAATAAGATGCAGCCGAACTAAAAGTGTGACGCTATTAACAAAAATATGCTTCTGCCTTTTAATAATGAGAAGCAACTGAGCGAATTAAAGCAGAATGTTCCGTTTTCCTTAGGTTCAGACACTTCAAATAAAAGCAATAAAATGCTACCCAATGGTTGTAACGCATTCTCCAAAGATAAATGGAAATGTAACAAAGTTCTTGATTTCCATGAATATGTAAACGAATCTGCACAAGCCATTTCAAATAAACTAAAACCTATTTTATTGGAAAATGGCTTAACAGTAAACAATATAGTTTATTCAGCCGACAGTGCTTCAATTAATTTTAGTAAACATAATTCTGTCATTACTAGATTAAAAGAAGAAAACGCAATTTAATCATGGCCAATTGTGTCATATAATTGTGCTAAATTTGGATTCAAATCGCTAAAATAGGACGTAGAAAGTTTAGTTCCTAAAATATATTCAAGACTTTTCTTCATCATCAAGAAATTACGAGGAACTAGGTAAAAACAGTTTGTGAGTTTGCTCAGCACAATTATAGTGAAATATTCCAACACACTGTTGTACGATGTTTGTCTTTGTATTCAGCTGTGGAACGTGTTGTTGATATGCGGCGAGTTTTAAAGATGTATTACTAGCAAAGTCCAAAGAAAATACACAAAGCCTAATTTGGAAATTTATTAGTTCACAACAAACGACTATTCACTAACACTACCAGAGTGTTTTCTGTATTTTTTTAAAATGGAACTTTACCTATATTTGCTAAAACAGTTATACTTTCGGAAAAAGAGAGTACACTTTCCACAGATGTTCACGAAGTGGTGTTGAAAATAAAAAATAAATAGAGGGTCATAAGGACATTAAGTTTTGTGGGTTTGCAGTTTATATGTCTTTAGAACACCTTACAGAAGAAGAAAACATATTAGAAAAAGAGTGCGCACTTGCTTACGACAGACTACTAAACAATTTTAATAAATGGTAGCTACAATGACAAAGTGTATAAAACTGTATCCTTGTAAGACTCATGTGAACGAAAACTATTTTTATTTAATGACTTGGCTAATGTGGGGAAGAAATTGAAAATTATTTTCTATGCAAACGAACTGTATCATGAGTTTTCTGTTTTGAAATCGCTAGCATCAAATCTTGATAGGAAGGATAATAATTATGTATAAAATGAAGCTAGCTACAGTGAAGCAATGAATATTATACAAATATAACAATTTGTCATAAAAGCTTCACTTTACTTAAGAAAATGGTGTTAATTCTTCTTTCGAATTGATATTCTTCTTTCTAATTGATATCGATTTCACGATCTTCAGTCATAGAACACCACAGGAGAAAACAAATTCGTTGTTAAGGAAGTTACTATGTTCTTATGTTTTTTTCAGTATTACTATGAAATTCATAAGAATATAGTAATACTGAAAAAAACATAAGAACATAGACACTTCCTTAACAACGAATTTGTTTTCTCCTATGGTTTTCTACGACTGAAGATGCGGACAAGGGTTCGTGAAATCGATATCAATTAGAAAGAAGAATATCAATTAGACAGAAGAATTAACACCATTTAAGTTAAGTGCAGTTTTTGTGACAAATTGTTATATTTGTATAATAAGGATAATAATTGTTCTGAAGTGAGAGGCGAGTTTTCCGATAAATCGGATGCACCAAATTTGTTCAAAATAATGCAGTTTGGCCTAGCAATTCCCATGAGTAACGGGCACGTTAAATGAGTGTGTAGTCTCATGAGTGCGTTGTGATCAGATACGAGAAATAGAATGTCAGCAGAACTTGTGAAAGCCAAGATTTCTGTTCAGATGAATTTGAAAATGCCATATGAAGATTTCTACAAGAGGTTCTTAAAAATAAGACTCTTCTGTATGCAGCGAGATACTTAAAAATGTACACTTTTATAATATAGATAATATTTTGCTACCATTACTTTTATTCGGTTTGGTTTAGGTTCCGTTAGTGTTAATGACATAATTACTGTTAGCAATAAGTAGCAGTAAATTTTTATTGTGAGTGAAAATTATTACCATAATAATACACAAAATTCTGTTTTAACAATTTGAGCCCAATTATACAAACTATGTCCATGTCTATTTGCTCCCCTCCATGGCCCATTGGTTGCCTACCTCAAAGTTATTCTGGCAACCATAGTTAGCATATTACTTTATCCTTAAATGGTCACAAACAAGAGGAACAAACCATAAATAAACACTGGAAAAACTAAGGTTATGAAATTCAGTTCAGGAGAGGAGGGACATCCAGATGTCCAGGCCATTCATCTTCATATGTATTAAGAACAACAATCTAGAACTGGTATAAACTCATATAAATACTTTGGCTTAATCATGCAAATAACAGGGAAAATATGTATCAAACATATAGAGTAAAGATGCATGCCAGCAATTAGGTTCATGTCCGAGATAAAGAACCTCAAAAAGGTATTCCTAAAGACAGTTCTAAGATTCTTCAGTATCAAGATCACAGCTCTAACATGTGCAATCACCAAAATGACTAATCTAAGGTAAACCTGGAAAGGCTGGAAGCTATAAAAGCCAGGTACAGAAAAGGTGCACTGCATTTACCAATGGTTCGGATTAAATTTGTGTAGGTACGCACTAACAGATGCTTACTTTCTCATAAGGGAACTGATTATCTGCAAAAACTTCGTCAGCATCGCACCATATGAGGCCCACATCAGAGGCAACAAAAGGCCACAACAACAGATCCAGACTATTACCAAATGCAGTGACTGCAGAGGAATGAATTGGATTGGATTATTTGTATGGAATTTGGCACCTCGACCAGACTGGCCTTTTGTACTTATGCCTCAAGTGGCACACCCCCAGAAGGGAGGATGAGGCGAGAGGAGACAGAGGGTGGCCAACTCCAAGAAGTCATCAACTCTGTACCATTTACTTAAGTAACTTGGTAAAAGATGGTTTCATTTGAGTAGCCTCTTATTTTATCCTCTAGGAACATTTTGGGTTGTGGTATTGAAGTATCTAAATCTGTATTTATTTGATAAAACCATGAAAAAATAGAGTGATATTGGCCAATGCATTTGGTTCAGTTAATTAGTAAACGTGAGCTATAGATGCTACCATTTAGTTGTAAGGATTGTGAAAAAATTCTACATGGGGTATACTTAAAGAAACCTAAAGCCAGAGTTAAAGAACATTTGAGAAACATCAAACTGAAACAGAAAGACAAATCAGCAGAAGCATTTCACTTTTGGAGAGAAAACCATAATGTTGACACAAATCTAAAATTATTAAAAGGTATGAAATACCATAATACTCTGACATGGGAAAACATCTTAAAATGAAAATATAAAGACTTATATTTATTAAGTTAGTGGAAATTAATCGTTCCCTCACACTAGCCCTGTATAAGCTAAGGTTTTGGATAGATAGAGTCAACCTGATAAATTATATACCATGGCCAGGATTTGAGCCAGAGATCTCCTGGTTTCCATCCGGTCACTCTTAACCTTTGAGCTACCATGTCATCATGACATTAAATTCTGCAATTGACTCATATGTTTTCCTGGTAAACCACTAGGGTCCTCTTGGTTTGGTAGCTCAAAGGTTAAGAGCAACTGGGCGGAAATTGGGAGATCCGTGGTTCAAATCCCGTCCATGGTATTGAATTTTTCAGGTTGACTCTATCCAAAATATTAGCCAATACATGGCTAGTGTGAGGGAACAATTAATTTCCATCAATTAACTTAATAGTAATGGTTTAACAATGAAACCTGGGAATCAAGTACTTATTGGTTTGTCTCATAAATTCGTTCGATTCTTGTTACGTGTTTATGACAAAGAACGCCTGCACTGTATGCCCGCATCACAACTACGGCAACGAAGTTGCCAAATTATCCAGTGGTAATCTGTTTACATATGCAAGGTCATCGAAAGTAAACAAGGCAATGAACTTTTCAAAACAAACTTTATTTTTGCAGTATTCACCATTATTATCAATAACATATTTCCATTTCTCAGGAAGCTTATCAATTCCATTTTTCCAAAATCTTGCAGTTTTCTGGTTGACGAACTCTTCTACGGCGAGTATGCAATCCTCCAAGGAAGTAAGGCGTTTGCCATTAAGGAAGTTTTGCAGGGATCGGAATAAATGATAGTCGGATGGGGCAATGTCTGGAGAGTAAGGCGGGTGAGGTAACACATCCCAGTCTAAATCCCATAATTTCTGACGAGTTACCATAGAAGTGTGTGGTTTGGCATTGTCTTGAAAGATGACTCCAACATTAGATGCTAATTCTGGCCTTTTCTCTACTAGGGCAACCTTCAGACGATCCAACTGAGAACAGTATTTCTCTGAATTGATGGTCTCCCCAGTAGGAAGAAATTCGTAATAAATAATTCCTTTCCAGTCACACCAAATGCAATGCATTATCTTCTCAGGATGAAGCCCTGGTTTAGGAATTGAGAGTGGTGGTTCCCCTTTCTTACGCCATGACTTTCTCTTTCGGATGTTGTTGTACAGAATCTACTTTTCGTCTCCTGTAACCAGCTGTTTCAGAAAAGGGGCAGTTTCATTGCGTCTTATCAATGCGTCACAGATGGAAACGCGCTGAACTAAATTTTGTTCACTCAGTTCGTGCGGAACCCATATATCCCGAAGATTTACGTAACCAAGTTTCTTTAGGTGCCTGGCTACAGTTGCATGAGATAAGTTTAGCTCCTGACCTACCTCCCGAGTTGTTATTCTGGGGTTGTTCGTAATCATGTCCTTTATCCTTTCCTCATCCGTAACCACAGGTCGTCCAGAATGAGGTTTGTCATTCACAGAGAAGTTCCCAGCTCGAATTCGAGTAAACCATTTTTGACATGCCCGATTCGTCACTGCATCTTCTCCGTAAACAGCACAAATTTTCCGTTGAGTTTGTGTGGCGGTTTTACCTTTAGGGTAATAAAACAGCATTAAATGTCGAAAATGTTCCTCTTGCCCTCCATATTAACATTCACAAGTTACAACTCCACACTGTTGCATCCACAAACTGGTACTGAAGTTTGCTTACCAATTCTTACATAAGTTGGCCTATTTACCTTAGGCCGTGAGGTCGCTGTGGTTTGAGTTCATAGCATTCTTTTCAATTATTGTATTTGTAAACAAACCCCATATTGTTAGGCAACTTCTTTGATGTAAAAGTAATGTGGGCATGCAGTGTTCTCAGGTGTTCTTAGTCGTAAACACGTAACAAGAATCGAACAAATTTATGAGACAACCCGATACAATAGTAAGTTGCTGCAAATGGTATCTTGAATAAGAGAACAGCTAGCAGTTTACCAGGAAAACATACAAGTCAAGTGGAGAATTTAATGTCATGACATGTTGACTATGATAGCTCAAAGATTAAGAGTCACCGGATGGAAACTGGGAGATCTGTGGTTCAAATCCTGGCCATGTTCCATGTCATAGAGTTTTTCAGTTTGACTTTATCTATCCAATAACTTATTATTATCTTTGAAATCCCATCAGTCAATAATTTTATAAAGAAGTCCATAGTTCCACCACCAGAGAGAAGACTGGAGGGAACAACAACAGATAACAGTTGGGCCTTCCAAGGTTGAAAATGGAGGCAACAGCTCCAGAAAATAGTTCCTTAAAAAAAAAAAAAAAAAAAAAAAAAGAGTAAGTGATATAGCGTGAATAGCTGACTACAAATAGTTTTATCAATTAATTTGGACATCACTGCCTCTAAATTCCTCCAGACACACCTGATGAAATGGTATTAATGTGCTGTGCATGGTCTTGAAGTTCTCATTGGTGAGTCAGCTATGCTGCCCTCTCTCTCTCTTTGTGGCTGTTTTACATTTGGTAGTGCAGTTTTTTAAGTGTCCCTTTAATATCTACAGTCAAATTAGCAATTTTTTTTATTTTCGGAGCAATTGCTCAACAGCAATGATGTTCTCTTGCTTATAGTTATGTTTGTTTTTGGTTTTGTATTACTTTCTTCTGTTACATTAAGTTACCACATACACATTAGAATTTCATTCATACTTCCAGATCCTAAAGAGGATGAGGATAATCCTAGCTGAAGAAAAGTCCCTCATTTGTGATTTGACCTTGAAGTATATTGTTAGGAACTGTTTTTGCATCTAATATCTGGCTGTAATTGCTCCCTTTACTCTGTCAAGTTTCCCACCTCCTCTGGATAAAGTACAGAAGGCTACAACCAATAGCTTGGTCACATTCTTCATCACTACTTTAACCTTGTTGTTGAAGGCAATATCTTTATTAATTTTATTTGTTGTTATTATCTCTTTTAGTACCTATTAATTATTCATCAAAACAGATGATTATAATGGCTTATTAATTATGACACTGACGAGTCCTGGCATTGGAAATTTTACTTGACATTTCTGTTTCAGGACAAGAAAAATCTAGGTAAGTCTCATCTTAGATACTTCTTTCTATTGAAATGAAAGTGCAGATTGGAAAACTCACTTGCTGCTTCCATTCTATTGAAAATGTTATGTTAAGATTTGTTAATCTATATTATAACAAAGCAGACAGTTATTTAAATATGAAGGTATGTATTTCATTTATTGTACTTACAACTAGCACGAAACCTTTATTACTCTGTGAATACTGGAACTTTCGAAGCATATCATGGACTAAGTCTGCCAGCTTAGGGACATCAGTGAAATAGTATCGTTCCTCTGAAGTATCAAGTGGAGGCTCAAGGTAACCTATAAACACAATATTAGAATGTCACTTTTCTGGGGATTATAAAATTACTTAATCCTTAATATTAGAATTGTATTTTCTTTTTATCAGGTAGAAGAAACACTGAACATCAGTTCTGATTACGTTTCAGTGAATGAATTTATTTAGAGATTAAAACTGATTTTGCTCAAGTAATATACAATAAAACAATATTGGAAATTTTTTAATTTTGCAGGACTTATAAACAACCGATTTAAATTTTTTTTATCTTGTTGATACCGTATTTCTAATGTATGCTTGCATTTTCAACTTTCTGAATATTTAGTTTATTCTTGGTAGTCAAAAAAGTTATGTGTTTGTGAGTGCTTGACAAACTTTTACTTAATTTGCATTAAATTTTACTTGAAAAATGGAATAAAGTGCAGCACCACATTTGAAATATTGACCATGGGCGATGATGAATCTACTATGAGTAAGACAAGAGTTTGCAAGAGATGTTTATTTCAAACAGGGTGAAGAATTTATTCATCCCCTATATTTCATACAGAGAATACATAAACACAATACTCACAGACAAAGGTGCATGTATACTTTGTTACATTAACAGTGAATAAATCTATCTAACTAAACATCATCATCAGCATGTCCATTACTGGAAACTGGTTTTGATCTGCCCTAAATATCTAAGTCGTGCTTGTCATAGTAATCAGTTTTACATAGCTTAGACACTCCCATATGGCAATTACGGCCTTCAGGGTAACCTTTTTTTCATCCATATGATCCAAATACATAGGATACGTCAACAGGTTTAACAAATACAATCTGTACATAACAGTATTAAAATAATAAAATATAATAAAATATGCAGAGGGTACCTTTACTATTTAAGCTTTAATTTAACCTTTTATACTCATCTATAGAGTAGACTGGGTTTTCTACAAGGTACTTTTTAATTGCTTTAAGTTTAAATTTTTCTTCTGTTATCTGTTTTATTTGATTCGGTAAATGATTGTACAATTCTTTAGATTTATTTTCTATATTTTTGTTACTTAATGTTCCTCTTAATCTGTTTAAGAAATAATTTTGTTTTGTTCTTGTGTTATGTGTATGTATGTACATGTTTTTATTTTGGTTGCTAGAATTTTTTGTTACGTATTTAATGCACTCATATATATACAATGCTGTAAATGTTAATATATTTAATGTTTTATAGACATTTCTACACGAATCCTTCCTTTTTAATCTACAAATTATTCTGATGGCATATTTCTGGAGTCTTAATATTCTTACCATTGCTTTTTTCTGTACATTTCCCCATAATACCACCCCATAGCATAAATGAGAGTGTATGACTGCATAGTAAATTTGCTTTAGAGTTTCTCTATCCATTTGTTGTGCTGCCTGTTTTAAAATATATAGTCCCTTATTTATTTTCTTTACTACTTTTTCAATGTGTTGTTTCCAATTTAGTTTGTTATCTATTATTAGTCCAAGGAAGTTAGTTTTTGTTACTTCGAGTATTTTTTTATTATCTAATGTTAGTTGCATATGTGATTGTGTTTCTTTGTTTAAGGTGATTTGCATCCATTCTGTTTTGCTTGTATTTATTACCATGCCTAGTTTTCCTAACTCACTACTAATTTTTTCAAGTATAAGATTGGATTTATTTTGTACTTCACTTTCCGTTTTTCCATTCACTATGATTGTGGTGTCATCGGCATATCCAATGGCCAATTCCCCTGCATCTACTACTGTTTTGAATATACTGTTTATATATATAAGGAATAAATAGGGCCCAAGTTTTGAGCCTTGGGGTACACCGTAAGTTATTTTCTTAAATGAGGATCTAATTTTGTCCAATTTACCATTTGAATTATGTATAATTTCCACACACTGCTCCCTGTCCTGAAGATATGATTTCAGCCAATCTAATGGTATGCCTCTTATCCCATAATTTTCTATTTTGGTAATTAGTTGATTTATGTTTACGCAATCAAAAGCTTTTGTCAGATCCAGAAAAATTGCCACTATATGTTCTTTCCTGTTTAATGCATTTATAATGATGTCATTTCCTTTACATATTGCCTGTACAGTTGATTTCTTTTTTTGAAAACCGAATTGATAGTCTGAAATTATTTTATATTTCCTACAAAAACCTTGTAACTGATCTAGAAATAGTCCTTCTATTATTTTTGAAAAACTTGAGCACAATGTTATAGGTCTATAATTTTCTACTGCTAGTTTTGACAATTTTTTCTTATATATTGGTCTAACTATTACTTTTTTTAGTGCTTTAGGAAATGTTCCTGTTATAAATGATTGATTACTTATATATGTAATTACATCAGTAAGTTCGTATTTACAGTACTTTAACATTTCATTTGTGAATTCATCTAAACCACACGAGCGTTTACATTTTAAGGCGTTTATCTGTTTTAAAGTTTCCTCACATGTTACTTCACGTAATACCATTGAGTTAGAAATACTGTTCTCAAATTTTTGATCAGACTGGCACTTTATGACACCTAAGGTCTTTACTACATTGATGTAATAATCATTAAAGTTCTCTGTTAAGGTTATTGGGTTCTCTATTTGTTTATTTTCAATCTCAATGCAAATATTTTCTTCCCATTTTTGTTTTGTTTCTTTGTGTAATGATTTTATAATATTCCATGTTGCTTTGGTTTTATTTTCTGCATTTTGTATCAGTATTTTATTGTGTTGCACTTTTGCTTCGTGTATTACTTTATTAAGAGTCTCTCCGTATTTTTCGATATAATTGTATGATTTATGATCTAGTTTTGTGTGTTTCAGGCTATTTAGAAACTGCATACGTCTTTTAGATATAGTTATACCTTTGGTAGCCCAGTTTTCACACTTTTTTAGCTTTCCCTTTACCCTACGTTTAGGCATTACTGTATCTAGACATTTTTCTATATTTTTAGCAAAACTTCCATATTTTTCATTAATATTAGATTTTTCGTATATCTCAAGCCATTTTGTTTCTTTGATATAGTTTCTTAATATTTCTAGGGTGTTTTTGTTTACTTTTCTTTTAAATTCTACCAGATTGTTTATTTTATTTTTTATTTTACCTAATATTTTACTATCTACTAGTTGGCCATAGTGGTCACTTATTCCGTTTCTTATTATTTTAGTTTCATAACATTCCTTGTTTAAATTTGATATCATGAGGTCAACACATGTCGCAGAGCTTCTAGTTACCCTTGTTGGTTCAGTCTCAGTCAGAGTAAGATTATTTCTGTCTAGCATTTCTAACAATAACCTTTTCTTTTTATTTTCTATTAATACGTCTATATTGAAGTCACCTATTACTATGGTGTCCCTCTTTTTATTTGTGGTGCTATTTAGACATTCTTCCAATCTTTGGAGAAAGGTATCTTTTTTTGCATTTGGAGGACTGTATACCCCTATTACTAACAGATTTCTGTTTTTTAACATTATTTCTACGGCTGCGAGTTCACTGCACATTTCGTTGCAGAAATTTTTACAGTCTATCTCTTTGTATTTAATCCCATGCTTTACATAAATTACTACCCCTCCACTTTTATGTTTTTCCCTACAGAAGCTAGACCCTACTGTATAATTTTCATAATTATTTACATTTATTTCGTCTATTTTCAGCCCATGTTCTGTAAATATTAGTACATCTGGTTGCATATTTACTATATTCTGCTCTATTAAAACCCTTTTGTTTGTAATACTTTGAACATTTTGATGAAATAGGCTAAAATTATTACGTTTCTTTCCTACCATCAAAGTTTTATTTAAAATGTGTGCCTCTTGAGTAATATTATTTGTACAATCATTTACCTTATCTCTATTTAAGTATTTACATGCCTTTATTGTCCCGTCAAAATTCTTTGTACCCCCTGCTTCTAATTGTTTCCCTGGGCCGTAAACCAGTTTAAAGTAGCTGTACACTTTTCAATGGAATTTTTCATGATTCTTTCTAGACTCATTGTTCCCTTTCTGCTCAGGTGTAGTCCATCCCTTCCTATACAGTCCATGGTCATTTGTTTATCTACATCCACAAAGACACACTTCAACTTCTCGCACATCCAACGTATATTTTCATTTACACTGTTTATGAACCTAAAGTGTATGTCTCTTCTTTTCACCACACCATTTATTATCACTAATGTTTTCGGGTATATTCTTTTGATACACTGTGTCGCACAATATAAGTCACCCATAACCTCTTCTGGACAGGACGCTTGCTTCATTGTATTTGTTCCCACGTGTAGGTATATCGCCTTTGGTTGTCTTGGAATGCCAGCACACTTCTTTTCGATCAGGTTTTCCAGCTCATTTGTCCTTATGCCACTGAATACGCTTACTTTAGCCACTTTGGATAGGTTGACGTGTTTTATTATGGAATCACCCAACACTATTACATCTTCTTTCTTCTCCATTTCATCTTTTTCTTCTGTTTTAGTCTTCTCACTCTCGCTAGGTATTATCTTCCTCACTTGTTCTTCTTGAAAGAAGATATTGAAAATGGTTGCTCTACTTGCCCTCACACATCAATAACTGATGACAGTGTAGCAAAAGTAAAGAAAATGGTTCTATAAAATTGCCAAATCACCATCAGAAAGGTTAACCAGCATTGTGACAAAACCACTCATGGAAATTGCATCATGATAATGTTCCTGCTCACATCTCAACGCTTTTTTGTGATTTTTGGCAAACAACAAAACAATTATGTTGCCACAGCTGATGTAATCACCAGACATTTTCCATGAGACTTCTACTCCCAAAGCTGAAGACAGCAATGAAAGGAATCTTTTGCAAAACTGATGGGATATTCCATTCAATTAAATTAAATTCAAATAAAAACACAATCACTAAAGGAAATGAACATCATAAAACAGCAAATCTCAGCAGTGCTTTCAAGATTGTAAAAGGTGCTGCTGAGAGGGATTACTTTAAAGGAGCCAAAATTAATGTTGAAAAAATATTCTTTAAGAAAAAAGAAAATTCCTGTTATTACACCTCTTATGTATGAGGTACAGTGTTCATTCCTGAGATTGCTGTTTGATTTATTATTAGTATTATTTTATTTTCATCCTTTAAGAACAATGTACATTGTTATTGGATACGTCAGCATATGAAATATTTACAGTGATATATATATATATATATATATGTACACATACATACATAGACTATGGTTTACATAAATAAAGCAGCTGTTATTCTCAGTTTATGAAGCTACTTAGTCTAAAATACAGATATAAACACAGACATGTAAATGTAAATTTGTAAATATGGAAAAATTAGAACAATTAATATTTACAATTTGTTACGTTTTATATAAATTCATCAAATGTGTAAAAACAATGCTGTAGTAAAGCTTTTTAAGTTTTTAAATTTAAAATGTTTGGCATTATTGTTTCTCACAATAAATAAATAATTAATCCAATGTATACAAAGCTGTTCTCAAAAAGTTAAGATTTATGTGTCTGCCTGACTAGATTATTTTTATTACGCATATTGTGTGAATGTACCTGGGATCCTGTGTTAAACTGATTTAAGTTAGTTTTTATATAGTTTAATAGTTCAAACACAAACACAAGGCAACAGTAGAATCCTTATCTGCTTGAAGTATTGCCTGCAACTGGTTCTGGAATTTATATTTACAATTTAACGAATGGCTATTTTTTTGTATGGTAAATATTGCTTTTGCTGAGATTGAATTACTCCAGAACAGCATACCATATAGAAGGAGTGAGTGCAAATTAAGAGTAATAGAAGGTATGCAAAACCTGTTTTGTTACTGCTTCTCTGGTTTGTCTTAGTATAAAACATTTTACTGAGCTTTTATGATAAGATCTCAATATGTAAGTTTCATTTTAAGTTATGGTTTACTGCCTAAAAATTTTGCCTCTGATTCTAAAGAGATGTTCTTTTTATCAAAATTGACTACTGGGACCTTGTCATTATTGTTTTGAAGATGCCAAAAGTGCAAAGAGTTAATTAATACATTATTGTTTAGGAAGCAATTAGTAATTTGTTTATTAACACAATCAATATTGATATTTAGTTCCTCTATGTCTTGTCCTTTTACTAGTATACTGGTATCATCTGCATATAATGTGATTTGTGCTCCACTGATACTAGAGGCCATATATTAGGAAGAGAAGTGGTCCAAGAATCGATCCTTGTGGTAAATGCCATTTATTGTTTTAAAGAAAGCCAACAGGCAGTAAATACAGAAAGATGTTAAATTAACATCAACACTTCCATGAAAGGATTTATAGAAATATGTTATTTATTTCTAGTTATATTTTATTTAAATTTTAGCATTATTTAAATTGCTAGACCTACATATATTTATTCAAAATAATGCTGAAAAGTTGATACTATTAAATATAATTACAGTTAAAGTGGTGATGATGATGGCAGTGTAAATGACGGTGGTAGTGACAATGGTATCCATTTGTTCTTGCTGCCCACTATAACTGTGTTGTTGAATCCAGATGAGGTTAGTTTAATTTTTCTTTTTTTAAATTTATGTCCTCCAATGTTAAGTCATATCAGACAATCAATGAGATGGTTGAAATGATGCTCAAATGCAGCATTGATCCCTCATCAGGATAAAGGATAACTCTGGAAAGAGTCCTATCCAGCTAATTCACCCTGACTGAGATTGAAACTCGGGATCTCTTGAGCATCAGTCAGATAAGCTACCATCTAGTTACAGTGGTGGGCAGCATGTAGATAGTCCATATCAACATTTGTAGTTTCTTCATTGTAAAGTGGGCTGCACCATGGCTGACTGGTTAGACCACTTGGCTCTCACCAAGGTTCGATCCCAGGTGATGCAAAGTGAGATTTGTAGTGCGCAACACGGTGCTGGGGCGAGTTTTCTCCGAGGCTTCCGGTTTTCCTCACCATCTCTTTCCATCTCACACTTTCTTTTAAACAATCAGGAGCCATTTTAAGTTAAGTTAACCACTGGCACGACAGCCCTTAGAGGTCCAAGGCCTACCAACCCGACTGCAAGCCTCACAACCACTTACACACGGCAGAGGTGGACGATCATCCAACTGATACGGGGAGGAGATGTGGTCAGCATCTCAGCATCCCCCAGCCGGGATGTTGGTTTCCGTGACCAGGGCCGCTTACTTAGTGTAAGCTCCTCACTTTCCTCACGATGCTGAGTGGGCACCGGTCCTATACCCGGGACCTAAAATCCCCACCACATGGGTGGGATCGCACCCGGGCCGCTTTCCGTGGCCAGGGACCAAGGCATGCTGCCTTAGCCCACTATGCCATGGTGCAGGACAATCAGGAGCCATTAGAAACTTAAAATTGATAATTAGTGTCTTTTATGACAACATTTAAGCCATTTCTCTGTTTTGGTGAGTTATTTAATTAAATAATGTAGATGTGGATTTATAATAGGTAGCTTAAGTTTTGACTTACCTAATGCCTGTAAAACCTTCTTGCATAGTGCCATTTGCATAGCCTGAGCTTGTTTCAAAAATGAATACATCAAACTGTCACTCTCTGTCTGTGATTCTTGTTCAGCTTCAGACTGTAACAGTTTATATCATATTGGTAATTGAAGCAATGAACTTAATTATTTTCATTCTAGCCATAAAATAAAGTATAATGCCAATAGGAATAAATCAGTTTCACTAGTAATTAAAGGTTTCTAAACAGCAGGGTGAAGCAGTTATTTCAATTCAAAACACCTAAAAGTTGTCAAATATTTTGATATTACTTTGAATTAATTGAGAAAGGAATTCTTTGGAAATTATTTAAAAAAATTTAGTAGAGAGAGAATGAGACTAAAAAGAACAATTGAAAATAAAATGGAAAATGAATATTATTAGTGTGTTTAATGGTAATGTTATTATACATTTTTAAGAACTATTGTCTGAATGCTAAATTAATTAGGAAATGATTAATGAAAAGATTATGAAGATTACCAAATATAGTCATGAAAACTGTGCAATTAAAATATGACGTGAACCAGTGAGAAATTACTGAATTGCCACAGCAATGTAGATTTAACAAAAAGATTATGAAGATTACCAAATATAGGCATGAAAACTGTGCAATTAAAATATGACGTGAACCAATGAGAAATTACTGAATTGCCACAGTAACGGCAAATTCAATAATTTCAGACTACCTAAAATTAGGACATTCTGTGCATAGACACAAAATTGTGATTCTGTACATGGATACTGTAGAGGATGGAAGCATAATAATGTGTAGAATTGTCAAGGAAAAATATTGTAATTGTAAAAAGGAATGGCGATGCTTCTGAAATCAGTATTAAATTAGTATTACTATGTATATGTTTACTTCACAGAGAATTAATATTTGAATATTTGAAAAGAAATGAACAATTATTCAATTTATTTAGTCAATTAATTTCATTCTATCCCCATCCAATGCTATGCGTGAGATAAGAGATTTTCAGGCCATGACTGTAGCAGCTGAGGGTAATTATGAGAAAACATCGTGACCAGTAACATCGGCTGCAGCTCCAAGGACAGGATACTGCAACATCCCATCCCTGAGATCCTGTAGCAATGAGATGCATATGTCACAGCCTCATCATTATCTTTAGTTTCTGTTGCAAAGGTTAATAATATTAATTGAACTACCTTGATATTTGGTATTAATTGAAATTCCTCACTTTTCAAAAATTAGAGCACATTTTGGGAGCATATGCTTCTGTTACCATCTAATAACCAAATAACAGATGTAGTTGTGTTATATTGTGTTGTGTAGATGGTGAAGGTCATGTGCATATTTGGTTAGTTAAATATAAACTCATTGTGTTATCCTATAGTATTGTGTCTCCCACTGGATATAGTTTCAGGTTAGTTGAGCATGGCCGTTTAGTGTTACTCTGGCATTGGATCTCCCCATGAGTGTATTTTCAGGTTAGTTGAGTATGATTTGAGTGTTACCTTGTAGCATTGCATCTCCCCATGTGGCTATTTTGAGGTTAGTTGAGTATGAGCTCATAGTGTTACATTAATATCATGTGTATATTTTCAGATTAGTTGGGAATGAGCTGGTAGTATTACCAGTAGCATGTTATTATGATCCCTGTATGTACGTTTTCAGGTTAACTTTTAACTTTGTTGTTATAGTTTGGTGAAGCAATATTTTTTAGAAAAGCTGTAAGATATCAACATGTTTTCATATTACTATGATTGTGAACCGGGCATAACTTCTTTCTTAATGGTAAATTGTTCTGACCGTAGAATGAGTAATCCTTCAATGCATTTCATTAAACAAGACACAAACCCCTTGTTGCGTCCTCCTCCAATCACCATATTCGATCATCATTAGTATTTCAATTCGTTGTCTTTCTATGAGTTGTGCCATGACTACTTTCAGGAAGATTTTGCAATGAAGTAAGCATTGTTGTCCTTATTAACTTAACTTTTGTCTGTATCTGTTCAATCCAAAGCTGCATCTGAAGTAGACTACTATATTGTTTAGTTCAAAACCTACTCAATTTGAAGTAATGATACATTTTCCTTTGCTCAGTGCACATGTAGTAAGGTCCAATAAATTTAAATCACAGTTTGAAAGGGTATTTGTTTGTATGAAACTTAAGGACTGGAGGAGTGCAGAAAATAGAAATTAAAAAAAAAAGAACTCACACCTTTTATTTGTATTCATATTAATGTGAGGGCATGTTGATATCTTACAGCTGGGTAAGGGTACTGGGTTTATTGAAACTATACATGACCTTATAGGCATTTACATATAATAGACGTATAGTGGCAAATATATAAATGCAAGCCTTTTAACATATAAAACCTCTTGAGACTTCTACTAGAGAATAAAAACTGGATAGATCATCATACATCTACCTTCAGTTTGAAAACTCTACTAAGCTTTGTACAGAAAGTTTGACAACTAAGAAGTAAATTAATTTATCCATCTAAAATAGAACTTCTCATGCCTCTTAAAACCCAATGAACATCATTGAACTAGAATACAACCTTGATTTAATTGCAGATTAAAAAAAAGTATCTATAGAAGCTAAAGCATATGCCCTTGAAACCATAAATGTAAGATATTCACATGATGAATGAACTCACTTCTACACAGATGGCTCTCTTTACACCAAAGAAGTTGGAGCAGAAGCTCCATTCTTGTTTTTCTATAGGTTAGAAATGTATTCAAATGCATTACAATGTATTTTAGAAATTATTTCACAAGCTTAGACAGAGAAATTGATACAATTTATACTTCCCTACAAAATCTTTTCACATTGAAATGCTTGTTGGATAGCTTATTTTTGAAATCCAAAACTCTCAGCTGAGGATAAATAATGATCCAGTACATTTATTGATATGTTATAAATTATTTTCAAAGTAATTTATTATGAAGCTAAATTACTGTTAATGTTTTCAAGTTGAAACCTGATACTTTCCCATCTGAAAATTTGCCTGGAAGCAGTATGTAGGTAACTACTGGAACAGCAAATGAGGGATAGTCCACGTGAGAGGGAGAGGAAGAGAAGATGACAAGAATAATAATAGGTATAATCTCCTAGAAAAGCTATAGAGCACATAATGTATGCTAGTTGTAGTAGGTAAACCTAGCACAGAAGAGCAGGTTAAGATTTTATATCCATGAATGGTTAGAGATGTATTCATTGTGAAGAACCAACTTAAACATAATAGCAATAATCCAGAGGCAGAGGCATACATGAGTTGAGTTGTTATTTTATGATAGAATCCTTTGCACATATCTCTACAGTCAAATGCTAATTGATTACTAGCGGGTTCACCATTATTAATGGCTGATGCCTCCAATAAAACTAGCTGCAAATCATATTTAAAAAATATATATTTTTACATTTGTTTATATATGAAAAATTTAATTATACAAAAGAAAACTTAAATTCCTTCAAAACAAATGCTGAAGTTCGAATAATACTAATGCAAAGAACAACTTATCTGTAAGCTCACAGAGAAACAAACTCTATCAAACAGCTTCACATATGCTGTCTACATTTATGTAACAAACTACCCCAATGTATAAGGGGTTTGAATCCCAACATAATTTCAAAAAGGTTTTATTTAATTTCTTATTGGACTATGACTTTTAAAATGTGGATGAAATAGGGTAAATTGTGTCTTTGCAAATCATACTTTTGTTCTTTCCATTGATGTATCTCATATAGTGTATAATGATCAGAAAGTTTTTACATATGAAAACACTAATGATACTTATTATTTTTGTTCTGCACTAAAAGCTTCCATATTTTAAATTACCACTTCTTTCTAGGTCTGGAGCACTGCATTCAACATGTCTATTCAAGAAACACATTAACATATAGATGATGGATGTCTTAGCTTCTATTACTATTTATTGTGTCTATTATTTCTAAACAGGATCACCAATCCTTTGTTTTTAAATTAATTAAGGCACTGCTGTTAGTTCATCACCTTTTAATTGTAGTGCAATAGAAACTGAAGTATGTCATTCAGGAAATGGTGAAAAATTAAAGACTGCTTACCTCTGTTTGGTTCATTTCTTCATCGTATCCAGATCGGTATTGAAAGTGCCGTCCTCTAAAATTGTACAGCTTAGGTGTAGAACCTCTATTAACGTTGTAAATTGAGAAGTTTGATACTGTTATCATTCCTGTACAAATGAGAGGGGTGAAAAGGAGGATAAAAAGTATTTTTTACATTTACAATGAAAAATACAGCTTAAAGCACTGATTAATATATGTGCCTATTATTATAAACTATATTAAGTTCTTTAAAATGTTATATTAATTTTTTGTAATTCGATGTGCTTTCTTGTTTAATATATCTGGTAAGTTTGCAGATATGTTTCTTTTGACAAGAAAGAGAATGTATTTATGCAGGCTTCCACAGCTGTTATCAATACAAGGAGCTCTGTCGACGTGGTCAATACCGGAAACCAGAGATCTTCACGAGAAAGAGAATGCTCAATTTGAGAAAAAATAGTTTGCAATGAAAATATTTATTTATCCATTACTTTTATTGGTTAACTCTTAGTATAGTTACTCAAACTGCTGCAATTTATATTTGCAATATTTGTTATTTTTATGGAGTTAAAGTTCAATAAAGCTTTTTAATAAGGTAAAAACCTTCTAATGATTAATTGCTAAACTTAAAGCTTTACTTTAAGCTAGTTGATTATATAAAGAGTCTTTCAACAAGAGTGTCCTATCTTTAACATGTGATAGCTGCCATTGTTACTCAGTTACACTAGTCATTTTTCTCATTTGGTTACAGTTGTTACTGACAAATAGCCATGGAATGTTACAGCATTCAACAATGTGTATAATTTTTGAAAATTTATTATCAAAATGGATCATCTGTTCATCAAACCTTCAGTGTATTGTGTGATACTGGGCTGTTATAAGGGACTATTTTTGACTTCAATTGGATAGTATGGATCGCAGAAACATCTGGTTCCAGCAAGATGGTGCCACATGTCATTATTGCTATTGAAACAATCTTTTGAAGAAGTTCAGAGGTTTCATCATTTCCTGTGGTGGTGATGTTAACTGGCCACTGAGATGATGTGATTTAATGCCGTTGGATTACCTCTTGTGGGGTTATGTTAAAGCTCAAGTTTATGCCAATAAGCCAGAAAAAGTAAATGATCTTATGAATAACATCATGTGTGTTATTAATGAAGTTAGACCTAATTTACAGCTGTCATTGAAAATTAGGTC
Organism: Mantis religiosa; assembly: GCA_030765055.1. Taxonomy (NCBI): domain Eukaryota; kingdom Metazoa; phylum Arthropoda; class Insecta; order Mantodea; family Mantidae; genus Mantis; species Mantis religiosa. Next base: position 85,854,795 of record CM060953.1, read on the forward strand.
AATTGTATTGGGTCCACAAAGTCATGGCGGTCAATTAACTGATGTTCTCTTCCCCATGTAATGACTAGACTTCGTACTTTTAGGTCGTTAAAATGTAACTTTAGGTGTTTAAAATTGGTTTTATAATGTAAGAAATAGTCTCTAAAAACCAAAAAATAGGCTTTAAAAATAATATTCTTTAAAAACATGTTTGAAATAGGAAATTCTGCTTTTGGTATTTAAATATTTAAAATCCTCCCTCTTCCAGTACTACTAGAATTAAAAGGAGGACAAATATCTAACTATAGGTAGTTATACATGAATTTAAGCAATGAAATGTGAAAAAAAAAGTTTTGAACATAAAAATTAATTACACAAACAAGTCAAACAAATTTAACAATTTTTACAAATATTTGTCCATTAATGTCCGTAATTATTAGCTTCACAACAAATTACTAATAAATAATTTTTTTAGATTTTCAACCAAGCAATGCCATCTGTCACTCAAACAGCAATTTTTAAGCTGAAAATGAACACTCCACATCCACCCAAGTAACAGGTGCACATTTCAACTTAGACATTAGATGGACAGGAATGTTACATTGTACATCCGTGCTTTTTCCTTCTAGGATATCTGAAGCAGTACATAGGTCCTTTAATCCTACATTTCTCTGCAGAACTTCCTCCAGTTTATCCCATACTTTATCTCCAACAGCATGAAGAACAGTTTTGATCCTTTCTTGCATAGCATTAAATATTTGCATTTGTTCATACAGAGGTTTTTCTGCTGCTTCAAGTGATGCAATAATGTGCATAAAGAAGGTGTAGTGTGACTTTAAAAATACCAGATTCCTCTCAATACCAGAATTTTACATCACTTGCTTTGCAGATACAATGCATGCAGACTCGTCTTCTAGACTTAAAACAATGCCTTTCACTTCACTAAAGTGGCCGTTGTAGTATTCTGCAGCTTTGAGCCATGTCTCCAAGCGGATAAATACAGCTTCGGGAGGCAGAAAAATATTGGGCAGTTTCTCATGGAAAATCTGTACTCCTGTTGGAACTTTGATGAACATTTTTTAACTGTAGAAATCAATTTGTTGACATTTGGGTACTATTGTCTGATACGCTCTGTGACACGGTTAACTCCATGAGCAAAGCAAGTAATGTGCATGGTGGAAGTGTAAAAAACTTAAAGCAACTACACTACACCAGTCATGTATGCTGCTGTGTCAATGTATATTAGTAGTATTTTATTCTCATCAAGACTGTTTGTGTACACAGTTTGGGACCATCATTAACCCATTTTGCTATCATCTGAGAGTTGGTTCTGGTCAGTTGTATGCAACATATCTAATATGCTACTGTGCAAGAATCAGAATTCAATTATTAACAATTAAATGTGCTGTGTAGTGCCCCATACGGACCATAGTTTCAAATACTGATAGCCAGTCTTTTTTTTTTTTTTTTTTTTTTTTTTGTAATTTACGTCCTCCAATGTTAAGTCATATCGGTCTATGAATGAAATGGTTGAAGTGATGCTCAAATGAGTCTGGGGTCCATGAAGCTTAGAGTTAACTGACATTCGTCCATCAGGATAAGGTAAAACCTTGGAAAAGACCTTATCCAGGTAACTCACCCTGACCAAGATTTGAACTCGGGACCTCTTGAAAGTGAGGCAAACATGCTACCATCTAGGCTACCGAGGTGGGCACCAGTCATTGTGATTCGTTTATGTCCAAGTGAATTCTGCTCAAAGCCTCTACATATGTATCGCCAATATACTTTTTCTTTATGGTAGATTCTAAGGGAGTATTTCTATGGCCGTACTTTTCTAAGAAGCCTTTGAAATGTGTATTTTCTAGTGCATTAAATAGGATATTTACTGCGACGATTGCTCGGCATAGATCAACATGGAATTCATATTTGTTTGAAGAATGGTTTACTGTCTGGGTTAGCAGAGACTGTTTCAGTTTTCTGTTCCATTCAGTGTTAATATGTGCAGCTCTTTGTACATGTTGTGTTAAGTGCAACTTTTTTCACTGGTTACCTATACACACAGAAAAAACAAAAATATGTGGTAGGTAAATAAATCTGTATCTTTTACTGATTGTAAGTTTATTGTATTACTGAAGATTTTGAATTTCCAGCAAAGTTTTAGTTATGTAAATTCAAAATATAATTTTCAGAAACAGTATCTTCAGCATGCCTGCGCCAAACATATCAAACTGAGATTTAAAGGAGAAATTTTGTTCCAATAAACCAGCAAGAAGACAACACTATGGCAATTTAGTTAGCTAACAGTCACTCAGTATAAATTTAGAAGAATATATATATATATATATATATATATATAATATGTACATTTAATTTGCTCACCTGACAGACCGTTGTTTGTCCATCCTTGGTGAATTCTAGAAATTCTTGAAACCACTGCCATATCAGCAAAGTCTTTGAAGCTTTAATTGTCGCTATTGCATTCTCACTAAACGTACACTTTAAACACTTAAGACAGACTGTAAAATTTGCAGGGAGAGGGAAGATGTGACTGACTGAAGATGCACCAAGTAGGAGGCTGAGAAGATGCGCTTTTTCTTTTTCCGGGAACGGACTCAGTTATTTTACACTACAGCCACCGCTCCCAAGGTCATATAAGGGCAACCCTCAGCCTGACCATGAAAGTTACATGTAGAGTCTAGTTAAAAATTAGTACACACAAAATACGTTTTGGAATTCAAAACATATAGTTTTGGAAAAAAGAATAGATAGTTTCCAAAAAGGATGAATGTTTTAACCTAACAGAGATTAAATGTGCATAATAGATAAAATTAGGGTTTATTGTTAAAATAGGCATTTTTATGTGCTATTACAACTATAATTTTAGTTATGGTTTCATATAAAATGTGTATTTGTAAGTTTTTGTGAAGTTAATATTTAAGGATTAAAAAAGGTTTTTACCTAAAATCCGAAGTCTAGTAATGACATGTTCCAATATAAAAAACAAATAAACCTCTATCTTTTATAGAATGTGTTATATTTAAGTTCATAGCTAGGACACTCTTGTTGAAGGACTCTATATATACCCTATACTATATAATGCATAGTTTGTTAAATTATCTCGATAAACTTTTATAGCAGATAACATTAATTTTGGTTGGAAAATACAATGCTATAGCCAAGATTTGAACCACATATCCATTGCTTTTACATTCTAATCAAATGAGCTATCAAGTGTCAGTGTTAGATGCTGGTATAACATTACATGTCCTTAAATTACTTGCAACACTGTTGTAGTTGCCATTATGTAAGTTATCAAATGCCTCTCCATGGCTGAGTGGTTAGACCACTCGACTCTCACCCTGGTGGCCCTGGTTCTATCCTAGGTGACTGCAAAGTGAGAGTTGTGGTGGACAACATGGTGCTGGGGCGGGTTTTCTCTGGGATCTCTGGTTTCCCATGCCATCTCATTCTCTCGGTGCTCCATTTTCACCTCCTGTATCATCGTGTCATTGCCTACGGTGCTGCATGTAGGAAAAGCCGGCATTAAGCACTACATACATTATCTAAAAATGACTTGAGGTCTCTGTGATTTACCAGGAAAAATGAAAGTCAGTGGGTGAATTCATTGTGATGGAGCTCTGATCCATTTTTTCTTTCTGTCCACTGCTATCTTATTGTACATATTCTAAAATACAGACCCATAACATGAACTGTTATGAAACTTTTGAACCTTTGAAGATTATAATCTGAAAGGGTTCTATACATGCAGATTTAGAGGAATGTGTGCATGTTACTTGTCCAGATATTATAAACTAACAGAATCCCTTAAGTTCTTTGTCATGCCGCTAACCATTCCAGTTGTGTTCTTAACATTTATTCATACTATACATTTCTGCATGTTAGAAATTATGCCTCCATGCTGAGGCATAGAAATAAGTTATTAAGTAATAATAAAGTTAAGGAGCTAGAACTGCAATAACATTAGAAAATAGTATACAAATTATGATAAATTAAGTGGCTTTATACCTGATGGTGCATGAAGAATGTCTGTAGCAACATCTAATAGGTCTGATGTTGTTAGCATCAATGCTTTCTCACAGTAATCACAGTGTTGTTGATCTGAATGGTTTTCAAAATCTTTTGGAGAAAAATATTCAGAATCAGCAGCATTTCCTTTGAAGCAGGACTGAAAATTAAGCACATTTTTAAACAATTTGGAAATCAGAAAACTTTTGATGGATATGCCTAAACTATAGTGTACTCCATGGGTGAGGTGTGCTACTAGCTTCTATTGCAAAATAACAGATGCAATACTGTGATCAGTAATTTTTTTAAATGTTGCAATTTCATTAATAAAACTAACCAACTATAACTGTGTTCATAGTTTATTGTAGAATTATTGCACTGAAAACCATGTGACTAATCTTTACCAAAAGTTTATAATAAGTTCTAGAAGAAGTGTGATCCCTCAAAACTAAATAATATAAAAATTAAACAAAAAAAGAAGGGCAAGATTTATGTTGTTTTGAGGGCTTTTTGTGGTCGTCCTATCCATACAAGATATCATCTACTCTCATGTGCACATTCTATGCCCATGTAGTCAGAGGTGAACCTTGCAGTGTTATTGCCCCCGAAGCACTCACTTGTGAAGCGTGCAGTGGCACAGATAGTCTCTACGAGGTACCCAAGAGTAATATGGGCAGGAATTCTAGCAAAAGGATTATGGATGGAGGGGGGCTGGGGTATGAACAGTTAGTGAACAGTTCGCACATGATTGAGCTGAAGGATGAGACTGCGGTCTTAAGCGTTGGGATGTTAGTGATGTTTGAGTTTGGAGGGATGAAGTTGAGGGAAACCTCAATGCAGACCCAATCTATGTCCTGGAGTTGAACCAGGACTTGCAGCGTGCTAATTAGAGGACCAAACACCAAAGATGGACCTTACCTTTAGTTCATTGCAGAAAAATGTGCTATGGTCTTAATTAGCTACCCACTGCCTGTTGTGTCTTTCCTTGAGCAAGGAAGGCCACTGCTATTTATTGGCTGGTTGTACCTTTTATACCTTGCTAATAGTGAAAGAAATGTTAAATAAGCAAAAGTCTCTTGATTTTGGTTTGACATGGTTTAGAATAAATCCTGATGGCAAGAATGTAACTTGTGCTTCTGATGTCAACTATTCCTCGAATGCTTTCTCTTCTCTTGCTGGCAAACAACAAAGGTGGTGAAATGAGTTTGACACACTTAATTTCTCCATCAGTGTACTTATTCCGATGTATTATATAGAAAGAGATTTATAAAAATATCTAAATTACAGCATACACCATATAGTCTGTCCAGCAGTTTATGATCTTTTGAGTACTCATTGCTTTCTAATGTACCAAAAATCATTATCAAATTTTGTAAATACTGATCGACAAGTAGTGAGCAATGATCTTCAGTGTTTAAAGGTTATTTATCATGCTTTTACTTAGAATATTTGCATGTAAAATGGCCTAGATAATACCTACTAGAAGGTACATTTCTATCAGTAAATAAAAAAGAATGACACCTATCAGAAAACCTTTGGCATTCTGTTTTAGTCATTAGAGTTTGACTACTGTTTTTGCATCTTTAGCTAGGTTGTACAAAGTGCAGACCAAGCACAACTGAAATATTTGAAAAACTCTGCTAATTATGTCCAATTTAGCTACCTAAATGTTTGTATAACAAAAAAAAAAAACAAAAAAAAAATGTTTTTCTTTCGGCAATATCAAATACAACAACAAATGCTTAAATAGGTTTATCCTTATTAGTTACAATTTCAACAGATCTGTGTTTTGTTTCATTCAAATATCTTAAAAAGTAATAAGTAATTGGCATTTTAACCAACTAGAGTAGAGTTAAACCGTCAGATTTTAAAATGACTTCAGGAGATGGGAAAGAGCTTGGTTTAACTGCTGACAGTAGATTAAAATATATTTGGATGAACTTTTATTTAAAAAGGTTTTGCTCCAAAATGGAAAGTACCTTTATAAATGACAATGGCATAAGTCAAGCGATAATTTAGCATTGCATAAACTATGTAGCTTTAACATTTACTTATGTTAGAAGATAATTCTTTTATATCAGAGTAAATATTAAATAAAAACTTTCATTGTTTGTTAAAGCATAAAGACATTTTATGTAAATGGAGCACTAAAATGTATATTAAGAAATGGTAATATTGAAAACTTCATTTTCTAAATAATATAGTGCATAGCTTATAAGCAACACATCTATGTAGTTAATTAATGCTCCAATACTTTTTATGTAGAATGAAGAACATATTTAAAATCATTAAAGTTCATCCAGAATTACACAAGACTTCCTCTTATTCTTCTATATACTTCTATTACAAGTGCTTATTGCTCTATATCATGTGAATCAAGATAAATATTGCAGATATCGTATTGCTGATCTTCTTGTAGGTGCAAGGAATACAGTAAGCTATAAATGATAGTGAAATCATTTAAAAGCTGATCACTTTGTAATGGTTATGAACTTCCATTCTCTTTGAATAATCAGGACCAAAAAAAAAAAAAATGAATAAAATATTCTCATTTGAGAAAAGTACATGAATTGGTAAATTAAAAAAATAACATGAAATATCTTTGAAAAGGCTCACTCCACACAAAAAATTATATGATGTAAATGGTGTATTTTAACGAGATCTAAATTTGTTGTATGGTAAAATTTTATGCATTTTGATTGCCAGTTATGTAAAACTATTCAGAATGAAGTGGACTTCTGAGGCTCTCCTAGAAAATCTAAGATATACAATTCATTTGGCATAAGAATATCTTAAGTATGGTATTTTAATCAAATTTGTTATAGCCAATTTTATGAAAATCAAATCTGTCGAGAAATGTTCCACATGAAGTGTAGTCTGAAGATTTTCTGCAATCATTTGTGTTACATGCTTGAAGACGTTGGGAACCTATTCTGGCAATATTTAATGAAATGCTGGGTCCAAGTCTCAGTTAAACTGCCCCTTTATAATTTTTGATGATTTGTAATTAAGCATATCTTGAAAAAAAAACTATTTGTGGTCAGTTTTTAACACTCCGTCACTTATATTTTTATTTTTTGAGGAACTAGTTTTGAAAGTCAATTACTTCCAATTTCAACCTTGAAGTTCCGACTGCAGTGTGTTGTCTTCTTTCAGGTGGTGGAATTATGAACTTCTTTATCAAATTATCAACACCAGAGAGAAGACAGCAGACAAATCAGATGATAGTCAGACTTCAAGGTTGAAAATGGAAGCAAGGGCTTCTGAAACCAGTCCCTCAAAAAATAAAAATGTAAATGACAGTGTTAAAAATCAATCACAATTAATTTTTTCAATTACTTTGGACATCATTGTTACTAAAAACCTCCAGACATGCATAATAAGATATCTTGCTATTTTCTTGGGCATAATGTAGAAATGGCTCACTGGAATATAATTACGTTTTACATTTTGCCATTTCATTTAATTATTCCAAATACATTATGTAATTATGATGCAATTTATATAAATATTTTAATAAATAAAAATTACAGCTCAATGAACATTTTAACAATATTATTTGGAATTACAAAGGATTAAACTTACTCAAATTAATTACTGAGTCATTAGGAAATGAACACTGGATGAATTAGAAGTAGAGGCTTCATTTTTATAAAAATTTCCTTACATATCTATAATCTCTAAGGTTATTGACAAAAAACATTTTTTTTACAGTTGAACCACAAGTCTACTACTTTAATATTTTCCTCATTATTCCCAACATGTGTAAATTAAAATACATAAATATTCAATGGTAACATGATAATCAATTATAATTATGGAGCATACGTGAACAGCAAATATATCTAAACATCAGATATATTTCCCATTACATTAGAGAGTATATTATTATTGTAACTATCTTGAGGCATAGATAAAAGGCTGCATGATAGTTAAGTAGAAGTCTGAAGTTATTTTTAAAGTACACTTTACAGCTGAAATTTTTGAATACTAAAAATAAATTGCTTATATTCAAGAGAAACAAAACAAATTTTTAAACTGAAAGCTTACTCACCTTTACTGATGCTACTGTAGAAAATCCAGCATATTCTGGTTCTGGATTGTTGACTTTTTCTTTGCAATCATGGCTTTGAGTTGGCTGCCCCAAGAAGAGTATTATGTTTTCAGGATAACTTTCCTTTCTTAAATCTGATTCATTCCAAGGAAAGCTGTTTTGTACATCTTGTGCCACATCAAAAAAATAAGTAAAAAATATCATTTTATAATCTAATTCTTTGGTATATAGTGAACTTGAATAGCATAGGACAGTGACATATATTGTGGGCTACCAAAGCTACCACTAAAGCCCATATCTAATGTATACTAGAAATAAATAAGCAAATTGCAGTACCAGCCAGTTTCCTCATGAAGGATTAATGCCTATGCTAGAATATGTGTTGTTCTCTACCTGTGAATGTAGGAGAGAACAGAGTTTTGAATGCTTACTACAGCAGCCTTCACTATAATATGGGAAAAGAGGGTTGAAATGGAGGAATGCAGGAATCAGTATACCAAAGCTTCAAAATCCCATATCATTACACACGCATGAGCATTTCTAAAATGTGCCATATGACTTGGAATCTTACATAGCTCATAGAGAACAAATAATACATTTTGCTGATTTAGGTTCTGACCAAAACGCCAGAAGTTTGTTGGAATAATGAAAAAAGACAATAAATAATTTAGGATACTTAAAAAAAAATTATTCCTCACAATTTGATGGTAATGCAGTAATTTTCAGACTGATTTCTGGACCAGTCTTTTATTAAACCCAAGTATCCTGCTGCTCCCTTCATCCACTGTTATAGTCACAGATTTAATCTCATACATTCCCAATCTATGACTTTTATTAAGAAGCCTGGCAATTCTTTGGATAGATAGAGCCGGACTGAAAAATTCAATGCCATGGGTGGGATTCAGACCACGGATCTCCACCTGGCTACTTCATACCTTGGCCTACACATAGCTGGTGTGGAAGAATGATTGAATTTCTATTAATTTACCTAATAGTGGTAACTATAAAGCCTGTACTTAAGTACTTACAGCACAGTAAGTCGCCACAAAAGGTGCATGTCTTTTGTATATGAGAAACCCTATTGGATTGCCGGGAAACATGTGAGTCAGAGAATTTAATGACATGCTGGCATATTGGACATGGTGGATCAATGGTTTGGAGCAGCTGGACAGAGATGATCCGTGGTTTGAATCCCAGTCATGGCATTGCATTTTTCAGTCTAACTCTATCTTTCCAAACCTTGGCCTACACATAGCTGATTTAGAAGAATGATTGAATTTCCAGACAATTCTTTGTTTCTCTTAATGGTTTGTCCATTTTTTTTCTTGCCTTCCACTTCTCGTACAGATGTTCTTAAAGCCTAGAAAATGCCAAGTGTCGCACCTGCATGATGAAATTTTGTCTGTGAGCATAATTCATGATCATAAAAATTATCTTAACAGCTCCTTTACTTCAATGGGAGAGGAATCTGGAGAATGGTCTAGGGACTAAATCAACGAGATTTCCGGCTTTGGCAATTTCCCTCAAGCATATGAATCAAGTTTTTTGATTCTGTTCAGTAAAGTTTTTGCATTTTCAGATATTATTTTTAAAATTTTATGGAACAAGAGCATAGACATCTGTTACTGTATTGTAATGTAGACAGTAAACAGTGATATCTGTTAATGACAAAAGAAAAATAATTTACTACCACATGGCAAAAATAAACACAGGATTTGAAGAAATATGGCCAAAGAATACAAAAGCTGCTAATCAGGATAATGAAGAAAGACCCAGAAAGACCAGCTGTCATAAAGTCAAAACCCATTCTTTATACTTAAGGAATTTCTGTCAAGTTTCGGAGACCTTAATAAAACAACTAAATTATGATTTCAAAACAGTTGGATTCTAAACATTTTATGAGTTACAGTAAAAACTTTACAAAAAAATTATTATATTAATTGAAAGAACCACGTGTTCCGTATTTTCATATGCTGTCTTTGAAACATGTTCTGGAAGTGTTATATTCACAACAAGATTTTTCTAACAAGTGCTCAAACCATTGCAAATTATATTAAATCAAATGGACTTATCTTGTAAACAGTGAACTGATTACTCGGTCCTTATTTTTCCATACAAATATGTTCTCCCATGTTGTCAGTGAACATAATAAATTGACAACATAGGAGAACATATTCATATGGAAAAATAAGAACCAAGTAATGAACTGTGAAATTCCACCAAAAGATAATTTGACAAAGAAGTTCATAGTTCTATTTCCAGAGCAAAGAGAGCAGACGACAACAGACACTTGTTGGAGAGAGGTTGAGAATGGAAACCAGTACCTCAATATAAAAATGTAAGTGATGAAGTGTCAATAGACTAACTACAAATAGTCTTGTTGATTAATTTTGACATCATATAATGACTATGGTGATAATGAGGCAATAATGATGTTGACAATGACACAAACTCTCCATTACCTAGTTATGGCACTTTCTTGTCTTGCAGTTGTTTCAGAATGACTGTACTAAAATAAATAAACTTGTAACTAAAATTAGAATAGCACCCATAGTCATGATCATTGCTGCCTGTCTCAGTTCCTTGTTACTCTTACATATAAATTTGGATTGACTTTTCTTAGGTAGCATTGAAGTTGTGTGATGTATCTGAGTATGGAGTTTAAACTGCAGTGGCTGTAATCTTAAATGTAAACTGTATTGAATACATCTTTGAGGAGAATGGACTTAGTTGCACTCGTTTATTCACAATACTGTGCAAAATGCATGAGTTTATGTAGTTTAAGCAAGTTTTGTCATCAGCTTATGTGAAAGAAAACAAAATGAATTACTTAGGTCTAAACATCCACATTAGGTGGCACATTGAGGGAAAAACGAAATATGACAAAGCAAATGTTTTGAAAATTTGCTACAAAAATAAATTTAGCATGATCTACATATTTTAACGAATTATAAATAACTTTTGTAGCCAGGTTTCATCTGTCTCCAATGATTTCCCAGCTATATAAAAGTATACCTACACATATTAAATAAGAAAGCACTTGACTTCATATGCTATTCACAGAAAGTTATAATGATTTTCCATATTCATTTCTGAAAATGTGATATCTTAGTCAAAATCGTAAGTCATGAGAAAAAGTCATGAAATTCTTGACAGAGCCTACTGTGAAAATCATTGATTTGGATTTCTGAAAAATCCTGGACTTGAAACAAATAGGTGTCTGCCGATTTTTCATTTTTTGGGTTACACTGCTTTATATAGACAGCACACCATGTCTTTAATTCAATAAAGATATAAGTATTATACTCTTATAGACATTTTTCTGTAACAAACCCATTTTTTAGTTTAGTAAAGAACAAAATGAGTATTTACAGTGAAATTTGGATTTTAAATTTTTGAAATGGAGTTACTCCCTCTAGCTATCATAATTAAAGGATAGGAAAAGTAAAACCAGAGACAGTTCAAATACAGGTAGATCTCACTTTACCTACTGCAGACCTGAGTCATTTCACGAGTATTGATGGACGAGGAGCGCTCAGAAATGATTTACAAGACAAGACACAAATCTGGCAGGCTGTTAGGAACAGCCCGAAGGGTGGTCAAAACGTGTACCTGCTCTGGGAAGAGCTTAACCACGTAGTGGCGGGATGTGGATGTTGCAGAATGACGGGTGTAATTTAAGTGGGATTAGTGTAGGGAGGTAGCTTTTTGCTCCTCAGGGAATGATGAACCGGGTGCTACGGACAGCGAGCACCGCTGGTGGGTTAGTTAATAAACTAGGAAGAAGGTTTGAATAATTTTGAATATTCCATAATGACAATTTTGGAGTAGCTGAAATTTAATTTAGGCTGGAATGGAGATCATGTGGTTACCGGTAGTGACCGCAAGACATGCGGGGTAACCGGTATCGCTTATAGCGACGCTCACGAGGAACATAATCCCCAAGGGATCTGACTAGGGCGCTCTGATGTTGGGGCAAACCCTCGAAAAATTTTGTCGCCCGGCGTCTAATTTCATCCTCCACATATCGGAGGGATGAAGCCTCATGAAGTAATCTCACGGGGAACCTTGTACAGACAGAATAAATAATCCGAAGACATTTATTCTGTGCACGTTGGAGCAGAACTAGATGTGAGCCTGCGGCCATACCCCAGACTTCGCACGCATAGAGCATGATAGGGAGGACCAGAGCCATAAAGAGGCGCAACTTTAGGGGAACAGACATCGCAGACCGAAGCACAGGGTATAGTGATGCCACGGCACCACACGACCGATGAGCTTGCTCCTGGATGTGCTCCCGAAAAGTTAGGCCCTTGTCCAGCTTCACTCCCAAGTACTTGATTGAATTCTCCCATCTGATCCTTTGCCCGAAGTAGGTAAATTGGGGGAAGTTGGCGGGAAAGCGGCGCTTGGTGAACAATATCGCTTGGCTTTTCTCCGTATTAATGGACAATCGCCAAAGCGTGCACCATTCCTGGAGGAGGATTAGATATCTTTGGATGGGGTTGAAGGTTCTGCGTGGGTGTCTGTTTGTTGAGAATAACAGCACGTCGTCAGCATACTGTGCTATGTTGACGTGCTGTTCAGTGGGAAGGTCAGCCACATAGACGCTATACAGCGTCGGGGATAACACAGAACCTTCGGGGACTCCGCCGCGGATAGACCTTCGTGTAGATGTTTTTCCCGCCACTGTGACAGTGAAGAATCTATGTTTTAGGAAAGAGTGAAGAAGGTGTATGACTTGAGTGGGTAGCTCCAGTTGGATGAGTTTGTACAGAAGACCCGCGTGCCAGGTCGTAGAGAAAGCCTTTTCCACATCCAGAGAAACCGCCGAGGTGAATGCCTTGTCCTGGAAACCCAGGGCTGCAGCCTCCACCACGCGCAGCAACTGCTGAGACGTGGAATGCCCAGGACGAAAGCCAAACTGGTGAGGAGGGATAGCTTGTATGTCACCCAGAAGGGGGGACATGCGGGCTAAGAAAAGTCTCTCGAAAACTTTCGAGAGAACAGAAAGGAGGCTGATGGAGCGGTAGTTGGCAGGATTAACCGGGTCTTTCCCTGGCTTCAAGATGCATATCACCCGAGCCTCTCTCCAACTACGTGGAAAGTGACTCAGAGACACATATTGAAGACTTTGGTTAGAAATAACACGGCCCTGAAGGGAAGGTGGCGGAGCATGAGTGGCGTTATGCCATCAGGTCCCGCTGCCTTTTTTGGTTTGAGGCGCCGGAGTACGCCCTGAAGCTCACTGGGTCTTATGACTGGGAGTCTGTCCGCCTCAGCCGGGGGTCGCCGAAAGTATCGACGTACCTCCTGCCTAACGCGGTCAGAGAAGGCTGGGTCCTGGGGGTCTTCTCTAGGCCTCATGGTCCTCTCAAGGTAGTCGGCGAACACCGTAGCCTTGGCCTGTGGTTCGTAGGTCAGGCCTTGGGTACCCTGGAGTGGGGAGTTTGGTGTCCCTTGGCGGTTCCGAAGTCTTTTAATGACCCTCCACACGTCTCCATCCTCGAGGTTCATACGAGACATCGTGTCCTCCCACGCGCGCACTCTGTGCTCACGGAGGCGGGCACGAACCTCTCGGCACAGTCGCCGATGAAGCCTTCGATTATGAGGCGTGCGGTGTCTCTGGTAGAGCCGCCTTGCTGCCCAAGAACGGCGAATGAGTAGTAGGATGTCAAGGGGAAGAACATCCGGATGAAGTGGAGCTGGGGTGATAACTGTAAGGTTGCGGACCGTTCGCTTCACGACTGAGGTGAAGGACGAGACCGCAGCCTCAAGGGAGGGAATGTCGGTTATGTTGGGGTTGGGAGGAATGGAGTCATTCAGGCAGACTTTGACGCAATCCCAGTCCACATCCCGGTTTTGAACCGTGACGTCGTGATTGGCAATCCGTGTATTAACCTCAGCAAGTACTGGGTTGTGATCTGAATGTAATGCGTTAAGCGAAGTGAGTGAGAGATGAAATGGAAAGCGTTTGATGATAGCGAAGTCGATATGAGATGGGCGACCCCGACCACGCGGGTAATGAGTGGGTTGCCATGGGCCCTCAACTCGAAGGTGAGGGTCCGCATCTACCATGCGGATAATGTCACTGCCTCTCCTATCCGCTCGGGGACCATGATGCCAACGCTGATGTTTGGCATTAAAGTCCCCGGCCATAATGACATTGGGATGTAAAGAAAGAATGGAATGGTAGTCATTGGCTATGAACTGTGAGCGGGGAGGATGGTAGGCTGATACTACCAGGACTTCAGAACCGCCAAGGTTCACGCAGGCTGCCGTGGCTTCAAGTGTTTGGAGTTGTGGAAGCTGGACAGCTCGATGGACCACACTTCTCCTCACCAGGATCGCTGTGCCCCCTCCTCGGCGGCCATCGCGATCCGTTCGGAGACAGTGATACCCCGAGAGATGGAAGGGGATCTGGGGGCGGAGATGGGTTTCCGACACCAAGATGAGGTCCAAAACATTGGATCTTGCAAAATGAAGGAGCTCGTCCCGTTGAACCGCCACTCCAGCCGCGTTCCAGAACGCGAACCTGAACGAGGTACTTGACCTAGTTCGTGCTGCCATTCTGGGCCGGGCCGGTAAAGGAGGTTAGAAGGGCGAGCCCCTCCATGGCTGTCACCATGCGGGTTGCGGGGTCTGTCGTGGAGGTATACCGCACCAGCAGTTCACAGAGTCGCTCACCGTGGGACTGTAACAGCTGATACAGCCACGTCAGCAACTCCGACCGTGGTGAGGTGGAGGGCGTAGTGTTTGAAGTTTGGGACTTCGAAGGTGAGGAGTGTCTTGGGGCTGGCCTACCTTTGGCTTTCTCGTCCCTAATCTGTCGAGCGGGCTTGGGTTCACCAGACCCGCTCCCAGCCTCGGAATCCGAGTCCGCCCTTCTGGCCGCCTCACGACCCTCCTCCCTTCTGGGAGTGTCTCTAGGTGGGGCTGGAGCTTTGTGTTGTTTTTTAACTTTTTCTGTCCGTGTGTGTGGATTCTTGGGGGTTTGTGTCTTGCCCCGTAATGTCGCCGAGTCACCGGCTGGTTTGCGCACCGTTGCGTTGTTTCAAACATATCCCTCAAACTATGAGAACGTCTTCCCGTATGACGATGATAACCTGATACTATTACATTACGCACACACTAGATGGCATTTGTGAACACAGTGTATACTAAAAGAGCAGCGCTTATTTGTAATCAGGTTGAGAAATCCATGGGCAAGATGAAAGGTGACTATCTCGGACAAAGAAGGGTTGAATGGTTTTTGTGGAAGGAAGGAGTCAAAACAGCAGACATTCACAAATGTTTAAACGCGGTTTGTGGCCAAGAAGCTCCTACACAGATCAACGCAAGAAATTTCGTTCTGCTCCATCTGCAGGTACGCAGATGAACTCTGTCTTTTGGGACACTTGTGGCATCTGCTAATGGACTGGCCTCCACAAAGTACGACCGTCAGATGTGTACTATAACGCCTTACATGACTTAGACGGAGGATTCAGCAACGGTGAAAGGTTAAGTGGTCCAAAGCAGTGCTTCTCCGGCATGACAATGGTCCGCCCTACAACAGCAATATGACGACTGCAAAGTAGGCATCACTGGGGTTCATTGTGCCACACCTATTCACTGGATCTCGCTCCATCTGATTATGCTCTATTCGACAGCATGAAGAACGTGCTGCGAAGGAAAAGATTCAGCAACAACGAAGAATTGCAGGCAGCTGTCCATGATTGGGTGCGTAGTACGCCCAAACAATGGTTTCGTGACGCAATAATGAAGTTGCCAGGAAGGTGGTAGCGATGAATTGACGTCAATGGAGAGTATATTGAGAGATTATTAACAAATAAGCTACAAAAGCTACTATTGTAAATCATTTCCGAACGCCCCTCGTATTCTATATAGAAATCCTTCTATGATGGTCACACTTTGCCAGTGATGGTGCTGTTGCATTTTGTTTTTTACGTCTCTCATACAGTAATATAGGCCACTGGTAATTTTAGAAAATCCTGGGTAGTTGTCAATCTGTGGGAGAGAGGAATATTTTCTCTAAAATCGATAGATAACCCTGGATGTCACGCTCTCAAAATAACCTGCAGTATCAAACGGATAAAACTGAAAAACCAAAATGATCTATATCAGATGCAGCACAAAACTCTGAAAATTGGAGCTATGGTGAGTCAGCCAATGTTTTGCTGTTCTGTCTGTATAAAAATGCTAAACCAGGAATACCACGAGTTGTATAATGGCATGATGTAGCCGAATGAACTGAGACATATTTTAGGTGTAAGTACACCACAGAATCTTTTAATCGTCTCAATACTTCCGCTCAATTTTTTTCCACAAGTCTGTAAACAGTTGCCAGATCTACTTCAGTTGTAACTCTAACAGGTGCAACATTTCCTCAGTGAAAGATTACTTTAATCATTGATTTTCTTTATCTTTCTTTAGTTAAAGAACAGCTGTAATGGACAAGGAATATGTAGATTCAGTCATTCATCGCTTGCTGGCTGTGCGAATGATAAAGGGCATGCGAGGCAGCGAACTTGACATCCCTTAAACTCACATCTTGTAGACGACTGCAACTTCAACAGTATTATCGGTGGTCCTTTGCCTATAGCCAATGGTGCTGTAAACTCGTGCAGAGTGGGTTTTGGATATTTAAATTTTAGATCACAAACACATTCACATTCTCATTCATACTTCCTGATTTGGGGGAGGATAGGGAACAATCTTGGTTAGAGAAAAATTCCTTAGCCAGGATTCGAACCCAGGAACCCTCACAGACAGTATTCTTCGCAGTTATTCGTTTTGAAGCTGGTTCAGAACCTCTTCAAACTGTGTAATAATTATAGTTTAAACTGCAATTTATGCAATAATTTGAGAAATATTTTCATTCTTGGAGTGATGATCAAAACAAAATACATCTAAAATATATCAGAAATCTTAATTTTTAAGTCTCATAGGAACTTTGTTTCTGGTAAGGTGTTTCAAACAATGGATAGTCCGATGAATACTCCACTTTTTTCAGGAAAAGCAGACGCGTCAGAGTTAAACAAAACAAGGAATAACTCACTACTCTGCAAAGCGTATCGGAAACTGCGCAAAAGCTTAGGTCACCCTTACGTCGTGTGAGAAAGTATCAGCGAAATACATACTGTGACTTTGTGGGTTCGTGAAATGAAAAGTCCAATTTCACCACTCAAAAATGTTCTTTATTTCCACCGACTTACAGTTTAACACTTGCCAATTACACAGAATTACGTGCTGCACACAATTACAATTCACCAGTTCGTCCGTTACAATTTCCTTGTACCCGCGATTACGTAAACTCCGATGCACGCACAGTCTTCTCGTTCATTAACACGTCCTTCGCTAGCACGTCAAACACTGACTGACTCACTCCTAATTGAAGTCCCTTTTATAGGAATCTCCTGCTATTCTAGAAGTCTCTGGTTTTCCGCAAATTACCCGAACGTTCCATAGGAGAGGAGAAGGGGAGAGAAACTTCGAGGGACAACTGACATTTCCCTCAGTTAGTGACAGAGACCGATGAGTGGGCGTGGCCCAGTGCCTAGGGTCCCTCCCAACTGTCGCCTGTCCGTCCCTTCCCTAATTGGGTGACAATACCTAGATTGCAGATACAATAATTGCCATCATATCATAATGAAGGCCGGTATATTTATCAACAAGAAAAGAGACCATATACTTGTATGTCTTACTGCTTTTTTTCCCCCTTGCAACTAGAAGATCAAAGGAATTGCTGATGATTATTCGGAAAAAGATGGATTATGGGAACAAGAGTTTGATGAGTTTTGAGTTCTATGGTGCGATAATAGTGGCTATGATAGCGAGCCTCTTTCAGAAACTAGACATTATAATTTGAGTAGGTCACCTTTTAGAAATTATCCCGGATGCTCAGATGATTGCACATGAAAATTAGCTATATTACCATATAGCTCCTGTAATTTCAGAAATTATTTAATAGCAAAGGTTTAGTGAGTAATTAAGTTGGTTTTCTCTTTCTTCTTTCTTTTTCCATTATGAAATTGTAAAGATAGAAAAGTTTAGCTTCATGTTCATTCTTTTAAAACTGCCCATTAGGGAATGCGAAATAAGGGATTCCTTTCGGAATATAGGTCTTATTTCTCCGTGAATATGAGATAATGCATATCTAGTACAGGCTCCCTTTCTAAGAATGCCTGAATTTTACTTTCTTTTCGTTCGAGATACGTACTCACCCTTTCAACAAATACTAAAAGGAGTATATTAACTTTGTCACACTCAAAATTATTAATAAAAATGTTTATTTCCCTTAGTTAATGATTTTTAAAGACTAGATTTAAGAACTCTGGCTTTATGCTCTAGGAGAATATTGCCAATGCATAACTTTCGTTACTCGTCTACGAAACAAGACTTGATATCAGTAACAAGTATAATAAATACCTACTTTGAAATAAAATCCATTATAATTATAAAGCTTGTAGTTAAGAAATTAAACGATTTCACCTAAGATTAATACAGATTAATGATTTCCAAATTTAGCTTTCCTCATCACTGAAGTTACTTACCAGGTTTCCAAACGACAGAGCTGGATAAAGATGCAAATAATGCACCGATGAAAAAAATCACAGCGAACATGAATCTGGCTGACAAGATTCACGACAAATCTACAAAACTGTCTACAGATCGTTACTCTCTCCAATTATAATTCTTATAACGCAAACTATAAAACTCAAAAACGTTTAAAACTGAACTGCTATAACAAAACAAATGAACGAAACGTTATAAATAGTAACAATGCACTAATGGTTACTATGATATTTAGTCGACTCTAATCTTTTCACACATTTTGGTCGTGAGCTCAGTATTCTGGCTTCGAGGCCTTGGATTCGATTCCAGGCTGAAGTTAAGAATTTTCTTTAACCAGAATAGTTCCTTAACCCCCCTTTCCCACCAGTAGTCTTTAAATATGAAAGTGGCAACGAATTTGGATGTGTTTTATATTAAAAATGTGATGTTTTACTACGGAAACAATATGTATTGAAGTTATGTTCTCTGTGCACAGAGAAATAAAACAAAGAAATAACAACTCACAGAATTTACAAACAAATGTCAACGAATATCTTCAATGGTACACTACATAATAATGCAATGGATATAAATTGTGCTATTAGAGGTGTACATTTTTTAGTAATATATATATATATATATATATATATATATATATATATATATATATATATATATAAAAAAGCATCCAGAATAAGGAGGACTTCTGAGAACTTCTCCAGTAAAGTCAATATACATGTTTCATTTGACATGGAAGTATAAACATGTAGTACTTAAAATATCTCATATATTGTACTCATACCTTTCTCTACTCTTGCACAAACGATTCCTACAAAGTCTTAGTCCTCTATTTCATGTTAAACCTATTGATAACTTCGTTATAGGTGCAAGGGAATATGTAATTATAGAGGCTTTAAGCGATAATCAGATCTTTTAAAAGCTGGTCGCTATGTCATGGCAATAAAATGAAATTCTCTAGACTTGGGCAAGAAATAAAAGGGGGGGGGGGAACCAAAGACCTGCCATTTGAGAAGGCTAAATATAAATATTTACTGGAAAATTAAAAAAAATTACAAGGAATATCTATAAAATAGTTCACTCCTATACATATATTATATTATTTAATATAAACCAGGTATTCCACAAAATCTACTTTTTTCTAGTAAGGCATTTTTCTATTGCTTACGGATTACTGATTATGAAGTCATCCAAAATAAAGCAAAATGCAGATAAAATGTTAAACAAAATCCAGGAAATTTGTTATGAATTATCCGAAATACATGGTATATTAATAAAAATCGCTGGAGCCATTTTTAAGAAAAATCAAAATATTCTAAAACTTTTAATATTAAGGAAAAATATGTGGTGAGGGATTTTATTGAAAACCTTCCCGTTGCATTTTGGGGGGGGGGGGCAGACGGGAATAAAGGTAATAGGAAAAACAACAAGGTATGTGAGTAGGAAGAAGGGTGGGGTGTGGGAGGGATGTTGTTCTGAAGTGATTCTATTTATTTGGCCATTGTGGTGCTCTTTTAAATTGGGATTTATTGGTGAAGGTGGTGTCCGGCACCGCCGAAGCAAACCGGATATTCGTGGGCGATAACTCAAATGTTGCGGTAAACCGCTGTGGTGGTAAGGTAGGAGCCATGATCTAATGAACCCTTACTATGACCTGGAAACTGTCGAATTTATTCTTATGTTACTCAGTGGTAATCGGTGTATGCCTCGTGAGGACTTAACTCTGGTGAGAGGCCTAGGCCTCTGAGGACCCTTGCCCGGAGAGGGTAGCGGCGAGGCAGGTCTTGTAGCGACGGCGTCCAATGGGCGCGGGAGTCTCTGGGAGGCAGGAGGTCTGGTGGAGCAGATCATGGGGCTGCCCCATGATCTGGAGCCCCTGGCATGATCTCCTGAGGTCGTGGATGCGCATGATTGGAAGATGCTTAAACACCAAGTTGGTATTTAACCGACACTTCATTTTTCAATTATGCTGCCCTCTCTCTTTCTCTATCTCTCTCTCACTCACTCACTCACGCGCGCGCGCGCGCGCACACACACACACACACTCAGTCACGGCCAAATACATACATAAATTCACATAGACCTTGCTCTAAAGAATCTTTTAAGTACTATTAAGACCTTTTAAGAAATATTTTAAGCACTGATCACTATGTGATGGCTATGAAATTCCTTTCCTTTTGCACACCCAAAAGAATAAAAATTCCCATTTGAGAAAAGCATATGTAATGTAACATTTAAATAAAAAGATATGCCTCCAAAATGATTCATTCTTTTAAAAAAATTCCATGTAAAGGGTAGTATAAAGCGGAGGACTTCTTTGAAAACCGCGTCGCATCATTTGAAGATGGGACTGAACTCGCAGAGTTGAATTCTGAACTCCGACAGAAATCTCTCCAAGCTTCCCTGGAGGATTTCTTCACTTCGTGCTTATACTTACGCTGTGCATCCCTATGAATGTCCCAGCTCTCCATTTCTTGTTTATCTTTGGCTCTATTATAGCCGACGCGTGGAGTTCCGAAGTCTGCTCAAAATCGAGCTCCATCGGAACTTCCCATTCACTGACCTATCTACTCTGAGTGGAGAGTGGCCGCGCCGTGGCTCAGTGGTTAGACCGCTTGGCTCTCACCAAGGCGGCCCGGGTTCGATCCCAGGGGACCGCAAAGTGAGATTGGTGGACAACACGGCGCTGGAGCAGGTTTTCTCCGGGATCTCCGGTTTCCCCCGCCATCTCATTCCACCGGTGCTCCATCTTCATCTCATGTATCATCAGTGTCACCGCCTGCGGTGCCGTATGTAGTAAAAGCGGACGTTAAACGCTACAGATTTCATTTCACATGAGTGGACGGTTATCCTCAAAAGAAGCTTTGAGGGCCGCACTGATCCAATCAATACAGTCCCTTCAAGTTTTCCTAGCTATAAAGATTTTTGCGCATTCCCCCAACGGATCTGCCCCCCATGTCTTGCCTATAGGAGTCCCAATCGGCCTTCCCAGAGACCTTGAAGGTTCTCGGATCGAGGAGCGCCGCGAACTGAAATTCTTGTATCTGTGGTCCGAGAAGGAGGTTCATTACCAACCCACCAGCCACTGACCTTTCGCAGGATGCCTATGGATCCTAAAGATATGTCTATAGCTTCCTGCCTTCTGTTATTACAGTACGTAGGTTCGCCGTTATTCAGGATTTCCAAATCCGTTGTACTTATGTAGTTTGCAAGAGCCCTGCCCCTGGCATTAACGTTGGTGCTGCCCCAAATCCCATGACGGGAATTAGAGTCCACCCAGCCACCAGGTCAAGTCCCTCCCGTCTACAGTAAGTAACTAGGTTCTCAAACTCCCTAGGGGGTAGGAGGATCCTCGAAATCATAAGGAAAATATGCAGAGCAGACTACTACTTTCCTCTCTGAACCTTCTCTTTATATCTCACGAGAACCGCCACCACATTCTGTGAACAGAACACTGCCAATGCCCATGCTTTCATATCCTTTGTAAGGATACATTCTCTAGGCCTATCTATAATGCGAGCACTAAAGATAGAAAGCCTGCAATTGTCAGCCCCATGATACAGCCCTCACGAATCCATGGTTCCTGTGTCAGAGCGATTTGTATCCTTTCAGTCATTGGCCTTCGCATAAGCACCCTAGATGCTACGAAGCTATGCTGTAGGTTGGCCTGCACACAGTGAATTACATTTGAAGTGCTCACCATGTGCATATATGCTGTGTTTTTGTACTCCTTCTTGGCTCCAGCCCCCAGCAAAGTGAACGCTGCTAGGCCTGTGCCGCAGAAGAGCTTTCTTTTCTTCCTTCTATGATTTCCTTTGCGGCAGCCGAGTCTACCGATCACAAGTCGAACCCCTTTGGGCTCCACCTTGCGCTCTAGCACCCTCCACTACTTCGTCTCAATATTCAGGTTCTGACGAACCAAACGTCTGAAGATGACGTCCGTCTCCACAGAAGGTCCTGGTATCCAGGCCATCAACCTCTTATACGTAGGAGAGCATCCATACCAACCACTTTTAGATTGGAGCCCTCCCACGCCTTCATGTTGGGCACCATACCGGTAAGCCAAGACCGAGAATTCTCGTCATGGCAAACCACTATGGCTGTCCCCTTAGCCAGGTAGCAGTCAACAAACTGGGGAACCACGTCGGAATCGTCCGGTAGCTCATCCACAAGCCTGCCGATAGCTGCCTGAATATTCACTAGCTGTTCCAGAGTAACCTGTGCCTCAGGATAGCCCTCATTTACGATAGCCATCCTGAGCCCAGTCTGGACAACCCTTGAATACTCGGCCCTAGACAGTTTCAATGGTTTGCCTTCCTCCGGTGCGGAAATCCAGGGCAGCCTTCTCCATCAGTCGCAGCAGCTGCAAGGTTGTGGAATGGCCCCGACGGACCCCGAACTGGTGATCCGGTAGGAGCTGCCTTTTCTCAAAAAGAGGAGTCATGCGGGCCAGGAGCAATCGCTCGAAAACTTTTGAGAGATTGGGAGGCTGATGGAGCGGTAGCTAGATGGAAAGAACGGATCCTTGTCGAGCTTCAAAATTCAGACCACCCTCGCCTCCTTCAAACAAGTTGGAAAGTGGCGGAGATAAACGCATGCATTGTAAATCCGCGTCAAATGAATCACGGCCCTTTTAGGAAGATTCCCGAGCATGAGTGTCGTGACACCATCATTCCCAGGGGATTTATTGGGTTTGAGGCTTCGGATTTGAACTGCCACCTGTCTGGGGGATGACAGTGGGAATGTATATCACATCATGTGGCCGAGGAGGATCCTCGTAGAGATATTGCACCGCCTCTTCCACGAGTTCGGTGAACTCGTCGTCCTGTGGGTCTTACCGCTGCTCGAACTGAGACTCTAGATAGTCTGTGAAAATTGTGGCCTTCTCTTGGGGCTCAAAGGCGAGTCTCCCTCGAGTGCCGTGGAGAGGATGCCGGTACTGGTTTTTATCCTTCCATAAGGAATGGATATCCGCCAGAGGTGCTTCTCTGTGAGATCAACATGCTTCTTGGTGTTCTCCGTGGCCTCAGAGCAGTGGGCATGAAGCAGCTTTCTTGCCAGGGACTTGAATCATTGGTAGACCGCTTGTATCCTGGGGTGGCGAAAACGCTGCCATAGCTTCCGAACAGTTGCCTTAGCTTTAAGTAGCTGCCGGAGGTCATTTGGACTGGTCGTGGGGTTGAGCTGAGTGGTAGGAATGCGGTATGTGTGGGCACGCACCACATTAAGGATGTGTTGGGAGAAGTCCAAGGCTGCCGTTTCCGGCGCATCGATAGAATCGATGCGAGGTCGCGGGTCTATGGCTTGGCTCATATTCAGGACGACTGCATCCCAGTTGACCTCTTATGTCCAGTCTGGCGTATCAACGTTGGAGTCCACCAAGACTGGTCGTGGTCGGAGTCCAGTTCGTTGACTGCCGAGAGGTCTAGATAGAATGGAAAGTTTTGGGTGAGCATGATGTCGAGCACTTCCGGCCTGCCGTGGGCAGGATGGTACGTAGGGCCTCTCGGGCCGTGCGCGACAAGGTTTGGGCTGCCGCTGATGAGGCGGTAGAGCCCGCGTCCCCTGATGTTGGATGTACGACTATGCCAGTGGGCATGTTTCGCGTTGAGGTTCTGTGCATGTGCGAGTCCCATAGAGTGCTAAACAAACCACAGCGTACCTACAAGTTTATAAATCTATGTGGTTCACAGCTGTTTCTTAATCATTTTTAAGGTTGCTGCTGCTTTTTGAGGTTCGGTAACCAAGTTTGGTGTTCTATGAATATGGGTAATATGAGGAAGCGTTGTATCAACTGGTCAGAGGAAGTCCAATGTTTTCCCTAGTCCAAAAAAGAATGAACATTATAGAAAATAAATCCGTGTCGCCGAATACAAATGTGAGAAAGGAGGAGGCACGGAGGGAAATTTATAACGAGTGTGCTGATAATGCGGTCATCCCGAAGTTTACATTTTAATTTTACCAGGATTTGGTATAATTTCTCATGTTATTTCTGATGCCTGACTAATATCGTGAAGGTCAGCAGTGTTGTCATGATATCCTTCTGTTGCATAATACCGAAGTGCTGTTAGGATGTGAGTGTCAATTGAGATATTCAGGCCTCGGTTATCGTCCCTGACGTACAGGTTAGGACGAATCATTTCTATCAGCTTTCTGGGGTTCGCTTTACTAAACCTGTATGTGCTTTTGAAGTTTAGGTCGTTGTACATTGCAATAATTTCTGTTCTCGGTAAATAAGTTTTCCTCCGTCGTCTTATTTCTCTAATTCTACGCACCATAGCTACATTCATCACTTCACTGTCAGCCATGTTGAAAAGATAGTCCGCCTTTAATCTACCCCTCGGAAGCGGATCGAAATTTGAGCCAAATCAACGTGTTTGGTCCCCGGACTATCGCTAATCCCGGTTTATGAATAAGAAAATCTCTGGTCCACCTTTGGTCCACGGAAGTAGCTAGTTGGTCCGGACCAAGTCAATACTTTGGAAAGACCCCATTCATTTGTGCAATCATTTCTCATTTCCACAGATAGGTGCAATGACGCTGAAAGTGCTCCAAATGAAAATGTATTACACAGGAACACGCTGTGCTACCTAAACTTTACATTAACCTGAGAGTAAGGCATTTATTTCATATTTCTATTGCGCAATTTAATATCCAGTAAGTTAAATTTGCACAAAAATTATAAGCAAGTGCTTCATATTATACGAGGGCTGTTCAATAAAGAATGATCATAATTTTTACGGTCATAATTTTTCACACTAAAATTCAGTCTTATTATATTCCGTTACCTTAATGTGAAACAAACACGCCGTAGTAGTTTCATTGTTGGTACTCCTGGTTCCCGCCTGTGAGAACAGGCAAGGTCAGGCATGTTCAGTATCGCCTACCGCTGCAATGGAGGTAACATGCAGTTAAAGTTGATGTTAGAGGAAAATCCGGAGTTTCTTTCAAACGTAATCACTGCTGATGAAACTTGGCTACATCATTTTGATCCTGAGAGCAAACAGCAAAGCTCAGTGTGGAAATCTCCTTCATCACCAACCCCCAAAAAAGCAAAAGTGGTTGCTTCTGCCGGGAAAGCTATGGTCATCTCATTCATTGATATTCATGGAATGGTTTATCAGTATGTTGTACCTGCACACACATCAGTAACTGGACAATACTACAGGGATGTGCTGAAAACATTACCAGTCCATATCAGGTTCAAAAGACCACATTTCCATGAAGAAGACTGGATGCTGCACCACGATAATGCGCGGCCGCATATTGCCAATGTTGTTGCTGAATATCTTGCAAAAAACTACGTGAAGTGCATCCCTCAACCTCCCTATAGTCGAGATTTAGCCCCATGTGACTTTTTTCTATTTCCTAACTTGAAGAAACGCCTTCGTGGGAGGCGTTATCCATCATCAGAAGCAGTGGTGAAGCCTGCGGAGACGGTTTTGAAGGATCTCTCAAAAATGGTTTCCAGCATGTCTTTGAAGACTGACAAATCGCTGGGACAAGTGCATCGCATTCAGGGGAGACTATTTTGAGAAGGACCATCAAAATTATGAGGATGAGTAAAGTTATGTTGTCAAAATTAAATTGTGATCATTCTTTATTGAACATCCCTCTTATCTTCATTTACATTCTTGAAGTCGCCAAATATTTATGACAGAATCAATATAAAATGCACTGTATTTGAAACTAAACTGAAATTTATGGATACATTTGTTTGTGACCTTTATTCAGTTGCTTTAACAATTGTACCATGTTTGTAGGTAGAGTATTCAAATATTGTCAACAAGGTTTATTGCTTTTAACATCAAATGAAATAACAGACATTTGCGTAACTTTATAAACCGAATTGCCGTGCCACATAATTTTCCCTGAGAGGCCTGAACCTTATACTATTATCTTTAAGAGGTAACATTCCATCATGTAGAGGAATTTTTTTTAATAAAACAAAATTAAGAAGCGGTGGTTCACCTGAAAGCCAAGGGGTGGAGTCCATCACGTTCAGCATTTCTGTAGTCCGTTCTGTATCGCACCAACACTTGTCATTACAAAAGCCAGTATCATATTGTCCCTCAGCAGTTCTTTACCTTCTTGCTTTCTTCAATTCTTAGTTACTATTTCTGTGTTCCTATCTAGTATAAGTTTAGAGGAAACTTGAACTTTACTTTCAGGACTCCACAACCAGTACCACAGCAGGAATTGATTCCGGGGTGTTTGAACAAGTTTAGTATATTTATTAGAATAAAGGATGTTTTAATGACACTTCGTCTATCTATTGCATGAAATAAATCACGAATATCTGTCTGTGTGGAGTAAAAAATATTTACACAGTAATTTCAATGGAATTTGAGTGGTCTTTTCAAATCCAATTCAACATTTAAAGGGTTGGCAGTGATTAAGTATAGGGTCAGATAGGATAAAGGAAGTCAATTGGAGAATTTAATGTCATGACGGCACGTTGGCCATGGTAGCTCAACGGGAAAGAGCGACTGAACGGAAACCAGGAGACCCGTGGTTCAAATCTCGGCCGTGGCATTGAATATTTCAGTTTGACTCCATCCAAAACCTTAGCCTATACACGGCTAGTGTGAAAGAAGAATTAATTTCCATCAATTAATTTAAATAATAAGAGTTTAATGATGAAGTCTGAAACTCCAGTACTTACAATAATAAGTCGATACAATCGGTGTATCTCGAATACGAGAGCTCCTAGTGGTTTACCGGGAAAATATATGAGTTAGTTGGATAATTTAATATCACGACGGCACGTTGGCCATCAATTGATTTAAATAATTCTTACATATTCATTGCATTAGCCATGATACGTTTTCACCTAAAATTGTTTCAACTTAAGAAAGAAGGTTTCGACATTCGGAAGCAAATTCTTGTGAAGAAACTAAAATAAGGGTGTTAGGGAGAAATTCCAAACGTGTCCGTTTGGTGACAGAAAATGTGTAGACTTTGCGACATGGATTTAAAGAGAGAGAGAGAGAGAGAGAGAGAGAGAGAGAGAGAGAGAGAGAGAGAGAGAGAGAGAGAGAGAGAGAGAGAGAGAGAGAGAGAGAGAGAGAGAGAGAGAGAGAGAGAGAGAGAGAGAGAGAGAGAGAGAGAGAGAGAGAGAGAAGAAGAAGAAGAAGAAGAAGAAGAAGAAGAAGAAGAAGAAGAAGAAGAAGAAGAAGAAGAAGAAGAAGAAAGAAAGAAAGAAAATAAAGTCAAATGCCTTACGCTAACAGAGAAGTTTACATGCCAAAATTGTATATTTTAACAATAACCGGTGCCATGCTTACTTCATATAGCGATGTAAACAAAGCGGGAAAATGAGTTACTCCGCCGGCGACTATGATTGGAAGGAACAGTCACGGTATTTTATCCAACACGTGGCAAATATGTGCGCTATCAACGAACTTCTATGTAAAATTTTGCTTTGCTATTTTCGATGTTTGAGTAGCTAATGCGATAACAATTATACGTTAAGATTAAATGGAAAGGTGTGTGTACTAAGTAATATATTTTTCCTTTTGTACTTTAAAAAGTGACTAAATGCTTACAACAATTACTCAACAATTTGATTTCTTCACATAAGCCCACCTCATTTATTAATTAAAAATTAAGTCTGACAACGGACGGATTCCTTAGGCGACATCCACTTTCGAATTTTACTTTAATGATTCCTGTTGCACAAAAATATCCTAATGCCCAACAATTATACTTTTTCTATTTCTGTTCACAAATTGAAAACCAATGCCGCAAAGAATGGTGTGGAAGCTTGTGTTTCTAAAGTTCGACAAAACGGGGCCATTGTTTACTACTTGAAGCACTTTTATAATTGTTGGTGGCTCGTTTCTTTCAAAGAAACTGTGAACCTTGCGAAGAATAGCACTTTTAAGAAATTCATCATATTCACCTTCTACAACTGGCTTCTTTCTTTTTCGATGTTTTCTTGGAGTGAAAGCCTTCACAACGTCACTTCGAGCGGCATTAATACTTGACGCTGAAACACCGGTATACTCTGTTTAGAAATTAACGTCCTCCATTACTAAAGTGAGGTATTCTTCACACAACTTGCAAAGCACGTTCAATATAATTTGTTTTTCACTACTTTTTATCCGTTTCCCTCTGTGATGTTTCGTATTGCACAGCCATACAACTGATTCTTCTCCTTCCTTCTGTTTTTAAACCGAGCAAGCGCAGCTTGCACTCTAATTAATACATAAAAAGTTAGCTCACATATATTAAATAAAATGCTAATTAATTACATTTGTAATAATGTAAAGTTATTTATGTATTTTGCATTAGATGTAAATTCTTTAAAAATAATATGAAAACCATATTTTTCATCCGCAGAGAGTTACAAGGCTAAAGTCAATGATGTCGCATACATACACGTGCTTTTGTTTACATCGCTACATAAATTAAGGACGGGGTAGGTATATGTCTCTTGTTTTACTGCAATAGGTTTTTATCTCCTTGTTAAGACATCTTGTTATAGAAAAATGGAAAAAGAATCATTCAACTCTGTTCGTAGTGTTTTCTTTTTCTTTTTGTAATTTACGTCCTCCAACGTTAAGTAATATCGGACGATGAATGAAATGGGTGAAATGATGCTCAAATGAGCCCATGATCCATAGAGCTTAGAGTTACCCAACATTCGTCTTACAGGATAAGGGAAGACCCCGGAAAAAGCCTTATCAGGTAACTCACCCTGACTGAAATTCGAACTCGGGACCTCTTGAATGTGAAACAGACACGCTAGCACCACTCTACCAAGGCGAGCATGCTCGTAGTTGATGTAATTGTTTTGACACTTACAACTTTTTTAATTTCAGGTTATTTAATTTATCGTTATTTTCTGTTCCAAGTGCATAGAAGCACTTTTTCATTTTGAACTAATATATGGTGTGTGGCCTTTAGGTTCAGAGCTACAATTTTTATAACTTTAGTTGTATCAAGTCTTAATAAGAAACGTTTGGCATATTATTATTATTATTATTATTATTATTATTATTATTATTATTATTATTATTATTATTATTATTATTATTATTATTATTATTATTATTATTATTATTATTATTATTATTATTATTATTATTATTATTATTATTATTATTATTATTATTATTATTATTATTATTATTATTATTATTATTATTATTATTATTATTATTATTATTATTATTATTATTATTATTATTATTATTATTATTATTATTATTATTATTATTATTATTATTATTATTATTATTATTATTATTATTGTTATTATTATTATTATTATTATTATTATTATTATTATTACTATTATTATTATTACTATTATTATTATTACTATTATTATTATTACTATTATTATTATTACTATTATTATTATTACTATTATTATTATTACTATTATTATTATTACTATTATTATTATTACTATTATTATTATTACTATTATTATTAATTATTATTATTATTATTATTATTATTATTATTATTATTATTATTATTATTATTATTATTATTATTATTATTATTATTATTATTATTATTATTATTATTATTATTATTATTATTATTATTATTATTATTATTATTATTATTATTATTATTATTATTATTATTATTATTATTATTATTATTATTATTATTATTATTATTATTATTATTATTATTATTATTATTATTATTATTATTATTATTATTATTATTATTATTATTATTATTATTATTATTATTATTATTATTATTATTATTATTATTATTATTATTATTATTATTATTATTATTATTATTATTATTATTATTATTATTATTATTATTATTATTATTATTATTATTATTATTATTATTATTATTATTATTATTATTATTATTATTATTATTATTATTATTATTATTATTATTATTATTATTATTATTATTATTATTATTATTATTATTATTATTATTATTATTATTATTATTATTATTATTATTATTATTATTATTATTATTATTATTATTATTAT
Organism: Mantis religiosa; assembly: GCA_030765055.1. NCBI lineage: Eukaryota > Metazoa > Arthropoda > Insecta > Mantodea > Mantidae > Mantis > Mantis religiosa. The sequence continues at coordinate 85,885,419 of CM060953.1, forward strand.
TATTATTATTATTATTATTATTATTATTATTATTATGTGTTTCAAATGGGAAGATTTTTGTCCTTGAGCGCTACTAAGTGAGCAACCAATCGGAGTCCTGCAGTGTTGTCGTATTGCATTCCCGCTAAGTGGTGTGTGAGAAGCGCCAACCTAATAAATCTGTATGAAATACTATTCGCGCTAAGACAAAAATTCAGATTTCGCCAAAAATGATCCATGTGGAAGATAGAGAGTAATGTATCTAACATAACCATGAAAACCCCATATTTTTAGCTCAAATAGTTTTTCTAATTACAAATAAATAAGACACTATTACCTGTATTATAACAATAAATCGCGACGTAAGCCTGTATGAATATCATTATTGGTTGGCATGTATGCTTGTACACATATTTGTAATTACTCAGAACTGAAACGTAACTGTTTGACATGACGTGATAAAAGAATTGCTTTGAATAAGCCAATTTGAGCGAGAGGAAACAAATTTCCTGCTGTGTCTGTTCATATTATATCTTTGTCTATGAAAGGTTCGTAATCTCTATTTACTCTAGAGAGTTCAAAGTGGTTGGTTTGTATGTATGTACATATACTTTTCATTACTCAGAACTGAAATTTAAACTACTGACATGACGGATAAAAGAATTACTGTGAATAAGTTAAGGTGTTAAATTCGAGAAAGAGCAAACACTTCATTTCCTGCTAGCCTGTGGAATGCTGTATGCTTATGTTTATGAATGAATGACGGATAAGAAATGTTTATTTACTCTGGAGAGTTCTGATCAATATCATTCAGTTGTTCTTTACACAACAGTAGAGTAAGAGTTAAATAGTGCAATGGCTTCTTGCGGTGAATTTAGTGGCGAGTCAAAAAGACAATTATTGCGAAGTCAGGTTCGAAGTTATGTTTTTAAGGTGAACACGTTCTTCAAAAAATTGGGTAATGAGGAATATAGAAATCAGCTCGATTTCAAAAATGCTCAACGGCTTACTGCTGAAGCGTGTGGTGTAGGTAAAACAAGTGTGTCCCGCATTTGGATTAGAAAAACAGGCAATTCATAAACTATAATTATAGTTATAATATTTAAAATTATCCATAATTTGCGAAAATGCTTTTTCCAATTTTGATTTTGGCAACTGCATCATTTAAAAGTTTGTAAAATGTAATTCGCTTACCCTTACATCTAGCGCCAAGCAGACGTGCATGTTGTACGAGCTTGCGAGAGAGAGGGAAATATAAAAGGAGTGGGGTAACAAGCTGGCAACGCTGAGTGTGATACGGCATCTGATTAGCTGGACTCCAGAACCCTTACCATTTGAAACACATAAACAGATCCCTCTTGCCATTTATGATTGTAACAACGGCAATGACGATGATCATATTACGTTAGATTAGGCGGTGCAAACACTGTGACGTAAACACGACAGAATGTTTTCCGTGTTCTTGGGCTAGCTGAAACAAGTGAAGCGGGTGCAACTTTCATTGAGAGTTACTTCATTAAAGAAACACACTATCCATTCTTTTCAGTTTAAGTCCGCGGCGAACGTTTCACTGTTTTCATGTGTGTTTTTTTTTTTTTTCAGAGCTAGATTTGCTGGCATATCTGACTGTTGTAAGAAAGTAGGTGTAATTTTTGTATACTGCGTCTGGAACAGTAGACCAAGGAATGACAAGTTTTACACTGGCGTGTCAAGTTGACTTCTTCAGACTTCTTACGATAGTCGTATAGTCCTTTCCACATTTTCCACACATTCCGTTGGTTGTGCTTTCCATATGTAGACAAAGGTCCACCAGTTTCTTGTAGCTGTTTGTTTCACTTCATAATATCTTCATATAAGGGCACATCGTCCAGATGACTAAGGCTAAATTCACGGAGAAAATTTTGTTGTACACGCTTCACAGATATTGTTTCAGTCAGTCCAAGAACAGATACCGTAAACCTTGTGTTGTGGTGTCCACGTCGCCAGCTTTCAACATTCGAATCTAATATAACATCATTGTTGACTCTGCCATTGCTGCAGTCATAAATGGCAAGAGACCTACTAATGTATCATTTTCCTTACCTTGATCTCATACAACTTAAGGTATAAAAGTACGTAATGTTAAATATATAGATCGGACATCATGTATAATCAACATAAAATACGCCCGCCTCAGTAGCGTAGATGGTGGCGTGTCTACCTCACGTTCAAGAGGTCCCGAGTTCGAATCTAGGTCAGAGTGATTTACCTGGATAAGTGGAAACGTAGAGTCAGACTGAAAAATTCTATGCCATAACCGGGATTTGAACCACAGATCTTCTGGTCTCCGTCCAGCCAATCTAACCATTGAGCTACTATGGCCAACTTGCCGATATGACATTAAATTCTCCAACTGACTCGTATTTTTCCCAGTAAACCACTTAGGAGTTCTCAAACACATGAGACAACTACCTTAATGGCGACTTACAACATGTAAGTAGTTTAAGGCCCGGGCTTTATAGTTAACCACTATTAGGTCAATTTAATGTCATATCGGCACGTTGGCCATAGTAGCTCAATGGTTAGAGCGGCTAGACGGAGACCAGAAGATTCGTGGTTCAAATCCCGGCTATGGCATTGAATTTTTCAGTCTGACTCTACGTTTCCACAATTTAGCTTACACACGGCCAGTGTGAAAGAACAATTAATTTCCCTTAATTGATCTAATAGTGGTTAACTATAAAGCCCGGGCCTTAAAGTACTTACATGTTGTAAGTCGCCATTAAGGTAGTTGTCTCATGTGTTTATGAGAATTCCTAAGTGGTTTACCGGAAAAAATACGAGTCATTTGGAGAATTTAATGTCATATCGGCACGTTGGCCATAGTAGCTCAATGGTTAGAGCGACTAGACGGAGACCAGAAGATCCGTGGTTCAAATCCCGGCTATGGCATTGCATTTTTCAGTCTGACTCTACGTTTCCACAATTTAGCCTACACACGGCCAGTGTGAAATAACAGTTAATTTCCATTAATTGACCTAATAGTGGTTAACTATAAAGCCTGGGCCTTAAAGTACTTACATGTTGTAAGTCGCCATTAAGGTAGTTGTCTCATGTGTTTATGAGAACTTCTAAGTGGTTTACCGGGAAAAATACGAGTCATTTGGAGAATTTAATGTCATATCGGCACGTTGGCCATAGTAGCTCAATGGTTAGAGCGACTAGACGGAGACCAGAAGATCCGTGGTTCAAATCCCGGCTATGGCATTGCATTTTTCAGTCTGACTCTAGGTTTCCACAATTTAGCCTACACATGGCCAGTGTGAAAGAATAATTAATTTCCACTAATTGACCTAATAGTGGTTAACTATAAAGCCTGGGCCTTAAAGTACTTACATGTTGTAAGTCGCCATTAAGGTAGTTGTCTCATGTGTTTATGAGAACTCCTAAGTGGTTTACCGGGAAAAATACGAGTCATTTGGAGAATTTAATGTCATATCGGCACGTTGGCCATAGTAGCTCAACGGTTGGAGCGACTGGATGGAGAGCAGAAGATCCGTGGTTCAAATCCCGGCTATGGCATTGCATTTTTCAGTCTGACTGTACGTTTCCACAATTTAGCCTACACACGGCCACGGCCAGTGTGAAAGAACAATTAATTACCTGGATAAGGTTTTTACCGGGGTGATATTACTCAACGTTGGAGGATATAAATTGCAAAAAAAAAAAAAAAAAAAAAAAAAAAAAAAGTAATTTAAATGGAATAGGGATTCAGTGCTTTTACAAATTTTCTCTGGTAACTGAATGACAATTATCCAGGGGCGGTTCTTCCATGATGCCGAGTCACCTGTGATTATTGTCTGATATGTGAAGTGTTTAATTTTTCAAATTTAAGGGATTTACAATGAACGCAACATCCGACTTGGTGTGTCTCCAAACACCCTTTTCTTTATCGAAAAAATTATGACAAAAACACGACATGATGAATGTCGGTAGGCCAACACCAGTGCTATGTTGAGAAAAACTTTACGACGGAGAATTTTCAAAATACATCCGGACATTTAAGACTCGTTGGTATGAGGAACATAATTATGTATGATTGAAGGAGCTGGGAAAAAACACTAACAAAGTTGAAGACGTTCTTTGGGAAAGCTCACGTCTATATATTGTAAAATACAATAAGAACGTTAAGTTTAACAGGATTTTCATGCAATATCTCATTAGGAAAGTACAGAAGAATGATATTTCGTGGACATAATGAAAGCGAGGACCCTTTAAATAAAGGTAATTTTAAGGAACTTTTAGCTTCATTTACAGAGGGAAGCCCCATCGAAATTCAAAACCACTATTCCGGTATAAAATCCTTTTTTGCGATACTGATTTTGTGAGTTTGGGTTAGCTAATTTTCCGAGTCACCTGATCAATTCGCCCAAAGCCGCGTCTGCAGTTATCCCTAATGTTTCGCTGTAACGACGCTGGGTACACCGGCTGCTATACGGATAACATGACTCGGGGGTGGAGTACTCTCCTAGGAGCGTGCAGCTTTCAGAAAACAGACGGGGTTGTGGTGACAAAGAACATTTCGAACCCTTAGGCCTACGATCCAGTGTGTAAATACCTCAGCCCTTTTCCATATCTGGCTGGCTGGCTGCAAGGTAATTTCTTATGCATATGTAATATATCGCAGATCTGGCCATAGCAGAAACCTCAATTCCGTTAGCTTAAAATCTACTACAGTTGGGCGTGATCGTATTGATGATCTAGGTCTATTACCCGTGCCAGTTTCAACACTTGCGAGTTTGTTGATACTTGAGATTTGTTACTAGTCCTGGAATGCCACACCGAGCGGGATGGCTCAGGCGGTTTCGTCTGTGACCCGCATTCAGGAGGTTCGGGTTTGATTCCCGTGGTCGACCTACCTGATCCATGGTATTTTCCGGGGGTTTTCCCTGGTCACTAGGCGAATGCTGGGTAGGTTGATTACATCCCCCGAATTTCTTGTTCCTCCATTTCATCTCCATTATCAGTTCATATCATCTCTCATCTGGTGGTCTCTTTCAGGGTAGAAGTGTCGGCGGGTGTCTCGGCGGTGCATAACAGGATGATATGCTCCGAGGTAAACTACTTCCTCCTCTGGTAGGTCGCTTGCCGGTCTCTGCTTCTGCTGGGACCATTTCGGTACCGCCAGCCAGGGATCTTTGGGGATCGTTGCCGTCCCGCAGTAGGGGATCGTGGCCTGTCGGGGGAAGTTTCTATCCAAGTAAACTGTAGGAACCCTGTCCTCTGTACTGTCATGGCTCCTTGGGTCGGTGGCCCACTGTCTCCTTCGCCTCATCCTTCCTCCCGGGGGTGCCCCACTTTGGAGCACACTAACAATGGGCCAAGCATGGTAGCCTACGTACCCCCTCCGTAATGAAATTCTAATCCTAACCCTGGAATGCCACAATTGGTTGGGTCAGGTTGATGGTTGTTATTGCAGTTTTACTAACTACGGTTCCCTAGTGTTACAGTATTGCACTGCTCTATCAGTCTAGGCAGTTTTCTGTTTCCCTCTTGCTTTATCTGTCTCCTTCATTACCATATGCTTATGAAGTCTAGTGTATTTACTTCAATTTAATGGTGAGATGAACGTGAGATCCTTTCTATGTGACTGGATGAAATTAGTTAATGACTGTGGAGAAGTGTGTGTGTGTGTGTGTGTGTGTGTGTGTGTGTGTGTGTGTGTGTGTGTGTGTGTGTGTGTGTGTGTGTGTGTGTGTTTGAAAGATAAGTAGTTCGAGATATAACTGCAATGTAACATTTATTCGTTAATGTTGGATTTACTAAGGTTTTCAATTATATAACATACATTACATTAAACTTATTCAAATCAAATAACTGATAATAATAAGGAACATCAAAGCTTATTTGACGCGATATATTGCATCAAAATGTCATATAAGAATAAAGTTTGATTGGTGGAATATAAATTATTTCATTAGAGTACGTAAATAAATAATATGCTAACCAGCCTCTGCGTAGCTATTGGAATGTCTGCCTCACATTCAAGAGGTCCTGAGCTCGTATCTTAGTTAGGGTGAATTATCTGCTAAAAGACGAATGTTGGGTAACTCTAAACTCTTAAGGATCTTGGGGTCATTTGATCATCATTTCATTAATTTCATTCATGGTCCGATATTACATAGTTAAAAATGTGTACTGGCTCACACTCTTGATAAAAAAGATGTATTACACATAAATATATCATATAAATATTAACAAACAGAAGCAAATACATGCACTACTGTTTCTCTCTCCAGATTTACAGTAAATGTCAATGAAAACTTAAAAAGAAAATGGTCACTAATCCTGCTAAGGATATGGTATGTTAGTTGCATGAAATGGCAAGCGCGTAATGTTTACAGGTAAACGTAAGATTTATTGGATCTCGTCTCATTTTAATTCAGTCAAGTGAAGAGCACTCGAGTACAACGAATTATGATTATGCTTGTGGTCTCTAACAAAACAAACAACTCATTTAACGACGAGTTTTTACCTTCTCTTATCCTTTAATGACCCATCGTTAGATCTTTTAATGAAGCAAAGGGACTCTTGCTTATAGAGCTTCTACCAAATTAGGACATCTTGGTTAGAGTTTTATTCCAGAACGTTAAACTTCAGCTTGGCCGTAGATATAGTTCTTTTCCACTGTCTGGAGCCAGCATTCTTGTAGGATATCAATGAAATTATTACTGGTCTGTCTCAAGGGGTACGTATTGCTGTAACATAATTGTTACAAGGATAGTGATAGATTGTATAGTATACTGACATGGGAAGCCAAAGAAAGCCGCTTGATAATGTGTTTCAAACCCAATTGACCTTTTAATCACTGCCAATGAGTCACTATTACCTCCAAATTCAAGGCAGCCTATACATATGAACTTAAGTAAAGGCGGCTATCAATGTAAATCAGGTGGTTTAAAATAGAAGTTAAAATCATATATATATATATATATATATATATATATAAAATTTAAAATACAATATTATTGATTGCCACAGTAGTTCCTAATTTCCATTTCATATCTATTTTATTTCATTCCTCGTTTATACTTTTGCACTCTGCCTGTTTAAAAATCTGTTCGCAATATCTGAGTGTAATACATACCTACAGCTTTTTCTACACATTACAATTCATATGCGTTATATAGATATACATATTATTATTTACATTAAAACTAATACATCCATGTTGCATGGTTTCAAAATATTTTCCTAGAATATGGTTTCAAATTAAACAGTTGAATTTAGTTATAGGTGTATAAAAATAACGTTCAACTTTCTATATTGCTGGTGGAAATTGGACTGATTGGAAAAACTTCCAGAGAAAGAGCAGAATACTAATCAGGGGACTTTCTGACTTAACATAATTCTAAAACATCCTGCTTATATTATAAACCATGCACTTATCAATACATTATCAGTCTGAATAAGCTGTACCTTAAGTTCATAACGGCCAAACTACACTGATTATTAATACACGCGAACTCATTTCAACCGGTGTAAGATCACATTCATTCCTTGTTCAACAATCAGAATCAACCCTAATATACAGTTTTAAATCATGTGCTCAAAAATCAATAATTCATAATTATATTCATCGTATTTTGATCCTATAATTTCTGCTTCGTTTCGAATAGAGATCTGTTATGCGTTTCAAATGGGAAGAGTTCTGGAGTCCAGCTAATCAAATGCCGTATCACACTCAGCGTTGCCAGCTTGTTACACCACTCCTTTTATAATTCCCTGTCTCGCACACTCACACAACATGCAGGTCTCCTTGGCGCAGACGTAAGGGTAAGCAAATTACCTATATTTTACGAACTTTTACAATGGTGCAGTTGCCAAAATAAAAATTGTAAAAAGCATTTTCGCAAATTGTGTGTATTTTAAAATACAATAATTTAGTTTATAAATTACCTGTTTTTCTAATCCAATGGAACTGCCAGTTGTTCATCCATATCGCTGTCAATGTCACTTCCGTTAACAGACAATTCTTCATTGTCACTGTCTTCATCGTCCGAGTCTTAAAAATTTATGATTATAGGTTCCAAAATCTCGTCACGTGCTATTTCTTTCTTAAAATCGTCTTCTTGAAGGTTTTCTGCGTGCCTCACGCAGTTTTCCCAGTCCTATTGTGTTACCTTGTCAATTTCTTCGTGAACAAGTCGTTTAACGTCCGTTAGTTTAAAAGTATTATTTCTGTTTGCAGTCCCCCTTTTTATTTGAGCCCACACCAACTCAATTGGATTATATTGGCAGTGGTAAGGTGGGAGGCGTATTACCTCGTGTCCCGTTTCAATTGTAAGTTGATCCAGCTGATACACCTTTTCCGTGATTTTAAACGGAAGTTTTCTTTGCAATAACTCATTTTTAGTTTGTTTCCGAAACATTTTTGAAGAACCTGTACACCTTAAAAGTAATGCTTCGAGCCTGACTTCGCAATACCTTCCTTTTTGACTCACCAGTAAATTCACCGTAAAAAGCCATTGCACTATTTAACTCTTACTCTACTGTTGTGTAAAGAACAACTGAATGATATTGATCTGAAGTCTCCAGAGTAAATAAACACTTCTTATCCAGCATCATTCATAAACATAAGCATACAGCATTCCACAGGCTAACAGGAAATGAAGTGTTTGCTCTTTCTCAAATTTAACACCTTGACTTATTCACAGTAATTCTTTTATCACGTCATGTCAGTAGTTTAAATTTCAGTTCTGAGTAATGAAAAGTATATGTATACATACACACCAACCACTTTGAACTCTCTAGACTAAATAGAGATTACGAACCATTCATAAACAAAGATATAATGTGACCAGACACGTTCTGCCAGGGCAGCAGTATATTTATTGTTTCCTCTCGCTCGAAATGGATTATTCAAAATAATTCTTTTATCACGTCATGTCAAACATTTACGTTTCAGGTCTGAGTAATTACAAATATACGTACACGCATACATGCCAAATTCATACAGTGCTTACGTCGTAATTTATTGTTAAAATACAGGTAATAGTGGTTTATTTGTATTAGAAGAATTATTTGAGCTAAAAATATGGGGTTTTCATGGTTATGTTAGATACATTACTCTCTACCTTCCACATGGATCAGTTTCGGCAAAATTTGAATTTTTGTCTTAGCGCGAATAGTATGTCATACAGATTGATTAGGTTGGCGCTCCTCACACACCACTTAGTGGGAATGCAATACGACAACACCGCAGATCTCCGATTGGTTGCTCACCTAGGACAAACACCTCCCCATTTGAAACACATAATAGGAAGTCTATTCTAATGTATTTTCCTGTTCACAGCGGTGGTTGATAGAAACTGTTAAAGTGGCGATGATCTGGTGAACTGTAATGAAATGGGAATTAAAAATGGAAAAGAAATAGTGCATGAATTATCATCAGTAGTAGTAGTAATGATGACGATGATAATAATAATATTAATAATAATAACAATAATAATAATAAAAATAATAATAATAAATTTGTGACCAACATTCACGATACCATACGAAATGATCCATTAAAGGTATGTTGATCATCTGGTGTTGCAAGTACTTCGATAGACTGTGTCCACTGCATCTTATACAACATTTTATGCATGAGAGTTTCCCTCTATGGATGTCATTGTTTCTTAGTGAACCTTCATCACTGCACACAGAGATGATGGAACAGGTTAAAGAATGGGTGACAACAATTGCAAGTGCACCATTGACATCAAAAGCAATTTCAAATGTAGGAAAGGTCATGGCCGCAATTTTCTGATATTCTCATTATGTGATGCTCATAAGGGTGGATCCATCACCGGGAAATATTAGCTTTTACTGCTGGATAAATTATTAGAGGATGTTCAGTAGGTTTCACTGCAATGTGCACCCTCACACATTCGCTGCGAAAGTATTTATTTTCACTTGACTTCACTTGCTGTGTCTTCATTTTTATCACATTCGCCTGTTCACGTCAAAAGATGGGGTTGAGTTGAGACAGGCAGTTCTACAGTGGGCAAACGTACAAAAAAATTGAAAAATTGTTGGACACTGATGGAAAGGTAGAAAAAAGGAAATATTTCACTTAAATATGTATTTTCTTGGGAAGGTGAAAAGTATTAGTGACCACACTTACAGATTGTGAATAGTATGACTAGTGGGGCTATAACAAAACTTTACCGAACCACTTAAACCATTTTGAATCAGCAAGAGGAGAATGAGAATGGGCTAAACAAATCTCAGCTCTGTCTAGGGAATGGTTATCCATTCAGCAGTGCTGTAGATAAGCTCATTTAATACTATCAATGAAATAGTCGGTCACAATCTGTGCTGTATCACATAATCCGCTAATGTATACTATCCTATCACTATTACAGAATATCAAAATTATTACTGAATAGTTGCCATAGTAGCTTAAGGAACCATATACTAGTTACAGCGAATTATTGTGTTTCAGAGATTCTTTAACAACATAAACGATGTGCTACCGATTCTTAATATATGATACAATTTTTAACATTTCATCTATGGTATTGTGCACCCATAAGACGAATATAGAAATCATCTGTTAAACATTTACATTTACGTTTGATATATAGCCATGAAAATAAATTATAGTGGCTAGAGAAAATTGTATAATTAAACATATTTGTTCTCTTAAAATTCACTGCTGGCGTTCCTTGTGATTTTCTTGAGAAATAACGGTGGTATCCTGCGACAGTTTAACTAACCTCTATTTCTGTCCAATGTACTTCATAAAGTCTCTTTAGTTAACTCGTGTGCACGTCGGCCGACTCCTTTGACGAACCCTTATAATCGTTTTATAACCCCGGCCCTCATTCTCCCAGACCGTTCTGCAAGGTTGCCACCTTTCTCAATACGCCATGGGTATCGTACGAGGTTTCGTCTAAATAAATTATCTTATGTCCATGACTGCGAAACTTCCTTAGTTTCGACATACATATAGTACTGCGAAACTTCCTTAGTTTTGACAAATATATATATAACTGGATTCCATAATAACCCTTATCTGATTCAAAGTGCGGTATTAGAAACCCAGCTCCTTTAGGAGACCGCGCAAAGTGCAGTGCCCAAAAGGAAAATCACAAATTTCTTGCAAATGTGCAACCAATTCGTCTAAGGTGTGCGCTCTCCCTTTTGCATGGAATCCACAAATTTCTCGGCAAATTAAATCGCATGTGAAATTATCTACTTTAGAGAAACGTTTCCTTTTGTTTTCACACTGGATCAGCGTCTTTGGTATTCCTTTCGTCACAATATTTCTCACTGTGTTTCTGTGAATACCCAGAATTTATCATCAGTTCATTGCATGACCCCTTACCAAGATTATTTTTCAGCACATATTTATATGTTTTCAAAACAAGCGCTTGAATTTGCTTACAAACAGTTCCCGTTATAACTTTGTTTTTTGAGGCTTTTCCAGTAATATAACTCGGCCCAGTTATTCACACTATTGTCGTCACTTTATTTTCACTTGACTGAAAGTTATCTACTACTTCATTTGTATTTACCACTGCATTTCCGTCCCACGGTCTCCACATCGTGACACACAACGAATTTCTGCACGTAATGAAACAGATCAACTGGAAGTTGGAACTTTGGCAACTGAGACTCCACGTGGAGTAAACATACGACTGTCATTTAAAGAAAATCAGGGTTGCTATTGGTCCTCAACGACAGTGTTCCATTTCTGAAGTGTGGAGATAGATTTATGACGGTCATTAGTGGGCGGGAGGGTCAGGTTCCTTTGAGTTCGAACTGCACACTCATTGACTAGACAGACTTTAATCGTATTACAACCCCGGTTCTCCTTCTCCCAGACTGTTCTGCAAGGTTGCCACCTTTTTCAATACGTCATGGGTATCGTACGAGGTTTCGTCTAAATAAATTATCTTATGTCCATTACTGCGAAACTTCCTTAGTTTTGGCATATATATATATATATACACACACACATATATCGCCAAGCTACAATTCTACTGGGTTCCATAATAACCCTTAACTTATTCAAAGTGCGTTATTTGAAACCCAGCTCCTTTAGGAGACCGCGCAAGATGTAGTGCCCATAAGGAAAATCACAAATTTCTTGCAAATGTGCAAGCAATTCATCTAAGGTTGGCGCTCTCCCTTTTGCATGGAATCTATAAATTTATCGGCGAATTAAATCGCATGTGAAATTATCTACTTTAGAGAAACGTTTCCTTTTGTTTTCACACTTGATCAGCGTCTTTGGTATTCCTTTCGTCACAATATTTCTTACTGTATTTCTGTGAATACCCGAATTTATCATCAGGTCCATTGCACGACCCCTTACCAAGATTATTTGTCAGCACATATTTATATGTGTTCGAAACAAGCGCTTGAATTTGCTTAGAAAGGGTTCCCGTCATAATTTTGTTTTTTGAGGCTTTTCCAGTAACATAACTTGGCCCAGTTATTCACACTATTGTCACCACTTTGATTATTTTCACTTGACTGAAAGTTATCTACTACTTCATTTGTATTCACCACTGCATTTACCTCCCACGATCTCCACATCGTGACACACAACGAATTTCTGAACGTAATGAAACAGATCAACTGGAAGTTGGAACTTTGGCAAATGAGACTCCACGTGGAGTAAACATGCGACTGTCATTTCAAGAAAATCAGGGCTGCTATTGGAGCTCAACGACAGTGTTCCATTTCTGAAGTGTGGAGATAGATTTATGACGGTCATTAGTGGGCGGGAGGGCCAGGTTCCTTTGAGTCCGAACTGCACACGCGTTGACTAGACAGACTTTACCTTTATGTCTCTTAAATATAGAGCCAGCTAAAACATTCAGTTATTTTGTCAATAAGACATATCTTTCTGAGGTAGTCTAGAGAATCGGTTTATGTCTTTGAATGTTGAGAGTGAATTTCATCTTCTCCAGAACTGCAGATCAATAGATATGCTGATTTTTTTTTCGAAGCGTTCATTATCGTCATGTATCCAGATGCTCACAATTACTCAAGGTTCTCTACACGTTAAACATCGCGCAATCCCTTATAATTTATTAAAAACATTCTTATTAACCTTTCGTTACTCAAGAAAAAACTTCTATTAGAAATAATCTGGGGCTGAGCAATGTAGAGTTGGTTGGTTACATGCACCACCATTCACATATTTTAATTTGTTTTATTTTACTAATAATCCCATGTAAAAGACCTCATGTGTTCTACTCACATGCCTCTCTCTACTCTTGTACGAATTATTACCACGCTTATTTCTCTATCTGCCTCCGAGCGGAATGGCTCAGACGGTTGCATCTGTGGCCCGCATTCGGAAAGAAAGTCCGGGTTCGATTCCCATAGCCGGCCTGGGTCGTCAAGTGAATGATGGGTAGTTTAATGACATCCCCCGAATTTCCCGTCTCTCAATTTCATGTCAATTATCATTTCATATCATCTCTCGCCTGGTGGTCTCTTTCAGGGTAGAAGTGCCGCAGGGTGACTGCGGTGTATGGCAGGATGACATGCCGGTTGTACTGGCCTTCTGGGGGCGTTTCCAACTGGTAAATTGTAGGGACCTCGACCTCTGCACTGTCGTATCTCCTTAGGACGCCACCCTCTGCCGCATAAAGCCTACTGTATTCCCGTATTTGCCCGGAAGTAAGTGAAAAGTAACATTTAGATAACTGTTGTAGACATTTATATCAAATAACATGAAATAGGTAGATGTTGTTGTTGTTGTTGTAATTTACGTCCTCCAACGTTAAGTCATATCGGACGGTGAATGAATTGGGTGAAATGATGCTCAAATGAGCCCAGGGTCCATGGAGCTTATAACTACTCGACATTCACCTTGAAGGTTAAGGGAAAACCCCGGGTATAAACCTTATCCAGGTAACTCACCCTGACCTAGACTCGAACTTGGGACCTCTTGAACGTAAGGCAGACACGCTACCATCTACGCTACCGAAGGGGGCGAAGCAGATAGAGGAATAACTGTTTGTAAGGATAGTTTGAATGGGAATAAACAAAATTATCTGAGTACACACTGGAATTTTTTTTACTTTACTTTATATTTTCTGGCCATACATAGAGAATAGAATTTTAAAGGCATATCATTGCAACCAGCGCTTTAAAGATCTGAATATAGCTTAAATTTATTCGCATGTTTTCTCTACACCTAAAAGAAAATTAGCAGTGGAGTTATTTCTGAATGCGGATAGGAATAAACGTTCTAAGAATAGTTTGCACAAGAGCGAATAGATGATGATGATGATGATGATGATGATGATGATGATGATGATGATGATGATATATAAGGGCGCTCAACTACGGCGGTCATCAGCGCCCTTTAAAAAACTAGTCATGGCAAAAGCCAGATATAAAACTTTCTAAAAACTATACAAGTGCAACAAAACCTATTAATAATACACGTACAGGATAATTGAGTGCACATAGGAGGTTTTTTTTTCATCACTGGAGCCCGGATTTTAATGAAACGTCATCTTTTTTCTTAGTAGTCACAGACGATGCTTATTGGAAATAAGTGCATTCTGGATCAAATACGTTATATATAGTTTTTATAGGTCATCAAAATGCATCTTTTCCACATTTTTATAATAAGGTCATTTTTCAACATTTAGATTCATTTTCTTTCTTTTTGACGAATTCATAGGACATTTTCATCTGTAACCCGCATTCGGGAGTACCGGGTTAGATTCCCAATGCGGACCTATCCAGATCCATGGGCTTTTGGGGGGGGGGGTTAAAATTATTTGCAATTGAATGTTCATTTATATCATTTTTTATGAAATAGTAACTTTGTAAGTGTGGTAAACTTGCAATTAACACAGGTCAACGTCCTAACAGTGCTGGCGAATTTATGACGCCTCAATTCGAGGAATCGCCGATTACATCATGCAATACATGGATTGCATCAGTCAGGACTTCAGGGGGCTAGAAGTGTCGCAGTAAGGAGAGTAGTTTGTGGGGTGTGTAAATTGTTGTGTTGTGGTATTGAAATGCCGAAACAAAAACAGTCAACTGCGTCCCGTTTGAAACAGTGTTTCAGAGTCTGGCGGAAACATATTCTCTACTGATGGAACTGTATTGTTCTGTAAAGTGTGCGAAATTAAAGTCGCTGCAAACAAACGGTTCACCGTACATGTTGGACGCCAAAAACATTTGCGAGCTCTTTTAAATGCGAAAAAAAAAAGGACAAGCGTCTCAGTTACTGTTAAAAGAAACGGCTTCGACGTCAAGTAACAAGTCATCTTACTTTTATAAAGAACTATGTGAAGTGTTTGTTAGTGCAAATATTCCGCTAGGAAAATTAAGTAATTCCAAATTACGATATTTTTTTGAGCGACACACTAGTCATTCAATTCCAGATGAATCAACTTTGCGTAAAAGTTACGTACAAAAATGTTATGAAGACACATGTGAATGGGAAAAAGCTTCATATATCAGTTGATGAGACAAGCGATTTAGAGGTGCGTTAAGTAGCCGAAAGCTGTTAACCACTGTCAGATATGCAAACTGTTCGATAAATCCATGTGTTTATTGTGGCTTAGTGGAATGCAGCATGACAACGTGCTTCTCTTTCTAACAGACGCGGCGCCCTACATGTTAAAGGCGGCAAAATCGATCCAGTTATTATACAATAAGATGGTGCATGTTACGTGTTTGGCCCATGCTTTCCATCGAATTGTGGAATACGTCAGATCAACAGTAATTTTCACAGTAAACAAAATATTTCTGAAAGCGCCAACCCGAACTATGTATTTCAAACAAAAATCCCCTAATATAGCTTTGCCCCCGGCAGCAATTTTAACACGTTGGGGTACATGGTTAACTGCAAGTATGTACCACTGTGACGATTTTCAAATAGTGAGAGAAGTGGTGAATAGTTTTGATAGGGTAGATTCTAAGGCATTTGAGAGCGCACAGGATCTGTTTTCTGATACTCAAATCCAAGGTAAATTAGCTTTCATTAAATAAAAATTTGCATTTTTGACGGATACCATAACCCACCTTGAAGAACGGGGCATGACATTGGATAAGTCGATTGAGTTAGTATTGTGGAAGAGGGGATACAAAATGTAAAAGGTGAGACTGGGGACAAAATTAGACAGATACTAAAATCTGTGTTAAAAATAAAGAATACCAGTTTGTCAGATTGCCGATATCTTGTCAGGAGAAAACTTCGGAACTGATATTTTTTAACAGGATTTAAAAGGCAGTGACATAGTGTTTTTGAAATATGCATCTATAACATCTGTGGAAATGGAGAGAATTTTCTCAGAGTATAAAATGGTTTTAACTGACAACCGCCGTTCCTTTACTTTTGATAACTTGAAGATGACCATGGTGGTGTACTGCAACGCTAAGTTTTGGCTAATGAGTATAGTAACTTATTTTTTCATATTATATAAAATTGAAAATGACCAGATGAATTTTTAATTTATTTATTATTTAGTAGCAATAGCTGCATTATTTACTAAGAAAGTTAAATTTAAAATGTAGCTATGCGAACCATATATTCATTATTTGTCTGTGGTAGTTATCAATTTATTATTATGAAAGAAATTGTTAATTTATGTTAGGTAATTTTTTATATTTTATGTGCATTTTTTATATTTTAAGGGCATTTTATAGCTCATTTTTAGAGAATTTTTAGGTCAACAACTTCCGGGCCATACTTATCAGATACAGGAAATAGAAGGCTTCATTGGAATATTTGTTGAAGAATATGTAGAGAAAGACATGTGAATGTAAAATGTAAGGTGTTTTAATTTTGTATTATTTTAAGAAATGCAAATAGAACGGAATTTCAAAATTGCTGAATAGGACCACTTCTTTAAAAAGTTTACTATTGCTTGAGTGATAAGTATGAATTATTTTATTCCTATTGTACTTAGAAACATTAAGAAAAACCACTCCTACAATTTTCTCTCGATTAATGGGAAGTAAATAGAATACAGGAGTAAACAATTGTGTGAATGCAGTACTTCATATTTAAATGCTTTTGGAGACGGGGGGGGGGGGGTTTAACGGATATGAAACTCGTGCAACCTGTGAAATCTCGGCATCAATTTTTTGGGTGGTCTAGAAGGTAGATGTGAGGGTGGCAGAGAAAGTTAAAATTCCTTAATGTTACAATGTGAGAAAAAAATGAATTTCAATCGCTAGTTAACTCTGAGGACATTCCACAATTCCTTCAATCACAATAATCAACTGATAAACTGAATGCCGAAGGAAATAGGTTGAATATGGCAAGTATTTCGCTAATTCTTAATACCGTTCTGTATCAGAACTCTTGATACCGTCACTTATTTCCAGATGTTATACTTGCACTGGTTTGCATCTGTTGCCATTTATCAGAACCACAAACATTGTTCAATAACTCTCCTGAGTATGTTTTCTGTGTTTATAATGAAGTATGGAAATACAATTTAATTATTAAACGAAACAGAAACCGTCCGCAGTATTGTTTTCAATAAAAACCTAGTGCTCAGACACTTTACATTTAGAGTTATATATACTGTGATAAGGTTATTTGTAGCATGTAGTTTAACTCCAAGGGAATACACACTATGCGGTTTCATTTGCGAGATGAAAGTGATGCTGCTGAAGTATAGCCACATCTGTCTTGAGAATGGTCAGGATGATAGTCTTAAAGAATTTGTGAAAAATTAAGTTACAGAATGTATACCTACCTGATACACCATTGGTTATATTTTTAAAAAATCCGAATGGATACACGTTTTGTAAAATGTAGATGAAATACGAAAATACTTGAATCTCGGCTTCAGAAACAGAATCGAGATCGTTGATGTTCCTAGACTTGTAGTTTTTGTCCTTCAGAAAGTGAGATAGAGTACAAGAGTAGAGAACAATGTAATGTTGTCAATATATGTTTGTAACCTTGTGTTTTTGCACCTACGACTCCCTCCCTTGACATTAAAGGAGTGTTGATTGCGGATATAAAGACCCCACGAGGTAGTTTACTACGCACTGGATGTAGTCCCGGGTGAAGGACCTGTGTGGGTTTTGTTTGATGGCGACGGCCTTGATGGGCTGCCTGCCGGCTTGGAGATATGTCGAAACACCTGCTCACTTTTTTATTTGACTCCAGCTGCTGCCTTTCCTCGTGGACCAATAAGCCGCCCCTCCTAAGGTAGGGGTTTCTATTTGCCCGAGTATCCCCAAACATGACCACCTGACGACCGGTGGGAACGACAGATGCGAGCTCACAATCGGGTAACCTCTGATTGCTAACTTTCCAGCTTAGTGGTTTCTCAGTGCACTGATCCTGATAAATGGTTCAAATTGATACTACTAAAAGCTTTTCACTACTACCCAGTGAATTTTGTTTTAATAATTTAATTGACTCCGTACAGAAGAATTGGGGTTGGTGCAATACCTAACTAAAATATATTGTAACCGCAGTATCAGGCAGCGATTAGGAGGTGGCCAATTAATAGAAATCAGATAATTAAAAAAAGAATACAAGTTAATAAAATGCTTTGCTAAACTAATATAAAAATATTGTTATAATAATATGAAATTAGAATGGATAGAGTAATGATTAAGATAGCAGTTGAGTTAAAGAATAAGAAGGGAAGAGTATAATTTAACATAGCATACATACTAGCATCCAGGCAAGGAAAACAAAATATTCTTGTAAAAATCTGCACATTTCGGAGAGAGAGGAAGGAAGGACCGTTACCTTCTTTGTGCTAGTAAAAGTTCAATGTCTGAGAACTATAGTATACTTCCAGCCAGGAATGCTTTGGGACAAAGGGCTTTCAAAATGCAGCTGAGCATAAACGCTAAAGAGATTTGCTTCGCTAATTTGATAACGCCCGCCTCCGTAGCGCAGATAGTAGCCTGTCGGCCTCACGCCCGTCTCGGTAGCGTAGATGGTAGCGTGTCTGCCTCACGTTCAAGAGGTCCCGAGTTCGAATCTCGGTTAGGGTGAGTTACCTGGATAGGGATTTTTGGGGTTTTCCCTTATCCTGGTAGACAAATGTCAGGTAACTAAGCTCCATGGTCCCCGGACTTATTTGAGCATCATTTCACCCATTTCATTCATCGTCCGATATGACTTAACGTTGGAGGACGTAAATTACAAAAAAGAAGAAGAAGATAACGATGTAAACCGTTACAATCAACTCAGGGTAGGCGTTCCCCAACTCAGGGTAGGCTGAACGTCAATGTGTTAGACGAGTTTTGCAAACCAATGCGAGAATTCGAAATAAATGAGAAACCAATAATAATGTAACATTTGAGAAGGGTGAGCTAGTTTGGTCATGTGCTAAAGTTAGAGGGGGGGGGGCAGAATAAGGTTTGAACTGAATCGTGAAGTAAGAAAAATTTACTTAAAAGGTGATACTACGACAGGAAGGTGTTCATGTGCATTAAGAAGAGAAGCGAAGATTTATAAGTCTGAAATGTAGGGAAGTTAAGAATAGCGCAACCAGCGTAAGTGAAAGCAGCATTAGAAGTTTATTAGACCAAAGTAGTCGCCGTATAAAGAAGAAATAGAAATCGCGCGGAAGTAACTTTAAACAAGTAATCCAGGGTTTCAAGTAAAATTGAATTTATGTTAGGAATTTTACTAACAGGTGGTCACCGATCCAAGTCGATAAGCAAACTTAGTAGGAATTAAACCAAATAATTCTGCAACAAACAAAGTGTTATTAATACGACTGGGTAGCCAACAACCACCAAAACCCATTTCCGATAGCCATTCACCTGAGGATAAGAGAACTCATAGCTCCAATTAGAACCCAATCAATTTAACACTGGTATGCGGGTTTGCCGCAAGCTACTACACAGTGAATTTTGTTTTAGTAATTTTCTTGGGTCTATACAGAAAAATTGGAGTTGGTGCGATACCGAACTAAAATATATTGAGCCTAAAATTCCAATCCAATACACCAGGGGAGAGATGACTGGCATTAATGAAGCTCTCAAGTTTCACACTGAATTGTTTCTGAGTTGCAAATAATTTATAAGGAAGCCACATTTATAAAGAATATCATCAAACGTGGGGAGATAGTTCTAATTCGTATATTATTGTTGGATGCATTTAACAGCATAAGGTGTTTTAGTTTCATCTCTTTGATGTGATATCGTTTGAAACCTAAGTAGCTCTCCAGAAATTCAGAGTCAGAAAAATTATTAAGAACACAGATTTCGAAACTAACTGTCACAGTTTAAGAATTACAAGGTGGTGTTTTTTTTTATTTTTTTATTTTTAAGGTTGGATGACTCCATCAGCATTTTCTTCTTAGGGAAAGAATTTTTATGTGTTACACCATCCTGCTTTCTACAGAAATCGTTTACATACGTGTTATTTTTAAACTTTCCTTTTGAGGTTCCTTTCCTTGTACAAATAATATCTAAATTGCCTCCTAGTAGAGATGTCCTTAAAGTAAATTTACTATATATACTTTTCATACAAAATATAGATTTCACAATTGTACTTAAGCGAGTTTGTTTAATCGGAAAAATACGCACACAAAGCCTACAATAAACAATAATAAGTATATATTCAATGTATGCATGTAAAACCTTGTGAACTGTGCTCTTTCGAGTTATTTTAGAAATATCATTACTCAAGTTTTCCACAAATTTCCTCAAATTACAGGCCAAAAGTTAAGCACGATTTTCAAAGGAAACAAACAAAAAGGGGACATTTCTCCAAAAATATAAATATATAGGTAGTGCTCCCATCAGTACGCCCGATATCTATATTGCACCATATATATATGGCTATGTAGTTTTGAACAGATTATCTCGAAATTCTTCGCCTAGCTTGTTTGAAATATTTCTGTAAGACCCTTAGTATTTATTGCACTATTGTTTTCAAGTTATGGTATCTAAACAGAGAAAGCAGAAATTTTAGGCAGACAGAATATTGTCGCGAACCCATTATTTACGATAGCGCGCCGCAGAGGGAAAAGGGACAGGTGGTGCCGGGTGGAGATAAAGAGCTTGCCTAAGCAGATAAACATAACGCAGAGCTAAAAGTCATGCCAAACAAATAAAGAGATACATGGAACATTCTAATCCTTGTTTCACGTAAGCTTGCCCCGTATCTCTTAACGGTCACGTGACCTTATCACCTCTCAATGGCTGCTATTGTAGTATAGACTGTTGTGCGGTAAAAATTAGTTCGTTATTTAACATGGTGATATATCGTTATATGTTGGAAGAGAATTGTCAAATTTATATTTTCGTAACTGTTTTAATTAAATATATCACGCAACAGAGTTGATTTATCTGAAATACATGTTAATTCTTAAATGAAGTAAAGAGGAGGTTCCTTTGTTCTCAAGCACATGGCACGATAGCACGTGATTTAGCGGTAGTGATGTCATATTTGTTTATATGATTTTCATCACTGACCTTGTTTTGAACTGGATTACTCATTAATCGCCATTCGAAGGTGTGTTGTGCCGAGTGCGAGAGCTAAATTATTTTACTGATCGTTTATTGTGCGTGTACTTATTATATGTATAATGGCAGAGTCTACCGCCAGTTGTTCGCTGAAGTATCGCAAGGGAAACCCTTTACAAACCTTCGAAAAAAGAATTGTGGTGTATGCACAGAGAAGAATCCGTCTTAGTAAGAGAAGTCGAACAGCTGTGCTCTGAACTTACAGGTGTGTTAGATGCGTAGGAACATCGCGACATGAAATTGAGACAACAGAAGAACTTACCACTCCAGGGGCGATATTGCTGTGTGGCGAAGACGTTATTTAAGGACAATCAGACTGTACCGGGATCCAAATCGCAAAATATACTACCTTGACGAGACTTGGGTGAATGAAGGATACACAAGTATGGCGTGACACGACTTTTAAGACTGAAAGAAAAGTATTTTTGCAAGGTATATGTGCTGGTTTAAAAAAAAAAACCAGTGGAAAAGGCCGAAGACCTTTTGTTATAAACTTGTTTCAGTTTCATTCCTCATTCATTCAGTTTCAACTTGCTCAGTTTCATTATAAACTTGTATTTTTGCATGCCTTCGTATTCTTATTTGTATGATTTTATCTATCTTCCTGACAATTATTATGACGTCTACTGCAGTTTTAAATGTGACGGGAAGGCACCGCCTATGGCGCGAAAGCATTAGCCAATTAGGACGAGGGGGAAGGTAGTTGTACGCGGAGTGATACATGTCAGCGGGGCAAGGTTATATGAAACAGAGATTAGTGATATCTTGATTGTCTTACAGTATATTCGATTTCTTGTTTGTTAGAGACTATTCGCGAAATATCTACCAATATGAGCCGTGATATATATAAGGAAGCTGCGACTCGCCAAGGGACAGTTGTAAAGACAGACGTAAACAGGAATTGTAACAAGAGTTGTAAACAGTGGAAGTTGAGTAAGCTGGTTGCTGTGGTCAACGTTCTTGGTAGATTGTAATTGCTTATGTGACGTCATTCTGCCACTGTGAGGATTGTGCAAAGTGTATTTCTACGGAAATAAAGAACATTTTGAATTTCTGCAACTCGGACTTCTAATTTTACGAACCCACAAAGTCACAATATTAATAAAAATATTAGTTTGTAGTTCCGAGATATTCCAATTAATATACATGTTAAAATTTTGGAACATTGCGGTACGCTTATGAATTAAATTTGAAGTTATATGCTGAAACACTAGGGTTAACAATTTAACTTGGCGTCCAGTAGAATCATTTATCAATTTTTTAACGCACGCTTTGTCGGACACACCAAAAAGCAGTCATTATGAAAACTCTTACTGGCAAAATACAGATCCCATTGAGACCCATGGAGAATCATCATGCCAACTTTAAGAGGGCTTTGAACAAAAAATTTGAGCAGAAAATAAGAAGTATAAGCCAGTATTGTTTTTATGTTAAAACAACAATTAACTTTATCATTGTTTTTACCACTCTAATTTGGTACTCCAAGTTTGTTTCTGAACAGACTTTTCGATTTTGAGTTATGCTATTCACAGCACACACAAACGTGCGGAACTTTGTATAGGGTGGAATGCAATACTTGCTCAGCTTACTGAAAGTGCGTAGCAGAGTAACTGAAACAGAAATATATATTTGGCAACATCGAAGTGAGAATATTCTTAGGATATTTAAAAGTATATGATGAAAATGAAAACATTTTGCCCCAACATTCCCAGTTACTAAGGAACCATGGGCCCGCAGACACTACTGCAATGTTGTTAGATGCTGCGAGGAAAATTTCAGTGTCAATATTTTTCAAATAAATAAATCAGAAGTACACCTTTGTTCACAAGAGAATACTACTCAACGTGCATCGGTAACTGACAAGATTTTTCTGACAATATCTCGATTCATTGTTTTTGGATGCGATTACGTTTCCTGGAGATTTTGATTCTACTTTTAATAATAGGTTTACCCAGTTTCGTCTGTGGCCCGAATTCGGGAGGCCCAGGTTCGATTCCCATAGCCGGTCCTACCTGACCCATGGTTTTTTTTTTTCTGGGGTTTTACTGGGTCTCGGTCGGCGAACTTCCTGTCCCTCCAGTTCATCTCCATTATCATTTCACATCATCTCTTTACTGGTATCTCTTTCAAGGTAGAAATGTTGGCGGGTGTCTCGGTGCTGCATGGCAGGATAATATGTTGCTGTTCAAACACCTCCTCCGGTAAGACGGTATCGGTTTCCGAGCCGGCCAATGGGCCATTTGGGGACCGAGGAGGGTGGGATGTTGGTTTTACTGGCCTGTCGGAGAGTTTCCAACTGGTCAATAGTAGAGACCCTGCCCTGTGCACTGTCGTATATTCTTGGCTGCCCTCTGTCTTCTCTCGCCTCGTCCTTCCTTCCGAGGATGTCCCACTTGGGGCATAGGTATAATAGATCAAGTCTGCTAGACGTACCGAATCCCTTCCGTAAGTTTCTATTGTACTAAGAACTTATTGTTTACAGATGAATGTTCAAAATGAGCACGACATCTTCATCTAATATTGTTACGATCAAAAGTTCATACATAGGAGACACTGGCCCGGTTCAAGCTGCTGGATTCAGGCAGCTTTGAGAATATATCAATAAATTATTGTCCGTATCTTTTATATTTACCAATATAGTATTTATATTACACGTATTTGTTATATTTATTTATTTACTAATAACTGCTGTATGCAGCACGCACGCAAACGCTTCGGCAGACTCATCCAGTATTTCTGATTCGGCTTAAGTCTCCTCCCAATTTTGTTCTTAATAGTTTCATTTATATAGTCCCCTTTAATTTCTTTGGCCGTATCGGGGGCTTCAACTCGAGAAAAATCTGTACACTGTGTTGAGTTTGTGAACGCTTGTGTTTATAATTTTTTATATTAAAAGCACTCGGGAATAGTATTTATGTATGAAGAGAGCTGCAAAGTATTGAATGACCCTGGTGCTTCCACCTAAAGATCTTTGGTGCCAACCTTATCTCCTACTAGAGGTTTTGTTAAGTAAACACTGAAAGAATACCCGGGCTGTAAAGCTCCACACCAAAGGGTGGGATCTCATCCGGAACATTCTGTGGTTGAGAACCACACCTGCATTGCTTTAGCCACTTGCCCAGAGCACTACGGCACGGATCAAAACACATTTGCTCCCAAATGCATCCTTCAGACTCTATGGAGGATACGAAATTATTCTGTAAAAGAATGAGAAATTGAATCCAGGATCTCTGTGTTGAGAAGCAAGAACGGCGAGCACTTGACCACATAGAAAGTTCCTAAAAGATTGGCTTGTGAGACAAAAGTAAGTCTACATAAGTATGTAAACAAAGCTATTTTTTATTTCTAACCTATAGATATTTTAAGTTAATTAGCGGCTGCTACACAGAGCTGTAGAGATAAGAATCGGGAAATTCCGTTTGCAAAGTTTGCACCGCCCTAAGCGATTGGAGATCCCGTTCATGTAGCAAACAACATGCGTGTTACCTGTCAGGGATTTTAATGAGCGGAGAGTACTAAAAAGCTACAGATGATGTTATCTTCTCTTAATATAAGGTCTACATAGATTAAATCTTATTCCAAATGTAAATAGAAAAAATATTTTCTTAAGGCTGCTATTAAACTCACGTGTTTCTTCAGAGCATTGCAACGTAATGTTGGAACATTTGTAAAGGCAAAACTATAACGCAACACATTCTCGCTTATAAATATGAGCTATCAGATACGTAGAGCAGTTGCTCCTAGCTCCTGGTGCTTGCCAGAAGCCAGGCTCAGATTTAAAGACAGGTGTAGAAAGATAAATTAAGTATATTTTGTAACGTTGTTTTGTTACGTAATTGGATTTGGAACGAGTTCCTTAAAACCAAGCTGTTTTATAATACACAAGATGTGAATGAAGTGATGTAACTAGAAGTAGCTGAAGTTGAAACATGAGTACTGACCAACTACAGATTTTCAAATTGAAAACAGAGGAATTAATTTTAGGAAGCGACCTTTCTATCAAGTTCTGGGTGTTAAATCAGCGCTGTTTTTCCAGCAAGCTCTTTCATCTTTGAACGTTTCTTCTTTCACATGTACAAGGGCTGTTCAATAAAGAATGACTACATTTTTTTTGACAACGTACCTTCATTTATCCTTATAATTTTGGTGGCCCTTCTCAAAATAGTCTCTCCTGAATGCGATGCACTTGTCCCAGCGTTTCTGCCAGTCTTCAAAGATATGTTGGAAACCATTTTTGAGAGATCCTTCAAAATCGACTCCACAGCCTTCACCACTGCTTCTGATGATGAGTAATGGCTCCCACGAAGGTGTTTCTTCAAGTTAGGGAATAAAAAAATCACATGGGACTAAATCCGGACTATATGGAGGGTGAGGGATGCAGTTCACGTTGATTTTTGCAAGATATCCAGCAACCACATTGGCAATATGCGGCCGCGCATTATCGTGATGCAGCATCCAGTCTGCTTCACGGAAATGTGGTCTTTAGCGTCTGATATGGACTTGCGATGTTTGCAGGACATCCCTGTAGTATTTTCCAGTTACTGATGTGTGTGCAGGTACAATATGCTGATAAACCATTCCATGAATATCAAAGAATGAGATGACTATAACTTTCCCAGCAGAAACAATTACTTTTGCTTTTTTGGGGGATTGGTGATGAAGGATATTTCCACACTGAGCTTTGCTGTTTGCTCTCAGGATCAAAATGATGTAGCCAAGTTTCATCAGCGTTGATTACGTTTGAAAGAAACTCTGGATCTTCCTCTAACATCAACTTTAACTGCATGTTACCTCCATTGCAGCGGTAGGCGATACTGAACATGTCTGAATTTGCCTCGTTCTCACAGGCGGTAACCAGGAAATTACTACGGCGTGTTTGCTTCACATTAAGCTAACAGAATATAATAAGATTGAATTTTAGTGCGAAAAAATATGACCGTAAAAATTATGATCATTCTTTATTGAACAACCCTCGTATGACTAACTTTATATACTATATTACTCAGGGACACAGTCAGTTATTTTCACAAAGGCACACAAAACCACCCTCTTCTATTCTTCCCTCTTTTCCTTTGTCCTCTTCATCTCTACATACGTATTATTTCCCTTCACTGTTTCCCTTTCTCTACCCTAAATCCTTAGTTTATTCTCACCAACTTCCCTGCTAATTTACTTTCTTTCCTTTCATTCATCTTGGCCACTTTATTTTCTGAGTACACGAATATATTCGAACACTGTTTCAAACAAAATGAGTTTTTTCTATAAACACATTAAAAAGTTAATCTACAGAACTCCCAAATTTCTTTCATTACTGACTTGCGTCAAAGTAGGAAATCAATTGCGTTACATAATTTTTAAAATTTCTCTTCTTTGACTACCTTCCAGATTATTTTTGAAGAAAATGACCGACCCTTTCCAACATCCAACATAATCGGCCATCATAGTTGCATTCCAATTTCCCTGATACCTTCATAACCCCTTAATATCTTGGGAAAACTTTCCCCTGCTCTTCACTATAATGTCATGGATTTTCCGGAAATTAGTCGATATATAAATGCATAAAAGGAATTTCACATTCGTGTTACAACCCAACAATTGCCCTTGACTAGGATCTTAGGATCTCAGCGTACACGTTGTTTTATTTCTTATTCACTGACTTATAAAAAATTTAATCCTTCAAGAAGTTCCCTTTTTTGAGAACCAACAAACAATCTAGCTTTCAATTTGTCTTGCTGACGAAGGGAAAGTTCTCTGTAAGGTACTTGAAGCACGTTCCATTCTGAGGTAGAGCCCTTAAAAATTGCTTCATAAAATCCGGTTTTATATGTAGTGGTGGAACCAACATATTTTTGGAGAAGGGGTAAGCTCTAGAAGCTGCTGGTGCAGTATATTTTTAGTTCCAGGCACAATATTTCTCTGAATTGGCCAAATTCTCACACTCATTGTCTTTGTAATACCCGACTGCCCCAATCACATAGAAAGCACGGCAGTTTTGTGAAACAAGCTTGTCCTAATTGTATTGCATAACATTGAAATCAGCTGAGATGTGCCCTTTGTGTTCTTCATACTGAAGATTTGTTGAAAGTGTCTTTATGTATCATTATGTTTTCATACGTCTCTTTCATTTGAACTGTATGGAACACGTGACATACTCCCAGGTCCTTTGCTGACGGTCTAGAAAAAGTCTCATCAGAGTAGGACTATGTTCAATGCCATGCACGTACACTAACTCGTTTAAGTTATTGCAGCAAAGCAAGGGATCGTTCTGTGAGAATAAAGAAATTAGCTCTTTTCTTGTGTTTTTTGTACCATAAGCAAAGTGTTTCTAGCTTCAAAAGAATTTTACTTTTTAACCGGGAGCGAAGTAGCTCCACAGCTCAGAGCAAATACTATCACGTACGAGGTCATTAAGGTCACTCTGAGATAACCCATATGGAGAGAAGTAGCACCCAGGGTGGTAGACACCAGTATAATCTTCGGTGGCTGCATCAAATTCATTTTCAACACATCTTCTGCTGATTTCTCTGAAACAGTGGAGAAAGAGGAACGATCAGATCTGTTCCGTGCTCAATGGCTCAAATAATGCTTGGATAGATAATTTGTTTCTTACTTTTGTACTGTATCCCTGAACATTAACTTAACAGGAGGCAAGTGCCATGCACGTTTTCTTTTTCTTTGTTAACAACCTTAATCTCCCAGCACAAGTGGCAAACGGTCTTTGACACCCATGCCATCTCCTGGTAAGCAAGTTCCATTTTAAAATAAGCAGATGAAATATGTTCTCTACTTAAATACTGTATAATTCCCCCAAATGTATCAGATTGTTCACAGATCTGCGTGTTGACCTGTAATAATTGCAATCAGGCGTGAGCCTAAAACAAAGTTTTTAATAACTTTTTTAACAAACAACTAGAGAACTCTGTTCTTGATATTGTATTAATTATACATAATTATCATAAATTAGGTGATATGTAAATGGAAGCAAAATGGTGATCTGTTTTATTAATAGTGATTTGAATATACAGAATAAACATAATGTGCCGGTAATTCAAGCCTCTGAGATAAAGAACACTTTCAATTTTGAAAAAAAAAAAAAAAAGGTTAAAATTACTCTCTAACATTACTCATTATCTATTGAGGCAGCAATATATCTTTGAAGTTAAACTGTGAAAACACATCACGCGATAGGAGAAAACTGAAACAGTCCAGAAATCATTACGACAAATTTTCAATCTTTTGTAGTTCAGACTAGTGTTATTGGCCTTTTAATATTATTACCTCTGCAACATATATAGGTTGTTTCAAAACGACACCGAACGATTATAGCCGTTGCGTAGTTTATAACTTAACTAGTTCGAATTTCGGTGTCGCAGCTTCGAAGTTCTGTTAAGTATAATTTTATGCAGCATTAAATATTACATGATTTTGTGATTAGGCAGCGCAGGAACCACTGGAGTGCGAACCTCAAAAGTTGTTATTGGCACGCACCGGCCACGAAAACAAAAACATTACTCCTTGATGTTTATCAGTGACCCTAGCGTGCCTTTCAGGTAATGGGGCAAAGGGCAGTTATTTGTGAAAAAGTCTACTAATAACTCGGACAGTTACAAGGCTGCTCTTCAGTGTAAAACTACACATTCTCCTAACAGGGAGGATTTTACGCGTAGGTACTTAGCAAATCCAAGCAATATGGAGCGCCCGCTATACGAACGCCGAAATGACGGATATGATTTTTATGGATGAAAAGCTGAAGGGAGTTCAACGAACGCACGGTTAATTTGGTTTCATTAAAAATATGAATTGTAAAAATAGTTACATCAATGATATTTATTTATTTAACTTCAGAGCATTTTGTTATGATCTTAATTGTACAATACTTTCAACCACTTACTGTAAATATCAACAGCTTCCTTTTCAGCTACAAATGCTTTGTTTAGTATTATCAAACACGTGAAATAAAATGCTCGTCCACTGTATAAGACATTTAGCTTCGGTTAATTTATCTACAATTCTTTGATGTTATTTTCTGTTCTGCTTATCATTTAATGCTTCCATCCTCAACCTCGCTAACATTAACTTCCCTCTAAAAGGAATAAGATGCATATGTCCACCAGCTTATTTGCCATCATGGACTGCTATAACGGAAATTTGAAACACGTTATACTCCCATAAGCAATAATTAAGCAAGAGCTTATTTATTGCGGTTTCATAACCCACAGAAATTCTTAAGAGTAGCGAGCTACTGCGGAGTATGCCGGTATGTTTACAAACAGTTACAGCATGCGACACGACGTGTGACCTATACCTGCGAACTCCGACAGTCTGAGGCATGCGTCGTCCTATCAATGCCTAATGCACACTCATTTTGGAGCCTTTTTACGCGGATCTATTGGCGGTAAAAGTATCTATACGTGTCACAGAGAAGCTGAGCAACTACTTCTATATGTTCGTTCGGTGTCGTTTTGAAACACCATGTATAAATGTTGTGAATATATATGACGTAAGTAACAATCAATAAGGCAGGGTTAATAGAAATTAATTGTTCTTTCACACTGGCCGTGTGTAGGCTAAATTGTGGAAACGTAGAGTCAGACTGGAAAATTCAATGCCATAGCCGGGATTTGAACCACGGATCTTCTGGTTTCCGTCCAGCCGCTCTACCATTGAGCTACTATGGCCAACGTGCCGATATGCCATTAAATTCTCCAACTGACCGTATTTTCCCGGTAAACCACTTAGGAGTTCTCATAAGCACATGAGACAACTACCTTAATGGCGACTTACAACATGTAAGTACTTTAAGGCCCGGGCTTTATAGTTAACCACTATTAGGTCAATTAATGGAAATTAATTGTTCTTTCACACTGGCCGTGTGTAAGGCTAAATTGTGGAAACGTAGAGTCAGTTCGAGAATTTAATGTCATATCGGCAATTTGGCCATAGTAGCTCAATGGTAGAGCGGCTGGACGGAAACCAGAAGATCCGTGATTCAAATCCCGTCTATGGCATTGAATTTTTCAGTCTGACTACGTTTCCACAAGGCAGGGTTGTTCATCGAATGTTAAGATTTCATATATGGCACTATTTGATTTTTTCACCAGTTAATCACTTCTCAGCAAAATGTACCGTACACTCTGGTATATTGAATATCTAATTTTGCAACCACAACATACATTTACTAGAAGGTTGTCGCCGAGGTTCCCGGTAGTCTCGGTCGCGCGCATGACGATCTGTGACAGGTTGCTGTTTTATGTGGTCCACCTTGTTAGTATTCAGAGCACGAGGTAAATGGTTACTGCTTCCCCATAAGCAAGTCCTCGGACAGACTTGATTCCTAACCTACATAAGCAATCATATGCCTAACGTTGACGAACAGGACAAGTTCTCTCAACTGGTTAATCTATTGGGATAGAAAACGTTCTTGTGGATATCGACATTATCTTTGCTGCCTGCATGTTAACAATTATAGGAATTTGACCGTATCCTTACTATAAACCTACAAAGCATCTTCTTGTTCTCCTCTTTAAGTTTCAGTCTCTTTTAGCTAAAATACCTTAAGTGATAAATGAAATTTGTCGTTAACAATGACTCGCACTCGCCTAGGGTCATTAATTTCCCCATAATCATCCTAGGGATCCACTAAGTTAGCTTATTATTTTCCTCTGTTACAGAAGTGAAATCGTGATGCTAAAGAGTGGTTTTATTCTCAGATTAATATTTAAAATCTGAAACAAATTATTAATTTAAAGCCATTATTACTACAAATGAACTATATATTCTATAACAGGTGGCTCATAGCTCCGGCTGGAGAGCAAACATAGACAACCGTTCGAAAAAGAGAACGTAGGAAAGGTGCCACCAGCGCAGAGAAAATAAATAAAGACAACTGAATATGCCTTTAAATTCAGCAACTAGCATGATCTGCAGGATATAAATCTGATTCAACTGCGCAGTTGCATAGCAAAGCAGAATTATGTCAAATTCGTTAACAATTTGCTTCCATGAGGAAAATGCTAATCAGTTTGTTTTGGTGTAGCAATGCAGTAGTGAAGGGTACTTTGAAATATGCACTACTTTTGTGAGATGGAGCATCCTATGGATTAATAATTACGTTCAATATCATGGGAGAGTAGTCCAAATTAAATACATAATTTCGTAAGGTAGTAACGTGAGGAATATAAAGCTGAATATAAAAAGGTGAATAACGACTTCCCATTTGATAAAAGTATAATTATAGGAAAATACAGACAGATAAGGATATCTCCAAAATTATTCACTACACAAGAAAAGGATGTATTTGACATAATTGAATAATTTAAGAATCTCTGGCCTTTTTATGTAGTAAGACTTTTTCTTCTCTCATACTTTACCAGTTATGCAAAAGGTATCTAGAATGAAGTGAACTTCGAAGGACATTCCCTTACAATTTAAGATATACATTTCTTTAGTCATGAAAATATCTTAATCATGTGGTATTTTATTCAAAGCGTTAGAGCCATTTTTGAGAAAATCAACCTTTCCGAAAAATGTTTCGCGCAAAGGGTAACCTGGAAAGGTTAACCTTGAAAATCTACGTGTCACATCCTTGAAAGATCTACAACTTAAGCATCTAATTTGGTATTTACCCGACTTTGAGTTTCTGAGTTATACTGTTCAAACAATGACACACACACACACACACACACACACACACACACACACACACACACACACACACACACACACACACACACACACACACACACACAAGTACACTGTTTTCTAAAAATGATTTTGTATACCTATCAGAGAGTTCCAAAACATATATTTTCGGTAAAATATCCACATTTTCATGTGGATGGAATGCAGTATTTCCCTTATTTTTCATACGTAGATGAGGAAAGTAGAGATGAGCTACAATTATGTTTAAGGAGGAGGTGGTAAAGAGGTTTCGATAAAGTTTGATAAAGAACGTGATTTGTTGGAAAACAATAACTTTTCAAACATGATTGGTCATATGATATGTGCTTTGGTTCATCTGAAAAGTAGTGTAAATTATAGAGTTGAATTCCTAATAATACGGAATGTGTTGCTTCCTGCTTGTTTAGTACTGCAGAAGCAATGTTAATTGCCTTTATTGCATGTTTGCTTGTATTATTTTTACTGAAATGTTTGTCTGTTTAAAATAATGGCAGATGTATTTTAATTGTTACCATCTATAGCTTGTTTACAGCTTACCTATAGTTCGCAGGAAAGTACTATTTCACCAAACCTTTAAAGCTGAAAGTTCATCAGAATGCATGGTTTGAGGGTTTGAGTGCGTACAAAAAAGGTCCCTTTGTGTGTGTGTGTGTGTGTGTGTGTGTGTGTGTGTGTGTGTGTGTGTGTGTGTGTGTGTGTGTGTAGGTTATGCGAGCGCATTGTTGATTCTAGGCGGCGCGGGCAACGAGTTCAAAGAGACGGGCAGTGCACTGCGGAGATAAAAGCTCGCCGAAGCGGTGGGGGGAAGCATCGTCTTGATTATTTGAGAACGTTCCGGATAGTGAGTGAAAAAGGGAGCCCCCGCCTGCCACAGTCAGTCATTCGGTAATAGGACGCGTGTGCGTGAACAGCTGTGCGAGCTGTGTTTGTGGTCTATGACCTTGCAAGTTGTATTGTGTATGTGACGTAATTCTGGACTGTAATGGTTGATAAAAGTGTGTTTCTACGGAAATAAAGAGCAATTTTTAGTGTTTGTAAACTGCACTTTTAATTTCACGAAACCCACAGTCACAATATATGTGCATGTATGTGTGAGTATATTTGTGTCATAAGCAGCATAAATCAAAAACGAAAGTTGGATAAATACGAAACAGCAATTAACTTCAACATGTAACAAGTGTATACCACTAAGACTTTGAGGAAATCTCCCTGCAGCAAACTGCACTTGCCTACTGTTCGCCAGCTCAAAGAAAGCCCCTGACGGGAATGTGCTACTCTTGCACAATACGGCAAGAACAATGAGTGTGATAGAGAACGCATGCTACACAAGGAGTAGAACCATAAACAAAAAGTGCTCCCTATTCACTGAGTATGTATACTAAAACCGAGAAGATTTATTTACAAAAGTAGAAGCGTCAGAAAGTTTTTGAATGGACTTTAAATGAACTTACCTGAAGGTCATAAACGCTATCAGGCAGCGTATCGCAACAGTATCTAACCCCACTGCGCCTCATTCCCCTGGGACTTCCTTTGCCGTGGCAAAGCATAATACGGAACAGCTTTGCGTCATTTTTATTTTATAAAATGGCTTTATATATTTTATTTAAAATACTTACGAATATTGGTTTATTACTTTATTCCTTGTATAATTACATATGGTACTACTGGCCACTAAAGAGTAATGATATATGCAACAAAATTAATTACAAAGGAAATTAATTTGAGAAAGAATCGCTCCAGACCAAACTTTAGACTATCTCTTCGGCATTATAAAACCAAGAAAAGGATTTTTTCACTTTGTAACAGGATATGGCCCATATAATGTATACTTGAAAAGAATAGGGAAGAAGAACTCAAAGTTATGTGAGCAATGTAACTGTTTAGATTCGCCTGAACAGGTTATTTTTTAGCGCAATAAATATAGTGAACCAGTAGAAGACGGTCGAAAGAAATTTCAAGGAAAATGTTTATGGAACATACTAAGAGATGAAGAAGAGATGCATATTTAGAAAATATGTCTCAGACAATATCCACTAAGGCGTTAGAGGAACATATGACCCGCGACAAAATACATCAAGAAAGAAGTGTAGGATCGTTTCAATCTACGAGGAAAGAATATTACTTAAGAGATCGTTGGAGGGAAATGGGACCAAGAGAAACTGAAGATACAGATTACCAGACTGGAAGACTTAATTTAAGACGCACAACCGATAAAGAGAAGACGCCAATTATGGTTGTCGGAAAGAAGAGCAGAAATCATAGAAAGAAGAATCCCAGAAGAGCCAGAGATGGAGAGTATCAGAGCGAACAGATGCAACTGACTATGCAGAAGAGGAAAGATGACAATCCGGATGTCTAGAACTAGCGAACCAGCTCCATCTACTGATGTCACTCCCTTTAGGAGACGGTAGGAGGAAGCTTTGGATACCAGTTGCAGAAGAGGAAATTTTAAAATTGTAGGAAACAGTCTTTCGTAGTTTGTTATAGCAATTAAAGCTGTATTAGAAAAGTAGATTTGATTTATATTGTTGGTGTAGAAGTGTTTTAGATAGATTATATGAATCGATTTGTAAGGTTACTGGAATCCAGTAATCTGTAGGTTTAGTTAGTTCGTTAAAGTAGAAAGTAGATTATATCTGCAAAATTTGTAAATTGTTTTGTGTAATTTGATTTAAAAATTAGTAAAGTTAAAACTGAAGTTTGCATAATAAGGCCAGGTATAGATTCCAGAAACCAGGCTATTAGATATGCAGATTTTACTTTATTTTTATCCCTTCGGCATTTGTTAGTTACCTATGAATATACAGGAAAGAGGTCAGAGAGGAGGACGCTTCTAGCAGGATTTGAAACTCTGATGTCGGCTATCCATGTCGGTTTAAAGTATAAAAATGAACAACTAAGTATATACATATACGCTGTAAAGTCATCTTCATTTGGAACGAATTCTTTATAATGTATAACTGGCGAAACACGATAAATAGGCAATAACGTTTCTACATAAAATGTAGACCGTGTTAAAATATACTATTACACTACTTATGATATATGGCTTTAATAATTTCTGAAATATTCATTGCTATCTATTTTAATTTTGTAATACATCATACATATTTTGAAATATTATTTCAACATTCTCTTGTTTCTCGCGATAATGTGCAAAGAGTGTGGAATTTGAAAGCCAATCTACAACGATCGGCTTTTTAAATAATTGACTATCTCTTCAGAATTATGTAATCTCCTTTGGCTTCAAATGGGAGGCAATTTCTCCGACTTCTATTTGATTAATATAAAGTCAATAAAAGTAAGTTTGATAAAAAGTGTTTGTAGATAAAGTTATACGGATGTGAATGCAGGCACTGATATCTGTATATAATGATCTGGACTATTTATTGGATTTCTTCAATATTCTTTAGTATTATGTGTAAGATTAGCATTTCTAATATAGAGACAAAATTTTGAAAAGAATTAAAAGAAATAAACAAAGATACATTAAAATGTTGATTTGGAATTAGAAGTACTCGGCAGCGCTTTGAAGAGCTTTTCAAAGGATGATATCTCGGAGTAATTTATTTCGCTTTAACTGTTAGCTAGTATATATGGATCAGATGAGAGAAGTTCGGTCCATATGCTGGGGTTACGTCATAATAGCACAGCAGCAGTATGTCGACACCAAGTCCAAATAACGTAGTTCGAAGCCCGTCCTTGACAGTGGATTTTCAAAACCGACTGAAACTTTCCTACCTTAAATTAGGATTACTACGGAGGGGATTCGATACTGCGACCAGTCTTGATCCATTACACCTGTGTCTCAAAGTGTAGCATTCCCGGGAGGAAAGATGAGGCGAGAGAAGACAAAGGGCGGCTCTCACAAGGAACCACGGCAGTGCAAAAGGCAGGTCCCTACATTTTACTTATACGTTAATCAGGAACAAAATACAGTTGTAGGCGTGGCTTACCAAAACTGAAGACCTCTGCTTTCCCCCTCTACTGTCAGCTTAGGTTGTCTCTCCGCTCCTCATGGCATAGGTTGCACAGCACTGGTTAACATATGAAGGGGTGAGAGTCATGTGTTGCTTGGAGGAGGGGAGAAGTCTGTGCTCGCGCATGCACACACCGACTGCACTTTGTTCGCGGTCCATCTATAGATGGACACCTTGCCCGGTAGACCAGGACAACGGACATTCTCTCCTACTGTGGTTCACAAAAGGTCCTAGCAGCCGGTTCGAAAACCGGCAACCGATCTACCGGAGGAGGAAGCTATTTCCTTAGAGCATATCACCCTCCCATGCACCACCGAGACTTCTACCCTGAAAGAGACTACCAGATGAGATATAATGCGAAATGATAACAGAGATGGAATAGAGGGACAGGAAATTCGGGGAATGTAATTAACGTACCGAACATTCACCTGGTGACCCGGAAACCCCCCCGAAAAAACATGAGTCAGGTAGATCGGCCCGGGAATCGAACCCGGACCTCCCGAATGCGGGCCACAGACGAAATCGCCTGAGCCAACCCGCTCGGTTACCTTGAACTTCAGGATGACTAAAGAAAGTGATGTATGAAAACAAACAATATATGTATTTATGCATAATTTGAAGTCCTCACTGTCATTATTTTAGCATTCAATACGGACAATACAGGGGTATGATACTTGCTTACCTTGAGTGAGAATTAGCTGTACAAATCACGGAAGTTAGATCAGCACAGTGGTGTAACTGTGTGATGTCACCACAAGGAATGCTAAGTTGCCGTAAGATAGATGTTAGCGGTTTGGTAAAGGACAGGCAAGCGGTTCACGTCCATTTAAAAGTAAGATATTGATATTCTACCTAAATGGGCTTCAGAGAACTCTTCAGCTTAATGCTTTTAAGTATAAGAATGTATACAACGAATATAAATGTCTATATTTTATTTTCATATTTTTTTTATCGATTTAGGCAACAATTCTAAAATGCTGTAGCAATCACTGCTTGCTTTAAATGTTAAAATAAAATACTTAAATTTATTTTTAAGCTGTACTTTTTACTCGTATGCTTCATTATAAAAGTGATTTTTCTAATAGGACTGTTTCAGTAAGTTACAACCACAATAATCGAGAGGGAGAAGAAGGGGAAAAGAAGGGAAAGTAAATAAAATCGAGTCGTGTTCTCGTGTTATGGACTCATTTATTATGATAGTCGAATCCCGTTTTATTTCATGTTTGCGTACTAAACTAGAATGTCTTGAAGGACAGCGTGTTTATTAATCGGCGAGCAAAGTTCAATAAACAAACTATTGTAAGGTTAAAAAGTTACTAATCCAGCTGAATTAGTGGGCTAGGTTATTGTTCTTACTTGGGAGATTATGGGATCAAATTTGTTTACCAAGAATCTGCTTATTTTACACTATTTCAAAGCAATTTTTCGCCTACAGCACACGAAAATATTAATTTTCATTTTTGCATTCGTCATTTTTGATGCATATTAGGCGATGTGCTGTAGTGTGTTAGATTTATTAAATGATGTCCCAGCACTAACAGTCTTTCGCATTAAAACGTGTTTCAATACTTTACGTGTTTTCTTTTCATTGGGACTATAATGGCAATTACAACAGTAATTTTTCGTATTGCAGCTTGTCTTAGTTTAATGCCCGTTCCTAATTGCACGCGGCACCAGTCGGTGGACGCTGATGACACTTTGGTTTTACCTTTTTCTTGATATCATCATAACGTGCCTTTATCTCCCTGTTCCTCAGTTTAAAATCACTACTAATTTACTTTGTTTCTCTTATGATTCTGACCATTATTACGTTAAATAAAACTGAAATTGAATAACTTTCTTGGATTATATCTACTGATACAGTAACTTATTATGTTAATCTAGTTATTAAAAACACGTAGTTTTGTGGAAATTAATTGTTCTTTCACACTAACCGTGTGTAGGACGGCAAGTGTAGAGCCAGACTGAAAAATTCAATGCCATGGTCGGGATTTGAACCACGGATCTTCTGGTTTCCGTCCAGCCGCTCTAACCATTTGGGCTACTATGGTCAACATGTCGACATGACATTAAATTCTCCAACTGACTCGTGTTTCTCCCAGTAAACCATTTAGGAGTTCTCATAAACACATGAGACAACTACCTTAATGGTGACTTACAACATGTAAGTACTTTAAGGCCCGGGCTTTATATTTCGGACCACTATTAGGTACAATTAATGGAAATTAGTTGTTATTTCACACTAGCTGTGTGTAGGACGCACTATGAAAGTGTAGAGCCAGACTGAAAAATGCAATGCCATAGCCGGGATTTGAACCACGGATCTTCTGGTTTGAGTAAAGTGGTCGGAACTATAAAGCCCGGGCCTTAAAGTACTTAAAGCATAGTAAGTCGCCATTAAAGTAGTTGTCTCATATGTTTATGAGTGGTTTACCGGGAGAAACACGAATCAGTTGGATAATTTAATGTCATGTCGGCATGTTGGCCATAGTAGCTCAAATGGTTAGAGCGGCTGGACAGAAACCAGAAGATCCGTGGTTCAAATCCCGGCTATGGCATTGAATTTTTCAGTCTGGCCCTACAGTTTCACATAGTTTTGGTCAATATTTTATTTTCTAGCAATCTTATAACACCGAACAGTTTTACCATGTGAAATTTAGGAAGGAAACCTCCAGGCCTGAGTTTAGAGTACTTTTCTTTATTTGCAAAGTTGTGGGGACTAAGAACAACCTCGGAATAGCCTCAGTGAGGGAGGAAGATATATCGAGCTATCCATAGTATCGAGACCCCGTCATCTGTACCGTTATGCAATTGATATGTTAAAATATACATTCGGTGCACTTGAGAGAATGATAGCAGTAGGTTTAAAGAAAGCAAGTCTGTAATCTCCATGCGAGATAATAATATAGACGTTCGCTCCAGAAAGCTCTATTTGACCTGAGGCTAAAGATGTGCAATCAAGCGACAGAAGACAACGGTCTCTATGTGATGAACAATGTGAAGTACAGGAAAACTTGGTTCACAGCCTTCAGTTACGTACTGTAACGGCTCTATTCTACTCTATCGAACATGTACCGCATCTCAAATGAAAGAGTTCAGATCTATTCGAGGCAATGTGCTAAAGAAATCATAGCCACAAAATAGTGGTGTAATCCCTTAATTCAAACTCCAGAGCCCATCATTCCATACTGACAGTAAGGATTCTTGAGACTTTTAGAGATTTACTTTCCTTAAAATTGTCACGATTTGAATCAGCATCTTCTTAAACTTAAAAAGTTTTCTTCGAATTCCCTCAAAATAAACAAAACTTAATAAGAATTGCGTTTTCATTTACCCCTATATTTCCGACGGTTGTAACGACTTACATTTGTAACGATTTTATTAAAATAGTGAAGTTTGATAAAATGGTGAAGAAAACATAGTTCTTCAATTTTCTACAAAAGCTAGAAAATACCTGCTCCAGATCATTGAATTCTTTGTATACAAAATCACAAAATATAAATACAGTAAACATGTCAATTATGCCATTGAACGTGTAATTTATTTCAAAATTTCCACTTTTTTAAAAGCGTTTTGAAATTAGAAATAAATAAATAATACAGTAAAACCTAACTAAAACGGAACCCTTATGTGCTGGAAAGCTGGAAAACAGAAAAATAAATTTCGGAACGGAGCTATTTCCCATACTATTTTTCCCAATTTTCTAAAATTATATTCTATGCCAGAAAACTGCCTAACGAGGAAACAGAAATAATTCCTTTGGGAACCGTTTACCTAAATAACATGTTTAAAACGGATTACTCTATGTGTAATTGGTTACAACGTACCCATTTTAAAAAGTGAAATAATTTTTAGGGCGACATTGCTTGTACCGAAGTCTTATAAAAAATAAAGTCTTTAGCTGCAATCCTTCGAGTAAAGGGGAAAACAAACCATTAGCTCTGTCAACTCTCGTGCAACACACATGATAATAGTGCAGCTGTTTTACAGTGTGTTCATTTTCAGTTTCGTTGTTACAAGTGTTCATGTACGAGTGGAAGAAAACTGTGAACTTTAGTGATTTGTAGAAATATAGTTTGTGTGTACACAAATTCTGTAAAACGAGTTCTAAGCATAGGACATAGTCACTGTTGGAAAAAAAATAAGGATATTGAAGAACACGAAATGAACAAACGTCCAGCTGAAGAATTTACTCTGTTTTTTAAAAAGTGGGTATAACTCAGATTTATACATTTTGGACAGATAAAAATTAAAGACGAGAGGTTAAAGGGAACAGCAGGAAATGTATCACAAAATTACAAAAGGACGATATAAATTGTGCTGTGTTCGAGCGGGTTGTTAGTGCACGCCCTAAAGGATTTCCCATTTCTGGACATTACTTCAGACTCAAGTTTCAAAGACAGCAAGAAAATTAGCCAAAGACAATTTCAGAGCCCGTAATGGATGTCTCGAGAGTTTCAAACATCACCATAACATTGTTCTGGAAGCAAATGATGTTGATATGCAGACAGTTGCAGATTGGAAACGGAAAATTGAAAACAGACAAACTGCATAATAAACTACAATTATTGTATGAGGGAGGACTCAAAAGAAACCGGATTGTTGTCTAAAAAACTTTATTGATGAACATTTTTACGAAATTACTTCAGTCACCTTCAAAATACTCTCCATTACATGCGACGCATGTTGGAAGCATGTTTGGAACACTTCAAGTTTGATATTGTCCAGTGCCCTTTGCGAAGCTGATTTTACCGCCTCCACATTAGCGTTTTTTTCATTCGTGGAAATAGGAAAAGGTCGCACGGGGCTAGGTCCGGCGAATATGGAGCGTGGGGAACGACAGACCACCTCTGAGATGCCAAATAGTGGGTCACTCGTAAGGCCGTGTGTGTTGGAGCGTTGTCGTGATGCAGAAAGCAGTCATCTGATCGCCAAAGTTCCGGGCGTTTCCTCCTCACATCCTCTCGCAGACGCCTTAAAACATCCAAGTAAAAGTGCTGGTTAACAGTCTGGCTAGGGGCTACGAATTCCCGATGCACAATTCCACGAACATAAAACAAGACAATGATCATCGTCTTCACATTTGACCTTACTTGCCTTGCTTTTCTTGGTCTGGAAGAGTTAGAAGTCCTCCACTGGATTGACGCTTGCTTGGTTTCTGGGTCATACCCATAACACCAACTCTCATCCCCTGTAATGACTTTGTTCAAGAAGTTTGGGATCACGTGCAATCTCTGTTTTCAAATCCTGACACACATTCATGCGGATGGTTTTATGCTTCTGTCTGAGAAGGCGCGGAACAAATTTAGCAGCAACACGTCTCATGTGCAAATCCTCCCTCAAAATCCGCTGGCACGAGCTCCAACTGATTCCTGTCACTGCTGAAATTTGGTCGATCGTTTGGCGACGATCCTCGTTGATCTTCCGGCGGACCTCTTCAATGTTTCATCAACATGTTGATGTTCAAGGGCGTCCAGAACGAGCTTGCTCTTCAACACACATCTTCCCACGTTTAAAGCGCCCAAACCACTCGAAAACCTGTGTGCGGCTCATAGCGTCCTCCTGGAAAGCTTCCTGAAGCATTTGGTGTCTCTCCGTTGTAGGTTTTTTTCTTTTTCTTTTTTTTTTAAGCAGGAAGCAAAATTTCACACACACTCTTTGTTCTTTTTGTTGTAACGACTTCGCAGAGGTAACCCGCCAACAGTCAGAGTAACACAATACCACACTTGTACGTTCAGCTCTACACTGACGCCGTCTACACAGCTGTTTCATGAAGGTCTCTACTAACACCAACTAGCGTGAGAACCCTGCACTACGTCTATGAGTGGCAGCGCCCTCGGAGTCCGGTTTCTTTTGGGTGCCCCCGCGTATGTAAGTTGAAAATATAGTACATAATACATATCAGCCTCTTATTATTATTATTATTATTATTATTATTATTATTATTATTATTATTATTATTATTATTATTATTATTATTATTATTATTATTATTATTATTATTATTATTATTATTATTATTATTATTATTATTATTATTATTATTATTATTATTATTATTATTATTATTATTATTATTATTATTATTATTATTATTATTATTATTATTATTATTATTATTATTATTATTATTATTATTATTATTATTATTATTATTATTATTATTATTATTATTATTATTATTATTATTATTATTATTATTATTATTATTATTATTATTACTACTACTACTACTACTTACACTTCATTTTATATTTTTCCTTTACTATAAACCTGCGCGACTATAGTGTGTATTTTCCTTATATTCAAACACAACCCTCTGTTAGACGGAAGCCTGTGTAAATGGAAAATAAATGTCGCAGCGATCACGTTCCGTTTTAGAGAGGTTTTACTGTATATACAAGCCTACATTCATGCAGGTTGATATTCTTGTTATTCTCTATGATAAGTGGCTGATAATTGTCCTATTGTCTTTATTACTTAGTTAAACATTTAAAAAATACTTGAATCGTGTAATTATTAAAAAAATGCACATGTAACCCGATTTCGACTTCTCATAGCTGAATCAACCTGGGCGAAAAAAAAACACCGATTTCCTTTTTGGTACAGCGTTCAGGAGAGGGTTTCCTGAGCGGTTTGACAACCGAACAAACTCATAACAGTATTCATTTTTATTGACAGACTTATGAAATTAAATGACCATTAATTTGCTCCATTCTTCTCTTAATTGAAAGCTAATATTTTGATGTAAAGATACTCAGTAAAATAATGTCTTCTGAAAGCGTTATGAGTACCTGGGAAGACAAATGTGTTTGCATGATTATTGCCTTGAACCTATAACCACCTCCGCTGGTATTATTACCTTGAGAGAAGACTATTTCTTTCGCTCTTCAAGCCTTGCAAATTTAATTAGAGTCGACAAGTGAACGTCGAGCGCGCAGGTTGTGTCTGAACGCTCTGCTTACAAGTCACGTGTTTTTGTAGTTAGCTGTGTCAGCTAGCTTTTGTATATTGCTCATTGCTATATATCACATATCTACATGGCTCTACAAACGGATGATACCGGCAGAATATTATATTCAGCGCTAAATGTATTAAATAACGACACGAACTTCCGGGATAGCTCCAATTCTACGCTAAAACTGACGTCATGTAATCAGCACTACCAATCTCAACTGTCTTCTGCTACCGGGGATAATACAGTAAGTAAACTAATACTACGACCATCTCAACTTTACTCAATTCAGCCCTTTAATACACTAAATAACTCCGTGCAGCACGCCGATGATACAATGGTAGACTGTGCCCCATCTGACTGTTTAGAGCGCAGCCCTCTCTCACCCAGGGTTCACAACAAAACAAACGCCGATGCACTGCCTCTGTTTCTGAACAACCTACTCTCTCACGCTATGCATACCCAATTCCTACATCTAATCGCTTCAATCCTTTAAGTGAAGCACCAGACCACGATTCTTCTGACACAGCCTCCATCTCTCAGGAAGAGAAAATTCCTCCTATATGTGTTGGCAATATGCACAATTATCAATTGCTACTACAAGATGTAAAAAATGTGTCTTATCTTAATATCACACTGAGCTGCGGGGAGCCATTCTTAAGGTCTACTCTTCGACGTCCACAGACTACCGCAACCTTATCTCGTACCTGACAACAATTAAGCAAGAATACTACACATTTCACAACCCTTCAGACAAACTTTTTTCAGTCATCATACGCAACCTACCGTGCTCCTTCAGTGACCAAGAGGTTTATGATGAACTTTGTGCTCAGAACTTCCCTGTTCATAAAGTTAAACGTTTACTACGTGAGAACAAGGAACCGATGCCTATCTGTGTGGTTGACCTCCTTAACAATGACCAAGGTAAACATATTCTTAATCTATCGCAACTACTGTATAGCGTAGTCAAAGTAGAACATCGCCGACACAATACGGAACTGCCTCAGTGTACTAACTGCCAAAACTATGGACACACTAAAAATTACTGCCACCTAGAGCCCCGCTGTGTTCGCTGCACAGGCAACCATCACTTTTCTCAGTGCACGAAGCCCACTACTACACCAGCTCAGTGTGTTAATTGCCAACAAGATCATCCGGCAAACTATCGCGGTTGTTCTCATTACTTACAGTTGAAGGAACGACAGTCTTGGCGCTTTCAGCAGCAGGCAATACCATCCCGTCACAATTCACAGCAACCAACCTCAGCTTCTCAACAACAGCCACTGGTTCAGCAACAACAAGCACAGCGTCCACAACAGCAACAACAAACACGTCATA
Source organism: Mantis religiosa (assembly GCA_030765055.1). NCBI lineage: Eukaryota > Metazoa > Arthropoda > Insecta > Mantodea > Mantidae > Mantis > Mantis religiosa. The sequence continues at coordinate 85,929,828 of CM060953.1, forward strand.
GTCCTTCCGCAACTGTTCCTTCTCCGCCATCACAGACTTATTCACAGGTACTGACTGGGCGTTCACCTCCCTCTCAAGGACGTTCTTCAATTCCTTCACCAGAGGATTCTGCATCTGTACCCTCGTCTTGGACTTCCTTGAAAGAAATGATTGCACCGCTAGGTACTTTTGTGTGCAATCTGTTTTCTCCAGTTCTCCCGCAACTGCTGCAGCTTCTTCGTTCCCTTCTTTCTCCAAACTTCCACAATGGCCACCCGTAATTTATCATCTCTACGTCTGCTCACACTCCTGAATTGCATCTCTGACGGTCTTCGGGTTAAACGTTCCTCCTTCATAGCATTTCTTACGCATCACAATGTTGATATAGCTTGTGTAACAGAGACACATTTTCTTCTCAATGAGAATTTCACTGTTTCTGGTTACGCCATTTACCGGCAGGACCGTGACGCATATAAAGCATCTGGTGGAATGGCTCTTCTCATCCGACGCTCTCTGAGTCACAGTGAGATATTTCTCCCACATGTGCCCAATTTGGAAGTGGTGGGTATTAAACTCTATTGTGCAGACGGTGGTGACCTTGTCATTCTTAGCGCATACAAACCACCCAATCGCAAGCTGAATACTACATATTTCTCACTTCTCTTCCCTGCGGGGAACAGCACTCTTCTTCTAGGTGATCTCAACTGTAAGCATTTCTCCTGGGGATGCCGTACGACAAATCCAAATGGCCGACTTCTGTTTACAGCCCTTGCTACTTCTGGCCTATCGATATTGGCACCCGAAGATCCTACTCATTTTCCTTCCAATCCCTTATTTGCCCCTGATATTCTAGATATCGGTATACACCGTAATCTAAACCTGCCAACTTTTGTTTCTTCCATACCAGAGCTTGATTCTGATCATTGCCCGGTGATTCTCACCTTTTCTATTCCACCTGCCTTCCCCCAATTAGCTCCTAGGCTGCTCAACGGTTACATTCATTGGGAAAACTTCCAGTCTCATTTGGATGCAACACTCACCAGTTCGTACCAACCTGCCAGTAATCACGATGTGGATCTCGCGATACAGCACTTCACTGACACCATTTGCAGCTGCGCCCGACTTTCCATTTCTCCACATAGACGACATCATTCTTCCCCCTTCTTACCCCTCTCCATTTTAAGTCTCATCCGAGAAAAACACCGTGTTCGTCGACAGTGGCAATGGGACCGGCAACCCTGGCTACGTCGAAAGCTCAACGGACTCATTCGACGGGTGAAACTGGAGTTGGAGCAACATCGTCTAGGGTCCTATGGGCGCTATCTTGCGTCACTCTCTCCTTCTAACCACACGCTGTGGAAGGCCAAAAAACGTGTTCTTCGTGAGCCGACTGTTGTACCGGCGCTGTCTGCAGATGATAGACTGGTTACAGATATTCCCACCAAGTGTGAAATTTTGGCCGATCACTTTGAGCGTGTGTTTGCACTTCCCATATCAGCCGATGGTGAGACTACTGTAGACGTGAAAAAGGAGCTACATACCTATCGCACTCGACCCACAGTCTCACAAAGGATTTCATTTACAAGCCCACGGGAACTATCTTCCCTGATTTGAGCCCTTCCCCTTAACAAATCTCCCGGGCACGACTTGGTTCCTAACATTGTTATCAAGAAGCTCACGAAAAAAAACCAGTTGCATACTTGTCATCCATTCTCAATGCCTGTCTACACCTCGGCCATTTTCCTCGCACCTGGAAGTTTGCCCATATAGCAGTCTTCCATAAGCCCAATAAACCCAAACACCTCCGCGAAAGCTATCGTCCTATAAATCTGTTGCCGTCCCTCTCCAAGCTGTTTGTAAAAGTAATTCAATGCCGTCTTCTATCTTACCTTAATCATAACCATCCTCTTCCGCCATATCAATTTGGATTTCATCACAAACATTCCACAACCCATCAGCTTTTACGATTAACTCAGTCAATTGTTCACGGCTTCGAGGCCCATCAGTATACCACGGCTGTCTTCCTTGATGTGGCACAGGCATTCGACAGGGTTTGGCATAATTGTTTGCTCCTTAAGCTCTACCGCATCGGTCTTCCTAATTACTTATCACATCTAATCCACAGTTTCCTCTATGACCGCAGCTTTTTTGTACGCATTGGTGGAAAGCTTACATCCCGACGTAACATTACCGCAGGTGTCCCACAGGGTTCTATCTTGGCCCCGACTCTATTTAATATATACATTTCTGATATTCCTGACTTAGCTCCGACTTCTTTAGCTCTTTACGCTGATGACACAGTACTATATTATTCTCATGTTAATCTCCAGCACGCACAACAAGTAGTATAGCTCTATTTAGATCACCTAACTCATTGGTTCAGCACTTGGCGGATCTCATTGAATCCTCAGAAAACCGAAGGTAAAATCTTCACTCTTCGCCGATATACTCCGCTTACTCCGTTGTGTCTCTACGGAACAATGTCCCTTGGCTCCCCACTACAACTCCCGTTAAATACCTTGGAGTGCTTTGGGACTCTCGACTGACCTGGCGTGCTCATATAGATCGTCTTATATCACTGGCCTCCGGGCGACTTTCAAAACTCTCACCTCTGTTGCATCGCCGTTCCAGCCTGGCCTACAATCTTCATTGTTACTCTACGAATCAGGACGATTAAACCAAAATTCTGCTTGATTAAGCCGTCCTGGAGTAGCGTCAGCCTTAGTCCCGGTTTAAGAGACCATTACTTGCATTTCAGTCATCTGATGATTCAGATATATTTGAAATTCAGTCCACTTATTACATATGCCTGCCAAGTTTGGGGGGCCGCACACACATGCCATCTGTGTCGTCTTCAGGTCATACAGAGTCGCTTCATGCGCATCGCTACCAACGCTCCATGGTTCATCCGTAATCAGCAGCTCCATCACGAACTAGGACTGTTACCTCTTCACGACTACATTCGCTCGTCGTTTCTTTTCCACGCTGCAAGAAATTCCAAGAGCTGTGCATTATAACATCGGCGTCCACACGCGCCAGCCCTCACGCTTGAAGAGGAGACTACCACAGGACCTGTTTCTAAGTGATACATCTGATTCGAGTGATTCTAGTGCTTGATGTCTGTCTTACATCTTCAATATTGACATAATTTCTCAGAGAGTATTATTGGAGTTCTAACTTAATGTAGTTAGGGGGCGGCCTGTTAGCCTACCCCTGAGTGTTACTGTTCTTATTGTACGTTACCTTCTTTTCTCTCTGATCTGTAAAGCATTGTACAGCTGATCGATCAATAAAAAATTATAAAAAAATTAATTAGGAACATTATTTGCCGCCTTGTTGACCGTAGAAAATTCCTTGAAGTTGGCCTCCCAATACGGATGTAGAGTTCATTTTCTTGATGTAGACCATTTTTTTAATTTTTCTGAAACTAGAACGAGCCTGTTGTAAATCTATGAGAGAGAAGACGAAGATGCATACTTAACGGAACGCTTTTAGGCTGCTCATTGGTGGAGGAAATTTCATGGTTAGGTACCTATTTATAGAGACCCTAGAGGCCGAGGTGGGTGGGAAATTGCCTCTTAACATCCAGGAGCTTGGATTAAAGTATCCTTTCCCATATGCTTACAATAGGATCGTTTTAGCTTGAGACAGATTATAATCTCACCCATCAGAGAGATTAACTGCAGTCAGCTGTCAGTCAGCCAGTCAGTTGGATCGTTTAATACTGAGCTTCTCCTTCACGGTATCAAGACAATTTGCAGAAATCATGTTCTGTAAAGAAAAAAATCTGTAAGTAGAACCCTATAATCAAAGCAAGAAAAAGAATAAAAAGTAAAACCTATAGGGTTAAAACGGGTGGCGTCATAGCCGAAGAATTGTACTTAAGGCGCCTGGCCAAAGCGATTCCAAAGGACTCCAATGGGATTAGTCAGTAGTGGACGAAATGGCCTTGGGTGGACTTTCCCGGGTTCTCCGGTTTTCCCCACCATTCATTCCAACAACTGCTCCATAATCATCTTTCCTTTCATCTACTGTACTGAAATTTATATCATGCTCTTCTTTACCCTCATATCACGTATCAGTCAGACTGCCCAAACTGGATATTGTCATGGATCCATAGTTCCTCCGCTACCCTACAGGCACCCACTTGTAAGTCCTGAGGGGTTTGATAAAGAGTTATGGAAATCCCTACAATACTGTAAACCTGTTAAAGTTGAGATACATAGAATTCAGAAGGCGGAGATGCGTTTTCTGCCTAAAAGTAGACAGCGAGGAACTACCAAGCAAGAGGGCGGCGCGATGTTGCATGACATAGAAAGTGTTATTTGATGTGTCAAACCGGAACGAGCGATTAACTACCGCTTGCAGTGATGATGATAATGGTAATTAAAAACGACAATAATGATAATGGTGATATATCTCTGCTAGGCAAGGACCTCCGCTTGCCTTATTGACTACTGTATGCTCCACACTTTTTATTTCTTCCAGATCATTTTACTGGCTTATCATTTCAATAGAAATTTAATTTCTCTTCCTCTTGACTGTCTGTCACTGTATCCATTTACTGCGCCTGTTCTCGGGATAGTGGGTTCAAATCCGTGAAGAACGATGAATTATTTTCGGGCGTAAAATCCTTAGCACGTTTTCTTCCTGACATGGTAGTGTAGTGTCGTAGATTTACCGCATGTAAAATAGCCTCAAGCCAGATAAATAGGTCTCTCAGCAAATTTAAACGATCTCTCACGCCCAATATGGAATGGGACGCTGAGAACCAAAGCAGTTAAAGAACGCTCAAAAATAAACACTCAATTTCATTTACTGTGTCCAAGGCCATGTAATAATTAACGCACCCTTACTGTCATTCAGGTGAAGGCATTTACTTGTTCCATCCTTCAGCACTTTGCTGTCCTTGTCCAAGCTGTTGCACATATGGTCTTGAAGCATTTATGAGGTGGTCCTCTGATTTTCCCCAGCCTTGGATCTCATGTTGCTGCATATGACTTTCTATTTTCCCGCAAACGTAATAGGTGATCTCCATTCGATATTCTCTTCTTTAACTGTTATAGACTGTAGATCGCTGCTTTTTCTAAAATGCTCTTTGCTAACAATTACTTATATACCTACTCCACTTAGATCTGTAAGACTTCGTCCTTTATATTCGTGCCATATTGCTGGTTGTCTGGTTAAGTTCAGTAAATAACATTTCTATTAAGCAGATGAGCAGTGTCATCAACATCACTACTATCATCATCTTCATGATCCAAAGGTGTTGTGCTGTTCCTGTCTGAATTATAAATATGTCTTTCCATTTCTTTGTTGAACGTCCTCGAGATATTCTTCTGGTAGATCTATAAGAATTTCTTCTCTACAGCTTCTGTTTTGATTTCTTCCTTGTTAGCGTCCAAAATTAATATCCGTACAAGATTTCTAAAACTATAAAATTTGACTATGGTGTCTTTCCCTTGTTTTGTTTGCAAGTTTTCGTTTGCTTGTGCCACACATATAATTACAGTTTTGTATCCTCCTTTCAATGTAATTTTATTTAAAATGTCGCACTGGATCAATTATATTTATTGTTATCTTTGCTCCTAGGGGGTACTTTCTTTGAAATGCTGTAAGTTTAGTTTTAGAAGGAAATTTATTTAAATTGGATGCAGAGGCGATCTGGTTTAGTTTATATAAAAGTACTGTACAGAATTCTCTGAGATATTCATTATAACCTGGTTCTGTGCAAAAAGCAGCGTTGTTAAATTAGAAGTTCTATAGGAAGCAATTTACCCTTTTTATTATGACAGGATCGAGAGAAATAAAATAAAAAGTACAGGAGATGCAGAGCATCCTTGTCTTATTCCTTGATTTATTATACTCTTTTGTCTCTATAATCAATTATAAAGTTTGTTTCTCTCTATACCTATAGGCTTTGTGGCATGGATCTTTTTAATTGTTCTGGTAGATTTGTTTTCCAATACTTGCCATGGTTTATTCCTCCTTACGCTGTAAAAAGTTTTAAGGTATTAAATAACAGCTATATACGTTGGTGAACTATATAATTTGCTTTCTTATACATACATACTTCCATCAGTCTGAGATTAAACCTTATTTCTAACATAAACCTCTTTTCAGATGTAGTAAAAGTATAACTGGAGCGCTTTTTTATAGTTCGTTGTTTGCACCATCTGGAGCTAGCCATTTATTACTTTAAAGCTGTTAATGGCTAATAGTCATCTATAAATAGAATTTGGTTTACGTTCGTATCATTTTCTCGATATATCAATACTTTATCTTAAGAAATTAACCATAGAGATAAGTAATATTCCCCCAATAGAGAAGTGATATAGTATTTATATTGTATCCTTTTCGATTTTATATGGGTGTTCAATGACTGTTTATGCTTTTGTTTGATATATCCATGTATGCCATATTCTAAATCTGCTTCAAACTTAACCCAATGTTCCCTGTTTATTTTTTATTGCCTTCTTAACAAGTGGAAATTTTCCTTTAAATCTGATATAGTCTTCAATTTAATTATTTTGAACATATTTAAGATGCACATACTTGCTTCTTCCATTTTATGTCAGATAGTTCTTCATTTCACACTTATAGGCCTCTTTTAGCACACTTCCTTCTTTTTTTCTAGGACCTTGACGCTGCTTAGTGCAGAATGTATTAGTTGAAGATCCTTATATCTTAACAGGTCAAATCTTAACAGTCTTATATTTCCTTTATTATATTCTCAACCCTGTAATTATTTCTTTAAATCTTTGAAACAGTTATGTTCAATCAATGTTGCTTATTTAAACGAAGTTTTAATAGAAAAATTGTTTAAAATTAGAGTACAAGATTAAAAATTGTTTGGTTGTCATGAAGTAAGCAAGGAGAAACAAACAAGTTTAGCTAGGGTTTTTTTTTGTGGCTACCATCCACCATTGCACACGGATGTGTATCGGTGGTTTATCCTCATGATTATGTTGTAAAATATTATTATTTGTGTGAAATCTGTGTATTTTGATGCAACTAACACAAGGAGTTCATAAATCATTAAATTCGAACAAGATTTTAAAATATTACCAGCATAATTATTTAAAACTCCTGACCATCTCCCAAAACTTCCTCATCTGTGGCCATAACCTGAAGTGAGTTTAATGCTTCTACCGACTAGCCGTGGTCAAATATATCTACAGGGAGAATAGTCATAATTAAAACGCAAGTATATTATCATCAAATAGAATTCTTCAGCAAACGGCGTAGCAACAAGATGCTAAATCGACGGATGCCGGAGTCCAGTTACATCTTTCTCATATAAAATTAATATGATTTTCATGAGGCATGTTGTTTAGTTCTTTCATGCATTTATTTAATCAAATCTGGTACAAGGTTTTGATACTCTCGTACTTCTCTCTTGAAGTCATTTGCTAATTATTGTTATCTTCATTTTTACATAAACTAAATTTGAACATCAATACCTCTATATACTCGTGTATCTTGTGTTGCCGTGAGGAGGATTTTACTGACTGGAATATCTATTCCATTATACTTTTCGTATCTCACGTATATTTATGAATATCAAGATGTCTAAAAACTGTATTCGTGATTCTCGGTTTACTGAGTGCCGAAAACTGCAAAAAGGTTCTCCATTTCCGTTTAGAATTACTTTACCATTTGCTCCTCTCTTTTATTTAGTTTCTACTGAGGGGTTAAAATCTCCAGCAAGAAAGAGGTAATGGTTTTACTAATAATAGATACTCGTACATGTCCTTGCACAGATTCGTGAAATCGATCAGTTTCTTTCTTTCTACCTTTTTATGGTCTGCAGATGGCTACAATTGTTAGAAACCCTCTATCCTTAGCCTATAATTTATAACTTTTTATTGAGCTACCTCTTCTATCCTCTTCATTCAGGATTGTTTCAACATCAATGCTACTTTTTCTAATGTTCTTTCGTCTTGTTCTACACCACTTATACTGAGTGAGTAAAAAGGATGGAACAATGCCTGTAATTCCGCTGTTGCAACATTATGAAGTGATGATTTTAAAATAGTCGTAAGATTTATTTATTTATTATTTATTTATTTATCTATTTATTTAGTTATCTATTTATCTATTTATTTATTGCAAGGGTAGAGCCAGACTGAAAAATTCAATGCCATAGCTGGGATTTGAACCACGGATCTTCTGGTTTTCGTCCAGCCGCTCTAAACCATTGAGTTATTATGGCCAACGTGCTAACATGACATTAAATTCTCCAACTGACTCGTGTTTCTCCCGGTAAACCATCAGGAGTTCTCATAAACACATGAGACAACTACCTTAATGGCGTCTTATTATACTGTAAGTACTTTAAGGCCCGGGCTTTATAGCTCGGACCACTATTAGGTCAATTAATTTTATATTTATTTATTGTTATCTGAAAAGGTTCCCAGAGCCGTAGCTCATGCTAGAGAACAGTACAAAAATATATAAAATGATGGCAAATAGCCCTTAACAATGCTTATATTACATTTTTATAGTAGGAATGAATTACCGTACAAAAATAACATATATAAAACAAACAAAGATACAAACATTCACTACAACTCAAGAAGTAATAGTAGCAAAGAATATTACAAAAAGCTACATATTCTATAGACATTAAATATATATTAATTTTTCACCAGTTCAGCTAATCAAACCAGCAGTAAATTTTCAGCAACTTTCCTTTTAAAAACTATTATGTTCCTGCAGCTTTTCATTTCCGGTGCCAGTGCATTATATAAGTTGATAACGTGTGAGATTAAGCTGTTCAGGCCATAAGTAGAAGTGTTCACTCTTGGTTTTGTTAAGTTTCCTTTATTTCTTGTATTATATCTATGTGAGGAGCTTTCAAATGTTAGATTGGACTTTAGAAGATTATTTTTTATTTTGTGGAGATATACTATCAAGGACAATTCTATGCTTACTTGTAATGGTAAAATGTTAGTTACGTGGTTGAGTGTTTTTGTGTTTGTTCTAAAGGGCAGATTGTAGATTATTTTCAAGATATCAACACCCACTCACATTCTTATGATTACAAATAAAGAGTGTGAGCTTTTTTTAATGGCAACATTTCTTTCTTCTGCACTCCACCAGACCTCAAGTCTCAGAACGTAGAAACAAATACCCCTTTATACGGTAATTTAAATTTATTAGTACTTTACTACTCGTGTGCTGAGAAAATGAAAACGCATCATCATTTAATTAATGGCGGATTGTTAGGCCCATTTTATATTGATGGCAACTTAAATACTGAAGTGTATTTACGCCTTCTACAACATGAAATAATTCCTGTTTGTGCTACTTTATTTCCTGAAGAAAGAGGAAGAATTCAAAATAAAATCGTACTCTAACCAGATGTAGGGACATATTACGGAAGGCAGATGGTGAATTACCTAAATCATGAATTTCCAGGAAGATGGATTGGTAGAAGAGGAAGTCTTGAATGGCCGCCAAGTTCTCCTGACGTGAGCCCCTTAGACATTTTCTTGTGGGGATTTTTGAAGTGGAGGGTTTGCAAGGACCGACCAACAGATTTTAAATACTAAAGCGAAGAACTGGGCAAGAAATACAGCTGATTAGGCGAGCAGTGTTGCTGGATACATTAACTAATTTAAAGACAGACTTTGGCATTCTTGGGTAGTAACTGGAGGTCATTTTGAGCACCTTTTGAAGTGAATTCAGCACAGCACCACTACTTTTGTTATGATCGTGTTTTCTTGGTTTAAATTTCACGTGCCGTAACATGTCCGAATACATTTAAATTACAGTTACAACGAGGTCAATCCGAAAGTCCGAATACTCCGGCCTCTATCAACCCGGGAGTGATGGAAAGCTCCGGGACTCTTTCCTTGGGGCAATGCCTTGAGTCTAAAAGCCCCCCCCCCCTCATTCAAGACGGATGGAAGTGGATACGCCACCTACGCACGTCAACCCTGCAGGAAAGACTACCGTTTTGACCTCGGTGGGGCAACCTAGTGATCTAGCACACCTACTACATCTGCAGGCTAGTACCCGGGACTTTTTAGGCAGCCCTCTGTCCCCTCCGGGGGGCCGAAGCCTGGCCAGAGGTACCCGATCTCCCACGGGTATCGGGAACATACTGCCCCCTCGAGTCCAACCCAATCCGATCAACTCTCATTTAGGGAGGGGCTCGAATGTTCGGCCCGAGATTCCTCTAGTATCGTCAGAAGTATCATGAGTGCTAAGGATCCGCAGCGGCCGCACGGAAACATTTAAATTGCAGTTCAAAAAGTTTGTACCTGTACGTTCCGGCACCTGAGGACCAAAAGAAAAAAAATGAAAAACAAATGTTGGCATTATAAATAAGTCATACCCTATTCATAATCATAGTAATATATATTAATTTTACGTCCTCCAGCGTTTAGTCATATCGGACGATGAATGAAATTTGTGAAATGATGCTCAAATGTGTCCGGGGTCCATAGAGCTTATGCAGGGAAGGGATAGTGACTCAGCTGCTTTCCTATAGCCTTCCATCCCAAGTCTCCTCTGTATAGTAGAAACCCTATAATGAGGGTTGTCATGCGACAACTATGTTGATTCCAAGCGTCCGGAATGCGCCCGGGAACAACCCCATGGAGGTTGCGGATTTCAAGTCCCGGGTATTGGACCGCTGTCCACTCAGCATCGTGAGAAAATTGAGGAGCAAGGTAGAAAATCCTGGTCTAGAAAGCCAACTTTCCGACTGGGGGTGCCGAGATGCTGACCACATATCCTCTCCGTATCGGTTGGATGATCGCCCACCTCTACCTTGCGTGGTGGGCGTAAGGTCGGCAGTCGGGTTGGCAGGTGTGTCCCGCTTTGGGCTATTACGCCATGCGTTACGTTTATAGGGACGTTCGCTGCATCTGCTCTCCCCATTTGGCCTGGACAATGACACCGTTCACACTTTTCTTACGTTAGGACTACACCATGAACCACTCCTGTTTAAAGCTAGAATTTTTCATTGTCATTTAAAAATACTAGATTTGCAGGTGTACTCTTTCAAAGAATAATTTTATGAGGAAAAGGTTGATATCTATATTTCACCCATAAAAATACCTGTAGCTTCACAAACTTCTTTTTAGAGTTTTATTTGATAAGGTTATCTTTATAATTAGTAGAATGCTTTGTATGCATTCAGTCTCAGTGCAGATGTTAGTAAGCTTGTGTCTGCCGGAGGTAGGTACTTTCACACTTCTTCATATATATCGTGACAAGTCTTTAAGACGAAGATAATTTAATTGGCGTTATACGTTTGATTTTTATTTTTTATTTCGGAACATTTTAACACTACAATGGTTTACCGTTACCCACAAGAAATTTTTATTATCAAGGTTTCCCGGTCCTCTCATTGTCTCTCAGTCCCCTTTGCTCCGTGCTCCGTTTAACGGCATTCATCCCTTCTCTCTAGGTAGCCCCTTCCTCATTGTCCCTTCTATCTCCCATTCCAATATCTTCTTTGGTATGCATACATTTGATATTATATCAAATAAGTTCCGAGGAAGGATGTTAACCGTAGTTTCTTGCATTAAAATTCTCGGTGTCATTCATGTTAACTAAAACAAACCAAAAAAGCTAAATGTATTAAAAAGTAAGGGAAACGTTTTAAAACAGTGTGAAATAAACTGAAAAAAAAGTTATGAAAGATGAAGTGCAAGAGTAAGAGGAAATCTCAAGTCACGAAGGCAGCAAGGTAATGCTTTATAGAAGTGAATGTGACTAACATATTAGAAAATTGCGAAGAAGATGTGCTAGGGACGTTGGAGAGGCTAATTCGCAACGACTCCAGTGTAATTGTGGGTTGTCTCGCAGGAAACGAGGGCATGCAAAATTACAGCCTGTGTGTGATGAGGTAAAATAGTTGAGTATAGTGCTGTAAATCAAGCGGACACGGATTCTGGGAGTTAATTAGAGGCTAGGTGTATGCATCAGGCATCACTAAACTGCTCTAGACCTTCCATAAGAGTTCTCATTTTTTACTATATCTTTTTGATATGGTAAAACAGTAATTTTCCTGTTCTGTCTACTTCCAGCATAAAGAATATTCTTAACTGTATGCAAACACACATCCACATACAGCTTCCAAGCATCTATTTAGATTGTTTCTGAGCTTAAACCACAAAATCAACTAAACTGTTATTCAAAATGCTAATGTGTGGTCTGTTAATAGTGAAGCATATTAATTGGTACACGTGCTGCACTAGGACTATATTTTGCAAGTTTCTACCGTTAGTATCGTGTTCAGCATTTCCTGAGCGTCATTACAAATAAATTGCAGCATAAATACTAGAATGAATACAACTTTATCTGCATAGGAAGAAGGAAACAGCAATTTTATCATATTTTACATAATTGTTTCCTAAGCAAATTCCATTTCCCAGTTTTACTCACGATACGTTCTTATACAGCAAATCTATATTAGATACTTCAAAATAGCAAACTATTCTGAGAATTATTTGTAAATACTTCGTGCAAAGATACAGAAAAGATCAACAGTAGCCTAAAAGCTTAAAAACAGAAAAGTAATGTTGTACATTATTTAAAACTGTTTTCGTTTAAAGCTATAGCTAAAGTTATGTGGAGAATTTCAAGTGCAGTTCAAGGTGAAAATAAACTTCTTTTGTTACAGAGGATAGCCTGCCAAAATTTAGTGTACTTATTCTTACAGTGTGTGTTTTTTTAATAAAGATTATGCTGTTTGCTCGCATAAACATCATTATCATTACTTTAAAATGTACTTATACATTTCCACATCTTTATGAAAATAGCAATGTCGATATATTTTTTATGTAACTTATAGCACCTTAAAAGCATCTCCTAAAACAGGACTAAGGTATCCTAAAATACATTACACAATGAATAACAATATTACAACATAATGCTAAAGTGGATAAAGGAAACATGCGACACGAAAGAAGAAGGAACTAAGGAAGTTAAGAGAGAGAGAAAGGAAACGAAAGAGAGAAAGAACGAAAGCAAGAAAGAGAGAAAGAAAGAAAAAAGGAAAGAAGGAAAGCAAGAGAGAAAGAAAGAAAGAAGAGAGAAATAAAGATACAAAAAGTAAAAGAAAGAGAGAGAAAGAGAGAAAGAAAGAGGGAAAGAGAGGTAAAGAAAGAAAGAGAGAAAATAGAACGAAAGTAAGAAAGAGAAAAAGAGAAAAAGGGAAAGATAGAGAAGGAAAGGAAAAAGAAATAAGTAGAGAAAGAAATATAGCAAGAAAGAAAGAGAAAAGAAAGAATGAGGGAAAGAGACAAAGAAAGGAAAAGATAAAAAGAAAGAGAGAAAGACACAAAGAAAGAAAGAGAAAGAGGGATAAAGACACAAAGAAACAAAGAGATGAAGATGGAAAGAAAGGGAGAGAAATAAATAAAGTGAAAGAAAAGAGAGGAAAAGAAGGGATTAAGAAAGAAGAAAAGAGAGCAAGAAAGAAACAGAGAAAGGAAGAGAAATAGAAAGACAGAAAGTAAGAAAGAAAAGAAAGAGAGAAAGAAATAAATAAAGAGAGAAAGAAAGAATTGAAAGAAGGAAGAACGAATTGAAAGAAGGAAGAAAGAATTGAAAGAAGGAAGAAAGAATTGAAAGAAGGAAGAAAAAATAAAAGGAAGAAGGAAAGAGAAAGAAAACAAGGTAGTGAGGAAGAAAGGAAGAGAGAAAGAAAGAAGGAAAGAAAGAGAGAAAGAAAGAGAGTAAGAGGGAAAGGAAGAAAGGAAGAAAGAAAGAAAAAGAAAGAAAGGAAATCTTGTGAATTTCTAATTCATCTGAGCAAATGGTAGATTCCAAGCTTTCTGAGAACTTTAATTTTCTTTTAGAGCATTAATTTATTTTTTAATTAGAGTCAAAGTATTATATCCCTCAGACACTCCTTGTTCTTTTTATGCTATGAATCCATACTGTACATAGTAATGGTTTTCAGCCTACGTTTAAATTTAAATTAATCACAATTCAAGGGATTTATTTAATACTTTTAATTCACAATTTTTGCCAACCAGTTTCTGAGAGTATTGGATCACGATACTGGACTTGTATTACATGCAGTGGAGTGATTGAATCATTCTTAAACTGTGTAAGACATAGAATGAGTAAAGGCTGATTAACTTCATATTTTAATTTATACAAGAGCTGAAAAGTATGTGCGGTACCTACTTATTTTAATGACTTTCATCCAATAGTGGTATTCGAGCAGTAGCATGGGTTACAGGCTTAGTTCAAGTTTTGATGTTAAATGTTATGCTATGAGTTACTTTGTCATGTTTTTTTTAACTCCTGCTAAGTGTAAACAGACTAATATTTCAGCCACAATGGTTGGGTAAATTTTTGAAATGTCTAAGAACGAACGTATAGGCGATGATTTTATTTAAACCATTTACGTGGGCTGCGGTTGCAAACCTCGTGACCCTTCGTTGCTTATATTCCATGGTTAAGGGACTAAGGAACGACAATTTATGACACTTCGGGGGCGATAAGGCCAGGAAACAGTTGAATGACTGCATAGTAATATTCACGTTACTGATGATGGAATATGTATGATTTAGAACACCTGCACTACATGCACTCAGATAAGGAATCCACTTGTAGCAGTAATCGCGAGATTCAAGTGCTGTATTGCCAGTTAAAGCTACAAAAGGAATGCGTCATCATTTAATATTAATTTTTATTAATGATAATGTATTCCGAGTGTGAAGCTTAACAATTCTGAAACTCAGCGCTTCTGAATAATCACAAATATCGTTTATATAGTATTAAGACATCCAGATTTATTCTTCATGCAGGATTGTAATAAATAAATTCCTGAAACATTAATTATGCAAGTTAATGTTTAAGGTACATTGATTTTCAGGAGGAAAGTTGGCAAACTTGTCATTTGGTAACTTCTGGCTTATCTTCATTTGAAAGGAAAATTATTTTCTATTCATTTTCCTGTTAAAAAGTATACTTATACAAAATAAAAAAAAATGCTAGATGCCTCAGAAAGTATCTATAAGTGACAAATTTAAATGTACACCTAAACCTACGTAACCATTTATGTAACAAACGCGCCATCTATAAATGTTATTCACGTGCGTTAGTGAACAGCTTGTTTCCTTCTCTATGATGAGATGCCATTTGTTGAGTCGTGACTGAGAATGAGCAAGCTTCAAGTTTGCTGAGCACGTCTAGCTCTCAAAAGAGCTAAAAAGTGGTCATGAAAATTCTTGTATTCCATTTATAACTCTGCCAAAAGTTGTCACGAACTTTCGTGTACGTATCCAATTGTTCTACTACTGGGATCCGTAGGAGCCTATAATAAGTGTTGTATTCGCTTATCAATGTATTACTTAGTCATTTTGAAGAGTATAAAACCTATATCAGCGTTCTTCTTAATTTGATCATTGGACCTGATTTAGTTTGTTTTGAGATATAGTTAATTTGAGAGAAATATATATTAAGAGTCAGAAATTAATTCAAGGGTTAAATGTTATTTCTTTCTAACTTTCTATGAAGGCCTTAAATGACAGATTTTGCTACTCAGTGAATGTATTCATAAAATCGTAACACATGCAAACACCGCATATGTAGGGGTTAACAACTTCTTCCATCATAACGCTTATTTAATTTACCTGTGAAAATTTTCAATTCTATTTTGGGTTTTTGAAATGGAGAGAGTGTTTATTTACTCTAGAGATTTCAAGTCAACATAATTGTTTTCTTCCGTTTAAACCAGGAAAACGTATATCAGTTGGATCAACTAGCAATTGAGATGGCATACGAGGAAATCCGCCAATGCCAATACATCCAACTGAGTTAGTGAGGGCGCAAATAAAACGAAGGGCTGGCAACAGAGTAACACTTTTAAGTGACTGACTTTGGCCGATTTATTCGGAAAGAAATTGATAAGGTAACAATATTGGGAAAACCGCGTGAAACGTGCAGAAATTCAAGAAGATGACATTGGAAAGAAATATCACGTAACAAGATTTTGGAGCCTATCATCATAAATTTTCAAGAGCCAGGAGATGAAGATTGACAATAACGAATTGTCTTTTGACGTAAGTGATATTGACAGTGATATGGTCGAATGTCGGGTAGTTTTAAGCTCCATGGACCCTGGACACATTTGAGCATCATTTCACCCATTTCATTCACCGTCCGATATGACTTAACGTTGAAGGACGCAAATTACACACACACACACACACACACACACACACACACACACACACACACACACACACACACACACACACACACACACACACACACACACACACACACTCTCACACACTCACACACACAAAAAGTGGTTAAGCCACTGGCAGTTCCATTCATAAACTATAATTATAATTATATCATTTAAAACGTATACATAATAGGCGAATAACCTCGTTCCAATTTTGATTTTAACAAGTGCATTATTATTAACTTTTCTTTACGTTTAGCGCCAAGGTGACTCTAGGATATGTGCGAGAGAGATCGAAATATGAAAAGAGTAGAGCTAACGAGGTGGCAATGCTGAGCATGCAAACGCATCTCATTCGCGGCACACCAGAACTCTTTCCATTTGAAAGATATTGTAGGTAGGTATCAATTTTTTGGTTGAACTGCAATGCTTCCTCTTCCTAATAGGTACAACGTGGTAGAGATAATAAAAGATGCAAGTAAGGAAAACGTAAACCAACGACAAATTATACCCCCAAAAAGGTAGGCGGCATTACAAAATTATTTGACAGTACCTTATTTAAAGGTGTGTAGAACTATAAATATACACGTTTTGTTTGTCATATTGAGTGTCTTAGAATCACTGTCGATTTGTTCGGATAGGCAAGCACACACGAAGGATAGTAAAAGAACTTTACTGTAGTATCATTACATTATGTAGCACTTATTTCCGTTTCAGTTGTTTTGTGTAGAAGGTTTCCTGTATGCAACTGACACCACGTACGATGCAAGTGTATTTGATGGTCCACACACTAGCTTCTATTGTAACTTCGACATATTTAGTAAGGCTGTAGTAACGTGGAAAGCTTATAATCTAAATAAGTATTAATTTAATGGTCAATAATTCTTCATGCATAATGATGATAATGATGATGGTGATAATGATAATGATGATGGTGATAATGATGATGATTATAATGATGATGATGGTGATGATGATGATAATAATAATAATAATAATAATAATAATAATAATAATAATAATAATAATAATAATAATAATAATAATAATAATAATAATAATAATAATAATAATAATAATAATAATAATAATAATAATAATAATAATAATAATAATAATAATATAATGCCTAATATGTTATAATTATAAATAAGAAATAACTATGTGAGTGTTATGTCTTGTTATTACGTAGTTTGAATTTGGAAATACTTCTACCCTTAACAAATATGAAGTCATCATTCTTTTTATTTCTTGGCCATGAAAAAGGATGTCAAAACTATCACACAGGATCAGCTCTTAAAAGATCAGACTACCACTGAAGATCATTTTGTTCTCCTATTTCTATTATGTCTAGAAGAACTGTAATGAAACTATTGTTACAAACATTTTCATCAATTAACACAAATAGAAGCAAAAGCGTTTTAAGAGTAGTTTTTACAAGAACGAGTGGGGAATGTCATGAGAGTGCACACATAAGTTTTCTTCTTTGTTGCATTTACATGCCCACTTTAACATTTAAGGCAATATTGGCGTCTTTGCTTTGGAATGATCATTTCATGAGTGATAGTGTTCATCAATTGACTATAGTAGATATTTGGCTTTATATTAACTTTTCTAATGAATGTTAAATGCACACACACACACACACACACACACACACACACACACAATAACACACACACACACACACAAACATACACCTTTACACTATCACTCACGATTCTTGGCTCTAGGGGATGACGGAGAATATAATCATTTCTAAAGTAAAACTCCCATCCTCCAGTGGAGAACGAAACCAGAGACCTCTGGATTTGGAAACTTGCGTGTTAATTTTCAGACTAGTCACCTTACTTTTATCAATTTACCTAATGGTCCTTGCTTGACTTTGTTTTTAAATGAAATGACAGTTGTCATTCTTGCCTTACTTCATGTTTAATATTTCGCTTAATTGTTTTGCAACAGTTTCATTTATTTGTTTGTATTTTGTTGGTCTTGATAAGCTACTTTACTACGAGGGCTGTTCAATAAATAATGATTACACTATTTTTTTGACAACCTACCTTTACTCATCCTCATAATTTTGATGGTCCTTCTATAAATAGTCTCCCCTGAATGCCATGCACTTGTCCCAGCGTTTCTGCCAGTCTTCAAAGACCTGCTGGAAACCATTTTCTGAGAGATCCTGCCTCCACAGCCTTCACCACTGCTTCTGATGATGGATAATGCCTCCCACGAAGGCGTTTCTTCAAATTAGAGAATAGAAAAATGTCACATGGGGCTAAATCCAGACTATAGGGAGGGTGAGGAATGCACTTCACGTTGATTTTTGCAAGATATCCAGCAACAACATTGGCAATATGCGGCCTGCTTCTCGCAAATGTGGTCTTTTGCGCCTGATATGGACTTGCAATGTTTTCAGGACATCCCTGTAGTATTCTCCAGTTACTGATGTGTGTGCAGGTACAACATGCTGATAAACCATTTCATGAATATCAAAGTATGAGATGACCATAACTCTCCCAGCAGAAACAACCACTTTTGCTGTTTTGGGGCTTGGTGATGAAGGAGAGTGAGCTTTGCTGTCTCCTCTCAGGATGAAATTGATGTAGCCAAGTTTCATCAGCAATGATTACTTTGAAAGGGGCTCCGGATCTTCCTCTGACATCAACTTTAACTGCATGAAGACCTGCATGTGAATGTCCTTTTGTTCGGGAATCAACAGTCTTGGAACCCATCGTGCACAAACAGGTCTCATATGTAATGAAGTGATCTTAAGGTAATTCGTCGACCCTCTCTCACAATGGCAGCAGCAGTGTTGACGTTTTCTTCCGTAAGAGCAGTAACTGGAGCACCGGGTCCACCTTCCTTTGAAATTGATTGTCTCCCCTCTTTAAACATTTTA
Organism: Mantis religiosa; assembly: GCA_030765055.1. NCBI lineage: Eukaryota > Metazoa > Arthropoda > Insecta > Mantodea > Mantidae > Mantis > Mantis religiosa. The sequence continues at coordinate 85,948,880 of CM060953.1, forward strand.
AACCACCTTCGATCTGTGCTGTAGGGAAGAATAGAGTTTCCATAGGCCTCATGTAACATTGTATAGTCCTCAACTGAAGATATGTTGAGACGAAAGCAGAATTTCAAAGCCGCATATTGTTCCTCGCGTGTTACTTTCATTGCAGTGGTAGGCGTTACTGAATATGTCTGAACTTGCCTGGTTCTCACAGACGGGAACCAGGAGTACCAACAATGTAACTACTATGGCGTATTTGTTTCACATTAAGCTAACAGAATATAATAAGTATGAATTTTAGTGCAAAAAATAATGAGCGTAAAAATATTATGATCATTCTTTATTGAACAGTCCTCGTATCATCCTATAATCACTCTACCAATTATTACTCAACAGAGCGTTGAAGTGTATTGACTTTCAGGTGACCAGCGCTGTGATCATCTCTTATCGGGTCTTATCTGGTCGATTAGAAGAGTGAAATATTATACTGGACGCCAATCTAGAAAGTGATTGACATTTCGTCCGGAGAGAGAGGCGACGTTGCCGCTTATTGCTACCACGTGGAGAGCGCGATAGCACTACGCGTGCGAGGGTGATTCAGTTGCGACTGCAAGGGGTATTTTATTATTGTAACTATTCATTATTTATAATGTACACAAAAACAATAGTGCAGTCGTGGATCTACATGCAAACGCTAGAACATGCAAGAACACATAAATGTAAAGATAATCGTAACAAAAGAGGCATACCTGTGGCATTTATGCTTATTGAAGTTTCTAATTTATACCCCAATGTCTGACTTTCTTCTTTAAAATACTTTTCTTTCCCAATCTTAACCTTAATGCCCTTGCTCATACCTATGCACGTGAAGTCCTATCAAGCACCTTTGAGAATGGAATACTAGACTCCCCTTTCAATTTCTCCTCATCGAAGTATTCTCTCACAGAGCATATTATTTCCCGTGCCTGTCCTTTAATTGGAATGCCTTTACCAAATACAGTTTTATTTGGTTCCAGAGCACGTTCAGGTTTTCGCTTGTCACTATACATAGACATAATTAGACATTCATTAAACACAATTGCAAACGATCACAACACGCGCTCGGATACACGGACTTAGGCACACGTAAACCCAGGCAAATTGCCACAAATAAAATGTAAAGTAACTTGCCAGTACAGGATCTCTAACTGTGAGGGCATTCTGTTTATGCAGCGTTATCAGAAGAGAAATAAAAACCTAGGTATTTTATTTACTGCAGCGTTTGCGTAACTCGCTCTCTCGAGTCATGCTAAGCACATATTAGAATACCGGCAACCAAGGTTTAGCGTCTAACGTTGTCATGGCAACGTCTCGACTCTAATTGGTCATTTTAATCGTTACTATGACAACCGTTATGACGTACTCATCCCCTCCCATTTATTTAGACCGTTATCCACGTGGTTACTAACTGTCAATCACATTCTAGTTTGGCGACAAGTATAGTGAGTTGATGTACACTAAGTTACGAAACACAAATAGAGCGATTGGAAGCTGCGTGTCTCTATATGATATGCTTTCTCGCGCCTGCCGACGTGTGACACATTGCTGTCCAGAAGAAATGATTATATCTGAACAGAGTATACATGCACTGGACTCGCCGTGTATGTGAGATAAACTCAGGTGAACATCTCTGTGTTGCAGTTTGTTTCCGATACGCCTTCCGGCTTTGCCATGTAGTGATCATATTAATAATCAACTAAGTGGTAATGTGACGCCTTATGGAAAATAGTGTTGTTTGCAGCGATTACCATCCAAGGTTCTCGGCAGATCGGCGCCGGACAGACAGATAAGACATGCCCCCCCTAGCGTAAAACTCGGAAGCGGAGTCAGTGAGTACTGTACACCCACCACAAGAAGGCAAGAGAGGAAGGAAGGGAGAGGGGTTTGAACTGTTTATCTGCTCTGGTAGTGGATCTGTTTGCTACGAAATGAGTGTATGAGAGTGTATATGAGTCACCCACGCTGCAAGATCTAATGTTTGTTGCAATAACTGTAGTGATAGGTATTGCGTATGGGTGAGTTATTTGACAACACTTGCGTATTTTAAACGAATCTAACATCCTTGTCATACTGGGAAGGGGACATAAACACCTTTGGGCCAACAAAAGTGATCACGTTACACTTTCCTCTAACTTGCCTTCTTGTTGTGGGTCTACAGTACCTGAGCGAGTGAGCAAGTCATTGCTAGTTTGTGACGACTTGTCGTGAGTGCTCCACGTTACTGCAAATACTTCAAAACGTATTCTACTCCCCAGCAAGTATGCCATGGGGTAGAAGAGGGGGTTGTCGTGCGCATTTCTCTATGATGCGAAGAAAATGAAGAAATTAGACAAATTGAAATACATAGTTCACCAGATTGTGAAGTGACAGCGTAAATTAAATGAAGTACGAGAAAGTTGAAAGTTGACTATGAAAATTAATGAAGTTATAGATTTAAAATTGGATAAAGACACTGCATTTTCTAATATGAATTTACTGCCACAATTTTCATTCTTTATTGGGCATCTTCACACAAAGCCATATTTTTTATTTTATTCCTAGAGCTTTTCATAAGTTTTACATATTTGATTAAACATGTATTGCTTGTTGTGGTCTATCCTACTTGTCAAACTTCAAAACAACAAAATCTTTAACCAGAGGAGCAACATTGTTATAATTCTCCAGTTTAATTCCCTTGTATAATATACTTTTTGCAATAATTTATTTGTAACTTAATCATTGTTAACATGTATTTGGCTTTATAAGCTAAATTTACAATTTATTTTTGTCAATTGTCATGGAAACAAGGATGAAACAGGTTATTAACACTTATGGTTCTAGTTTTGCTGGTCATACGGTACCAGTAGGAAGTGACGTAACAATCAACAGCAGATACGGTACCAATACGAAATGACGTATTACCCTACAGCACTGTAACCCATAAATATAGGTTGTTAATTGTTCGCCACGCAGGTAGATCTGCCGTTCAGGGAATGCAAGGTGTTGGAAATATTGTGTTAATACCATTACTTTCACAACAATTATTGGACAATCTCCATTTTATAAATAAAGTTTTGGATATTATCAACAACCATTAAACAGCTTGAAGAATGTACTTTCAAGCTGTCTAAAAGCCGTCGAGGAAGTGTCTGCAAAAATTCACAATATAGAGAATGTACCACCTACCAAACGAACAAAAAATGAATTGTCCAGTATTCAACACAAAAATACTGGATTTTCAGTGCTGCGTAATATAAGAAATAAACTAAGTCTCGGAAAAACATATGAAAATAATTTGCACTACTCATATGCACTTTTAACGTGATGTGACAATGAACGAACTATCTCCCAATATTTTTATTTTGTTTCAGTGACAGGCGCAGAAAATTCACATTCGACAGTTTACGAATAAACACAGTTGTTCACTGTATTCCCGCATCGAAAGCAATGAGAAGGATGACATGTTGCAGTACCTTACACTTTATATCCGTACCGGACTGTAGACACACAGTGCTTCGGTATACTTGTTGACACAGACGTTTGTTGATGTCCTGCCTAACCTTGCATAGTTCCTGTGCACGTACATTGAGTTGTACGGGATCCGATGTCTGATAATAACCATCAAAATTAATCTGTTCTGCTACATAAGAAAACAACCCAACAACGAAGAGATGAATTACTTCCATAAATTCATTAACAAAAGAGCAGATATGAAGAATTTGTCCATGTGATGTAGATGTAACTTATTTTTTAATGTACAAGAAAATATGGAAAAGCAATTTTGATTTATTATTGCTTTTTACGGCATTTCAGAGTATTGCAAAAATAATTGGTTACCTACGAATTGTCAGTTACTTATCAGATCTCGTATTCCCAATATGCACTCTCGGTAATAAGTATCCCTTACAGTTCTTAGTAGGCAATAAACTATTTCTGTTTCTGAAAAAGTTCTTTTGAATACAGTTTGTTTCTTTCTTACTTTTTCAATCCACTTAATTCAAATGTTTTGTATCATATTTATATTAACCTCTTATAATTTAATGAAATGATATAGATAACCTTATTGTTTAATGTATGTCATATTTGTAAACTATGCCCAACTCTACCCAAAACAGATTACTGAACTCGTTGAATGTTTTGTGTCATTGATGTTGCGCGGAGCTGTTTAGCAGGTTCCGTGGGCGTGGATAATACAGTGATTTAGAAATGCCACTTTCACTGTTCTTTACCGCTACACTATTCATTTCCAGAAAGAAAAGGGTTAAATTACGTTACAAGTCAATTTTTATTACATTCATTATCTTCAAGCAACATTGATCATTAGATAATCCAGGAACATTTACAGTGAGAGATGAATATGTGAAATTACAGAGTATTATAGGTTTGGTGTGTATGTTTAGACTCACCTAAATTATTGCTTTCATTACATGTTGTCAAATATATATAATAGTTTATTTATTCTCAGAGGCCATAATTAATCCGCTTCCTACAAAATATGCCCATTTAATCAAATGACATTCGTATTAGACTCCGCTAGCAGCTGACCTCACTCTAATTACTTCCCGTTTACCAGAATATTAATCTTTCTCTTTTTCAGTTACAGTTCTTACACAAAATAGCAAAACGTTAAAATAAGAATTGTTAACAACTTGCTGCAATGATTCATGTTTATTGATAATATAAAATCACTTGTATACACATTTATAGATACTTTTTGTATTTATTACTGAATATTCATTGGTAACGGAGTCTACCAATATACACACAGAAACACACAAACACACACACACACACACACACACACACACACACACACACACACACACACACACACACACACACTCTCTCTCTCTCTCTCTCTCTCTCTCTCTACTTTTCAAATGATTTTTCAAATATATAACAACTGTACGGATTTTGCTTTCTGTGAAAACATTATTTCACAGGCACTACCTATTCCAAATCCAATAAAATGTATCTAAATTATAAAAAAACAAATGGCATTACATGAAACTGATAGTTGTTAACTGATAGTATATTTTATGTTTTGATGCAAAGCTATATTAATTATATTGTCACGGCAACGGACATAAAAATTTCGGCACAAATAGATAACAATGTTATCTATTTGATAATGTTTCACGGTAATAAAGAGCTTGCATAAGCAGTTAACGATAGCGCGGCTAGTGTACACAAAGGGGACGGCAAACAAAGATAGCTGTGATAAAGGACTTGCCAGCATAGATTAAGTTACGATTCTGCAATGTGATAGAATATTCGATTTCTTTATTCTTCTGGAAGAGTCTCGAATTTATCAATGAGGTATTTAAGAAGGCGACAACTCGCCAAGAATGTTGTAAAACGAGAGTCAGCTGAGAAGTGTTGTAACGAGAGCTAATGTTTTTTATTGTCGTCGAACTTGGTGCTGTAGATTGTGTTATGTGATGTAATGTTGTTACCCGAGAATTGAACAATGTATCTCTACGCAAATAAAGAACATTTAGAATTTCGCCTAATTGGACTTTTGATTCCACTAACCCACAAAGTCACAATATTATTCAGACACACGTAACCATAATATCTACTAATATTGCACAAAAATGATCTGCTAATTAGTATTTATTGGAATAAAAGTTGTGCAATGTTTCACAAATGCTTTATAGTAAAGTGAATGAACTTAAACGAATTGTAATTGTTATACAATTAAATAGAAAATTTCCTTGAGTTTTCAGCAAGCTTTGCCTTAACATTCAGTGCCACCTATTTATTATGGGTAGATTAGAGAAAGTACTATACTGTGCCAAACAATTCTATGCCGATATTTCACTGGAAATAATGTTTTGAGATACCCTGAGTCCAAAAAGTGGCAATTTTAGAAAAATATGTGGGTAGGCATATACTATTTTGTGTGTGTGTGTGTTCATAACCAAAATAATTAAACGATTAAGTACTTGACAAATATCAAACGTAGTACGTAGTTGCAACAATGATGGACAGAAAGATTTTCAAAAGAATTTTGCGTACCCAACCTATCATTTACGAGTGTGCAAACTTTTGATATATTTGTTGTCTCATAAGGAATATAACATCTTTATTGAAATATCAAACCTTAAAGATATTTACAGAGCAGATAAAATGAATATCTTCAATTTTCTAGAAATTATATTTGAAGTCCTCTTTACGGGAAGGAATTTTGTATAAATTATGCGAGAGAGAGAGAGTTGTTACAAAGTAAATGGAATTCTCTAGAATGCTATTTAAAATATCTTTTTTTGTGTAATCATCCGTTCTTGAAAAATTCATTGTTACAGTTTTGAGTTTTGAATCCCCTATCATTTTTTAGGTATTTTAGCTTTCCGATTGTTTTCGCAAAGTTAATAGGAAGAGCGTTTCACTATTGCAACTATCCCCCTAATACCTACGAACTGGGTGAGTAAAAAGTATGGATCAATTGCAACTCTATGAAGTGATAATTTTTAGAAAAGCTGTATGATATCAGCAGGCCATCACATTACTATGATTACAAATAAAAGTTCGAGTTTTTAAGCAACATTTCTTTTTTTCTGAACTTCTCCAAACATACAAATACCCTTTCAAATCGCAATTTAAATTCATTAGGACCTTACTGCAGGTGTACTGAGCAAAGGAAAAAGACGTCATTAGTTCAAACAGATTAGGTTTAGAATTAAACAATATAGTAGGTTACTTTGATATTGTCGTGGTAACGGGCATTAAAGTCGGCACAAATAGATAACAGAAGGCGGATAGTGTTTCAGGGTAATAAAGAGCTTGCATAAGCAGTTAACGATAGCACGGTTAGTGTACACAAAGAGCCGGCAAATAAAGATAGCTAAGATAACGGACTTGCCAGCACAGATATGATTTCACATTTGGAAGGTTCTAGTGATATCGTGATTGACAGAGAAAAGCTGGTTTCCTGTTTGTACTCGAAACCTCTCGAATTTATGAGTGAGATATATAAGCGATTGTGACGCGCCAGCGGACAGTTGTGAAACAGTCGCGGGAGAGGTAAGCAGAGAACGGCTGAGAGTGTTGTAACGAGAGCTGATGTAAACTGAACGCTGTTTGTTATTTTCATTGACCTTGGAAAATTGTGTTATATATGTGATGAGAATTGAACAGTGTATTGCTACGGAAATAAAGAACATTTAGAATTTCGGCAAATTGGACTTTTAATTCTATGAACCCACAAAGTCACAATATGCGGCTTTGGATTGAACAAATACAGACAAAAGCTAAGCTAATAAGGACAACAATGATTACTTAATTGCAAAATATTCATGAAAGTAATAAGTCATGGCACAACTTACAGAAATATTAATGATGATTGGATATAGTCATAGGAGTACCTAAGAATTTGGCAAGAAATGCAGCTGATTATGCAAACAGTGTTGCTGGAAACAAACTAATTTCAAAGACAGAGTTTGGCATTGTTTAGCAGTAAAAGAGGCCAATTTGAAGTGCATTCATCATTCATATAGCATCACTAATTTTGTTATGAATGTGTTTGTTTGGTTTAAATTTCGTCTGCTGCAATACTTCCTAATAAATTTAAATTACAGTTCAATAAAGCATCTACCTATACTTTCCGAGATCTGAGTAAAAAAAAAAAAGATGTTGCCTTTTAAAAAAAAGACCACACCCTATTCACAATCATATTAATACGAAAACATGTTGATATCTTACGCTTTACTAAAAAGTATCACTTCACAAAATTACAGCAACAAAGTTACAAGCATTGCTCCATACTTTTTACTCACCCCATATAATGAACTGTAGATATACTTAATAAAAATATTTCAATAGTTCATCTCGCTTAGCATGAACCAGATAGAAGAATAAGCTTTTGTTATCTGCAGAAGCTACATTGAATCAGACGGCAATGGAGAACAGTAGCTATGGATACTTTAGATAAACCTGTCAGTATTTCAAATACTTAGTAATTACAAAGAGATTTGACATGCGGGAACTATATGAAAGGAACTTTAATGTTGTGGGCATATCTTTACGTCAGCAGTCACGAGGTCGTTCACCAGATGCTTGCTATCTGTTTGGCTGCGAGGCGTTAAGGTCCTTACGCAGCTCTGAAGCAATGCGGGCCCATCCGTTATGGCCCCAGGGAGAACGGTGACTTATCTGCCCATTGTGTGGTAATGCTATGGCGGCGTAAATACCAATCACTGAAGCTAAAGGCTTACGAAAACCGCTATAACCTTTTCTGGGTGTTCAGAAAGTGCAGAGAAAGAAAGTCATATTTCTCTTTCCTTTAAATTCTCGGAGGTTCAGTGCATTGCCATTCCTCTGTTTTTACTATATTGAAAAGTAAAATTGGCTACACTGGATATTCCTTATCAAAGAAAATTGACGTTGAAACTATTGTTTCCATATCCCAAGCAAACAGGAGAGTAACAAAACCTTTTACTTCTAATTGCTGCAAACATCCTATTATACAGAGTAAACTATTAAGATGAACAGAAACACAATATCTCAGAGGGAAGACATGGTTGTGGAATATATCCTGATCATACCATACTATTTCGACTTCCTGATTTTTATACTGTCTTTTCTAATGAGCTCTTTGCACTTAAGTAGGCCATGATATATATCTTGAATACTGACACCTATAGCAACTCATGTATTATTTTCTCTGATTCACAAAGTGCTCTAAGGCAATTGAGAGGTCATCTTTGACTAACATTCTTGTACAATAAATTCAGAAGCACTTTAATATAACAATAGGAAAAGGAAAACAAGTCATACTTGTGTAGATACCCTCACATAGTGGAATTCATGGCAATGAATCTGCTGTTCAAGCAGCTAAAGAAGCTACAGGACTCCGTTTGTGTGATGCTACAATAGCTACACCACATACTGACGTCATTACATTCATAAAAAAAGATATACCTATCAACAATGGGGGGTGAGTGTGAGTGTGTGGTGTTTAAGGGCCCGTCGACAACAAGGTCATTTGGGCCCAACAATGGAAGAAAATGGGTAGAGTCAACATGAAAAATTCAATGCCATGGCCGGCATTTGAACTACGGATCTCCTGGTTTCCGTCCAGTCGCTTTAACCCATTGGGCTACCATGGCCAACGTGCCACCCTGACATTAAATTCTCCATTTGACTCGTATATTTCCCCGGTAAACCACTAGGTAACCAAGAAATCAGGAGTTCCGTGGTTCAAATCCAGGCGATGGCATCGAATTTTTCATGTTGTTTCTATCCATCAAAAACCTTAGCCTATAAACGACTAGCGTGGAGAAATGATTAATTTCCATCAATTAACTAAAATAATAAGAGTTAAATGATGAAGCCTGGGACTCAAGTACTTACGATAGTAAGTCGCCACAAACGGTGTATCTGGGATGCGAGAGCCCCTAGTGGTTTACCGGGGAAATATACGAGTCAAATGGAGAATTTAATTTCAGGATGGCACGTTGGCCATGGTAGCTCAATGGGTTAGAGCAACTGGACGGAAACCAGGAGATACGTGGATCAAATACCGACCATGGCATTGAATTTTTGATATTGTTTCTATCCATCAAAAACCTTAGCCTATAAACGGCTGGTGTGGAGAAATGATTAATTTCCATCAATTAACTAAAATGGAAGATAAATTGACTTAAATCTTCCAACAGTAAAATGCATGAAATAACATCAGAAGCCATAGTATATCATCACCTCCATACACTATCCAGACATGATCAAGTTCAGATGTTCCGATTAAGAATAGTTCACGCTAACGTAACTCACAGCTATCTTCTTAAGAAGTAACAACCTCCCAGATGCACAACTTGTAAAGTAGCCTAACTGTCAAACACGTAATTTTTGACTGTGTACTCCACAACCATTGGCGTCGGCAGCATGGCATACCCAACAAGATAAGTGGGGCCTTCTCTTTCCCATCTCAGTGCAGAAGACATCACGTTTTTCAGAGACATTGGTTTATATTTCAATATTTGATCTTTAACTTAAAACTGATCTTTAATTCCTTGTATTAATTCTTAAGATTTTATAGTGCACTCAAATTTAATGTAATGTAACCCCTCTAGTTTAATGTCCACTATTTTTCATGTATTTATTTTGTATTAATGCAATATAATGTAATTTATATTGTTAAAGTCGCGATAATACTTTCTAAGTTAAAGCGGCTATAAACTGTCTTAATAATAATAAAAAAAACAATATCTCGAAGATGCTGTAACGTTGTATACAAGTCCGAAGTAACATAAATGTAAGAAATTCATAAATATCATAAGAAATTCCCTTAACTGTAGTGGCTAGAGGGAAGATTATAATCCATTCTAAATTGCAAGTTGCATAATTTTATATAGAGGAATTAATCCACAGAATTAATCCCTTTAAATACCTTACTCCGGTATATCCCGGAGTATTAATCCCAGTAGTTTAATCCCGGACGTGGCATTGAATTTTTCAGTTGGCTCTAATAAATTAAATGCATATTGCATATCACAAGTTAACTGCAGAACAATATTACTGCAAAACTTCACATTGCTATTCAATAAAGCACTATGATATATATTCTACAACCATAATACCATAATGTACATATGTATCGTTGCAATTATCCTTTTATTATATCGCCGAACTTTGCGAATAACATTACTTACAAAATCTGCATCGAAAACTCACATTATTTATTTGTATGCTTAAGTATGTGTATATATGTGTAAGTGAACAAAATTAATAATAAACGAAAAGTCGATTAAATGTCAAACATGGTATTTAAGGTCACTATTCTCCAGGGTTAACACACAAAGATTTTAAAGAAAATCCACCCCCAAATTACTCCTTATGTGGAAAGCATTTTGTTAATTTTATTTTCTGTAAACTGTTTTAATAAATGTTTTACTCTGTTGTACTAAAATACCTAATACTTCATCTACTTTTACAAGAAAAAATTATTTTGCATTTTCTGGGAAAAGGTTGTGAAGTCCACTTCATATTGAATGACGTTTGTATAATCAAAAAATCGTGACAGAAGAAATATTAATACAAAGAAATTTAGATATCGTTAATTCGCACAACTTATATAAAAATATATGTGTCATTAACCAGTTCCGAATAAACTTTTCTTATTTATTTAAATGATCAAGATCTAAATCCTTACTTTCTCTAAAAAGTAATACAGCACCAAGATTTCAGTTGAAATACGCGTTTTAAAGTTCCTGAGTCCAAGAAAATAATTTTAGAAACATGTCTGTGTTGTGTGTATGTGTGTGTGTGTTTGTGTGTGTCTCTCTCTCTCTCTGTGTGTGTGTGTGTGTGTGTGTGTGTGTGTGTGTGTGTGTGTGTGTGTGTGTGTGTGTGTGTGTGTGTGTGTGTGTGTGTGTGTGTGTGTGTGTGTTTGTGTTTGTAAGTGAGCAGCCTAACTGAAAAAGAAATGTTGGTTAAACACAAAACTGGTACTTAAATTAAGCATCTTCCAGGATTGTGTAGCGAAGATTTTCTATCAGACTCTTCGCTCCAAAACTACCCTTTAAATTAAAAAAAAAGCCTTTTATTTTTATTTGTTAAACCTTTTTTCCAAGATTTTCCTTCTGATTCCAGGCGACATTAGTACAGTTGCAAACCACAGATAGACAAAGTCTTACTATACGAGTATAACAAATTAACTCTGCTTAAGGCACGCTAATTATGTCAAATAATATTTTGTGATTATTTCCGAAATATACTTTATTTTGCAATTTTCAAATCCATAAACGTTTTTCAAGTGATAAAGTTATAAGATGCTATTTATTTTGTTATCGTGGTCATGCAAAGAGCATGGAATCCATAATCACCACATAGGGATTCTGAATTTTAAAATATGACTAATCTCATAGCCTCTTGTACTTAAAACGAAATAGTAAATCTTTATTGAAGGTTATTTAGATTAAAATTAAACAGAAAAGTACACTTTATAAGATTATGTTTTGCAGAAGAGTGATTAGAAAAGTCTGATTTGCAATTGGTGGGAACTGCCTTAAACTTTCAGATAACTCCCTTTTGGAATTTTTGTGCATAGTAACTATTACTACTAATTTTGGTAAGGCTTTGAACTTTTAAAATCTTACTCTTAAATTGATCTTTAGTTAACTTTTCTTTAAAACCAAGAATATTAGATGCATTGAGGAGAAAGCAAGGAATGTGAAAATTCATCATTTAGGGGATTTGTTTCTAAGAACAAAGTACTAAAAGTGTTAAATGAACGCGGGTCTGAAAATTCTATATATCAGAGTTACAAGAATTCTTTGGTCATATTACAAAAAATTCTTTTGTTTCTTTTGTATATTCTGCTTTAACTTCTATGACCATATCGAGAATTAAATGGCATTGAATTTTTCACTCTGGCTCTACTTATCCAAACCTTAACCTACACACGGCTAGTGTGAAAGAAATGATTATTTCAATAACATATTAATATTAAGGTTTTGTAGTTTTGGATATGAGGTCTTCTCAACATATACATTTGTTCCAATTAAATAGACATTCCTGTACTCAAGCCAGGATTCGAAATGGGGATTTTGGTTGGAAACGCTTTCGATCATAGATAACTATTTGGCATCTTTTGCATCAGTGCATTCCCTAACCATGTTTTTCATGCTTAGACATACTTGATAGTTTCAAGGTTTGTGCGTTTCCTGAGAGATAACTCTTATGCTCTAGGTACCCTGGGTCCAATCCAACATCATTTCAACTATTTCATTCATTTACCATCCGATATAACTTAACCGATTAAAAGGCGGTGATATTAAAGCAGAAAACGTGAAAACTGATCGCTAATTAATCCTTTATAACTGAAGGAAAAGAAAAGAAAAGTATCATCACTCAACCTATTTCTGTAAGTAGTTTGGTTCTTGAGATTCTAGTTCAGACGATTACACATCGATTGAATTTTCTCTTACCTCCTTCGTTGGGATTCCCGATGTTACCATTGGAATAATCCCCTGGTATAATCCTTCTGGTCGTACTATGCCTTGGGGTTCACTCAGCCTCTAACAGAAATGAGTACCAGGGTAATTCCTGCGGGTGAAGACGGCTGCCTCGGGGGTCTGACCACCTCACAGGCCTTGCATGCGATAATTATAGATGCGTGCCATAACCGCCCGTCAAACTCACATAAGTCGCCTACGGCCTTTCATCGGGGTACTTTTACTTTTTTTTTTTTTTTTACATTTACTTCGATAGGTTTTAAATGTCCCAAATAAGTTTATTTAATTGCACTTGTAACGCCAAATACAAATACGAGGGATGTTCAGTGAAGAACGATCTCAATTTTTTTTGACAACGTACCTTTACTCATCCTCATAATTTTGATGGCCCTTCTCAAAATAGTCTCCCCTGAATGCGATGCACTTGTCTCAGCGTTTCTGCCAGTCTTAAAAGACATGTTGGAAACCATTTTTTGAGAGATCCTTCAAAATCGCCTCCGCAGCCTTCACCGCTGCTTCTGATGATGGATAATGCCTCCCACGAAGGCGTTTCTTCAAGTCCGGGAATAGAAAAAGGTCACATGGGGCTAAATCTGGACTATAGGGAGGGTGAGGCGGGCACTTCACGTTGATTTTGGCTAGATATTCAGCAACAACATTGGCAATATGTGGCCTCGCATTATCCCTCGCATTATCGTGGTGCAGTATCCAGCCTGCTTCACGGAAATGTGGTCTTTTGCGCCTGATATGGACTTGCAATGTTTTTAGGACATCCCTGTAGTATTGTCCAGTTACTGATGTGTGTGCAGGTACAACATACTGATAAACCATTCCATGAATATCAAAGAATGAGATGACGATAACTTTCCCAGCAGAAGCAACCACTTTTGCTTTTTTGGAGGATTGTTCATTAAGGAGATTTCCACACTGAGCTTTACTGTTTGCTCTCAGTATCAACATGATGTAGCTAAGTTTCATCAGCAGTGATTATGTTTGTAAGAAACTCCGGATCTTCCTCTATCCTCAACTTTAACTGCATGTTACCTCCATTGCAGCGGTAGGCGATACTGAACATGTCTGAACTTGCCTGTTTCTCACAGGCGGGAACCAGGAGTACCAACAATGAAATTAATACGGCGTGTTTGTTTGACATTAAGCTAACAGAATATAATAAGATTGAATTTTGGCGCGAAAAATTATGACAGTAAAAAATTATAATCATTCTATATTGTACAGCCCTCGTACATTTTCTTTGCCTTACGGTAAATAAAAACAGCCAAAGAAAAAAGACAGATGCAAATCGTTATATATTTATAAACGCTCAGTGGAGGAAGAAAGTTCATAAGATTTTTCCATTTCTTTATTGTAAAGAATACATTCCTTAAAATAAATTTTCCACCATGTAATGGAGCATGAAGAGCGTTTGTGAATATTTAAATTTAGGTGATATTAATCGTCTTCGACATATTTACGTTTTGGTAGAAATCGAAAAAGCGGAGGAGTGACTTATATAAGCAAACGCCAGTTCGTCTCTATCACAAACCCAAATATGCTTACGTAGAAAACTTTTCACTATTAGAAATTCAGCTACATCAGAGTATATTCAGCAAACATACACTTTTATCTCACCTTGCTCAATCGTTATTTCTTTACTTGGTAAATGAAACGTGTTTTAAAAAGCATCCTCACAGAAATCTAGTTTCTGCTCCAAGTATCAGGGAATATTTTAGAAGATAAAAATTAAGAAACAGCTACAATTACAGTGAAATCCAATCCTTCAAAGTGATTTAATTTAATTTATATCTGCAAAATTTTGCCTACAGAATATATATATATATATATATATATATATATATATATATATATATATATATATATATATATATTTAGAGTGCATTAATCTTACGTAGTTTAAATCACCACGTGGTATACATAGTTTATCATTATACTGTTTAATTTCATTTTATCATATCACTAATTAGAAAATTGATAGTTGATGGAAATTAATCGTTCCTTCACACTAGCCGTGTGTAGACTAAAGTTTTGGATAGGTAGAGTGCAACTGAAAAAAAATCAATGCTATTGTCGTGAGATCCGTGGTTCAAATCCCGGCCATGGCATTGAATTTTTCAGTTTCACTCTATCGAGAGAAAATTGATTTTTAGATTTTGTATCTATAAGTATATAATAATGTTTCTAATTTTTTTCTGCCCGTAGAAATGTATATAAAGCAATTTATGAGCTAAAATAAAAATTTGAACCTATAAACTCTACCTTGTGCCTTAATTCCGTGGACAAATCTTATTTGAGTTCCGTTCACTTAATTTGACACCCCTGTGCGGTCTTCCCACGTACACGGGTTAGGACGAGACACGTCACATTTTCTTCCGTTTCGCCTTTTTTAGCGAAATGGGTAGTGGCTGCATGTTTATATGGGACAATATAGTGTGTCTGGGCGTTCTGTCTGGGAGTAACGTCCCACATGTCGTCGCGCTCGCACCTCTTGTTCCCCTTTGAGGAAGAGCTGCTTCACCTACGAAGAACTGAGTTCTGCTTTTTACCATTTTGTTATACTTCATTTTTTCATCATCGTTCTTTATTAAATACATTGATAGTAGTTTGAGTGAAAAGATCTATATTTTTGTCCTGGGCTTTAAATGTATTAGAAACTCTTAGTTTTAAAACCATTTATCAAGTGCTTCAGGTCTCTCTAAATGCTAATATCACCACATTTATTGTTAACTGAGCCTTTTCAATAATTACATGTGTCTTATTTTATGTGCATTTTTTCATGTAACCTTTAAGATACACAATTGAATCCCTTATTACTTAGTTTTCACCCTTGAAACTACTTGTTTCATGTAGTGCATTGCCCTTAGTTCATGTATTTACATATATCATCGCAACCAGGCTCTTACAATATGTATAAGTGGTAATTCCTGTGTTTTACATTATGCAATGTGCTAAGATATTAGTTGCTAGTTTCAGATTATTAAAATGTAAGGCAACTGCCAGTATTTTTAATATCGAGAAAATAATAATGTCTGTACAGTGTCATACTATAACAGTGTCATATAGGCAGTATATTTAAGCTATCCTAGTCATTATCTGTTCTGTTATAACATTACTTAATGATCTTATCTCAGTAATTCTTGTTATTCAGCCCAGAAAAAGCTGCAAAAATTATCATAACATAAAATCAAGTTTAAGTCACATTAAGTAACAAAACAGCTCACTAAAATATTACTAAGTGAAAATTAATAAACTTATTATAACTAATTATAAAATGCAGTTATAACATTAAAATAATCTAATATTCGAAATGTTTGTACTTAATGGGAAAGTATCAATATATGTAAGAATATATACGAAAACAGCAGTGGAAAGGCAGCTAAACTGGAACATGAAACAAATGAATATATTTATGACTTTATGGTTGTAGGATAAAGAAACTTGGAAAGATAGCATGAAGCATGTACCAAAGAACCAGATAGGGTCAGCAATAGCAATGGTAGAACCACACTTAGGCAACGATAAACATGAAAGCCTAGGAACTATGTATTCTGAACTGAGCTAAATTAAATGGAAAGGAACTATTTTTATATATGTATTAACAAGTAGTTTATAATTTATTTCTCACCTTTCCTTTTACATCATCAAATGGAAATACAAAATCAAGATTACAATTATAAAATCCATATTGGAAAACGCCATATATTCCTGAATCCTGAAAATCCTAGCATGTCGCCCACCATTGACTAATAATTCGGTCCCCATACACCTAACCCTAGGTTTTTGTGTATTGGAGGCCCTCCACTCCTTTCTGCACATTTTGTCATTTCACCTATCCTACTCTACATTTTTCTCTTGATTGTTCTTAGCAATCTCTCTTTAACTTTCCTTGAATTATTCCCTGTATTTCTCCTGTTATTTTCCCCATATTACTGACGAAACTTTTCTAATTACTACTTTACCCGCTAAATGCTCTCCCCATATCTCTGTTTCACTACAATGTAATATACAATGGAAATCTGCATTCTCTTCTTCACGCAATGGACATTTATCTAGCTCCCTCTCTTGACCTATATCTTTCAAGTTTCTCACTCCTGTTCTCGTCCAACCGAAACCTTCTCGCCCTCAATTATTACATATGTCTATGTATCCTCCCCTCCCCCAGGGTGTTTTTATTTCTCTATATAACCTCAGTGAGCTTTCGTCATTTGTATTCGAAAAAATGTCTTGTCTGTCAATATCTTCTAATCTTAGCTTAACTTCTTTCTTTCCAGAAGCCTCTATACCCATATTCTGCATTTATACCTATCTGCTTCAACATAAAAAAGGGGAGAAAAGGCAAGATAATTTTTAGAGATATAAACAGAAGTGTATGCAACATTTGTCGGTTTAAAATTAGTTTTGACAGGGTATTATGGAAGCAATGTTGTGAATGGTTTGCACTAAAGTAGAATGGAATGATACTTAAGGTTTTTTTCTTTCTTTTTTTATAGCTAAACATTGTTAGTATAGGACTTCTACTTAAGGATTAGAATAGGGCGAGGCGATAAAGGGGGTATGATTCCTGTTTGACATGAAAATGCTGCTCTTGGTGAAGAATGATTGGTACTAAAAATGGGAGAAGTGGTAATAGTGGAAATAAAATTGTCTCTGTTACAGTACCTACGGTTAACGGAAAAGAAGAAGAATCGAAGAAATATGTTAGTGGAGATAAGTAACAACGATGAAGAGTAGGAAAATAATATGAACATAAAAATGAAAGGTCTGAGACTGTAATGATGTGTTACACTATAGTAGCAATGCCTAACCTTAGCTCTTACGTATTAATGCGTCACCTTGTCGCATCATCACCACCTCTGCTTCGTTTTGTACATGAAGCATTTCCTTTCACTTAATCGAATAACCAAGCATTAGAGAGGTTTGATCTTTTATGAGTCCCATGAATGCGTCTTAGCTCTGCGAAAATCAGATACGGGCGTTGAGTTACGGCATCCTCGAAGGGAGGTAGGAGAGTAAAATAATGGGATTTATCACGAGTAGTAACATGAGTTGTTGTCAAGAAGTCAAACACCAGATAACATACTTATGGAGGCTATTAATAGAGACGACACTGTTTTATTTTACTCTCACTCCGATCTACATTCTGCTGTACGAATCTTACAGCTCTCTCTTGATCGCCTCGTTCAATGGTGTCAAAATTGGTGCATCTCCCTTAATACCCAGAAAACTGAAGCCAAGATTTTTACTTTACGCCGCTATAATCCCCCTCCGCCTATACGCCTTCTGACTGATCATGTGCCGTGGCTCCCTTCACCTACACCAGTCAAGTACCTTGGACTGTTACTGGACACTCGGCTTACGTGGAAGCCTCATATTGACCGCACCATTACCCTGGCATCCGCTCGTCTTTCACAACTGTCTCCATTATTTCACAAACATACTTCACTTGCTTTAGAATCTTCACTGCTCCTATACAAATCTCTGGTTCGACCTCTTATTACTTATGCCTGCCAGTACTTGTCACCTGAGGCGTTTACAGGTCATCCAGAGTCGATTCTTGCGAATCGCCACCAATGCGCCTTGGTTTGTCCGCAACCAGCAGCTGCATCACGGACTGGGACTTCTTCCTCTCCACCATTTCATCCGACAGACTGCTCGACGCTTCTTCTACAATCTACGCCACGTCCCAGGAGCTGTGACGTATAACATCGGCGTCCGAAGTCGCCGGCCAACGCGACTGAAGCGACGACTACCACAGGACCTGCTTTACAGTGATGACACTTCCACTTCTGAATAATCTACTGTTTCAATTTATCGTTTCTATTCTTCTGTTCTACTATGTAAATTCTCACTATGGAAGTATGTATACCATTTTATTAGTTCAGTGCCACATTTGTATTAGTGCATTATCACACTTGTATTAGTTCAGAGGAGGCACACTGTCCTACCTCCATAATGTTATTACTCTGTTCTCTCAGATCTGTAAAGCATATATTATTGCTGATCGATCCAATAAATAAATAAATAAATAAATAAATATATATATATATATATATATATATATATATATATATATATATATATATATATATATATATATATATATATATAAGAAAAGGCTATTAATAGAAAAAGAAGCAGAATATTGTTGAAGTATGGTATTGTGTAATGAGGAAACATTGACAGGCGAAAGAATGGGTAAAACGATTGAAAACGTGGTTATGGAGAAAAATGACATGTTTATAATATATTTATCTACTTTGATTGTGTAAAGTGGAACATTACACAATCAAAACAAGCATCGAAATGGCCTATCTCACCACACTCAGTGTAGTAAAGTTAAAATTAATTTCATGTAAATACACTACTGAAGCTCAAAGCAAATTAGAGTTAATATTTATTTGTTGTATACATTTATTGTGATTTTCGCGTGTGTCAAATGAATTCCTCTTGATGTTGAGGCTAAACAGTTCATAGTATTATCTTTTACAGCAGGTATAACTGAATTACGTCCCATGATTTTCTTAACTGTGCGTTATCTGAGAGGTTTCTATTAACAACGATAAAACCAGGGTAACCTTTATAGTAGAAATTAATTGTTCTTTCACACTAGCCGTGTGTAGGGCGCACTATGAAAGGGTAGAGCCAGACTGAAAAATTCAATGCCATAGCCGGGATTTGAACCACGGATCTTCTGGTTTCCGTCCAGCCGCTCTAACCAATTGAGCTACTATGGCCAACCTGCCAACATGACATTAAATTCTCCAACTGACTCGTGTTTCTCCCGGTAAACCACTAGGAGTTCTCATAAACACACGAGACAGCTACCTTAATGGCGACTTACTATGCTGTAAGTACTTTAAGGCCCGGGCTGGACAGAAACCAGAAGATCCGTGGTTCAAATCCCGGCTATGGCATTGAATTTTTTCAGTCTGGCTCTACCCTTTCAACCTTTATAGTAGCAGGATAACACCTGGATGGAGAGTTGCTTGCTAAGGTGATGGAAGATGGATGATGATGAATGAAAAAGCTTTTCTAGTGAAAGACGATAAGTGGCATATAGCACACAATTTCAGCATAAAAGAGGAAGAGAAAAGCGGAGAGGGAAGGTCCTAGTAGAACTAATTTTGACTAAAAACATGACATGTGTGGTATTTGACGATCGCTTTTACTACTTATGACATTGCACACGGTGACATTGATGATACATGAGATGAAGATGGAGCACCGCTGGAATGAGATGGGGGGAAACCGGAGATCCCGAAGAAAACCTGCCCCAGCGCCATGTTGTCCATCATAAATCTCATCTTGCGGTCACCTAGCATCGAGTCTGGACCATCTTGGTGAGAGCCAAGTGGTCTAATTACTCAGCCACGGCGCGGCTTTCAGCGAAAGCATTTATTGTTTGAGTTATTAAATGAACTTTCAAAACAAGATTTTTAAACAGTATAAATAGCTTCATATTATGTTACTTAAGCAATGATATTATTATGAATTTTGTTTCATCCGCCAAACAATGAGAACCGCCCTCTCACGATGAATAGTTTTTAAACGCATTACACTACATGATCCTATAAAATATAACTCACATAACCTTATAGATTCTGCAAATTGTTAAAGATGTGTTGGTACACAAAGATGATATCAAAGGAATGGTATATGGCTATGAATTTATATAAATTATGAATGGGAGAGTTACGCAGTAAAAATAAAATCTGGCATTATGAATTATAATTAAACGCAACATTTATAGAAAATACAATAGCATACTTCAGAAGAAGAACAAACATGATTACACATAGTAAGAAACTGGTTTATTCTAAACCAGTAACTGATATTAAAAAACTAATAATTAAATTTAAAAACGAATATATATAACATAATCATAGATAAACTCCGCGAAATTGTATATAAATATAGATGTCATTACAGCTAATTATTTTTACTGAGAAGCAAAACCAAGAAACAAAATTGACAGACACAGTAACTGTCCAATCCACAGTTATTACAGGGATATAGCCCATATTTCAGGTAGTTCGAAGAACATTTAAATAGGTTTCATTATTATTATTATTATTATTATTATTATTATTATTATTATTATTATTATTATTATTATTATTATTATTATTATTATTATTATTATTATTATTATTATTATTATTATTATTATTATTATTATTATTATTATTATTATTATTATTATTATTATTATTATTATTATTATTATTATTATTATTATTATTATTATTATTATTATTATTATTATTATTATTATTATTATTATTATTATTATTATTATTATTATTATTATTATTATTATTATTATTATTATTATTATTATTATTATTATTATTATTATTATTATTATTATTATTATTATTATTATTATTATTATTATTATTATTATTATTGTTATTGTTATTGTTATTGTTATTGTTATTGTTATTGTTATTGTTATTGTTATTATTATTATTATTATTATTATTATTATTATTATTATTATTATTATTATTATTATTATTATTATTATTATTATTATTATTATTATTATTATTATTATTATTATTATTATTATTATTATTATTATTATTATTATTATTATTATTATTATTACTATTATTGATATACCACGCAAGTAGTGCACACATTTCTATGCTTCCTGTAGACGTTATATCCATGGATAACAGGTCATTTTGTAGAAAGTGTATCTCTTTAAACAATAAATGCCAGTGTTATGAAATGTTAAAAATGAACTGAATGAACCTCATTTTAAGCGAAGTCATCCAATTCACTACCGTTAACCTAGTATGATAGAAAGTATTAAGAGATGAGAAGGATGTAATAAATTATTGAGTTGTTGGTAGGTGCGATGTTTTAAAGGAAACAATATGAAGCATTAGTTAATATGTTTGTGAGGAAGGGGAAATTAGATTTGGAATTTTAGTTTTCTACTGTTTGGAGTCACTACAGGGGTTGATTTGGCTTTCGATCTCTTGTATGCGTTTAAAGCTCCTGCATAAGGCGGGTGTTTTTGACACTACAATAATTGCAGAATGTTTACTTTAGTTTATATATCCCGTTGATTGGTGGTGTACAGGAGAGCTTTAAACTGTCTACTGACTTTTTTGAGCATTATTGTATCTAGAGCTGGTATTGTTTTCCGGGCTGTTGTGCCGTGGTCTGCTGGAGAATGAAGTTCCAGACGTTTCGTCCATGACTGCGTTGGACATCTTCAGTGGTAGCGCGGTCGAAGTCTTCTGAAACCGAAGCTTCCGAGTAAAGATGGAGGGGAAGCTGTCCACAGAGCGGCCCATTGGCGCTGGGGTGCCGGAAGGCAGCGTGCTGTCGCCGGCACTCTTTGCAGCTTACATGGCTGACATACCTACACACCACAATACCCACACCTGTCAATACGCGGACGATCTAATGATCTTCGCAGTCAACAGAAACCCAAGGTATAGCTTTCGGCAGATCCAAACCCAGCTCCGGGCCATTGGCGAATGGAGCGCAAAATGGCGAATGGCGATTAACCCAGAGAAAAGCTCTGCGATTCTCCTGGCAAAAACCAGAGCCAATCGGTTGCAGCAGAACTTCGTTTTACGGCGTCGTGGAATCCCATGGGTTCAAACGGCGAAGTATCTCGGAGTGACGCTGGACCGCAAATTAACTTACGCTCCGCACGTCAAGGGCAAGGTACAGCTTGGGCATGTCGCGCTCAGGAACCTATATCCCATATTCCGCTCAACCATGCCACTCCGTCTCAAACTCCAGCTATAACGGGCGATCATCCCGCCCATGATCCTGTACGGCTGTGAGATCTGGGGAACAGTGGCGAATACCACTTTCGTGAGACTCCAGACGCTGCAGAACAGGGCGCTACGGGTCATCTACGATACTGACTGGAGATTTCCCGCCCATATCCTTCACGAACATTCGAACATTCCGTACATTGTCGACGTCATTCGAGAGAGGGCTCGTTCAATGTACGACAAAATTCAAACCCATGGCAACCCTTTGGTGAACTCACTGGGCAGGTATGACCAGAGGGAGCAAAGACGCTTGCCATCATACAAACTCCCCAGAGACGTCTTGGGGCCCCTTGGGTAACCCAAGGAAAACCCCAAAAGTACTCAATCTACATAACGCCTGATGGCTTGAGCGTCAGGACACCCGTACTCAAAACGGGGTAAAAGCTCTAACACAGATCCTCCCCCAACGGGAGAAAGTAACAACAAACCCGCCTTCAGAGGACACTCAAGGGCAACCAGTTAAAACCTAATTTGAAACAAACAAAAACCTACCGCCAGCAGATCAAAATGCAATCACACTGACTCACTTCGCAGGTTAAGCCGCAAAGCGGCTAGGTACTGCGGCAAAGACACCCGGACGGGGAAAAAGAAAAATTGCCCCGCCCGACCAGGACTACCTCTGGACCTCATCGGATCAAACGCAGCGATACCTTCACCCAGAAGACTTCGACCGCGCTACCACTGAAGATGTCCATCGCAGTCATGGACGAAACGTCTGGAACTTCATTCTCCAGCAGACCACGGCACAACAGCCCGGAAAACAATACCAGCTCTATTGACTCCGGCCGTGAAAGCCTTCGTTCTCTTATTATTGTATCTGTTTTATTTTAGCTCTAAGTATAACTACAATCTCTATTGCGGACTATAGGTATGTTCTTCATGACAGTTACACATTCTGGTGGTGTAACTTTCGGAGTTTTCCACTGGGAGAAGTAATGAACCCCAAAACATTGAACACAACGGGTTGAAATTGGCAGTGAATTTACTAGACATATAATTTTGAAACTTCCTGAATTCAGACATACTCCTACTCAGACCACGTGATTCTAATCTGTCTAGGTAGTATAGTAGACGAGCTAGGTTCATAATTTGATTTATGCTTCGTCAGTATAATCCAGATCTACAGCATATATTATGATTGGTTATTAGTTCTTCCCTTGAAGATGCATTAACTTCGAACCGAATATTTTATTTCTTACGGTAAATTACTTATTTCTGGATCCGTGAGACAGCAAGGAAGATTGTGCATTACTACAGAGAACATTATATCCACAGCAGTTTGTAAGTATAATGTTCCTGATTTATGAAATAAAAATAGGTAGTCAGTAATCTCAAAGAATCAAGAGTCGGCTTAGTGATTGAGCCTTTCTATTCATTGTGGAAGCTGGATTGAGTTTCATTGCTTTCTAAGAATAGCTAATAATTATGAATATTCTGAAAGCTCATAGGTAGCATTTTAATATAGGGCTGGATGTACGTAGAATACATTGGTTTAATGAAGCTTCAGAATCATATTTCTTATTTGGTTGTTCTTATGTTTTTCTTATTTTATTTGCTTTCTTTTATTAGGAGACGTTATTAATGTTCACTTATGCAACTCTGGAATACATTGTGTCTATGCCCGAGGTAGTTCTTTCAAGCACTCGCACTTAATAAAATTAGTGTATTTAAATAAACACTTGGAATAGTATATTACAGAAAAGGTTGATGTTGGTGGTGATGATGATTTTTTTAACGTCCTCCAAAATAAATAATATCGGACGATGAATGAAATGGATAAAATGCTCTTCAATGAACCTATACTCCAATAGAGGTTAGAGTTATTCAACAAGAGAAAAACCTGTAAAAAAACTTATTTAGACAATTCAACCTAACAAAAATTCGAACTCGGGAGCTCTTGGATATGAGGCAAACACGGTACTCTAACATCACTTAAAAAAAGACATAAGTATTGCTTTCAGGTTAATACAGAGGGAAAACAGTAGCTTTTCACATGTGCCGCTTTTCTAATTTAAGAGAAATCTCGATCCGCTTTATTGCTCTATTACACCACAATTTCCCTAATAGATATTTTATTTCAGCAATTCTATCACGTTCCTACAGTATCCTACTTAAACCATTACCTACGATACATCCCAGCATTTCCAACAATTCAGAAATTGCATATAACTATTTGAAGCTGAATTAGAAGCTTTTAGTATAGTCAATGCGTCATCCGTTAAGCTAAATGGGTGTAGCTACACTTGCTATTTCATAGGATGGTTTATGCCTATAGTTTTAAATGAAATACCTAATAATATGCAAGGTTTGTTTGATAAGTCTGGTGAATAAGGTGGATGAGTAACCAATTCAAAGTCTAACTCATGCATTTTCGTCATTGCGATCGCTGATGTTTGCGATTATGTATTATCCTGGTGAAAGAGCACTTTCTTGCGTTTCAATCTCGGTCTCTTTTCAGTCAACTCATATTGCAAACGATCCAACAATGAAGCATAACAGGCTACAGTTATGGTTCTGCTTTTTCCCAAGTAGTTTATGGGATTATTCCTTGAGAAACCCCAAAAGTAGTGGCCATCATCTTATCAGCTGAAAAAAATGGTGTTTGCTTCCTTTGGTGCACTTTCATCAGCCTTTGTCCAATGTTTTGACTGCTGTTTTGACTCTAGTGTGTAATGATGGATCCAACTTTTATCTATGGTCACAAACTTGAGCAAAAGATCTTAAGGATTGCGACTAAATATCACCATACACTCGTTAGATGTGCTGTTCCGGATGCGCTTTTGGTAGACTGTGAGTAACCGTGGCACCCATCATGCACATAGCTTTTTCATTGCCAATTTTTCATGCAGGGTATTGTGTACTCACTCAGTTGAGGTGCCTACAGCCTCAGCAATCTCATGAATGTTAATTCATCGGTTTTGTATAAATCGTGGAATTTCTCAATGGTGTACTGTGTGATGCTTCTACCACATTTAAATTCACTGATCCAAAAGTAAATGATCTTCTATGTTGGTGCAGAGTACGCGTGAACTTCATTCTATTCAGTTTTGACTTGTGCGGCAGTCCAGCCCTTCAAATGAAATAATATCACGAAACTATTTTGTTTTTTCATTTTCAATGGCAGCTATCACACCGACCAGTTCAGATGGCTGTGAACAATGAACTTTATATTGTAGCACATTCAATTTTTTTGTACAATCTTTTGTATAATCAAGCTTACCATCCACAAAGTTGCAACAAAAAATTTACCAGACAAATTTACCAGACTTATCAAACGATCTGTGCGCAAAAGGTAAGTTTTAAAAGCTTTTATTGGAAAATATAAACTGATTAAACAAAGGCATATTAAATCACTTTTAAATATTAATATACTGTATAAAATGGGAACTAAATGTTGTGCATATGATGGTTTGTTGTAAAAGGCAAAAATCTGTTATTTATTTGTGTTAGTCATCATATGCGTGTGTGATAAATGTGTAATTCAAACACTGCCTTTATGTACTTAAGCTTAATCAATGTTTAATTCAAGAGTGAACACGTGCGCCAAAATTGTAACAATTTATTGAAAGCCAACTGGACAACCAACTTTCTTCGCTGCTGGAAAACCATTTATATGGAGAAGGAAAACGATATTGTGGAATTTCGTCATACACTGCACTTAATACTTAAAGAGAAAAACTTCATTTTCATCTTCTTTAACGTTTCTAGTCTTACCACTATCGTGGTATTAGGCTCCTCTACCCCTTATGCCATTAAGCGTCTGGTTGAGGAATCGCAAATCTGGATCAGATAGAGAATCTAGGATGGGTGGTCGGCCCGATGCTTGGTATGAGAGAGAAGTAGATGACAATGAGAGCGAAGTGGATGAAAGGAAATATGATGTTGTAGCAATTGGTGGAATGATAGTGGTGGAAACCGGAGACCCGAAAGAAAAACCGTCCCTTCACCGTGTTGTCCACCACAAATCTCACATGCGGTCTATCCGCTCGGACAAAGAGAAAACAACAAGCCTAATAAGATACGTATTGGGGAAAATCAAGTTTCACTAAATCTTTATGGTGACAGTATATAAAACCATAGTAGTTTTCTAAAATTGCTTATGTAGAGGTAACCTTACCTAAACTAAGCTAACCAAAACTAACCTAACCTAACTACTTAACTTAAACTAACCGCTCCTCTAAATCAATTTATGAGTACAGCAGTGTAACAAATTATTAGTGACGCTTTCTTTGCTCGCGCTCTTAACCCTTGGCGTACTTCAATTCATAAAACCATATGCTTATTTAAAATGCTTGTGTAAGTGCTAACAATAACAAACATAATCCAAACCTTGCCTCAGACCACTTAAGCATCCAAATAGTGAGGCGTGTATTACGACGTGAGCAAAGCCTTGCTGTATACACAGAACATCTACATATAAGAAAATAGCTTACATGTATATTAAATAAACAAATGCTCTAGTAACCATGGTAATCCATGTGGAATGGTGTAAGTACATTACAATGACTGAAACCTGTCCACCAATATTAAATTATAACCGAAATATTTAAGAAATCTTCTACAAGGATTAAATCTCAGGATATTTCTGTCCCATAGAAACAAAATCAACTTCAGCCATGTCATTGTAGGATTCTTACACTTATTTTAGTTACTGTTCTAATAAAATATTAAAAAATTGACATAATAGTTTCTTTGAGAGACCTGGAAAAAGCCGAAAGAGTTGATGGTGAAGAAGTCTATATACCTGCGATGCAATTTCTCGACATGCAATTTTATTTGTCCGCCAGAAGCATTATCCAATTATCTAGATTATTTTTAAAACATTGGAAAAAGTTTCACATTTCAACATATTTTAAACGCATTAAACTTAGTACATCAAACAGCTGGCATGGGGGAGCAAGTGTCATCGCATCAACAGAATTTGTAGTTTATTAAATAAAATGTCAGAGGGACCATATTTTATATTTGCATATAAATCATAGAAGCCGTGTTAGATGCTTTAATAGTGACTATTATTTTTTTCCCTTATATCATTGTGTATCTGAATCGCATTAGTTTTATATTTGATTTCGTTTATGTTAAACAGGAGCAAAGCACATTATTGTTTTTTTTTTCAGGAAGCTTAAACCGTCACGTTATTGTTTATGACATTCTAGTGCTTTCATTAATGCAGTTACAGTAGCTATTTGAACCATATTAGATTGTCGAGACAGAAAATACGTAAGACAATAGATTTTTGTTATGACTGAAGTTTTTCTGTTGGGCACGATTCATTAAGTATTATTTATTAACTCATTGTCTTTGGCTGAAAGCGCACGCAAAGTGCTGCAATAAAATGGACTTGCTAGCCTAAGAGCCAGTCACAGCACATTATACTTATTTTATGGAGATCTTCTTCTAAAGAGTTGATTGCCTCTAACAGGTGATGACAGAATATTCTTCCAGGAACAAAGGAACAAAAGGGTGTAAGATACTTCTGAGAATTCTATGATCATGTTAGAGATGTGGTATGCTTTTAACAGGCGTGTTCTCTTAGAAGAACGTATAGGTAAGAAACTCTGATTGTTGCAAATGTCACATATTTTATGGGTATCTCATTTTAGTTATTAAAGAGGCATGTTCTATAAAAACTATTAAATAACTGTTCGTGCAGTTACCAGACGTAAAACAGTTTTATATACATAACTGTTTCAAATCGGTGCAAGGTAAACGACATGTTGTATGTAAAATTTAATGATAGCCTATCCACCATTCTGTGCTCTACGGATATAATTTGAACCAGTTGTGAACTCCATTTTGCTCAACCAGAACACCAGAATAGCTATAAAAATAACAAAAGCTCCTTTACATATGAGTAAACGTTTGCACTTTAACGAGTGTATGTTTCAATAGGCAAATTTAGACATTCTTTGAAAATATTAGGTGTACACCGTAGCGCGTTAAAATGTGACTCCTAATATAATGCCACTATGCTTTCACTTTTGTTCACTTTTAACATTACATTTTTCGATAACTACAAAGAACTTGTCAGTAGAATGACAAGAAATTGGATGTAATATGCCTTTCAAAACTTTTGCACGCCACCTTTGATGTCCTACCTCAAAACCACAGGTTGTGGGCGACGAATACGGGGAGTGTTTCAACAGGACATGGCGGGAATGAAAAAGTGCTACCAACGTAACTGATATCCAGGTATGTTGGAAGACTACTGCCGGACACTGAGGAAGAATGTTCCTCAAGCAAAATACACCCGAAAATTCCAGTCACGTACGTTATAGGCGAGTTAACGTAATATCAGCCAAGGTATCATAGTATCTATAGAGTACTGGAACGAAAATAGTTTTCCATGTGCTTACTCCAAACCCATGAAAATGTATTGCTAAAGAATTTGAAATCAGCAATAAAAAGTGAATCTGAAACATTCATTGTTTTCTTAAAGTATAAGAGGATTCAAATTTTGTTGGTCATTTCAATTTGTCATAATAAATAAATATGTACTGAATAATTTATAGTCCATAATAGAAATGTAAAATAAATACCTCTTATACAAGCATATTTATTTTAAATAGTGGTATTCTGAAAGCTAGAGTCTTAGCCTACATTGTGAATCTGCAAAATATGGTTCTGTTACTGCATTTATTCAAAGCGTCCCTACATATTGTTATCTCGTCTTTGAAAGCCACAATCCTCTGAGAATCCAACCGTTATTTCGGATGGCAACATTTGGTGTCAAAGAAATTTGTGATTCCAATTTTCGACTACTTTTAACATTTAAGAACAATCTACGAGGCTGTTCATAATTTTTACGGTCATAATTTTGTGCACTAAAATTCAATGCTATACTCTGTTAGCTTAATGTGAAACAAACACGCCGTAGTAGTTTCATTGTTGGTACTCCTGGTTCCCGCCTGTGAGAATCGCCTACTGCTGCAATGGAGGTAACACGCGGCTTTGAAATTCTGCTTTCGTCTCAACAAATCTTCGGTTGAGACCTATACAATGTTACAGGAGGCCTGTGGAGAGTCTGTTCTTCCCTACAACACAGCTCGAAGGTAGTTTAAAATGTTTAAAGAGGAGAGACAATCAATTTAAAAGGAAAGTGGATCCGGTGCTCCAGTTGCTGCTCTTACGGAAGAAAACATCAACACTGCTGCTGCCATTGTTAGAGAGGATCGACGAATTACCTTAAGATCACTTTCTGAAATACTGAAGACTACATTGGATGCCACCCACATGTTGGTGACAGAAACATTGCATATGTGACGTGCTTGTGCACGATGGGTTCCAAGGCTGTTGATTCCCAAACTAAAGGACATTCACATGCAGGTCTGGATGCAGTTAAAGTTGATGTTAGAGGAAGATCCGGAGTTTCTGCTGATGAAACTTGGCTACATCATTTTGATCTTGAGAGCAAACAGCAAAGCTCAGTGTGGAAATCTCCTTCACACCAACCCCCCAAAAGCAAAAGTGGCTGCTTCTGCTGGGAAAGTTATTGTCATCTCATTCTTTGATATTCATGGAATGGTTTATCAGCATGTTGTACCTGCACACACATCAGTAACTGGACAATACTAAAGTGATGTCCTGAAAACCTTGCAAGTTTATATCAGGCGCAAATGAGCACTTTTCTGTGAAGCAGGCTGGATGCTGCACCACGATAATGCGAGGCGCATATTGCCAATGTTGTTGCTGAATATCTTACAAAAATCAACGTGAAGTGCATCCCTTACCCTCCCTATAGTCTGGATGTAGCTTCATGTGACCTTTTTATATTCGCTAACTTGAAGAAACGCCTTTGTGGGAGGCATTATCCATCATCAGAAGCACTGGTGAAGGCTGCGGAGGCGATTTTGAAGGATCTCTCAAAAATGGTTTCCAGAATGTCTGAAAACTGGCAGAAACGCTGGGACAAGCGCATCGCATTTAGGGGAGATTATTTTGAGGACCATCAAAATTATGAGGATGAGTAAAGGTGGGTTGTCAAAAACATATGTGATCATTCTTTATTGAACAGCCCTCGTACGATTTCATTTGTCGTTTATTCTCGCATATAAGCATACGAGCCTGATGACGAGTTTTATGAATTTATTTCCTTTCAGATCTGAATCAATTTCTCCTTGTAAGGCTTCTGTTCAATAAAAATAGATTTGTAGTATATTATAAAATGAATGTAAGAAGTGGGGTGGAAATTAATGACTTAATAAGGAGTAATTTATTCCTATGACAAAATAAAAGCCACCACAACCTCTCCCTCTCTTCAATACTTTAGAATTAATTCACCAAATTTACAACGCTTTCACTGCTTTTAACAATTAATTTCGTTGCTAGAAAATAGCTCAATCATCAAGAATCCAAATGGTCGAACTACACAAAATTACTTAAAATTTGTCCTGTGGTTACATAGAAAGGCGTCCATTAAGTGTTGAAGGTTCAGTGACATTGGCTATCAGGTTTTATTTGTGCTTACAATTCCGCTTGAGAAAGTTTGATTAATTTTTCATTATTTTTGTCATATCAAGGAATTGAGATGTACTTATTATGAGTGCTCTAATATACCATTTTTAAAACGCTATACTAATTGGTTAATATTCTAATAACTTAGAATAAAGCCTTTACTGCTAAGCGATTAAGCTTAGCTGTGCTTATTAGTTTCAGGGGAAAGGATTGCCGTTCTTCATCAAAGTCTTTTCCTAAACCTCAAAACAGCATATTTATCCGTAAAAGTTTTTATATATTAAAATAAAACTATATGACATATATGTAAAGAAAAACCAATCTTAAATGTCCTGGATGCAATTTATTCCAAATGAAAAACTTTCTGTTCTGTGTAAAGTCTTGTTTTCTTGAATTTTGGAATTTGTAAAATGCTATCGGTAAGTAACCATATTTCAAGATATACAGAGTTTATTACAAAGTTTATAAAAACATTTATGCTCTCTAACATAAATTTAATAAGAATTTTGTCATATTGCACGTTAAAACAGAAGCGCTTTAAACACAAATCAAGATATGAAAATTTTACCCAAAATATGCTATCACTATTAGCTAATGAAATATTACTGCAGAAACCATAAACTCTGTTTGAAAATTTAAATTTATGTGGTTTTATGAAATATGCTAGAAATGTTTTATGGAATGAAACCAAACAGGGATCTGGATTGCTAAAAACTTCGGTAGAATAGGAAAGCACCCCATATTGCAGGAGAGTAGTAATTATAGCTGTTCCATTCTCTTTGGGTAGTTTAGATTATGTAAGTTAGAGCATGTATATAAGTTCGAGATTACGATACTAGGAATATTTTAAAACAAAGTAAAATATAAATTGAGTTTTTATTTCTGAAAACTATTTTAACTGTTGTGGTTCTCAGGGTCCCATTATTTATTGGGCGTAAAAGACCGTTAATTTTATCACACTTGAGATTATTTTATGTGCTGTAAATCTATGACACCTCCGGCCATACTGAATTTTTACACCTGAAAATATCTGTCGCCTGTCACTGGGTTTGAACCTGTGACCTAGGGAACCAGAGACTAACATGTTATTTCTAGTCCACCTTGACGATTTTAAAGCACAGTGTGAGGTCAAAGTGTACATTTTGAAGACAAAAGAGTGCACTGATAGTCTGAACTGGACTATAGTAGCAATGTAAGCAGGTTATAGATTTCATTAACCC
Source organism: Mantis religiosa (assembly GCA_030765055.1). Taxonomy (NCBI): domain Eukaryota; kingdom Metazoa; phylum Arthropoda; class Insecta; order Mantodea; family Mantidae; genus Mantis; species Mantis religiosa. Next base: position 85,981,328 of record CM060953.1, read on the forward strand.
TGAAACGTTAATGTTAATTTTATTATTTCATATCAATGTTGTTTTCATTAAACAACCGTGTCTTTCATATGGACAATAGTTTTTTTAAACCAAGTTGTCTTTAGGAATTATCGCTTGGCTATTTATGCCCTTTGCAACAGCAATATTTCTGCTTAAGACCCAGAAAACTTCTCCGTATAGCTCGTGTTAACTTCTGTATCCTCAGCTCGGCTTGTATTACTACTTCCCGCTGAAGATCAGAGGCTGATGGCCATGGAATATGATTACTTGAATCCTCTTCTATCTTCACCTTTGTGGCTTTATGGTCTCCATCCCGGATTTTCCTCTTATTTGGGTTTCCCAGTCCTTCTGGTTTGTATCTAGTGTTTTCATACAGGACCCACTAGAATGGGAGAATAAAATGTCCGCATTCACGGACATGAGTAAGTTTCTCCCGGTTCCCTCGTAGTGACAACTCTGGCGCCATGTTGCAATTTTCATCTTAGCTTCGTGTGAACCATTGCGCCTATAAGCGACGGCTCTTAATGAGACCCGTTAAACTCTTTACATCTGGGAGTGCCTTTGTGGTTTTTTTTGTCTACTGTCTCTCTCTTTCTCTGAAATGCCCTGGAGTGAATTTGTGATGGTAAGCCACTTCTTTAGTTGGCAACTCGTTTGCAATCTATCTGGCATGGGTGACTCTTAAGGATGCTAAGCATCGCCAATACAACCTACAAGGTCTAATCGATAAGAGCCCCTCCTCATGGGTCAAGGTATTGCGGGTTCTGATAGAAGTGAGTACCTACTCCGATAGTCAAATAGATAAATTCAATTTTAAATGGTCTATAAGTTCAAATAAGAAGTAATACTGCCATGAAGTATATTAAATAGGGTTCGAAGAATATTAAAAATCAACTTGAAATATGTCCGCATGGCTTAACAGTGCATTAAAAACAAACAATGATTTAAAATTGCCTTTATGTGTTTATCTTCAACATTTATATTTCATCACTAAACTGTAAGAAGTTATAAACATCTTTTTTAAGTTTGCAAATTTGTTGTGTCTATTGTCAATTATTACGGACATACACATAGAGAAGTTTCATTCAATATAAACATAAAATAAATGATCATGTTTAAAGCAACACATATTGAGCCCGCCTCGGTAGCGTAGATGGTAGCGTGTCTGCCTCACGTTCAGGAGGTTCCGGAATTGAATCTCGGTCAGGGTGAGTTATCTGGATAAGGTTTTTTTCCGGGATTTTCCCCTTATCCTGAAAGACGAATGTCGTGTTACTCTAAAGCTCTATGGACCCTGGGCTCATTTCACCCATTCCATTCATCGTCCGATATGACTTAACGGTGGAGGACGTAAATAAATAAATAAATAAATAAATAAATAAATAAATAAATAAATAAATAAATAAATAAATAAATAAATAAATAAATAAATAAATAAATAAATAAATAAATAAATAAATAAATAAATAAATAAATAAATAAATAAATAAATAAATAAATAAATAAATAAATAAATAAATAAATAAATAAATAAATAAATAAATAAATAAATAAATAAATAAATAAATAAATAAATAAATAAATAAATAAATAAATAAATAAATAAATAAATAAATAAATAAATAAATAAATAAATAAATAAATAAATAAATAAATAAATAAATAAATAAATAAATAAATAAATAAATAAATAAATAAATAAATAAATAAATAAATAAATAAATAAATAAATAAATAAATAAATAAATAAATAAATAAATAAATAAATAAATAAATAAATAAATAAATAAATAAATAAATAAATAAATAAATAAATAAATAAATAAATAAATAAATAAATAAATAAATAAATAAATAAATAAATAAATAAATAAATAAATAAATAAATAATAATAAAAAATATTGAGGATTACCAACTCTTCTTCATCGAGGGAATATTGCTACCCGACAGCACATCAGCTATCTTACTGTTCTTGTTCAACGCGGTCTTTTAAATTTTGGTATGGCAATCACTAGCTTGTGCGTTGTAAAAAATTCTTGTCTTATAATCAGGTGTGATGCGAACCTCAAAGTTTGCATATAGATTCACAAGTCATTCCTTGAAGGACGGGTCTGTATTAGTATATGTGAATCGTTTAAACTGGACGAGTCCAAATGGAGACATATTCGAATAGCTTTCCAAGAATTTCATTTTGAAGTTCTGAAACTTTATTCTACTAATATAAGAATTAGACAACCAAAGCAAGAAAATTACAATGAGCTGGGTTTGTTTTTGAAAATGACTTAAGAAAGATATATACTATGTAAAACTCCCTATTAAAGTGTCTAAAATGTAGAAAAATTCTTCTTGAAAGTGGCTTAATTTCACTTGAAATGTCATAGTCACCTGTATTTGCTACATAGTATCGAAGGTCGTGATAATCCGGAACCATATTTGGAGACATTCTCTTTCAATGCCCACCAAATAGACATTAATGCCCGATTTCACCAACAGATGTTAAGACTTAACACGAGTTTAGCAATAGTTAAAACAAAAATTGCATTTCACCAACAAGTGTTAGCGTAATACTCGTGTTAAATCTCTTGTTAAACTAACACGCCAAATTTCTGATATTAAGTCCTTAACTATTGTAAATAGTCAAGATGACGAGCATAAACTCAGCTGTTGATGTCGATTTGCTATATTTAACACTGTCTAAATGGCATTCGCAATAGAGTATGGCCCATGAGGAGAAATGATTTTGAGGAACTATCCGAAGAAACATTTTTACGGAGGTATAGATTGTCAAAACATGTTGCTATGAAGGTTACTGCGGAAGTACAAGAGAGGTTAGAACATGCATCGAAAGGAATATGACGATCTCGCCTTTGCTTCAAATATCAATAACCTTGCGATTTTATAATTCACTGAATTTCGTGGATAATACATTATCCAACTCCGGTCTTGAAACGTTCAAGTAACTTGCCCTTCTTCGCTCCTCGTTTTAAATTTACGTAATACTGAGTTAGAACATGCATCGAAAGGAATATGCCGATCTCGCCTTTGCATCAAGTATTAATAACTGTTCGATTTTATAATTCACTGAATTATGTGGATAATACATTATCCAACTCCGGTCTTGAAACGTTCAAGTAACTTGCTCTTCTTCGCTCCTCGTTTTAAATTTACGTAATACTGAGTTAGAACATGCATCGAAAGGAATATGCCGATCTCGCCTTTGCATCAAGTATTAATAACTGTTCGATTTTATAATTCACTGAATTATGTGGATAATACATTATCCAACTCCGGTCTTGAAACGTTCAAGTAACTTGCTCTTCTTCGCTCCTCGTTTTAAATTTACGTAATACTGAGTTAGAACATGCATCGAAAGGAATATGCCGATCTCGCCTTAGCTTCAAGTATTAATAACTGTGCGATTTTATAATTCACTGAATTATGTGGATAATACATTATCCAACTCCCGTCTTGAAACGTTCAAGTAACTTGCTCTTCTTCGCTCCTCGTTTTAAATTTACGTAATACTGAGTTAGAACATGCATCGAAAGGAATATGCCGATCTCGCCTTAGCTTCAAGTATTAATAACTGTACGATTTTATAATTCACTGTGGATAACACACTGTCCACCTTCCGTCTTGAAACGTGCAAGTCACTCGTCACTTGTACTTCTTCGCACCTCGTTTTAAATTTACGTAATACGTTTCGTTTGTAGTAATGACACATACATTTGAATTAAGTTTGTTTCCAATTTTTCCCCATGTGACATCTTTCTCTTTTACATTCACTGCATCCGTCCTATTTTCCACGATATCATTATACTTCGTCCCCAATTCAATTAACAATCCTTTCTCCATTTATGAGAAATTTGTTTCATGGCTTTTGTTTATGATTTTGTTTATCCTCCATTTTTTTAGCTGTGTGCAGATTGAGGTGCAGACGAAAATGAAAACAAAAGGGCATCGTAGTACGTTCAGAACATAATACGACTCATCCACAGCCGTAATTTTACAAGTTTCTTGGCGTTAGCACGTGTTTTTTAACATTTTCAGAAAACAGGTTGGTGAAATGCAAGAAATTGTTAGCGCTATTACAACTGTTACGTTACATTTTTTAACGTCGATTTTAACATCTGTTGGTGAAATCGGGCCTAAGAGTAGTGATGAATTAATTCTGTGTAGAGCAAATAAAACTCTTTTGGAAAGCTAAAAGATACGAGGTAAACATAGTCAACTTATATTACATATTAATAAAATATTCCCAGTATTCAGTTGTGTAAAACATAGAAATGATTAACTTTGCATTACCAGCATTGGGAAGTTATTGTTTCAAAAATGTTCAGTTCTATAAATATATAAATTAGCTCTAATTTAAACATCATCCCATTCTTACAGTGTCCTTAAAACCGTAAATAAAGCATAATATTAGAAAACCTGTCTAAATATTTGGTAAAGTCAAATGCGGTGGCAATAAAAGGCTAAACTGAGTTTTGCGATCTGAATATACTGCCATTGTTCTGTGAATCATCGCACCTACATGGATAAACATGAAAAGTATTAGCATAACTACAGCCTTCAAATACCCCTGGAGAAACGAGGTTCAGAGACTCTTTAAGTGTCAAGAACTTCTGAAAGACGCAGCTCTGCAAATAAAAGGATAGTGCGGTCTTTGTACGATGGGGTGCCGCCCATGCTCTTTGCATCAAGATACTTTTCCTGGATGATAGAGTAGGCCTTTAGGGCTAGATGACATCATAATGCGCATGAAACATCTAACCAAATGAGCGTGAGGTCTGTTGCTTTGGAGAAGACACTCCTTTTCTTTTTCTGAATATGTAATCATACACTGAAAGTATTAATAGGGTGCATGTCACCTATCTCTTTGAGTGAAATGAAATTAATTTTTAAAATGTGTTTTTAAATTTCGTTAGAGATAGCAAGGGTTGCCTAGTGATTTTATTATTAATTTCAGCGTAGCAATCCTAAATAAGTAATATTATAGGGATGAGAAAGTTATTAAGCTTAAAGAAAGAGCGATTGTCCTTTGGTTATTGCAAAATATTGAAGTTTCCATTCTACACAATTCCGTGAAATTCTCATAATAGCTCAACCAGAATTAATCAGCTATATAATTGTTAAAATGGCATAAAGCTGCCAAATCATTTAACCTTTCGTTTTTTTTTTTTAAATTCTGTCCTCCGACGTTAAGTCATATCGGACTATGAACGAAATGGGTAAAATGATTATCAAATGAGCCGCATAGATTTATCGGAAATTCATCTTTCAGGATAAGAGAAAACTCCGGAAATAACCTTATACAGGTAACTTACACTGACCGAGATTCGAACTCGGGATCTCTTGAACTTGAGGCAGGCACGCTACCACCACACGCTACCGAGGCGGGCATTTTCGTCTTGTATATTGACAATAATATACGGAAATAATTTTTCTTCAGTAAAGTAAATCTGTTCCGAAGGAGGTATTTTAGTTATATGCTGTCAGAGATATATAATTTAGTGTTACTTCTGAAATACAAGACTATATTTGAATATTTAACATAATATATTTATTCCGTTATTAATGTCTTATGTTCTTTATAAGTATTTTGAAAAATTATTAAGAAGAATTATCTATTATCAAGAACGATTGTTACTGTAAAGGTCTTCATGCAAGTGGGCGGAAGAGCATGTGATACATTTGCAAGGCTTTCTCCATTTATTATTGTTGTGTTTATTTCTTATACAGATTGTTTTAGTTTTTGTAAAAAAATTCTGAAAATAAAAATAAAGCTTTCCAGGAATGGTTACGTGCACGTTCCTTCCACGGGTAAGAAGAATTAAAGAGCGAAGCTACACTAAAACTTTTGAAAATCGGATAGCTCTATATGTTTACCTGGAAATAATACTTTTTGCATCCATCACGAGAAAACTTATATCTAAGTTTACCATCTTTGAAACACCAGCTGAATCTTTGAAACGTAGCTGAATATTTGTTAATAGGACGCTTATGGAAGTTTTTAATGTAAGTTTAACATAAACATGCTGTTGCCTTCTTGTTATTCAATCTGATATTTTGTACATAAAATTCTTATACAGTCTGTTTTATGTGAAATATGAGGAATATGGCTTGAGATTTAAAGTTGCTTCTTCTGCTGAACCCCTTTTCTTAATGGAAACGTAGAGTCAGACTGAAAAATTCAATGACATAGCCGAGATTTGAACCACGGATCTTCTGGTCCCCGTCCAGCCGCTCTAATCATTGAGCTACTATGGCCAACATGCCGATATGACATTAAATTCTCCAACTGAATCGTATCGGCACGTTGGATAGTATCTCAATGTTAGAGCGGCTGGACGGAGACCAGAAGATCCGTGGTTCAAATCCCGGCTATGGCATTGAATTTTTCAGTCTGACTCTAAGTTTCCACAATTTAGCCTACACATGGCCCGTGCGAACGAACAATTAATTTCCATTAATTGACCTAATAGTGGTTAACTATAAAGCCCGGGCCTTAAAGTACTTACATGTTGTAAGTCGCCATTAAGGTAGTTGTCTCATGTGTTTATGCGAACTCCTAAGTGGTTTACCGGGAAAAATACGAGTCAGATGGAGAATTTAATGTCATATCGGCACGTTGGCCATAGTAGCTCAATGGTTAGAGCGGCTGGACGGAGACCAGAAGATCCGTGGTTCAAATCCCGGCTATGGCATTGAATTCTTCCGTATGAATCTAGATTTCCACAATTTAGCCTACACAGTGTGAAAGAACAATTAATTCCCCTTTTCTTAATGTCTGTTCTCAAAGTTCGACGTAAACTGAGATGGATTTGAATTCCATTGACTTTGGCTAAACTGCTCAATAGCACAACAATGCTGCGTTATTAAGTTATGTTAATTTAGCAGATTTTATCATGAAGTTTCAATTTAGCGAGTGGAAAGAAATGAATTGAATTTATTCATCCATAATTATGAAGTGATTACGATTTGTACTTAATATGCAATTTTGTAGCTGAGTCGGATTTCATTCCGAATTTATTCTATTGCAGCTTGCATTCTGAATAAAAAGGGAACCAAAATAAGTTTTAGTATTTCATATAAATGTACTGAATATAACACCCACATAAAATAATGTAATACTGGTTTGTAAACATACTACATACTACCAGTCTTTTCAATTTCGTTCAAGAACTTAGTTTACTGTCACCAACAGAGGAAATACTGCTAAAGTTAGAATAAAATTGATTTCTTTAGAAGACAAGACAATTGCCTTAAAGTATTCTATTTTATTAGGCATTTTCATTTCCCTTGTATGTTATGTAAGACCATTGCATGGGCGTGGATTACAAGTGATGGAGAAGACCAGGATGTGAATGTGAATACGCTTAGAGTGAAACAGGTGTGGCTGAAGTATAATTGAATTTATGAAATTTATTACGTATTAACTCTGAATTATGTGGATATTTTCCGTTACAGGAACTAACGGGACAAGTTTAATGGAGCAGTGTCACCGATAGAGTGAATAGGGTTCGCTCTCCCCCCACCTCTCTCTCTCTCTCGCTCTCTCAAGAAATATTTTATAGAAGAACTCAGATTGCAGAGGAGCGTTTCTTTAACAAGAGTATGCCTACAGCACGTGATATTGCAACTACGTTCCAGAGAATACATCGAAATTAATTTATACCGGATATCTATTTCGTAAAGAAGTTAAATTCTATCAAACGCGCCACAAAATCTCTTTTATTTTTGGCCTGTGCGTTTCCTGAAAACGTCATCTGCAGGGTCTTTTGGGGGTTTTGAAGCTCCTAATGAGACTACTATTAGAAAAAAATGTTGAAGGAAAAATTGGAGTCAGGGTCTGGTAGCGAATCACGCATTTGTCGCATCGGACTCAATTTAGCTATCATCTGATTTTCCTCATTTATCTTAACTAGCAGAGATTATACCCAAAAATGTGACTCGTAATTTTATGTTGAGGTTAAATTTGTTTATGACTGAAGCAGTTCTGTCCACAAGGACAGATTTTGGAGAGGAGAAGCAGATTCTTTAAGTTGGGCTCACTTTTATAGGTCATGGCAATGAGCATTTCTAGCCCTCTGTCAAGGAACAATAATTTTGAATACCATGAAATAAGATTGGCTAAGTGCTTTTCTATTAAATAAATTTAGCTTTATATTAAAATTTGTATATGTGTTATTGAGGATGCTCTTAGAAAGCCACATGTTACAATTTGTAGTGCAGTTTAGCTCATTCCCTTAAGATTCAAAATCTTTTTTCCATTTAAAAGAATTATTCGTTCCCCCCACTGCTGTGAACTGCAGTAATCATATCAGCGGCCGTTCTCCTTTGAAACATATCGATGGTGTTAACTCGTAAACGTTGGATTGCTTGTACTTTGTACTGTCGCGGCGACGGACATAAAAGTTTCGGCGCAAATATATAACAGACGGATAGTGTTTCACGGAGATAAAGAGCTTGCATAAGCAGATAAACATAGCGCCGGAGATAAAAGACTTACCGACACAGATAAGTGAGCTAAATGGTACATTCTAGTGATATCTAGATCGTTGTATAGAATATTCGATTTCTTGTTTATTCCGGAAATATCTAGAATTATCAATGAGGTATTTAAGGGAGCGATGATTCGCCAAGAGTCAGTCGTAAGTAGTAAACAGCGGAGCTGATGTTCTAAACAGATGTAATCAGAACGCTGTTTGTTATTGTAATCGATATTGGTAGATTGGGTTGTGTATATGACATAATGTTGTTACGTGAGAATTGAACAGTGTATTTCTACGGAAATAATGAACGTCTGGAATATCTGCAACTCGGACTTTTAATTCTACGAACCCACAAAGTCAGAGTATTTTAATCATTAGATCACGCACACATTCACACTCTCATTCATACTTCCAGACTCATCTTGTTTGGAGAACAATCCCCCTCCCAGCCGGGAGTGGAACCCGGGCCTCCTTGGACAGCAGACAGGTACTCTACGGACTGAGCTAGGAGACCAGCCCGAGATTCAACTTAACTTTACCTCTAATATAAGGGAATTTACTTTGGGACTTGAACTCGTAAACATATTTTGGACCTCAGCATGTTTTTGGTTTACATTTTTCAGTTTGTTCTATAAGCACATAAGTAATATATAAGTAATATGTATGCACCCCTTTTCTGAATCAGACGATCTAATTGTATACTCTCCAAAGATACTATACTTCTTGAATGACTTCTTCAATGTCCCCTTTAAGTTCCAGCAAAAAGAAATTGGTGTTGCTGATCACAAGGTTCCTACACAAGGAAGTTGTAAATGTATTTGGAGTTTAATAAAGAGCACTTTTAAACAGTAATTGTAGTTTATTATTTTTTTGAAAACTGTAAAATTTCTTAATGTAAGGGCCAAGGGCTACAAAGTTTAACAGTGAAACGCAATTGGAACCAAGCTCATGGAAATAGCAACAATAGGCAAGTATTTAAAAGCGCATTGGCCATAGTCTTGCGTAGAAGGAAACGTTATGTTCTCGGGTCGTATCTCAGTAGAGTCATTAACAATAAGTACACCTGCAGGCAGCTGCTTGAGAGGTAAATGACACAGGAATCCTACTGTTTATTTAACTCTCTTTACATGGAGAGAGTCACGACACTTGCCCAGTGTTTGAACGCACACAGCTTTCTGTAGTGCTAACAGTGCTGTGCGGTGCACCTGAGTAAATATGGATGAGCTGGTGTTTCAAGTCATGCACTGGTATTTAACGCTTTACTTTACTCCTAGATAACAGTACGTTATATTTAAATAATTTAGGTTTCAGGATAAAGAAACAAACTATTTAAATATGGGTTGTAAATATATTTTAGAACTTTATCTGGCATGCTATACAGAATGTATTTTAAAGGGAGAAAGTAGTTTTTTTTTTTCAAGAAAGACACTTCACTATACACAATGAATTATTTAGAATCAACCAAATAGTTGAAAAAAGAAAAACAAATATCAGTTGCCTCTATATTACCATGTAAACCACCTGATTCTAGAGATTTGATTCAATTCGCGCAATCTGTAAGCCACAGACGTATATTAGTTCCATATTGATGTGGGTATTTTAGATGTAAGAGCTACGCCAATGTGGGTGTATATCATAAATCACCCATTACGCAACATCGGTGGCAACGAACCCAAGCACCCATTCATCGTACGGAAAGAAACTTTAAGGGGAGATTGTAATTGAATTTCGACAAAAGATTTTTTAGTTTTGATCATTTTAAATAGTTGAATATATCTATAGTAAGAATATAACAGATTTTGTTTGGAAATTAATTGTTCCTTCACACTAACCGTGTGTAGGACGCACTATGAAAGGGTAGAGCCAGACTGAAAAATTCAATGCCATAGCCGGGATTTGAACCACGGATCTTCTGGTTTCCATACAGCTGCTCTAACCATTTGAGCTACTATGGCCAACGTGCCGACATGACATTGAATTCTTCAACTGACTCGTGTTTCTCCCGGTAGACCAGTTAGGAGTTCTCATAAACACATGAGACAACTACCTTAATGGCGACTTACTGTGTGTAAGTACTTTAAGGCCCGGGCTTTATAGTTAACGACTATTAGGTCAATTAATGGAAATTAATTGTTCTTTCACACTAGCCGTATGTAGGACGCACTATGAAAAGGTAGAGCCAAACTGAAAAATACCATAGCCGGGATTTGAACCACGGATCTCCTGGTTTCGGTCCAGCCGCTCTAACCATTTGAGCTACTATAGCCAACGTGGCATTAAGAGAAACACGAGTCAGTTGGAGAATTTAATGTCATGTTGGCATATTGGCCATAGTAGCTCAAATGGTTAGAGCGGCTGGACGGAAACCAGAAGATCCGTGGTTCAAATCCCGGCTATGGCATTGACTTTTTCAGTCTGGCTCTGCCCTTTCATAAGTTTTTTTTTTTTTTTTTTTTTTTAAATTCGAGATTCTAAGGCCATATTTATTATCTGTCATTTACTGTCACACCGCACGAACTGGTTACGCCCCTGGTACCAGGCAGGGAGTACATTGTGCTCTACACTAAAATTTCTAAAGCCACCAACTACATTTCAACTTATATGTGAGAAAATTACTGTATCTCTAGAAAAGGTGGCAGAGGAATCGTTGAAGAGAGCTGCAAAAAGGCAGTAACATCCTCTATACATCAGGCTCAAAAATTGCTAAAGCAAGAGAAGAATTTAACATTAAAAATGTTTTGTAAGTAAATTTAATGAAACAAATCGCAACTACGAGGAAAAAGAAAAACTATTTGCCAGCAACTCAACAGAAGAACCTTAATTTTATTCTGCATATCTGGAAAAAAGACACCTCAACATTTAAAACATCTATCTTATATAGTTTCTGAACTAATTGCACTTAAACGTGATGAATTTAACATTGGCGAGATGGGCAATCTGTCCTTAAAGCTCCTTGATCGATCTTGCCTTTCAGGGGGAAGAAGAATGAGAGGGGGGGAACTTTTGCAGTATTGAAAACTATTTACCACTTGAGAAGACCTGACAAGACTTGGCAAAGCTTGACAAGGCCATAAATCAGTATTCATTTGACGTTTTGCCAAACTTAACTTAGAGTTACCCAACATTCATCTTTCAGGACAAAGGAAAAACCGTATCCAGATAACTCACTCTAGCCGAGATTCGAACCCTGACTGAGACAGACACGCTAACATATACGCCTCACAAGCGAGCAGGATGTGCTTGTGGTTTGCACATATGGGTAAATGCAATATTTAACAATAAACAACCAAAGGATGCCAAATTTGTACCTTCGAGTTAAGCAAGGTGAACAATGCAAAAACCAGGTGTCCTCGTTGGTCCCTAGAATGGTACTTTATATGGGCTGGCTGGAAAACCTTAATTATGTTTTTACAAAAGCGAAAATCTTTGTATAATGTTAACACTCATTTAAAAAGTTAATTTTGTATGAACTCCAGCACAAATATATATGCTCCCTTCTAGTGGAGCTATTACGCATGCAATTTTCCTGCCAAGTTTATAAAGTTTACATAACTGTGTTCTTTGCTATTCATAATTAATAAATTACTTATCACATGGATCGAGTGCTAGAATACGTCAAAAAGCAAATGGCAGGGTCAAAATACCAGAAAAGTGGTTAACTACAGCCAATCAACAGTCACACTATGTCAAAGTTGTATACCAATAAGTTAAATCATACAAAATATTTCTCTAATATCAATATTCCAATTCTGACGTGAACTATGTCTATAAATGTTGTACCGTTTATATGTATAGCTTGTGCGATTTAAACGGTAACATCTTAAAAGACTGTAGTCTCGTATACAGTTGTAAGTGTATACCCCTGGCCCGTTATAAACCCATATTAGAGTTATTTAAAAGGTAATGGTATTCAAAGTAGACGCGACTGAGTGGCACAATGTTTATTTGGGAAGCAGCAATGTGTTTTCGAATCGTACATTGAAGTTTATTTTTTTCGCGTCTTTTTATTGATTTTTATTGATTTTGACTTGGGATCATATATCATACAGTAAGATATTGTAAAATACTTAACTATTACGTCTCTAAGTTTGTTCAAAACAAGTAAAAGTAAGTTTGTAATTTGTAGTTTATTTCTCATCTTTCCTTTTACATCATCAAATGGAAATGTAAAATCAAAATTACAATTATAAAATCCATACTGGAAAATGCCATATATTCCTCAATCCTGAAAGTTCTACCATGTCGCTTGCCATTGAATAATAATTCGGTCCTCCTACACTTAATCCTAGGATTTTGTGTATTGGAGGCCTTCTACTCCTTTTTACACATTTTGCAATTTCTCCTATCCTAATCTACATTTTTCTCTTAATTGTTCCTAGCAAATTCTCTTTAACTTTCCCTAAATAATTCCCTATATTTCTCCTGTTCTTTTCCCCTTTTACTGACAAAATTTTTCTAATTACTACTTCGCCCCCCAAATTGCCCCGTTTTCGTAGCCAGATCTGCTCTCTCCATATCTTTGTTTGACTACAATATAATATACAATGGAAATCTGCACTCTCTTCTCCACACAATGGTCATATATCTAGCCCTATCTTGACATTTACCTTTCAAGTTTCTTATTCCCGTTCTAGCCCAAGCAAAACCTTCTCGCCCTAACTTATTACACACACACACGCACGCACGCACACGCACACGCGCACGCGCACGCACGCACGCACCACGCACGCACGCACACCCACACACACCCCCACACACACACACACACACACACACACACACACACACACACACACACACATATCCTTCCCCCCACCATATAACCTCGGTGAGCTTTTGTCACTTGTACTGGCAAAATGCCTTGTCTGTCAATATCTATCTTAACTTCTTTCCACAATCCTCTATACCATACTCTGCATTTATCCAAGAATGACCCATACCTATCTGCTTCAACACGTCATTCATTTTATGTGCCCAAGACCCTCCCCAACTACTTCTCCTTAGTAAAGGTAGATAGCATTTATGATAGTCCATACGCCACATTATTAATTACATGGTCATAATTTGTACTTCATTGAACCCCTTTAATCCATATGGTACGTAAATAAAACGTTATGCTAAATCAGTTCGAAGGTCAAAAGCTTTCAGGCCAGCAGAGCATTTACGGAGCATTAACCAACCTACTCTAACTTGATGTTAGGTTAATAAAACGTTCTGCAATAATGTATCACTATGCTTCAATTTATCATCAACTTATTATTTTTAAGATATGAGCAGCGGGTTTTGCGTTCTATCAAAAAGCAATAACTAATGCTGATTACTTCTGGAAACAATAATTGCCTCAAAGCATAACTGCAAAAGGGGGAAGTATTACGAAAAATAACAATCTATAGATTACATGCATAAGAAATCTGGAGTGACAGGTTTATCAGATATTGCCTTTGTAGCAAACAAACATTATGGCTTTTGATATAAAAGATGTAAGTTATTAGAATTCACTGAAAGTCAGCTCTGACATATTTGCTCCAGAATACTGCTCTCCGGTTACCTTTGTTCACTGATTTCCACACCAGCAAAGTTCTCAAAAATACACGACGACAACGATGACGACGAGGTACTGGCAGGCTGTGTTCAGCCCGTACATATTTGCTTCGTGCCCACACAGGATTGGATTTAACCGCAGGAAGAATTTTCTTTAATTTATGATGGGTTAAGGAGGGGTTGTTGTGGTTGAGGATGGTAGAAAACTGCGAGGTAGTAAGTTATTCCTCTGAAGGAAGACAGGATGCTATACCTTATGCACCCTGGCGGTGAAGTAGATTAATTTATAATTTACGTAATTTGGAGGCCAAACAGCTCTTGGTTTGATAATGTAAGAGATCACTTTTGCTGCTGGTGGATATGCTCTGTTTCTCTCTCGGATGCCCGGAAGCGGGGGACCCGGAAAATTCGAAGCCGACCTCTTGTTGGAACATAATCACCAAGAGATAAAGACATAACTTTAGTTGGAATGAACTACCGCTGTTACGCTGCATTATCTTGCATAACCTCAATTGTTAAGTTTAAAGGAAATAGTTATTGTTTAGAGACCACAGCATTCCATATGTCGTTTATTCGGAACTTTATTAGCGTTTACATAAGTGCTTAACAACTTTTAGTTGGTTTTACAACAAAAAGTTCCACTATGTGTTGTGAAATTATATTTAACGCTGGTAAATGATTCAATCGCCTTGTTTTGCTTCAACACAAGTTGTCATTTACTAACTTACCTGAAACTAATACTTTTAAAATCGATTTTAAAAGTGTAGTACTTTAGTAGTATAAAGTCAAACATTGTGAACAATTGGCAACTGTAATTAAATGGTTTCCCCATTACAATTGAAATTTATATCCGTTGGAAGATATTGGTCTGGGTGGCTAAATTGGCTCTGAGCTGACCTATTGAACCCAAGGTCGCAGGTTCAAATCTGGCCCAGATCGATAGTTTTTAGGTGTGCCTAAAAGCGACAGCCCCATGTCTATAGACTTACTGACATAGAGAAATTAATACATCAGTTCTGATATTTGTATCATTCATAGGAAAAGACTAGTAGTATTAACATTATTTTTATAAACACTTAACAAGTTTAAGCTTTCAAACAATGGAGAACAGAATTAGATGTAACAAAGAAGTTACCTATGCAAAATGATTACAAAAATTAATATTTGCATACAATGAAAAGAACATTAAGTGAATGGGAAGGATTTCAAGGCCCTTTCCGTGCCATACTCTTCTTTTTCTTCCTTTTCTACTGCATCTTTATCACTTTTTTCTTTTTCTGCTAAAGACCGCATCAATTCGTGTAGGCGTTTTCGCCAGTTTCTTTCCTCACATAGAGAGCTTCTGGGCACTACCACATTCTTCTAACCACATAAATTGTGATCGATGTTGAAACAACTTTTTCTTTGTTAAGATTGCTTGCTTTTAGATATGATTTTCCTGTCTAGGTTACTTCATTGAAACAGCATATGTAGAAAGTAGGACATTCCATTTCAAGATGACATCACTATCCGAGACTTAAGGTCACTTTGTGTAATGACTATAATGATGTATTAGGTGGAACTCTCTATAAATGTGTATTACCACTTTGTTGTTGCACTCGATAACATTTTGACTTCCTTCGCCTTGGATATATAACACATATGTATTTTGCAATTTATTCATAATAATGATTCGAGTTCTTTAAAAAGATGTAACATAAAGTAACGTAAATAAAGGAAAAAAATTTGATGTAGAATTGTGGACATACATTTCAGGTTACTATTAATATTTAATATGTGTTATTCAGGTTTTGTTTGATCGCTACTCACTGCGTATAATATGAAAAATGAAAGAGGTTTATAGAAGAGACAAATGATGTGACATAACTAAAACGGGGGAGGCATTTAAAATTCTATACACTTTGTGTGACTTCGGAAAAGACAAATGATAGTGACCAAGGAGATGAAAACAATATAAAATAAAGGATTGGAAAATTTAAATTTATAGCAACAAAACCAAAGTAACAGCTAATTTCACATAAAATTTAATGGTGTATTTTAAAGAGATCTACAGTTTTCTGATCAGTTATTGATCTAATAGTTCTACAAAATAATTAGACACTAATTTTTTTTCCAAAGAAGAGTATAGCAAGAAATTCAGGATAAACATTTTGTTAAGAGTTGAAAATATCCTAATACAAGGGGCGTCCAGAAAGTAAGTTCTGTTTCAATTTATCTCCGCTGCAGCGCTGCGATCGCAGTTCCGCACATGCGCGGTAGACGCTCTGTAACAAGGAGAAGAAACGTGGGCCATTGTGAGATCGCTGTCAGCAACTTACGCTTTGTTGTGCTTGTTTATAATGTCGGTGTTGATTGAAAATCCCGCCGCCTATGAAATCAGATCTGTGATTCGTTTTCTGAATGCCAGGAAATTGAAACCAATTGAAACTAATCGGCTGTCAAAAGGTGTTATGTTTCTTCATGACAACACACGACCACTCGCCGTACAGCCCTGACCTCGCTCCTAGAGACTTTCATCTGTTTTTGCATCTCAAGTCTTGGCGGTCAACACTTCAACAATGACGAAGAGGTGAAAGAAAATGTTTCCAACTGGTTGAAGACACAGGCGACAAAGTTCTATGAAGAAGGTATACAAAAACTTGTGTCTCGCTATGACAAATTCCTGCAAAATTTCGGCAGTTATGTGGAAAACTAGTTTAAGAGTTGTAGAATTTTGTGCAGTAAATAACTTTTCTGAATGTGTACACAATTTAATTTGATTACCAAACAGAACTTATTTTTTGGACGTACCTCGTATCTCGTGTTTTAATTAACACACTAAGAATTATTTTTCAGGAAATAAAAGTTAACGA
Source organism: Mantis religiosa (assembly GCA_030765055.1). Taxonomy (NCBI): domain Eukaryota; kingdom Metazoa; phylum Arthropoda; class Insecta; order Mantodea; family Mantidae; genus Mantis; species Mantis religiosa. The sequence goes on from CM060953.1 coordinate 85,998,217, forward strand.
ACAATTTCCATTTAAAATGTATTTTATAGAGCATCTTCTTAGAAAACCTCATATTGCATCTGTGTGAGAGAGTGAACTTAAATATCAAGTTTCATATTCAACTGACATTTGTTTTTGAGTAATGCTTTTTGAAACATCCCCCATCATCATACACACGGAGCTTGTAATTTTTTTTCAGGAAGCCTAAAACATTGAATATGTCAGGAATACCAGTAACGTTTAACTGAAATATATACATAACTTGCGCTTCAGGAGACGTGTACATTTTGATCTTGACAGCTTATAAAAATTACCAGACCACGTCATGCATTAGACTATGAAGATAACAAAGGCCACTTCTAAATACGAGGCGTGTCCGTAAAATAAGGTCTCCAATTTTATTTAATATAGAAAACATGTTTATTGTCAATGAATGTTACATTGATGGAAAGGCGGAACTTACAGCTATTTTTCAACGTAATCACCATTGCGATCGATACACTTTTGCATGTCATAGCACTCTCCCGCCAAGTTGCGCAAGTAGCGCTCAACCTCGTTTTTCAAATCATCGTCGGTATGGAAATGTGTTCCTCCCAAGTGTGACGTCAACTCAGGAAACAGATGATAATCACTAGGTGCTAAGTCTGGACTTAGGAGGGTTGGGTGAGGATGTCCCATCCGAACTGGGCCAGGAGATCAGCTGTTGCATGTGCAGTATGGGGACGAACGATAATGCAAATTTTCGGTCAAAATCTTGCCAATCGTAGAGTTCAGGGATAAGTTCGCACAGCTCGGGAACTGTCACACGCCAATCTTTAAGCATTTCTTGCTCCACTTTAGCAAATTTTTCGGCTGAAACCAATAGCCGACCAGAACGCTATTCGTCATGGAGTCGTACGTCTGTCTTTGAGCTCTCCTACCCATTTTCGCACGTTTTTGACGTCCATATACTGTGGCCCATAAACTTCGCATAACTGACGATGAAGTTTAGTGGGGGTAGTGCCATTGGCACTGAAAAAACGGATCACAGCACGCAACTCGCACTTGGCGACGGAAGTGATAGGAAGCTCCATCGCAAACGGCTGCCCAGCCAAGACTAATGTTTGTAACGGGTTCATTGCATGGGGATTTGAAGGGGTGAAACCAAGTTACACGCCAGTGTTGCCGGATCTCACATAATAGCGTTCCTCACGGCTCCAGCGCCTTGGAGACCTTATTTTACAGACACACCTCGTAGAAACTGAATCTGTTTCAGTGCTAAGTCGAAGTTAAACATCCCTGAAAAATATATCATCCTGCTCCACGGGGAGGCATATAATTCTGATTTTAATGCAATTTCCCAGAACTGCGAAATAGGTATGACACAAAATCGCAGAATTTTAAGACACACACTCTGCTGTTGTAAACACTAAACCTCACCTTGAAAACACCTTAAAAGGAAATTCAAAAACTGCAGATATTGCGCTGTAAATTCCTGCACTAAAACAACAGAAACTTCAAAACTGGTATACAAATATTAATGCAAAAAAAAAAAAAAAATAATAAAACGATTTAAAGTAACATCCCCTAATAGATAATCCTCTCTATATAAAATAACTAAGGATGAAATTGTTTGAGCGCCTGTATTACGATCTCCGGTTACTAGCCGAAGTTTGTTACCTTTCAGTTATCAATAACCATTGGTTAGGTTCAGTGCCTCGTATTACGAACTCAATTTACCTGTAGGTTTGTTACTCTGTGCATTATGGTGGAATGTGAACGGTTGGCAATATTTTCCACTAGGATTTTACCCTGTTTGCAACGCTATCTTGTGTTTAGAATGTGAATTAGCGGGAAAACCAAACACATGTATCATTAGGCGTCTTGTTTTAACTTTTTATTAGCTGCTCTCTGTATATATTCGTGATATTTTCATTAATAGTTCATTCGTAATAGGGTCTAGCATAGTTCGTTTACACTTAATTTTTCCATAGCGTTAGATTCTTTTTCATAGCGTTAGATTAGTGTTATATGTTGCGTTATGTTAGTGTTATTATAGGTTAGGTGAAATATATGGAATACCTTGTTAATTTATGAACACCAAGAGGTTTCTAGTAAATTTATTTTTTTAAAAATAAGGCCACATAACTGTTATTAATTCTGATAATAATATTGCACAAATATAATCTTGCTAAAATCATTTAGTTAGTAGTTTATCCTCATGAATAAATCACTACTTCTTATATAAATTATCATTTCACAGAGGTATATGCAAAGAGGGAAGGTCTACAAGTTACGAGTCATTCATGAATAAAAGCAAGTTATAAAATATGCATTCTGGGACCAGTAACTTGGTACCTGATTTTTTTAAACATAATATATTTGGCTAGTTATGAAGCAATAGCTATGGTTTTCTTTTAAGGAAACAGGTTGTACCAAACTTACATTTCTTCTTGGCACTTCATAATCAAACGCCACATTTCAGTCACAGCATTGTGTCCTCGATTGAAAAACGTAATTAAACAAATAAATGGTTTCATATAAATACCACAGGATACAAGATGGGCAGGTTTTAAGATTTTTTTACGTGTGTAATTCGCAGCAAATATATTTATGTACTACATACAAATTGCATAACCTAAAAAATTTGTTTTATTCGCTGTTTGCTTTACAGCTTGTTACTTTCCTCTGGTAATGCTTTAACGAAACGCAAATTAAATATTGCATCCACTATTAGCAAAATCGAATGTTTACTACTTCTGCATGTTTCCGAACTTTTATATCTACCCTCTACCCATATAGTATTGCGTGTACTTTCCGGTATAGGTTTAACATGCTTTGTTTATTACATTTATGTTCCTTAAAACATGTTGCAATATGGTCACATAAAATATTGCAGTGCTTAAAACAAGTCACTGACACCATGGGATACTAGAAATTGTCATTCCATAACCTATTACGTCAAGATACCTAATACTCATGTGGTTTACTTTATTTCATTTTCAACATGTCACACACACACACACACACACACACACACACACACACACACACACACACACACACACACACACACACACACACACACACACACACACACACACACACATGTGCATTCAAATTAGTCTAGCTCTTTTTCTATTAAATAAATACTGTGCCAACATTCCATCCCCAGAATCGCTGTCAAAATTGAATGTGGCCTGGACGTACGCTATTTTCTTTTTTGTGTGTGAAGGAAAACTCTAAGTTATCTCACTAACCGCTACTCGAGGTGGGAGGATTTGCAGTAGATAATGCAACCTGCAAAAAATAAAACGCCAGCACAGACTAACAATGAAATACAAATGACAGGAATTAAAGGACCGCTCACTAAGAAGCAACTTAAAAAAAAGCTGTGTGAGATTTCTCTCTTAGCAAATTATATCAAATTTTGGGAGAAAAAATACTGTGATAATACCAGTAAAAACCAGAGACAAATGAAGAAAATATTCCTAAATTTAAGATATATTTTTGATCCTGGCAGAAAATTAATCGAAGAACCTCCCAAAGAATATACATCAAACTTTGTTAAGCTAAACTTGTGTTTTACAGCTCAAATGAATGCTCAAATACATAAAAGACACCAGTACATTGTTACACTTAGGGAACTAACGGATTCTTTAAAAAGAGTGTACTATTTTTGAACTTAAACACGTTCTATAAATAATAGAGGTTCACTTTTTTATTTTGGAACATAATTAATGTCATTACGCGTGGAAGAGAACATGAGTTAAGTGACCGCCACGACTTCGTTGGGTTGCGCTTATACAATTGACTCAATTTTCAATGACAGAAGAACGTAAATAAGGTTCACCTTCACGAATAACACTCGTGATATTATTCATAAAATAATTTACTGTTTCTAGCTCCTTTTTTTAATTTACGTCCTCCAACGTTAAGTCATATCGGACGATGAATGGAATGGGTGAAATGATGCTCAAATGAGCCCAGGGTCCACAGAGCTTAGAGTTACCCAACAGTCCTCTTTCAGGATGAGTGAAAAGCCCGGAGAAAACCTTATCTAGGTAACTCGCCCTGACCGAGATTCGAACGCGGGACCTCTTCAACGTGAGGCAGACATGCCACCACCACGCTACCGAGACGGACGTTTCTGGCTTATTGGAATAAACTCGATATTTAACATAACGCAACAAGAAGTGATACAACTACGTTAAATCACATGACCTCGGGGGCCAGTTAATATTACCACCATGGGAAATGATGAAACCTCTGAACTTCTTCCTCAAAAGATCGATTGTTTCGAGTGCAGTGTGACATGTGGCACAATCTTGATGGAATCAGATGCTTCTGAGATCCAAACCTTCCAATTGAAGCCAAAAATAGTCCCTTATAAGAGCTCGGTGTTACCGTAAACTTCACGTGATACAACGAAGGTTTGGCGAACAGATGATCCACTCTGATGATAATTTTTCACAATTTCTACGCGTTGCTGTATCTATGGGTATTTGGCAGCAACTGTAACCACATGAAAAAAGATTACTGTTGTAGCTCTATAACAACATGGGTTATCACATGTTAAATATAGAACACTTTTGTTGAGAGACCCTATGTATCTTCAATTTCCAAGAGCAATATTAAACAGAGAAGTGCGAGACTTGAAAAGAAACCTTTGGTGGTAGTCACAACATAACTGTAGATTATTAATAAATAGTTTATGAATAACAAAAAAAAATCTGGTGTTGTAGAGAAATCTTAATATTTACGAAACCAATTTGAAGATTTACAAATGATAATTAATAATAACGAAGCATAAATCATATGGAACCAGTTTTACCAACTCAAACGTTACTATATTTACACATTGCATTAGTTATAACGTAAATGCATTACATTCTTTAAGTGTTAGCGGAGGCATAGCGACATTCTGAGTTAAGAACAATCTGTCTCAAAATGAAATTACAATTTACAAATGTTCCAAAGCTGTTACAATAATTAACAATGGGTAAGGGCCACTGGACGGAAACCAGGAGATCCGTGGTTCAAATCCCGGCCATGGCATTGAATTTTTCATGTTGACTCTTATCTATCAAAAACCTTAGCCTATATACGGCTAGTGTAAACAAATAATTAATTTCCATCAATTAACTAAAATAATAAGATTTAAATGATGAAGCATGGGATTTAAGTACTTACAATTAGTAAGACGCCACAAACAGTGTATCTCGGATACGAGAGCCCCTAGTGGTTTACTGGGAAAATATGAGTCAATTGGAGAATTTAATATGAGGACGGCACGTTGGCCATGTTAGCTCAATGGGTAAGATCCAATGGGCGGAGATCCGTGGTTCAAGTCCCGGCCATGGCATTGAATTTTTCATGTCGACTCACTCTATTCAAAGCCTTAGCCTATATACGTCTGGTGTGCAGAAATGATTGATTTCCATCAATTAACTTAAATGTATCTATAATGTTTATGTACTAACAGTCAAGGATTAGGATTACTAATGTTAACAAGATTCTTACAATAATTGCTAACAGGTTTTATTTTGTTGGACGACTTCAATAGACACAGTGGATTTTGCGCATGTAAGTAGATGGATAATAAAGTAGGGGTTGCAGAAAGTTTACGAACTTTGTAAACCTATGTCGCTTAAGTCTACAAGATATTGTAATAAATATTGTGCATGGAGCATTTGAGTCCATAGATTTAGCAAGGCATACATTTGATGCTACAGATTTGTTGGAGTGGACAATCACCGTTCTCTTACACGGCAGTGATCACTTTCTAATGAAAATGCTTATCACTAAAAATGTAAACAATAACTACAACTAATGTTACACATGAAAATGGAATACCAACAGAGTTGGTGGGCAAAACTATGAATCTAAACTCTGAAAATATATAAAACATTTTTAGTTACTAGAGGTCTTTTATTCAGTAAACAATAGAAAAGTCAGTAAGATGATTTACGAAAGAGCCAGCAGAAGTTAGAAATAGTCAGAAGGAAAAGGTTTTCTGGTGGAAACAAGAATCTCAGGAGCAAGTTTTAGAGGCAAAATTAAAGCTCTTTGAAGGCTCTCTCACTATGGAAAATATGGTATTTTACTTCAGTGTACAGCATATATCCGTACAGCATATACAAAGTAGCGGAACTTCCTCGTTTTATAATTTCTTTCTCTTTTTAAAATCCTGCAACATTAAGTTATATCGGACAGTAAATGAAATGATTGAAATGATGCTCAAATGTGTCCGATGTGCTTAAAGCTTAGACTTAACCGAAATTCATCTTTCAGTATAGGAAAAACCTTATCCAATTAATTTAGTTTATTCTGTGATCAATAAAATAGGATTAGGGTTAAAATGGAGGGGATTCGGCAGCGAAACCTGTGGTTTATTGTACCTATGCCCCATGAGACATCTTCCGGAGGAAAGATGAAGCGCGGGGAGACAGATAGCTCTTCCAAGGAGCCACGATAGTGCAGAGGGCAGGGTCCCTATATTTGCTTAAATGAAACCTCCCCCAGTAGGCCAGAACAACGGACGTTCCTCCCTACCTACTATGGTTCAAAAGCGGTCCCAGCAACCGGAGACCTGCAACCGACCTATCGAAGGAGGGGGTGGTTTACTAGGTGCAAATCATCCTACCATATACCGCCGAGACACCCGCTGTTATTATAACCTGTACCATACATAGACATGAGCATTTTACAAACAAGAGTTAAATAGAATGAACATTTAAAGCCTCAAATGCAGTAAGCTTTAGTTTAAAATGTAAGCGTAAAAGAGTGATGGCTTCGGAAAAGGACAATGCTATAAATCTGCTGATGTGTTACATTCATCTGACTTTAACTACACATTATTGGTTATTTATCTCTTAAAAATATTTTCATGTGAATCGAAACATTTATGAAGACCATTTCCATCATATATAACGTTATAGAATCAAGGAAAATAATACAAGCTAAAGCGACAATCAGCTTTTAAAATGTGACTCGCTAAGCCATATTGACTTCAAAATTCTTGGCATGCCATCACGAGATACAAATATCGACTTAAAACTGAGCCGACCGCTCCCTGCCTTGCCGGCCGGGGGGTCTAGCCTGGAGTTGCATTTTTTTAGCGCCTGGTGGCTGAGGGGTTAATGCCAGAGGTTCTACTCCCATTAGTCCTGGACCCGTAGGACCAAGGACCCGGGCCTCCTTCGACCAGGGAGTTACCGAGCTGTCCAAAAGGGCGCCCGGCACCTCCGTGGGGCTTTCCATAGGGCAAGACCTAGAGACTAACAAGCCCCCCATCTGGTCCTGTGGACTCAAGACGGGATGGAAGTAGATAGGCCACTTACGCGCGCCAACTCCAAAATGGGAAGGCTACCGATATGACCTCACTGGGGCCGCCTGGTGATCTAGCACACCTCTACTAGCTGTGTTGGCTAGTACGCGGGAATATTAATGGCTTCCCTCAACCCCGTCCGGAGACGTACACGATCTCCCACGGATATCGGGAACCACTGCCCCTCGAGTCCAACCCAATCCGAACAACTCCCTATCAGGTAGCGGTTCGAATGTTTGGCCCGAGGTTCCTCTAGTAACGTCAGAGGTACTACGAGTGCTAGAGATCCGCAGCGCCCGCACCACGGCAGTTGAAGGGGACGGTGGGGTGTATGATCCAAGCTCTCTCCACAAGTAGGTCTGCCCCCTGTGTCACTCGGCGTAAGTGGCTCTCATGGTCGGTTAGTAGTGAGTGGCTGACATCTACCATGTAATAATTTGTTTCTTGTAAAACGTGCCTTTAGTTTCTGGCCTGGGGCCTGTGCTCGAAAGATCAAAGAATTGTTCGCAATTTAATGTAGTAGTGGGACTAAACTCCATGTTAAGGAAGTAATAATGTATATAACGACGAGAAAGAAATGAGAAAGATAAAGATACGAACAAAAAAGTAATGAGATTTCAAACAATTTGTGGAACAATTAAAAAACCCTAAAGAATAAACCAAGATCTGAAACAAGAATAAAATTTTATAACACCATGGTGGTCCCAACGTTACTTTATGGGTGTGAAAACTGGGTACCTACACAAAGAACCATCAGCAGAATACAACGTTGTGAAATGAGATTCTTGAGAAGAACAAAAGGATGTACAAGAGAAGATAGAGTCAGAAATGAAAATATAAGAAATGAATTACAAGACGAAGCTATCACCTCAAGAAAATGGATAGGTACAGAAGAAGATGGTTTGAACATGTTGGAAGAATGGATGATACAAGACTGCCAAAAGTAGTTTTCCAATATAGTCCTAAAGGAAAGAGGGACGTAGGTAGGCCGTGGAAAAGATGGAAGGAGACACTGTGATGACAGGCGAGAGCCTAATCCATGAAGTGAAGGAGAAAAACGACGGGATAAAATAAAATAATATTTAAAACAGGTCCACCAATGTTTTTGGTTAGGCATATCAGAAAGTGGCGCGCCTTTTCCTCGTGTTAAGTGTTGCCGTATACCTTCCTGCATCTACTCCATCGGTTCCTCTTTGTCTTCCTGATCTTTTTATGTTAAAATTCTTGCACCCTTCCCTCTGACGAGGAAAATTGAATACAATTTATATAGCTTAAAAACTACAACATTGACGATTAATTTGTCACTATTCAATATAATCTTCGTCCTTTTCCACAGTTATGGTCCACCTTTTAACTAGGGCATGTACTCCAGTGTGGTAAAACACACGGTCTTCCTTCCTAAGCCATTGACGCACGGACGTTTTCACAGCCTCCTCATCTTCAAAATGAATCCCACGATGAGCTTCCTTTAGTGGCCCGAACAGATGGAAGTCTGATGGTACCAGGTCAGGGCTGTATGGGGGGTGAGGTAAGACTTGCCATCCCAATTTCTCAATTTCTGCAGTGGTGTAACGGCTGGTGTGTGGTCTTGCATTGTCATGCAAAAGAAGAACATCCACCATAGCTTTTGTTGGGTGAACTCGGCGAAGACGTGCTTTCAGCTTTTTGAGAGTTCTGACGTATTGGACAGAATTTATTGTGCATCCCTGCTCCAAAAGATCAATCATAAGCCATTCAGCTTCGTTACATCGACGAACCTATCGTCTAACAGTGCTGACATGCACCGTTGCATTTTTTAGCCTTTCGTGAATGCGAATTGGCCTTTCACCTTCCGCAGTCCAAAATTCAATCACAGAACGCTGTCTAATACGAATGTTGATGTCAGCCATTTTGAAAGGGGATGTACTGCTGCTACCTGTTGACTTAGGAAGTTACTACTGCAGGGGATTGGAGAAGAAGGTTTGAGGAATTGCGCCAAATTCAAAGTTTTCACATGACTTACTTATTTAAGGGAAAAAATAGGAGGAATTACTTTTTGACCCACCCTCGTGCATATATGATCATCCTCGAGAGCTTATCTATATTTGAAGCTCATATTTTTAATTGAATCTCAATCCCGATATCAAATGCTCTTACCTGTAACTGTTAGAGCAAGTCCGATATTATTCAATTTGCTGAAAGTTTTTGTTATCTTTTGCCCCTTTCATGGCTTTCCAACGACCGACAGGAAATGAAGATTTACTATGTTTAAATCAAAATATGATATGTACAATATTTTTAATTAAACTATCCCTCGGTAGTGCTTGGAAAAACAAAACAAAAAAGCAACAAATTTTTAATGAAAGTGTTTTTATAATGAAAACTTTATGAGGAATTTTATCCAAAAGTAATTTTGAATCCATTTAGCTTCAAGTTCAAATGTACTTTGTCTTACGGAAGGTATAAAAGTGTAAAGAAAAAAAGAATTTTTTATTGTGTATAGTTTAGAAAGAAATGAGGTAATAAACTGTATCAAAAAGCAGTCAAGCGTCGCATTTTTACCTGTAAAGCTACTACATAGTGCAGTGATTGAATATTGTAAGGAACTTTAACGGTTTTATGAAATATGATAGTGTGTGAAGATTCACTATACATATTCGAATGACTCCCAAAAGCCGTCTTACGGTGAACTTACAGATGTTGAGAGCTTGAGGATTCGTACGCTATTGTTATCGTTCATAAGCGGTTACATTACACAATGTCAGAGGTTGAAGTCGCCAAGCTGTTTTCATTACATAAACACAAGTCACTCTTGCTTTTCGGAAGCATCATAAATCACATTGTTGATGGTGTTCCGGCAGGATGATGGCAGACAATAGTGCCTACTGTTCGCCCTCAGCTATGGTTTCATCTTGGCTACCATTATAGTAATGGAGGCAATTATATACGTGAACAGCAGTCAGCCAACTTTCCCTGCAAGTTTTTGTCTCTACTCTCACCTTCCACGGCAACTCCACAGGTATGTTTCCCTTTAGCAGCTGCTTCCAATTTAGGTTTGCTTCCACAGCAAGATCTGTTAAACGGTTCACCTAAGGAATGAGAACTCCACTTTCGTGCGCGGTAGCCACTGCCATTTTTGTAGTGTATTTCAGAGGTTGGTTTTGGGGTGAAAGATGGCTGAGGTTTATAAATGTTATAAAGAGTCAGATGTTCTATAACAGGTAGTTTTATCTTACTGATAGCGAAATTAAAGGATTGCAACGATTAAAGAATTCAAAGGAATCTTGTATCTTTGTGAAACGCTTGCACGTGCAGTTGAGTTGAAGTGTAACAAAAGACACGGGAGAAATAGGGTTTCTTAGCAGGAAGGAATTATAAATGGATAACACTTGACTCCGTTTGAATAGGTATTCTTCAGACCCTTATTATAATGGCACGACCGAGACTAATAATCACAATGGACAAAATAGTCGCAAAGAGCTTCGAGAAAGTGAAAGTGACACACATAAAGGCAGCTGTACCCAGTGAGGAGACACAGTCCGCGGCCTGGAGCCGATTAAGAAAGTAATCTGTCTTGGTCGAGGCAGATCAGAAGCGATGGGAGAAGATGTTTGTCAGTTCGTATATACGTGAAGAACGAATTAAGTTTTATCGAGTAATAAGCAGTCTACATACAGTAACTCTGAACAGTGAACCTTGGTCGGCAACTTCGAGTTTGATGTGATGATAAAAAGAAGCAGTCATTAAATCAGTTTGAAACGGGCATTCCAGTGTCATTAGAACTATTGTTACTCATACATATCCACGCATACCGTGAGAGTACCTCATTGCTCCTACCCTGTGCTACCCATCCATTATTTCTGCATCATTATTCTTGTCGGGACAGATAATGTTCCCACACCACAAAACATTCTAGACAATTAATAGCGAGGACACTACTATTGTTTATGTACAAAGAGCAGCGTATGAACTATATTATAACTTCAGAAATGTGAAAGCCCTGACATAAAATATTGAAAACTAGTAAAGAATTCTAAAAATTATACAAGGCAGGGAACCAAAAATATTAAAAATACCTTCGAATTTCCTCCAACTTCATTTCATCTCAATTATCATTTCAATCATTTCTCATCTGGTGGTCTCTTTCAGGGTAGAAAGTGTCAGTGTGTGTCTCGGTGCTGTATGGCAGGATGTTATACTCCTGATAAACACTTCGTCCTCTTCGGTCTGGCCTACTGGCTATTTCAGGACTGGCCTACCAGGGAGTTTCCAACTGGCCATTGGTAAGTACTCTACCGTCTGCAGTGTCTTGACACTTTGTGTCGGCCTCCCTGTCCCCTCTCACTTCATCCTTTCCTCCAGGGTTGCCTCTCGGGGCATATGCATAATAGATTAAAATTGTTTGCAGTGCCCAAATCCTACTTAAGAATCTATCTTATCCTAAGCAATATTATCGTTTATTCTCTGTCTAAATTAAAAGTCAGAAAGTATTTATTTCGTTTATTGATAGACGTTTTAAGGAAATCTTATATTACATTCTATTAGACTTAGAAACGGAACCTGACGTTCATAATTGTATTTGGATTAAATAAAGATTACTTTATCATTTAAAGACTTAAATGTAGATACTCCCAATCATTCCCACATTCACGGTTGTATCTAGACTTCCAGGTGTTAGGAAATAACCATAATCAAAGGAAAATCCCCACATGTGTATAACCTCATATAGTGGAATAAGAAGCAAGAACGCTATTTTATTTTGGTGGCCTTAAATGTGTTTTAATGTTTTTGGTCAGATTTCTTTCTTCACTTCGTCACATATTTGACACGTATAACTTTGAGACGCCTCTTTTAGCCATTATTATGCCAAAAGTGTTGTAGAATACTTAGTAAAATTACTTAAATTTCAAATCTTACGTAAGAAATAATGGATTGCCTTAGGTACCTAAAAGCGAGATGTTAGAAATATCAAGACTTGCTTGATATTGGTTTATTTGATGTGACTCGAATAGTAATCACAGAAAGAAGGAAATAAACCCTGTTCACTCGTTTTTATTGAGATTGGTCTCATTAACAGTGGTGTTGGTTACCGCTATTCGAGTAGGTAACCCAAGCATCATAAACTAGCTTGTAGTTCAGTATTGGGGACGCTATGTTGACGGGTAATAATCCGGTAGCGCTCCCTCGCAGTGGCAAGCTAATTTACATGATGACACGGTATAAACAAGTGGAATGTCGGCGGCTGCTGCAAGGCACGAGGTTACCGTTTATGGACATCTCACACCTACATATATGTAATGGAGTTGCCATTCCTCAGGAGGAAGGGATGAAGTGTGGAAGCAAGGACACTATAGATCGCAAAGAACTATTCAAGGTTTGTAGATCCTCCACTGTTGGATTAGAGAGGGATATAAGCATTCCTCTTGTATGCCTAGGGAATATTCTTTCCTTGAAGCATGCACCCGTGCCACCTGTCCCAAAATGTAGAAGCATACTTGAAAAATAGGATTTAAATGGAATGAAAGGTAAATCTTAGAAAGGAAATAGTTATTTGATGAGAAAACAGTTCAGTAGGAGTAGGGAAAACCACGAAAAAACAAAAGTGCGCTGTTGACGATAATCGTACTGGGATATTTCGAATGTTCGGTAAATTTTTCTTTTCTTTGAACGAAATGAATAAAATGGTGCTCAAATGAGCCCCGGATCTATAGGGCTTAGGGTTGCCTGACATTTATTTCTCAAGATAGGGGAAAACTCCAGAAAAAACCTTAACCAGTCAACTCACCCTGATATTCCAGCTCGAGATTTCTTGAATGTGAGACAGGCAGGCTACTAATACGCTACGGAGTCGGGCCTCGGTAGGGTGAGATTACCACTAACTGTGTGTTTGTTTCATTGGTTAGTATAGAATTCAGCTTCTATACCTATGCCTGAATGAAATGCTACGATAAGATTTGGTTGAACCTTTTATTATCCTCTATATATACTAAAACTAACGTTTAAATCCGCATTAGTGATTTTAGGATAGGTGCATATTGTGACTTTGTGGGTTCGTGGAATAAAAAGTCCAATTACACCACTCAACAATGTTCTTTATTTCCACCGACTTACAGTTTAACACTTGCCAATTACACAAAATTACTTGCTGCACACAATTACAATTTACCCGTTCGTCCGTTACAACTTCCTTGTACTCGCGATTACATAAACTCCGATACTCATACCAGTTCGTACAGTCTTCCGTTGCACAATCCTTTCGTTCATTAACACGTCACTGACTAACTCTTACACCAAGAACTGCGACTGTCTTCTCGCTCACACTCACTAACCAACTGATTGACCAACTCAACACAGCACAACAACTGACTGACTCCGTCTGTCTGTAACCCTCTTTATAGGAATATCGCCGGTTTCTAGTGACCAGGAGAATGTTCCAGACTCCGTAATTTCTGGAACCAGGTGGGCAGAAACAGACGCACAATTATGTTTCTTTCCGACCACTGGCTGTCACCACTATAAGACAAACGAGGGAAGGGCGTGGCTAACCGAGCCTCCCCTGTCTTCCGTTGCCAGCTGCTCACAGGGTGTTTCAGCGCTCCGTCACACTGCTCCCTCCTCAAAGCTGTTCGTCTCGAACAGCCCCATCGTAGCGTGCGAGGCGGTCCAGGTGTACCACCAGCATCTGCCCGAAGTCTGAGCCAGAAGTAGCGCTGCCGTAGTTTGTGAATCATTCGGTTCGCTCCCAGGTGTCCTCCTGAAGTACCGGCGTGCACTTCCTCCAAGACTTCCGGGACCTTGCTCCGGGGAAGTACCAACTGTCCTCTCCGCGCCTTCCCATCGGGTGACTCCCATACCCGGAACAGCACGCCCTCTCTGGTCTTCAACGAGTCCCATTGGGCCCAGTGCGACTTGTAGGTGGCGCTCCTCGGTGCGATGTCCTCCCAGGTCGGTCTCGTCCCTGCGTCCACTTCCCTCAAGAGTGGCCCCAAGTCTGCGTCCGCCAGCTGCTCCCTCCTCAGGCCTGCGCTATCCCAGCCTTCAGCAGGCACTGCCACAACTACTCGGACTGCTGCGGCACGCTCCTTCTCTTCCACTCTTGTGCGCTCGTGGCCGTCCTGGATCTGCGATAGGACACCTCCAATGCAATGGTCGCTGGCGTCGGTGTCCACAATGAAGGCGCCACCCGGTTGTGGGAAACCCAAAATTGAAGCACTGCACAGGGTCCCCTTCGGGTGCTGGAAAGCGTCTTCGGCGTCCTCCGTCCACACATAAGGCCGGTTTTCCTCCGTCAGGCGGGTGAGGGGTTTTGCGATGTTGTCGGCCTTTTCCTCTAAATCATTAAGGCGGTCGTCTACTTGACCCTTCCGCTTGCCCAGGTTCGTGACGTCATCCCTCACGTCGGCCAACCGTTCCTCGAACTTTGCGGTGAAAGCCTCGTTCGCCACCTTCATTTCGGTAGCCGGACCGTCATTCGCTGCTCTCATTTCCGTGGTTAACTCGGCCTTCACTTGTTCCATCTTCTCGGCGATGTTGTCCCTAGCCGTCCTGATTAGTTTCAGTTCCGCGGCCAGGTTATTTCTAGTCTCCAGCTTCTCTGTTAATTCGGCCTGCATTTCTTCCATCTTTGCGGCCAGGTTGTTATTTGCCGCTTCTATTTCCGTTGTTAATTCGGCCTTCATTTCTTCCATCTTCCCGATTAGTTCGGCCTTCATTTCCATCATCTTCTCCAAAATTTTTTCCAATGCCGCGTCCATGGTTGTAATGTTCGGTGATGTTATCTTCCCGCTTCCTGACACCAGTGTGACTTTGTGTTATATCCCACTTCTGACGCCAGTGTGACTTTGTGGGTTCGTGGAATAAAAAGTCCAATTACACCACTCAACAATGTTCTTTATTTCCACCGACTTACAGTTTAACACTTGCCAATTACACAAAATTACTTGCTGCACACAATTACAATTTACCCGTTCGTCCGTTACAACTTCCTTGTACTCGCGATTACATAAACTCCGATACTCATACCAGTTCGTACAGTCTTCCGTTGCACAATCCTTTCGTTCATTAACACGTCACTGACTAACTCTTACACCAAGAACTGCGACTGTCTTCTCGCTCACACTCACTAACCAACTGATTGACCAACTCAACACAGCACAACAACTGACTGACTCCGTCTGTCTGTAACCCTCTTTATAGGAATATCGCCGGTTTCTAGTGACCAGGAGAATGTTCCAGACTCCGTAATTTCTGGAACCAGGTGGGCAGAAACAGACGCACAATTATGTTTCTTTCCGACCACTGGCTGTCACCACTATAAGACAAACGAGGGAAGGGCGTGGCTAACCGAGCCTCCCCTGTCTTCCGTTGCCAGCTGCTCACAGGGTGTTTCAGCGCTCCGTCACAATATTGAGGATCATTGAGGTTTTAACTACAATGGTATTCGTCTCCTATTTGCAGCTTATGGCCCTCAATACAAGAATTTCACTATACTTGTTCATCAGTTATGCAATATGCACATTACAGCTCGTAACCTGTTAGGCAGAACTTTAATCGAGAAAAAAAAAAACAACTGCCTGTTAATGACGGCATCAATTACCAGAATTATATCAGCACCACCGGGTGGAATACTGAAATTTTCTTCCGCGGGAGCTCTTTTATATACCAAAAATTTGCTGATATGCGCCGGATCCCGTTTCATGTAAACCTTATACACATCTTCAGCCGGAAACAACGCTGTCGCAATCGTTACGAACGCTAGATGTTGATATGTTCTTGTTAGTACTACCAAAATCTGAAAATAAAACAAATTTAATAACAGAGTCGACTGCCGGTATTTCAAAATTCATTACGCGATGTTTATTTTTTAAAATAAATATCTTTTCCCACACCAATAAATCTATCGTACCATTTAATTGCTTTAATAATTTAACTTCTGGATTTATTTCATGGTTAAATTACTAAATTTGCAAGATAAGACTATAAAATTTACATTAGAAACTGAACATTATGGATTTCTTCCTTTTCTAGATTTAAATACGGGGGCTATCCAGAAAGTAGATTACGTTTTGGAATAAAAAGTAAACAAAGTATAGGAAACAAATGTTATTATATACAGATGAAAGCCACACTCAAATACTACTTTTCGACATAGTCACCATTCAAATTAAGGCATTTATCGTAGCGATGAACGAGCTTGAAAATTCCTTCGTCGAAAAATTCGGCCGCCTGCGCCTTCAACCACTTCGTTACCTCTTCTTGCAGCTGTGCGTCGTCATCAAAACGCTGCATAGCCAGCCACTTCTTCATTGCTGGGAATAGGTGGAAGTCGCTCGGTGCCAGGTCGGGACTGTACGGCGGATGAGGAAACAACTCCCACTTAAAAGATTCAAGAACTTCACGAGTGACATTTGCCGTGTGGGGCCGGGCGTTGTCGTGAATCAACAAGATCTTAGAGCTCAACATTCCTCTGCGCTTGTTTTGAATAGCTCTTCTGAGTTTTTGGAGAGTTTGGCAATACCTTTGAGAGTTTATTGTAGTGCCTCTTTCCAGGAAGTCCACCAAAATCTCACCTTTTCTGTCCCAAAAAACAGTCGCCATCATCTTCCTTGCCGATATTGTTTGCATGCATTTCTTGGGTTTTGGGGGAGAACCTGTGTGCCCCCACTGCATTGATTGCAATTTCGTTTCACAGTTCACGTATTTCACCCATGTTTCGTCACCAGTAACGATGCGATCGAGTAAAGAGTCACCATCCTTATGGCAAACGTCCAAAAAGTTCAACGCTGCAGCCATTCGCTGATTTTTGTGGTCCTCTGTCAAGATTTTTGGAATCCATCTTGCACAAAACTTGTGGTAACCAAGCTTTTCGCTGATGATTTCGTGCAACAAACTTCGCGAAATTTGTGGAAAACTCAAAGGAAGTTCCGTTATTGTGAACCTTCGATTTTCACGGACTTTAGCATCGACTTTTTCGACAAGTTCGGCAGTCACTATGCTGGGTCTCCCACTTCGATCTTCGTCGTGAACATTGGTTCGGCCATTTTTAAATCTGATGACCCACTGACGCACTCCACCTTCAGTGATAATGTTGTCCCCATACACTTCACAAAGCTGCCGATAGATTTCTATCGGTTTACAGTTTTTTGCAGTCAGAAACCTTATTACTGCACGCACCTCGCAGCTCGCGGGATTTTCAATTAACGCAGACATTTCAAACCGTCACAGTATCTGAACGGAGCACTGCACGAACCTCTCACTAGCACGGCTAGATGCCGACTGAGCTGCGCAACGCTCTGACCCCAAGATGGCCGCGCTAGCCCCGCCCCTAGCGGAAACAGACGAAAACGTAATCTACTTTCTGGATCGCCCTCGTATAATAATAAATAATAATAAATTAAACTTTGGTGTTCATAGGAAGTCTACTCGTATCGATAATTACATAGGAATAAAAGTTTTAAACGTTCAAGAGGTCCCGAGGTCGAATCTCGTTTAGGGCGAGTTACCTGGATAAGGTTTTTTCCGCAGTTTTCCCTTATCCTGATAGGCGAATGTCGGGTAACTCTAAGCTCCATGGTTCAAGAGGTCCCGAGTTCAAATCTCGGTCAGGGTGAGTTACATGGATAAGGTATTTCCGGGGTTTTCCCTTATTCTGAAAGACGAATGTCGGGTAACTCTAAGCTCTATGGACCCTGGGCTGATACTTATTTGAGCATCATTTCACCCATTTCATTCATCGTCCGATGTGACTTAACGTTGGAGGACGTAAATTAAAAAAAAAAAATACCTCCATGGACCCCGGACTCATTTGAGCATCATTTCACAAATTTCATCCATCGTCCGATATCACTTAACGTTGGACGACGTAAATTATATACCCCTGAATAAAGTGAATTTAATAAAGAATATAAATATATTATTAATACTGCTTTAATTAATGCTTTTAATAAAGACTTTATAAATAAAAAATTGACAAATTCAAATATCAGAAAACTGTTAATGACATTTATACCCTTAGAAAAATAAAAGACGATTACAATTTTAAAAAATTTACTTACCATTCATAGGTTAATAAACATTTTCAAATTTTTTTTAAAGAGGTTAGTATAACTTTAGTTCCTCAAAATATATATAGTTTTAATATTTATTGCATCTCTCTAAAAAGATAAAATTCCTAATAATAAAAAATCTGGTATTTATCAGTTTGTTTCAATTGTGGTAAGGTTTATATTGGAAAGACAAAAGGTAATTTAGAAACTAGAACGAAAAAACATTTTCGTAACATGAAATATAAACAGACTGATAAATCGGAGCCAGCAGATCATTTTTGGTCATTTCACCATGAAATAAATGCAGAAGTTAAATTATTAAAACAATTAAATGGTCCGATAGATTTAATGGTTTGGGAAAAGATGGTTATTTTAAAAAAACAAACATCGGGTAATGAATTTTGAAATACCGGCAGTCGATTCTGTTTTTAAATTTGTTTCATTTTCAGATATTGGTAATACTAACAACAACATATTAACATCTAGTGTTCGTAACGATGGCGACAGCTTTGTTGTTTCCGGCTGAAGATGTGTAAAAGTTTTACATGAAATCGCGATACCGGACAATTTACAAGAATATTATCACTTCTTATAAGATAAGTGAAGTATTAAGTTACAAATTTTTATATTTGTATATATGTGATATTTTTCTCAGAAACTTCCAAACCGTGGCTGGAATCATAGCTGTCACACTGAACTTTGAAATTTGCTTAAACCTGTTTAGAACATTTTCATATTCAATTCGCTAATCAGTTTCTAATTAAAGAGTAAATAATTTAAACAAGAGTTGAAATATATTAACCCATTGAGTTCAATGGAATTGTCTTGATAGAATCCGTTGATTTAATTTCTAATAAGATGGCAAATTTTAAAAGCTATTTTAGCTGACGGAGATCTCTTTTTCTACCCTTGAATGGACTTTGCACTAAAGATCATGTCTTAAACATAATATTTTTGTCACTTTTTTATGTTTAAAGTAAGTTATGTATCACAATCAGAACAATCTATAATTAATATTTCTTAAAATATTTCGTTTAAGAATAATTATTCAACTTCCATTTGTTTCACTTTTTATTTAATTTCATCTTTTGCATTGGTACACTAGGATAGTTGCCACAAGCAACACAAAATCATATAGTAAAGAATATGTAAGAACAATTAAAATACTGTAATATATGAAGCATACCTATTACTTAAATTATCATATTAACGTTTTAACATAAATATTAATATATTGTGTAATGTCTTCAATAAATGTTATGAAAGTTAACAAAACATTTGACACAACATAAAATATTCATCACTTGTTCCTTAGTAGATCAGGTGTTATATTCAGTCAAAATGTTTTAAAACAATACTTTATTTTAATTCTACCATTCATGTGTCTCCTTCAGCTAGAATTTGCATGTTGGCCGTCTTCTCCTTTTCAATTCATGCCAGAGGATCTGCTCCCATTAGTCCTGGACACGTAGGACCAAGGACCGGGTCTCCTTCGACCAGGGAGTTACCCAAAAGGGCGCCCGGCGCCTCCGTGGCTCTTTCCTGGGGCAAGACCTAGAGACTAACAAGGCCCCCCCCCATCTGGTCCTGTGGACTCAAGACGGGATGGAAGTGGATACGCCACTTACGCGCACCAACCCCAAAATGGGAAGATTACCGATATGACCTCAGTGGGGCCACCTGGCGATCTAGCACACCTTCTGCTAGCTATGCTGGCTAGTACGCGGGAATATTGATGGCTTCCATCAAACCCGTCCGGAGACGTACCCGATCGCCCACGGGTACCAGGAACCACTGCCCCCTCGAGTCCAACCCAATCCGAACAACTCCCTATCAGGGAGGGGCTCGAATGTTCGGCCCGAGGTTCCTCTAGTAACGTCCGAGGTACCACGAGTGTTAGGGGTCCGCAGCACCCGCACCACGGCAGCTGAAGGGGACCTATCCACTGTCTTCTTTAGAACACATTCTCTATCGGCAATGTTGTTAACCCGCATACAGAGGATTTTCTTTGGGTTTTGTGCATTAGGTTACTCACGCACATGCACGCTCTCGTTCATATTTACAAACTTTGGGGAGAAAAGGTAATAATCTGATCTATCGAAAAATTCTTATTCCCCAGCAGAGAATCGAACGTCTAGTCCTTGAAGCCAGAACTTGTATAGTCATGTAAAAGAGTTCTACAAAGGTGACCATTTTTCATATGTACAATATAACCTTTCTAACAGTAAATTTTGATGTTTTGATATAGGTTTAATACCTACACGTTAAATCAACGTTCAATAGCACGTTACTATAATATTTCTCTTATTTTTATGTGATCGTAGTTTACATTGAATTGGTTCCTAAAATACTGAAAGGGCAATATGGTAAGTATACTGAATCGGTCAAAAGTTTTCAATCCTCTACAAAAAACCTGAATATTTTTTTCCCGTGTACAAGCACGTCGTAAAGATTCAAAAGGCCAACCAAATTAATATATTCTCTCTCTACTAATATGTACAATACAATGTTGTTTAAATTTTAGCCTCTTCAAACTATACGCCCTTTGCCCTCAGAATTGCTGCACAGACTCTTGGCATTCTGGAGAAAAGATTGTGTAGTGTTTTTGCAAATATTGCAGTCCAGTACGTTTATAAATTATTCCTCAGATCTTCAACATTAGAAGGCCTCAGTTTCCTGTCAAATTCATCCCATAAGAATTCAATGGTTTAGATCAGGTAATTGACTTGACCAAATCATATTTTCCAGTTCTCCACATTGCTGTTTTCTGTTGACATACACTCTACTCAGGTTAGAAGCCTATTTCGGATCATTGTCCAGCTGCAACATAAGCTCGGGATCAATAAATTTCTTGCCAGATGGAACAGCAATTTTGATCAGTATCTTGTGATGCCCTTCCCTTTTTAATGCGAGGGCTGTTCAATAAAGAATGATCATATTTTTTACGGTCATAATCTTTCGCACTAAAATTCAATCTTATTATACTCTGTTAGCTTAATGTGAAGCAAACACGCCGTAGTAGTTTCATTGTTGGTACTCCTGGTTTCCGCCTGTGAGAACCAGGTAAGTTCAGACATGCTCATTAGCGCCTACCGCTGCAATGGAGGTAACATGCAGTTAAAGTTGATGTTAGAGGAAGATCCGGAGTTTCTATCAAACGTAATCACTGCTGATGAAACTTGGCTACATCATTTTGATCCTGAGAGAAAACAGCAAACTCAGTGTGGAAATCTCCTTCATCACCAACCTCCAAAAAGCAAAAGTCGTTCCTTCTGCTGGGAAAGTAATGGTCATATCATTCTTTGATATTCATGGAATGGTTTACCAGCATGTTGTACCTGCACACACACCAGTAACTGGACAATACTACAGGGTTGTCCTGAAAACATTGCAAGTCCATATCAGGCGCAAAAGACCACATTGCCATGAAGCAGGCTGGATGCTGAACCACGACAATGCGCGGCAGCATATTACCAATGTTGTTGCAGAATATCTTGCAAAAATCAACGTGAAGTGCATCCCTCACCCTCCCTATAATCCGAATTTAGCCCCATGTGACTATTTTCTATTCCCTAATTTGAAGAAATGTCTTCGTGGGAGGCATCATCCTTCATTAGAAGCAGTGGTGAAGGCTCCGGAGTCGATTTTGAAGGATCTCTCAATAAATGGTTTCCAGGATGTCTTTAAAGACTGGCAGAAACGCTGGGGCAAGTGATTTGCATTCAGGGCAGACTATTTTGAGAAGGACCATCAAAATTATAAGGATGAGTAAAGGTACATTGTCAAAAAAATTGTGATCATTCTTTATTGAACAGCCCTCGTATTTCGTTAATTCTCACTAGATCGCCACATTTATCACATGCGAATCTCCACACCATAAACGCCCCTCTACCAGCTTCACCGTTGGCATTACACGTTGACTGTTCATATGTTCTCCAAGAGGTCCAGAAACAAACCTTCTATGATGGCTCCCGAACACTTGAAACGAGACTCGCCCTTGAATAACACCTTGGACCATTGCTGCACGATTCAGCTTTTCTGTTGCTCTGCCCATGTAATCTTTTCACCTTATTTTGTTTGTTTAATAAAGGCTTTTTGGCCATTATGTACCCCTTTCAACCTTGTTCATGAAGGTGACATTGCACGGTTGAGAGAGTTCACATAATATTAACTTTCTCGCAAATTTCAGATACTACACGAGTTCTTTGACGTTTATTCTATACACATATTAACTGATTTTTCCTGTATAACGTTACTCGAGGTCTTCCAAATCGAGAAACACTTGCATTGACCCCAGGTTGTTTGAACCGCTGCAATGTAAACACTATTGTAAACTGGGCTACGCCAATTTTCTCGTTTTTGTTCAACTAGAATAACCTACTTGGTGCAGAGCTACAATTACATCATTTTTTCAAATCCGATTTCCTTCTTTCTTCCCATTAAGAAGTAATATGACATGAACCTGAGCAGGTATACGAACACACTGCTAGATGCACACAGTGTACTCTAAAGAAGTGCGAACTGCTTGCTATACAGACTGCTGAAGGAATGAGGCCTATTTGAATGGAAACATCATAGGCAAAGGCACGTTAGTGTAGTTTGTAGGAGCTTATCAGCACTCCTTTACGCGGACAACCAGCCAAACACACAACAAAATCTCGGTCAGGCTGAGTTACCTGGATAAGGCTTTTTCCGGGGTTTTCCCTTATCCTGAAAGACCAATGTCGGGTAACTCTAAGCTCTATGGACCCTGTGCTCAATTGAGCATCATTTCACCCATTCCTTTCATCGTCCGATATGACTTAACGTTGGAGAACTTAAAATTACACAAAAAATCACCACACACAACTGAAGCATGTAGTACTCACATGTTAACACATATTTTATTATCAGAACGGAGATGCAATAGAACATTCAAAACGAAGTCCCTGTTTTATCTCCAAATTCATAGATGTGTTAGGTGATCGAAAACTTTTGACTGGTGGTTTAATTATGTAAATAAATACAAATGATTCTTGGAAAACCTCCCCATAGTGCACAAAAGCAGGAAACTACAGTATGTAAATGAAGTTGGAATGCAATACACCTGTTGGCTGTTGTAGATGAGAATACGAAATAAAGGTGTTGTTACCTTTTTGTTAGCTCATCAAGAGCAAATATGAAGACATCAGTTAACATGATTTCCAACAGAGATGAATGGCTAAATGGGGGCCTTCTCCATGGCCGAATTCGCTAGATGGACACTTGACTTAGTTTTATGGCAAGTTATGCCTTACGAATTAGCCACCAACGCTCAATCAACTCGGAGCTCAGTAACACCAGGGAATATGTCTATTTTGCTCCCGATAGAGAAAGATCACCATGCTCAAAGAACAATGAGGCAAAGAATACAGAAAGTCAATAATAAAGAAAGGGATAAAGGGGACAAGAGAATACATGTTTCACTTGGTAGTTAGGTTACTTTTCCCTCCGTTTCGCCATACTTGATTTTTAGAAACCCATTCATCTCGTGTCTCTTAACTCATACGGTTCTGCGATGTCACATGTTGTCTAACAGGCTGATCATGAACTAGAGCTTTTGACCCTTGACTTGAAACAACAAATGACTGTGATAACGTTTGGAGAAGGGACATAGCGCTTCGCCCTACAAACATTTTTGTGCCTATACACCTGACTGGACGGGGATGGACCTAAGGAATGAAGACAACAGAGGGAAGTATTATACATATTTAAACTCCCCAGTGGTGGCTCTAACAGTCAGCTCCCCTCCACCCTTATAGGCTCACACATCTCCTGGGGGTCCAAGGCTCGGAAACCTTCCGTTCCGTGGGACAAGAATTTATTAAGAACAATCCCCGACACATGCCGAAACTATCGGTTACACGGTCGGTGAGAACTTCCCTTGTGAGTAACACTGTTAAGCGTGTTATCAGCTGACAGGAGCTGGTTGTCACTGGCCAGTCAGGTAGCAAGAAGCCGTCACAGGCATGACGTCATCGGTTGCAACAGCTAAGGTTTCTGTGAAAATTTACACGCGTTTTCATGTGCATGCACTGATCTGAAAGTCATGTGAGTGCAACACAAGATTTCCACTGCTGAAAATATTCCTTTCAAAATGCATGAGCACAGAACGCATCTCAGTGGTATATGTCGGATAAAAGTAAAATGTGCATGTGTTACCTTTATAAGAATCGACGCATTTGCATACTTTTCTCACTCCGAAACTTATTCTCCAGTGAACAGAAAATTGCCCATAGTGTTGTATTTCTACTAGACGGCTATCAAGGATGACTGTCTATCGCTATCTCTCTCTTCCCACTAGACGTTTACATGAGAATTGAAGTGGTCTGAGATACGGTTACAGGAGGCTGGCTTCTACAGCATAATGTTTCTCAGCCTTCTTCAATCCTATTGTAAACAAGGCGGAGTCGACTCCATTGGCCACCTATTAGAAGATATTACCCAAGATATTTACTACATGCCAAAGCGAGAAGGCGTATCGGAAAAATTCGCAACAAAGAGGTGTTTACGTGAAGTTATCGCACATACGCAGCGACTCAAGTGCCTGTACACTCTCTTCAGATACAATCACAGCAACTTGTCATACTTCGGCAAACACGAGAAATCATATACAAAGTGATTGAATATTTTGACAAGGAGAAAGTTGGAATGCAAATCCCTTTGTAAATTTTCAGTAGATACTGCTGATCAACTGTCTGGGATTGTATCTATAGTACTTTAACCCTGCAGGTACATTGAATCTAAGACAGTAGAATTATTGTTTCTCATTCTTTTCTAATGCATGTTTTGCATTGGTAACTATGTCGTGGGGGAGAGATTTAGTTTATATAGAATGATTTAAACAAAACCTATGAATTTGACGTTATTTTATTCATTTATTTTTTATTTATTTATTTTAGTAATTTACGTCCTCCATCGTTAAGTCATATCGGACGATGAATGAAATGAGTGAAATGACGGTCAAATGAGCCCAGGGTCCATAGAGCTTAGAGTTACCCGACATTCGTCTTTCAGGATAAGGGAAAACCCCGGAAAAGCCTTATCCAGGTAACTCACCCTGACCGAGATTCGAACTCGGGACCTCTTGAACGTATATTTTTATTTATATGTTTTCATTTAGATCCATTATTATTAAACTAAAAAGAGATTTTGTTTCATTATCAACAATAAATAATAATAATAATAATAATAATAATAATAATAATAATAATAATAATAATAATAATAATAATAATAATAATAATAATAATAATAATAATAATAATAATAATAATAATAATAATAATAATAATAATAATAATAATAATAATAATAATAATAATAATAATAATAATAATAATAATAATAATAATAATAATAATAATAATAATAATAATAATAATAATAATAATAATAATAATAATAATAATAATAATAATAATAATAATAATAATAATAATAATAATAATAATAATAATAATAATAATAATAATAATAATAATAATAATAATAATAATAATAATAATAATAATAATAATAATAATAATAATAATAATAATAATAATAATAATAATAATAATAATAATAATAATAATAATAATAATAATAATAATAATAATAATAATAATAATAATAATAATAATAATAATAATAATAATAATAATAATAATAATAATAATAATAAATATCTAAAATTATATACTTATAATCTTCTATAGCTTAACATTGTGATGCATTTAAATAATGTATTTATGTTACAGATTGATCACACTTCAGATTTTTTTTTTTTTTTTTTTTTTTTTTTTTGTAATTTACGTCCTCCAAAGTTACGTCATATCGGAAAGTGAATGTAATGGGTGAAATGATGCTCTAATGGGCCCAGGGTCCACAGAGCAAAGAGTTTCACGACATTTATCTTTCAAGATTAGGGAAACCGCGAAAAAAAACCTTATCCAGGTAACTCCCCTTGACCGAAATTATAAAAGTAATTGTTTTACCATATACTACCTCTAATTACAGAAATTATTAGTACGAAAAGGTTTCCCTTAATGACACAGGTTTCTTTTTTTAACAAAAGGACTTAAAGAATTGATAATTATTGGAAAAAGAATACATTACTGAAACAAGAAGCTTGGGCTTGATGATTTGTTTACGATAATAGCGACAATGACAGGCATCTTTCAGTGCTGAAACATCAGTGATGATATATTTGACATTAGCCCATTGTCAGTTGAGTAAATCACATTTTTAGAAATTATTCCCGTTCTACAGATTCATCACACTAGAACATTAGTTATATTACCGCACGCTTGCTATAGCTGCAATAGGCATTTAATAACAAAGGTGTAGTAATTAATTTAATCCTTGTTTCACATAAGTTTACCCTGTATCTCTTAACGGTCACGTGACCTTATTACCTCTCATTGGCTGCTATTGTAGTATAGACTGTTGTGCGGTAAAAATTAGTTCGTTATTTAACATGGTGATATATCTTTATATGTTGGAAGAGAATTGTCAAATTTATATTTTCGTAACTGTTTGAATTAAATATATTACGCAATAGAGTTGATTTATCTGAAATGCATGTTAATTCTTAAACGAAGTAAAGAGGAGGTTCCTTTACTCTCAAGCACATGACACGATAGCACGTGATTTAGCGGTAGTGATGACATATTTATTTATACGACTTTTATCACTGACCTTGTTTTGAACTGGATTAGTCATATATCGCCATTCGAAGGTGTGTTGTGCCGAGTGCGAGAACTAAATTGTTTTATTGATCGTTTATTCCGTGTGTACTTATTATATGTATAATGACAGAGTCTACCACCAGTTTTTCGCTGTAGCATCGCAAGGGAAAACCTTTACAAAGCGGTGAAGAAAGAATTGTGGTGCATGTGTTTAATGCACTCACAGAGAAGAATCCGTCTTTGCAGTGAGAGAAGTCGAACAGCTGTGCTCTGAACTTACAGGTGTGAGTGTTAGATGAGCAGGAACATCGCGGCATGAATCTGAGGCAAGAGGAAAACTTACCACTCCAGGGGCGATATTGCTGTGTGGCGAAGACGTTATTGAAGGACAATCAGATTGTACCGGGATACAAATCGCAAAATATACTACCTTGACGAGACTTGGGTGAATGAAGAACACACAAGTATGACGTGACACGACTTTTAAGACTGAAAGACAAGCATTTTTACAAGGTATGTGTGCTGGTTTTAAAAACTCCCAGTGGAAAAGGCCAAAGGCATTTCATTATAAGCTTATTTCAGTTTCATTGCTCATTCATTCAGTTTCAACTTGCTCAGTTTCAATATAAACTTCATCATTTTTGCATGCCTTCATATTCTTATTTGTATGATCTTATCTATCTTCCTGGCAATTGTTATGAGTTTACTGCAGGTTTAAATGTGACGGGAAGGCACCGCCTATGGCCTATGGCGCGAAAGCATTAGCCAATTAGGATGAGGGGAAAGGTAGTTGAATGCGGAGTGATGTCAGCAGGGTAAGGCTATATGAAATAGAGATTAGTTGGTTTTCGCTCTTTTCTTTTGCTGAAGATAGGGCTGTTTACCCTCATTTTAAGTACTTGAAAAATATTACAATAAATAATCACATGGATAGATATTTAATGCATCTATTATCATTAAGATTATTTGTATTATTATGCACCCGTGTTGCGTACAATAAATAACTGGCTGACCTTTCTTATCCGACACACAGCTTCCAAGTGATCTATTTGTGTTTCGTCACTTACTGTACGGCAATTTACTATGTTTTCACTCTTCTTATCACCAGATAAGAACACGATGGCAGTGCTGGCCAGTCAAGGTCAATACGTCTCAACGCTTTGTCGGGTAGTATAGTCGCGCTGGTGGAACGGTTAGCATGGCTTTATCTTTGTTAACAGAAACCTCTCAGACAATGCACTGATTATTCTTGTAAGAGTGAGATGGGTACTGACGCGCCTCCCGTTCGCGTGCTAGGCACCAATGAACGCATCACTTCAGCCAATGGAATTCGCAGGAATCACAATTGACAGATATATGTTCACTCCACGTGGAGTAATCAGTGCGCTATCTGAGAGGTATCTATTACCAAAGATATATCCATGGTAACCGTTCGAACAGCGAGACTATACTTACTGAATGCAGAAAATGTGCTAAGGAGCGGAACAAAAACGAATTAGTTAATTCTGATGTGAAGATTCCAATTCCCGCTTATCCGTTTCACTTGCTGTATCTTTACAGCTTCCTTCTGTGACGATGTCGAATAAAGGATGGATATCAGCTGTTATGTCTGTAAAACTTGTTGTTATATTTGGTATTTGCTTCCTCTTCCTTTTCATCGCTGCTATCCAAATTCATATTAATTACTATTCTTTTGTTTCTTCTTCCATCAAGGCATCTCGATGCCACTATTGTTGTTCTATGGACTTACTTTTCCAATCCTGCTCAGTGTTGTCGTTTAGACACTGTCCGGTTAGTCGTTTGAATGCCTATAAATTCATAGAATACACATATTTCTGTTACTTTTTTTGGTTCATGAAATTCCATATCAGTTAAGTGGAATTTAAATCGCAGTGATTAGGCAGCAATCTATATCCTAGCGTTCCATTAAAATGTGCTGCTTATAACACATTTTTAAAAATTAAATCCCATTTCCTTTAATATTCGCCAGAATGTTTTCTGTCCACTACGAAATTAATTTTGTTACTTATTGCATAAAATAACTTCTTCACTGTTGGAATTTCTTCATCTATTCAAATCATCGCCTACACAAAGATAT
Organism: Mantis religiosa; assembly: GCA_030765055.1. Classification (NCBI taxonomy): domain Eukaryota; kingdom Metazoa; phylum Arthropoda; class Insecta; order Mantodea; family Mantidae; genus Mantis; species Mantis religiosa. Next base: position 86,027,317 of record CM060953.1, read on the forward strand.
TGTGGAAGAACGATTGATTACCAAAATCGTTATACCTAGCTTTGAGAAAATAAACTTTTTCGGAAAGAATTCCCTGAAAAGGGTATTTTGAATGAACACATTTTTTAAATCTTCGCATTCCATTTTTGCAAGACGCCGAGTTATACGAAGTTTGGTATTTATTAGACAGTTTGCTTTTTACTATGTTGGTCAGAGTCGACAGGAAAATTCACAACTTGAATGGAATACAACACTTATACATACAGTAAGTACTCAGTGGAAATTGTTGTAGCAGGAAAATTAAAAACAGCAGTAGCCTAGGATTAGGATTACTACTGAGGGGATTTAGCAGTGTGACCAGTCTTAATCTATTGTACCTATGCCTCCCAACTGTAGCATCCCCGGGAGGAAGGATGAGGCGAGAGGACACAGAGGGCGTGCGTCCCAAGGAGCCCCTACAGAGCAGAGGGCAGGGTTCAGTACATTTACTTAGGTAGTAAACTCTCCTGGTGGGCAAGGACAACGGACATTCTCCCCTAGTATGGTTTGAAAGCAGCCTCGGCCCTGGTCAGAAATGGACCCATCAGTAGGTTCGGAGAACGGAGGGGGAAGTACGGTCTGCCCAGCACTTGAAGGCAAGGCAGAGGAATGTGTGATGTACTCACTTTTGCTGTCCTCGCGGTGTTTATGCTCCCCTTCCGAGTATGACAAGAATGCTTAGTTCGTTTAAAATACTAAGTGCTGTCACATAACTTGCCCATACATAATACCTATACCTACATTTACTGCAATGCGCATTAGATCTGGCAACATGTGTGACTCATGTGCACTGTCATATACTCATTTCCTAGTGAACAGATCCACTAACAAAGTAGATAAACAGTTCAGACCCCTCTACCGTTCATTCCTCACTTGTCTTCTTGTGGTGGATAGACAGTAGTTTCCTCAGAGCATATCATCCTGCCATGCACCGCCGAAACACCCACCGACACTTCTACCCTGAAAGAGACCACCAGATGAAAGATGATGTAAAATGAGAATGGAGATGAAAGGGAGGGACAGGAAATTCAGGGGATGTAATTAACCTATCCAGCATTCACCTGGTGTCCCGGGAAAACCACGAAAAAGCCCTTGGGACAGGTAGGTGGGCCCCGGGAATCAAACCCGGGTCTCCCGAATGCGGGTCACAGACGAAACTGCCTAAGCCATCCCGCTCGGTTAATAATGACCTAAGTCTTATATAAAGACGGGAATTAAACACCGCTCATATGGTCAATGAAATTATATTCCATACATAGCCTTAAATATATAATTCTATAGTTTTCCAGCGAAGTTGTCGATGACCCTTTTTACGAAAGCAATACTTTGTAATAGGCCTTAACTACTCTCAAGTCATTACTTTTGTAATATAAGGTACCGAATCATTAAAAGTGACAGTCAGAAAAATTTGACCATGGAACAAAGCAAATCGACAAAAACAAGACTAAAGCACGCACAACAGAGCTACCAATAACATTAATTAGAGCTGCGTCTGCAAGTCGGGCTTCTTGTCGTATAAAAATGTCTGCAACAGCAGCAGGAGACATGTGCATTAAAAACAAAAGACAACTTTCTCAGGACCAAACTTGTTCTTTGAACAACTAGCGAAAGAACCATTGGCGAAACGAAGCGTAACAGTTGTGGTTATGTGTGAAGGAATTTCAGTTGGGAGTTATTACAGGTGGGTTGGGATCACGAAATACAGAAACATTTTATATCATATCTCGGAACGATCTCGTACTTCCATAGCTAATGATAACTCTAACTTAAGACCTATACCGGGAAGGTGAACCTTTTGGAAATAGGAGTAAAGCTAGAACTTATTCATTGATGAATACAGAAAATAGGTTACTTTTTAATACTATTCTTTCGATGTACATGTAGAAACTTACGAGGAGAGAGCTATTTTCTCGTCGTTGTGCACGGTACGTTCCATAAGAGTTTAATATCTTAAGCTAATTATGTTAATACTTTTTACCTTATTGGCACAGCTCATAAAACAATGTTGTCTGTGAACCATTTACATGTAACTACTTCTCTCTGATATAATTTCTTCAAGTCAAGACACAGTTTAAAATCGATTGGTGGCAAGTCAGGATTACAGAATGAATACACGTTAAATTACATGCTTTTTTATTTCCGAACGGTTTGAGAATCCCTCATGTCAAAAATAATGAAGTAAACGATAGTAAAGAAAGTATTATGTTATATTCATATGCGTTCCTAAACACATTCATTTTATAAATTACACTAATATGTCCGATTTCACCAACAGATGTTAAAGTTGACGTTAACAAATGTAACGTAACAATTGTAACAGTGCTAACAAAGCTGCTAAATTTCTTGTATTTCATCAACCTGTTTTCCGAAAATGTTAACAAACACGTGTTAACGCCAAGAGACTTGTAAATATTACTGTTATAGAAGGCTATGGATGAGTCGTATTATTTTCTGAACGTACTACGATGAGCTTTTGTTTTCATTTTCGTCTGCACACAGCTGAAAAAATGGCGCGTACATAAAATCGTAAACAAAAGCCCTGAGACAAATTTTTCCTCGATGGAGAAAAATTTTTAGTTGAAATGGTGAGGAAGTGTAAGAATATCGTGGAAAATAAGAGGGAATTTAATTCAAATGCATGTGTCAGAAGCACGAAACAACTTCGTCAGTATTAGGTAAATGTAAAACGAGGAGCGAAGGACGAGTGACTTGAACGATTCAAGACGGAAGGTGGACAGCTGGACAGCGTATTATCCACATAATTCAGTAATTATAAAATCGCAAAGTCATTAATACGTGACGCAAAGGCGATATCGGCATATTACTTTTTTTTGTAATATACGTCCTCCAACGTTAAGTCATATCGGACGGTGAATGAATTGGGTGAAATGATGCTCAAATGAGTCCAGGGTCCTTGGAGCTTAGAGTTACCCGACATTTGTCTTGAAGGATAAGGGAAAACCCCGGAAAAACCTTATCCAGATAACTCACCCTGACCGAGATTCGAACTCGGGACCTCTTGAACGCGAGGCAGACATGCTACCATCGACGCTACCGAGGCGGGCATATTACTTTCGATGCATGTTCTAACAGTATTACGTAAGTGAAGAAGTATAAGTGACGAGTGACTTGAACGTTTCAAGTTGGGAGGTGGACAGTGTATTATCCACATAATTCAGTGAATTATAAAATCTAAAGTTATTAATACTTGAAGCAAAGGCGAGATCGGCTTATTCCTTTCGATGCATGTTCTAACCTCTCTTGTACTTCCGCAGTATCCTTCATAGCAACTTGTTTTGACAATCTATACCTCAATATAAAATGTTCTTCTGATAGATCCTCAAAATCATTTCTCCTCATAGGCCGTACTCTATTACGAATGCCATTTAGACGGTCTTAAATACAGCAAATCGACATACCAGCTGAGTTCAAGCCTGTCATCTTGACTATGTATAATTGTTAAGGAATTAAGATCAGAAATTTGGCTTGGTGTTGAAATGCAATTTTTGTTATAGTTATTGCTAAACTCGTGTTAATTACTAACATCTGATGGTGAAATCAGACATAACATGCAAAATTTAACTTTTTGTCAGGGGTTTTCATTTTCATATGCCATTATCCCTAATTTGAGTACGCTGAAGCAGAATATGAACTTGGTTCTTCTCCATCACGTATCAAACTTACACAATAGAAAAAATAGTAACATATGAATGTTTATACTCTGCTGTATTGAATTTGTTATATTAATAGATAAAAGTTAATAAATCCACAACTGTCAACACACTGCTCTTGATAATAAACTAATATTTCATATCTGTTCTAAATAATCACATACATTTGGGCATTACACCAGTTCTTTTACACCTTGCCTGGAAATGCACGTTTTCCCGTTTCCTTTATGCTTTGGCGAAATCGTTCGCCCAGCTCCTTGCCGAGTTTTCTGTAAAAAGTCTTAAATAAGAGTGCAGGAAATGTACTTTCACATTAATATTACAACGCAGCTTACGAAATTTCTCAAGTATACGTTCTACAATACTTTTTTTGTAATTTGGATCCTTGTACTTTTCCAGAAGTTTTCGAAGATACTCTTAAAACCAATCCATGCCAGTTTTTCATTGTCATCGTTTCTTCAAATAAGGTATAAAATCAACTTCTTAATTTGTCTCACAACAGACACTCTCTCCTTAACTTTAGCATCAAATATTTCAAGGAACTTCTTGCATATTTATTTGTAGCAAGTGTGATTCTTATTGAAACTCTTAACAAATTGCTTCATTAAACATAATTTTATTGTGAAGGTGTCGGAGAACAATTTTTTTTTTGTCCACAGGACACTCATAAACAATGTTTTTCATTCCTGGCACCAGACTGTCTCTCTGCTTCCAATTTTTCTTTTTTCCTTCAGTGCTCGGATCGGATTCTACACATACAATCCCACTCAAAAATAAAACAGGGCATTTTAGTATTGCTGACTTAGTAGTGTGGCAATAACTTTTAAATCTCCACATACCTGCTATTTATGTTCAGCGTGTTTGAATTTTTCTAGAAGTTATTTTAGGTTATGATGTGCTTGCTTGAAGTGAAACTGAATGGGCTACTGGAACTGATGTATGTTTATGTCCATTATACAGTATTTATTAGTTTCATACAATATTTAGGCACAGCGCCACATTAAAACATTTTGGGTATAGCTGCTATTTGTAAAAAGAAAGTGGTATCTGGTAGAAAAAAAACTAACTACAGTTTTTGAAATCAGCAAATAAAATTTAGTAAACTAGACGTGTTTTGCATATCCGTGTTATCTTCAGAAGGGCGTATACTTATAATTTTGTTTCAACAAGTTTGTAGAATTTCTTAAATCACATATTTAACTTCTGACAAAAGAAGTCACAAAAGCCCAGTGGATTTAACTGACAAAATGATATTCACATCACTTTCTCTACCCAAGTCTGTTGCTTTTTCTTTATATTCATTCATTTATTAGATCGGTCAGCAATAATACATGCTTTGCAGATATGAGAGAACAGATACAAATAATTACAGAGCAATAACATTGTAGAGGTAGGACAGTGTGCCTCCTCTGAACTAAAACAAATGTGTTACTGCACTAACAAATGTGACACTGAACTAATAAAATGGTATACATACTTCAATAGTGAGAATTTATACAGTAGAAAAGAAGAATAGAAAAGCAGATGTGGAACAGTAGATCATTCAGCTGTAAAGCAGGTCCTGTGGTAGTCGTCGCTTTAGTCACGTTGGCCGGCGACTTCGGACGCCGATGTTATACGTCACAGCTCCTGGAACGTGATGTAGATTGCAGAAGCGTCGAGCAATCTGTCCGATGAAACGGTTGAGAGGAAGAAGTCCCAGCTCGTTGGGAAGAAAAATTGGTGCTCAGAAACAAAGATCAAGCGGATAATTAACAAAGTGCTTGCACCACATTCTGTTGACGTGATGATATATCTACAAGAAATTTGTTGTTTTGGGACCATCCGATAGCAGTAATCATGGTTTCTAGAAAATATTTCCTACTTTAATGCAACGTTTGACTTTAAAACTGGTGGTATGCAGACTACAGATAGTCGAAATTGAGGAGATTTCAAATGAAAGTACTGGAACAATATATCATTTAGTAAGGTTGAATAGAAAAGAAATGTGAAAATACGTTCACAAGTTCTGGCGGTAATCCACCAAAGGGTAAAAATTTATTCACCAACCTAAAATCATGAAACTTTAGTTGGAGTGAACTGTCTACGTAATCCCATTTAGTATGGATCAGATAGTTTAAGTGCAGATTTATTTATTTATTTATTTACTTATTTATTTATTTATTTATTTATTTATTTATTTATTTATTTATTTATTTATTTATTTATTTATTTATTTATTTATTTATTTATTTATTTATTTATTTATTTATTTATTTATTTATTTATTTATTTATTTATTTATTTATTTATTTATTTATTTATTTATTTATTTATTTATTTATTTATTTATTTATTTATTTATTTATTTATTTATTTATTTATTTATTTATTTATTTATTTATTTATTTATTTATTTATTTATTTATTTATTTATTTATTTATTTATTTATTTATTTATTTATTTATTTATTTATTTATTTATTTATTTATTTATTTATTTATTTATTTATTTATTTATTTATTTATTTATTTATTTATTTATTTATTTATTTATTTATTTATTTATTTATTTATTTATTTATTTATTTATTTATTTATTTATTTATTTATTTATTTATTTATTTATTTATTTATTTATTTATTTATTTATTTATTTATTTATTTATTTATTTATTTATTTATTTATTTATTTATTTATTTATTTATTTATTTATTTATTTATTTATTTATTTATTTATTTATTTATTTATTTATTTATTTATTTATTTATTTATTTATTTATTTATTTATTTATTTATTTATTTATTTATTTATTTATTTATTTATTTATTTATTTATTTATTTATTTATTTATTTATTTATTTATTTATTTATTTATTTATTTATTTATTTATTTATTTATTTATTTATTTATTTATTCATTTATTTAATCCACAGCTTTTGATATGTATCATTAGTCACAACAATGACAGTACACAACAATATATATCAATAATTAAAATACAATTAAGAAATTATAAAAGAATATTTAAAAATAAGTAAACATTTACAATGGAATGTTTCACTAAGTGTTATGGCCATCATCTTTTCTCTCGCCTCCCAGTGTCTGTCAGTGAGTGTAATGGTAGTCAAAGAGGAGTTGTTGAAATAGAGTCCATAATACCATGGTTACAGAGCATAAAGTTTGCGCTTTGTAGTATTCCGATGTGGTATAGATATCTGGCCAAGCAATCATGTCCTATAGCCGGACGGAATTTAGCATCTGCTTCCCTTCTGGGACAGTTTGGTAAGAGCTGTGTTTGGTCTTTCCATTTATATTCACTGATTTTGTTTTCTGGAAGGTCTAGAGGGGTTTTCGGGATCGTTTGGTGTATGTTAGATGCTGCTCGGGTGAACGGAAGAGTTCTGTAGTAAGGTACGATTAGATTGTCTACCATCTCATTACCATTAATGCCACAATGACTTATCTTCTGCAGTGAGATTTCAAGTATATTGTTACGAATGGGCAATAAATAAAAAAATCTAAGTAGTTTAAGTGTGTAACAGGATTTCTCCGTTGTTGTGGGTTTTGATGCCCCAAAGTTGCGGTAACATATATAGCAAGATTCGTGCTGGTATCTCTTTTCCCGTCGTTGTTCTTACTTCGTCGATCTTACCTTCATCCAGAATATTATGAATTGATGAAGAAGATGCTCCCAGAAGTTCTCAGGAAAATTCCTAATTATGCCTCGGCTAGCTCTTAATATTCATCTGTTATATTATTACTTATGAGCAATGAAAACCCTAAGTTACAAGGGTGGTAACGAGTGAAGAAATCATTAAGATTTTCAATTTGAATTTCTATAAGGAATCAATCTTTTGTTTTTTTATTTTAACAACAAATACATTACAAATCTTATCACAAAACTTTATACTGTGATCGGAATCATTCTAATACTTCAAATTGAACTAACACTTAAATATTTTTCGAGCAATTTAAAAAGCGTCCAATCTCTTCGGCGTTCCAGAAAAAAAAGTCGAACTTTCTTTTGGTTTCTACACCAAGATTATTTAATGCTTCGTTATTATCGCTACCCATATATTACTTTTATATGATTGGCCGATTTACTACTACGTCACTACACTACGTAATACTACGGCCAATCCCAAAATTATATATATTTTTACACAATTTTGTTTGTTCTTTTATAAATTTATAAATTTTTAAACCCTTTTTAAATGTAAATCAAAACAACTGTCACAAGTGTAATTTTAGAGTGTATTCTTTATAAGATGTACATCCAGATTCCTACACATATAAACAATAAGAAATAAGGCACTGGAACATTATTGGAAATTTGTGAAAATTAGTTACAAAGAGTATGTATATATAATAGGAAATGAGAAACTCAAGCCTATTGGAAATTTTTAGAAGTTATTAGTTACATAAATAGCTTTGCAGTCAAAGTACAATTGGCGATTGTCTCTGTTCTCTGCACTTGACAATAATCACCATAAGCATAAGCATTTTGCAACAAATGGAATAGAACACTTAAAGACGCACTCTTCAGCTGGCAACCAAGATTTAGAAAGGCTTTTTGTTTCATCTCTGATACCGAATCACCACTCCAATTTGGTTTAGAAAGATAATTTGAGCAGACCATTTGTGGTTCTCACTTAGAATAAAGAAGTTTTTATATTGCAGGAAAACAGCAAATTCCGGAAAATTTTTATGGAATGACTAATTTGGTAATTCTCTTACAATCTCATAATGCCGCACACAGAACATTTAAATTGTTCTCTGTAGTAATGTTCTATACATTCACATTATAGCAGTGTAATTGTAGTGTAATCACTTTATTTTAGTGTAATATAATGAACCTTAGTCCATAGTTACTAATGTATTTACAGCATTGCAATTTTGAGACTTAAATTTCAATATAGGTTTGATTTAACAGTATCAGTACTAATTCTTCATGTCACAATCACTAATAAGCGTCTTCCAAAAAAAATTCTACTAGTATTTTGTTAGTTAAATATTTTACTCGTTCTAAAGAAACACTATGATGGAGGTGATGTGTTTGGAACCCAGAAACACCTGCCAGGTTCCCATGCACTCTTGGTGTCCTCTAATGACCCAAGGCGTGCATTGGGGTGCAGCCATTATTTGTCTGCTCTACTGTTGCCAGCTGGAAGAGATGTGCCACTCTCTATGCCAGCAATGCTTGGAAGACAAGCCGCAAAATGCTGTTCATCATATGTCACTTCAAGTCATTGTCCTTTATTGCAATGAATTAGGCACGTTTTCTAGAGTTTAATGACATCACAGATGTCCAAAAGCACCAGCAGCACATCTGCGAAACATGCTTAACGTCGTTTTCTATTTGAAGATCATACTTTACTTTCTGTACATCACGTCAATATTCTTAATCGAAGTGTTTCCTAAAGAGTGGCACTAGTGTCTCTTAAAATGAATAAGCATATCACAGCTTCTAATTTATACAATTTGAGTCATAAAAGAAACATTTTAATTGTTCATAAAAATATTTTATTTGGTGTCTAGGTTGTAGTTAATGATAATAAAATAATTTCTGATAATATTAGTAATTTTAAGAGAACTGATATCGCTGTTAATGTAAATGTAATTGGAGGCTTTTCTTGGTATTCACTAAGGATTTACTGAAATTCTGTATTCCATGAAGATTGAATTAAATACAACTTAAAGGTGGCACTTTGTTTAGGTATCGTGTGAAAACGTTAGATTTATTTTCTACAGCCAAAATATAGCTATAAGTCATTTCTTTTTTTTTTGGATTAGTTAACAGTAGACTGATTTCATTATTTACTTTACAGTTTAGCATTATTTATGGGTTTATGGGGGAGTATGACAACTGGAGAAGTACAGCATGGATATTTTGTAGGGGTTATTAGGCGAATGCGAATTTCAAATCACTTCATATTTTTTCATATTTAATCCCTGTTACAGAGATGTAAATGTTGACGTGAGTTTCGGCTAGCATGACAAGTAAATCGTCGTCCTCCAGATCGGAGGAGGTCTCCGAGTCCTGTGCGCACCGCAGGGTAAGTCCGCAGGATTGTACGAGCCCCACTCGGGAACTCAAATAAGTAGAAGTTACAGACCCTGTCTGAGCATCCTTAAAATCTTCTCACCTCCCTCCTTTCCCCCGAGGGACGCTCCGACATTTCATAGGTATACAATATGTCATTCGAATCTTCTCAAAATTCCATAGTGACAAATGTAGATACGATTTTATGTTACTTATGTGATGGATTCGCAGAATATAATCCAACTGGTGATCAGCTAGCATACTGATGTTTGGTCGCATAGCTCAGCCGAAGGACAACCTACCTACATACCTATATACTTTCTTCGTACTTTCATTAACTGATTTGTTGATTCTTCTTAAAACCGCCTAACTTTTTGTAATATAATACGTAAGTTTAGAAACCATTTGAACATTCAGGCTTGTCAAACTCAACGGGATTCACAGGTTAACTTATTTAATGAGTTTAATGTTTTAATCTGATCTGACTAAATAGGATGACACTTTAATTCATAATTGAGCTTTCCCTAAGGTACGCTCACATCTAGTCGCAATGCTCTGAAAAAACGTGTAAATTCCACTACATAATTTTCCAAATTTCTCCTGTATTTTCTAATACTAATATGTTAGTATTATGTGTGGGTGTATTCACCTTGAAATTCAGTAATTTTGGTTTTTTCTACTGCTGTCAAATTCTACAGCTTTAATATATTTGCCTATTGATAAAATGAGTTTGTAAATTTACTTCATAAATTAGAAACTGTTCATCAGATAGTTAAATAACTACATATTTTGCCAATCGATATTAATACTTTGGTGATTGCTTTAACGGTATTCAACTTATAATAATACAGAAAACTTCTCAGGAACTTACTCTCTGCCCACATTTTGGGATGAACCAAACTATTTTTCAGTCAAGCGAATAGAATTGTACAAGAAGGGAGGGGAAGTGACCCTTTGAGAGGGTAAAGCTACATAGTTATCGCCATTGCATTTGCATTCTCTTTTGCATCGAAGTAACATCAGTGTTAAAACACATTTAACGTGAGCTTGCGACCTTTTATTTATTTGTTTCATCCAGCTTTTTCTTTTTGTTTAGTGAGCTTCAACACTAACGGTACAAGTACATTTAAGAAAGTGGTATTTACAGTAAGAGTTAGCGTATCACTGAGAAACTCCCTAGTATGTGCTGCTCAGCAAACATACACCTTCATTTTTCGTAGGACAGTACTTCCTTGGTTACGCAAAAATAGCTTACTTAGTTCCATTATTTATACTCCACCCTGTTACTGTGCTCAAAGATTGTGATCTGGCTCGTACACTATGTAACATTTGATTTAATGATGCTGGTGTACTCTGTGGGATGTCAGATGCAGAATAAGACATCGTACAACTGACATCATTTGCTTCCCACCGCTGGGTTACATTATTTCTCCAAGCTGGTGGTGTTTCAACATTTTGCCTCCCTACTGACGTGATCATCTTGATAAGATCCAATAAATTGAAAATGCAACGATAGATTAGCTTATGTCTAGAAGCAATCATCTGTCAGCGCCTGCAACATCTCTCTGTAACGAGGTCGGTGGAAGAATCAAGTAGCCAGGTGAGTTTTTGTGGAACGGCAGTAGCGTTTACTGCTATACTACTGCAGTTGCAAACCGTGAATCCAATGGAAACGTATTTTTATGGTTTTATAGATCGCAATAGTGTTCATTTGTTTCGGATCATCTGTCACGCGAGGTCACAAACTGCTTTTAATGAAGAATCTTCCCAGTGAAGCGGAAGACAACAGCATAAACAGAAGTAACTGTTCTCAGTTATAGCATCTTCATTCACCTTAATCATGTGAATGTATACATAACTTAAATGCTTCATAGTTTTAAGCAGTTATGATACAGCATTTTTCAATCATTTCAGTATTAATGAAGAGTATACTTGAGGGAAAATAAAGCTGCTTTAGGGAGCCAACTTAGAGATAATATTTAAAATTCTCAAAAAATGTTTAATTTAATACTTTTTTTAAAGTTATAATTTAGTAACTTAATCCCAGGCTTCATCATTTAACTCTTATTTAACTCTTATTATCAATAAGAGTTCAAGTACTTACAATAGTAAGTCGCCACAAACGGTGTATCTTGGATGCGACAGCCCCTAGTGGCTTACCGGGAAAGTATGAGTCAATTGGAGAATTTGTTGATATTGATGTTGGGTATTATTTTGGAATGTGTGCAGCGATTTATTCCCAAAATTCCCAGTATAGTAATTAATTCGAGAGCAACAAAAGAAAATAAGGATCTGCATTGCCTCAAGTTGTCCCACAATATTCGAAAGCATTTGGTGAACTCCCCAAGAAATCGGTACGGAAACTGAACCAAAGAATGGGACACATTTGATGTATTATTATGTGTTTCAAATGTGAAGGGTTCTGGAGTCCAGCTAATCAGATGCCGTATCACACTCAGCGTTGCCAGCTAGTTACCCCACTCCTTTTATATTTCCTTCTCTCTCGCACACTCATACAACAAGCAGGTCTGCTTGGCACTAGACGTAAGGATAAGCGAATCATATTTTACAAACTTTTACAATGATACAGTTGCCAAAATCAAATTGGAAATAGCATTTTCGCAAATTATGTATATTTTTAAATACTGTAACTATAATTATAGTTTATGAATTAGCTGCTTTTCTAATCCAAATGCGGGGAACACCTGTTTCACCTACACCACACGCTTCAGCAATAAGCCGTTGAACATTTTTGAAATCGAGCTGATTTCTATATTCCTCATTGCCCTATTTTTTTAAGAAAGTGTACACCTTAAAAACAATACTTCGAGCCTGAATTCGCAATACCTGCCTTTCTGACTAGCCAGTAAATTCACCGCAAGAAGTCATTGCCCTAATTAACTTTTACTCTACTGTTGTGTAAAGAACAACTGAATTGTATTGATCTGAACTTTCCAGAGTAAATAAACACTTCTTATCAAGCATTCATTCATAAACACAAGTATACAGCTTTCCACAGGCTAACAGGAAATGAAGTGTTTGCTCTTTCTCGAATTTAACACCTTGATTTATTCACAGTAATTATTTTATCACGTCATGCAGTAGTTTAAATCTCAGTTCTGAGTAATGAAAAGTATATGTACATATATACACTCCAACCACTTTGAACACTCTAGGGTAAATAGAGATTACAAACCATTCATAAACAAAGATATAATGTGACCAGACACGTTCTGCCAGGCAAACAGAAATTTATTGTTTCCTCTCGCTCGAATTGGTTTATTCAAAGTAAATCTTTTGTCACGTCATGTCAAACATTTACGTTTCAGTTCTCAGTAATTACAAATATACGTACACGCATACATGCCAACCAATAATGATATTTATACAGTGTTTACGTCGCAATTTATTGTTATAATACAAGTAATAGTGGTTTATTTATTTGTATTAGAAAAGCTATTTGAGCTGAAAATAAGGGGTTTTCATGGTTATGTTAGATGCGTTACTCTCTCTGTACCTTCCACATAGATCAGTTTTGGCGAAATCTGAATTTTTGTCTTAGCGCGAATAGTATTTCATACAGATTGATTAGGTCCTCAGACACCACTTAGCGGGAATGCAATACGACAACACCACAGGACTCCGATTGGTTTCTCGCCTAGTAGCGCTCAAGGACAAACACCTTTCCATTTGAAACACATAATAACAAATATATTTCAGATAGTTCATGCGTTATCGATTTGAGGAAGCAACTTTGCTATTACTTATGTTTCTAAATTGTAGGTGCAACAGTTCCAATTTATTTGCCCAGAACTATTCCTCCACTGACGCTCATGACCATAAAAAATCGTTCCCGTATACATATTTAGAAACAGCCTAAATGAGAAAGACTTGCATGGATTGCTCTATACCAGAAGATATGTACTTTGTTAATTTTTTTGTTTTTGTTTGTAATTTTACGTCCTCCAACGTAAAGTCACATCGGACGGTGAATGAGATGGCTGAAATGATGCTCAGATGTGTCCAGGGTCCATGGAGCTGTGAGATACCCGACATTCGTAATTAAGGAGAAGAGAAAACCCTGGAAAAAACCTTATCATGGTAGCTCACCCTGACCGAGATTCGAACTCGGGGCCTCTTGAACGAGAGGCAGACGCGCTACCATCTACGCTACCGAGGCGGGCCAAATTAGTTGTTAAATATTTAAGCAGAAGGGTATAGTGATTTAGAGTATTATAATGCATTTCTATTATTATTATTATTATTATTATTATTATTATTATTATTATTATTATTATTATTATTATTATTATTATTATTATTATTATTATTATTATTATTATTATTATTATTATTATTATTATTATTATTATTATTATTATTATTATTATTATTATTATTATTATTATTATTATTATTATTATTGTTGTTGTTGTTGTTGTTGTTGTTGTTGTTGTTGTTGTTGTTGTTGTTGTTGTTGTTGTTGTTGTTGTTGTTGTTGTTGTTGTTGTTGTTGTTGTTGTTATTATTATTATTATTATTATTATTATTATTATTATTATTATTATTATTATTATTATTATTATTAATTATTATTATTATTATTATTCAATGTGTTCTATTTTATGATCTCGTTAAAAACATATTGTATGTTTTTTTTTTTTTTGAAAATACCGATGTGAATGAAAAGAATAAGTAAATGCTTTTGAAACGTTGTTTTATTAATCAGCCTAGAGGTATAATTACTCGAATATTTTGCTAATAGTTCAGTTATATATTCATAATGGTTTGTTACTCTAAATTTAGTTGAATGTCCTTCAAAATAGTTCTCTCAGTTATTGGCCTGGGCTTAAAATAGATTGTAGTGGACCAGCAGACTTTCTTGAAGGATGTATTGAGTCTAAAATGGGAGACTACATAAATACGACTATTAATGCCGTCGTGACTTGAAGTAGAAGTTTACTTGAGTTTCAAGCTGGAATGCTAAACAGTTACTTCCAAACGACTTGTTCACAGCTTTATACTCAAGCGCTGTATCTTTATAATCAGAGATGCTACAAAGGAACATATTTCTATTATCTTCCTGTCGTGCTCTAGTTGAAGATACTCGTTTGCTGGGAATATGCATTTTGTAAACCGGATACTCCCACAGAATGCGTCTCCCCTCCTGACCTTTCGCGTCATCCTTGGTTACCTTCAAGAAAACATTCATTCTGTTCCCATCTAGAGGAATAATCGTTTGCAATTAAAGCGTTTCCTCCACCTCGAAGACAAGCGTAATAAGTGTTCCCATCCTGAGTGCAAAGTACCTGTTTTCCCTTAATTACTTGATTTTCTTCAGTTTGCAGTGATTACTACTTAGGGAATTTTTATAATTAAATAGTAGGAAGATGCCATAATTTCACACTTGTGATAGCCTGACCACTGAATTATCTACTTGCAACAAATGTGCTACTAGTTCTAAACGTTCACTAGGTTAGAAACGGTCACCGAGTAAATATAAAACTCTGTAAATATGCTTATCACTTGAGACTAATGGACAAACTTGTTTTTCAGAGTGTCCCTGAAGCACAACTGGTTTAAAACGTTTTATCATAAACATGCCTCATGATTGTTGTCCTCCACAATAGTGCCTGAAGTAGTTTATCACACCGCCGTTAGTAGGTTAAGTTAATTGTGCACTAGTCAACTGTATCAAAACAGATTATAATTTTCGTACTGATGAAGTAGTTAAATATGTTTTGGTTTAGGCCGCGAGAGTTGAAAAATGTTTAAATATGTGGCTTAAGAATTGATATAAACATTTTAAAATGAGTAAGAAAGTAAATTGTTAAAATGCAGTAGGTCATGAGATGACGCAACATGTAAGTGATATGATATGAATGTTTCATAATTGGTGGTTTTTAAAATGAGATTATGTATGTGTGACGTTGACCAGTAAAATTAAGTTTGAATGGTAGTGACAAGCTAGTATCCGCTGTAACGGTTCCCCTTGGTCAGAAACATAAAGTCGCTTAATATATATTATATCAAAATAATATTAGGTTAGCATAGATATTTTATGCTGATTATTTTGCATCGAAAGGAAATGCACAGCTTTTACAGAAAACACATTATAGTAGATAGGGCATATATAAAATAAGAAGTGTTTCATGGACTAGAAATGTAGATGAACGGAGAAACAGAAATATTAGGTCCGTCAAGGTTGAGAACACAGATCATTTCATAACAAAGTTCACCCCTAGGAACAAAGCTTGCGAACCATGTGGAGGGTCGGTCTGTCGCCCTGTACTCTCTTCCACGCCAATACGTACGTGATCGATATAATAGAGTCATAGATTATCCGAATTCCTAAACTTTCGCAGCGTACGTGCTTCGGAATTAAAGAAGTGGACGCTGTGGGAAACTTTCTACCAACGTTCGGTCATGCGCACATGCAAAATTCGTACGATGGTTAAAACTCGAAATTGAAACCAACCAATTACAGTTTAGAACTTATACACGTGATTCACACAAAAATTCAAAATGTAACGATAGAGGGGGAAATCCAGGAGATGATGGATTCGTGAATTTGATAACAGAAACACTCTCTCTCGGTCAGGGAACAGTGAAGTCACGTTGTACATATAAGTGCGGCAAGAGTACATCGAATACACAACACAATGGATTCGTGAGTTTGATAACAGAAACACACTCTCTCGGTCGGGGTATAGTGAAGTCACGTCGTACATATAAGAAAAGTGCGGCAAGAGTACATCGAATACACAACACGTGTAAAGAGCTCTATCATTACCGCCAAACACATCACATGAGTCTGCAAATAGCGAAATTCCAGGTGACGAGTGAGGTACCTGATTACAATTGTGAATAAATCGATCATGGAACAGTTCCTTCGCTAATCACACCACACCCAGTCAGGACGTATACCACACCCTGGAACAAAGAAGAGAGTCCATGCAGAGCGAACCCTGAGGAAAACCCCGACCTGTCCAGTAAACCTGCTACATCCGTAACCCTCACACGTCACCTTTCCTACTATGAGGTGTTGCGTGCTGGGAGGACTCAAGCAGGTTCCTAACGGGCAAGAAGCGCCTCACCATCTAAGCAGTATAGTTCTCAGCTGCATCTGAGAATGAAAGGTGCTCGTTCCTGTAATAATTTAAATCGCTCCAAGTTAAACACAATAATGAAGTGCTCTCTGTATTAACTGAACCCAAAAATGAAAAGCTCAAGCAGAGGCAGGCTCTGGCACTTTTTTGTTTTGTAATTTACGTCCTCCAACGTTAAGTCATATCGGACGAGGTGAAATGATGCTCAAATGAGTCCGGGGTCCATAGAGTTACCCAACATTCGTCTTTCAGGATAAGGGAAAACCCAGGGAAAAACCTTATCCAGGTAACTCACCCTGACCGAGATTCGAACTCGGGACCTCTTGAACATGAGGCAAACACGGTACCACCACGTTACCAAGGCGGGCACTCTAGCAGTGATGATAATAATAGCAATAATGCAGTCTTATGAAAATTTTTGTCATGATTTACTAATTCCAAACAAGTTATGTAATGCAGTCCGCTAGAAATAATAAACTGAATGTTTGAAAAAGGATTAACGATTTATCGCTTACATATTTAAGCGTTTATTCTAAAAGTTGAGAGTAAAATCCCCAGACACAACTTTAGAAACTGCATATTCGTATATATCACAAAAGTACCTGAACTTGCAACACAGCTAAGGGGAACAAATTGAAGGTTCAGTTATAATAAGGAATATAAACAAGTAGTGATGCAGTAAATGACCTCGAAATCCTTGAATACTTAAGCTTCCCGTTTTCACATTTTCACTTACGGTAATTGCTGCAAAAGAGCACATCCTGAGAATTTGATTCTTGAAAATAAAACCATCTCAACAAATAACTTGTCCAGATTAAGGAACGACAAGTATAATGTGATCATGCAATTAATATAGCAAAAGTCATAAACATTGGGAATATTTAAGAATAGCCTTGTAGAAGGAAAAAGCTTTACGCAAACAGGAAAAGCTTCGAGACTTTCTACTGCAAGGTGATTATCCTCAGACTTCATAAGGAGCCCCGAAGCGAACTTTCCATTTCATTCATGAGCAGCGAATGCAAATAACTCGCATACTGATTCTAACTCAAACGTTACTTTAAATTGCACATAAGTAACTTTCTTTGTAGCATGTATGGTAGAATCCTGTTGATATGGCAGTTAACAACTACTTAATGGGATGCTTATTTATATAAGGCCATATGTTGTTTATATTTCTTTGCTTTATTACTGAATTGTCCACGTAAGTGAAGATTGGAAACTCTACTCTGCCAATGTCAAATATACTAAATTTATGTCCCATTGCCTAAGAAACTATTTAGTGAAGTATTTACAGGATGTAAACGCAACCTTCTAAAATAATTGCCTAGTTTATACAGTCAATTTGATTACTAAGGAAAGTGAACGTTTTCTGAAATTTAGAATCCTTTAATCACAATTGATTAGCCGTTCTTTTAACTGACCATGTCATTAGTACAATCACAACAGCTCTTAGAGATTGATTTTTTCATCCTTAAATTTGATTTAGTTATTTTGAATCGCTTCTGAGGAGAAAGGTCATTCGACCAGAAAATATCATTCATAGGAAAGGACATTCAAAGCAAAAATGCTTTTTTAAGTATGATACAATGACCATATTTAGCAAATAGACACTATAAAAATATGTTTTAATACACCCCTTCCACCTGCACTTTCAAATTGAATTTTATATCTATTCCAACAACACCACACAAGTGGGACAATACTACAAAGAAAACCGCGCCCGCCTCGGTAGCGTAGATGGTAGCGTGTCTGCCTCACGTTCAAGAGAGTTCGAATCTCGGTCAGGGTGAGTTACATGGATAAGGTATTTTTCCGGGGTTTTCCCTTATCCTGAAAGTCAAATGTCGTGTAACTCTAAGCTATATGGACCCTGGGCTCATTTGAGCATCACTTCACCCATTCCATTCACCGCCCGATATAACTTATCGTTGGAGGCCGTAAATTACAACAAAAAAAGAGCGCCAGGAAGGAAAACATGCGTTCCTGGCAAGGAATGGATTCTGACTTGACGGCATAAACTAAAAGAATGAGAATTTAATGGTTGCCGTTATGTAGCAGCTGCTGAACTAATAACGAAGGTTTAAAGGAGTGTCTAGGATAGGATAATATACAACTATACGCAGAGGATCCGGCACTTGTAGAACGAGGTCTACCCGAAAGTCAAAAGACCTCGGTCTCCATCAAACTGGTAGCAATGAGGGCTCTTTCCATGGGGCAATACCTTGAGTCTAAAGAGCCCCCCCTCCCAATCTCAAGACGGATGGTGGATACGTCAACCCCGCAGGGAAGCCTACCGAAAACCTCGGTGGGGCCGCCTGGTGATCTAGCACACCTTCTACTAGTTATGCAGGCAAGTACCCGGGACTTGTTAGGCAACCCTCTGCCTCCTCCGGGTGGCCGAGGCCTGGCCGGAGGTACCCGATCTCCCGCGGATGTCGGAGACACACTGCCCCCTCAAGTCCAACCCAAACCGAACAACTCCCCTTCAGGAGGGGCTCGAATGTTCGGCCCAAGGTACCTCTCGTAACGTCAGAGGTACCACGAGTGCTAAGGGTCCGCAGAGCTCGCACTACGGCAGCTGAAGGGGACGGATCCCCTCCCCTTACAGTAAGAGGATCCGGCACGTCGATCCAAACTGATCTTCGTTCGTGTGCCTCAAGCTGGGCATTCCCGGGATGGTGGATGAGGCGAGAGGAGACAGACAGTGGCCGACTCCAAGGAGTCACGACGGTGCCGAAGGCAGGGTTCCTACCATTTACCAACTGGAAACTCCCAGGCAATTCAATACAACCGGCATTCCTCTTACCAGACCGGCTCGGAGACCGGAGGCCACCATGCCAGAGCTTGGAAAACTCCGGACAGGCTTGCACAAGCGGTATCCCTCCTACCATGGACCTGAAATTGCCCGCTGGGCTGGCTCGGAAACCGGAGATTGTGCTACCGGCAGACGAAGGCATTTACTAAGGGCATAGCATCCCGCCATGCAGCGCCGAGACGTCCGCCGACACTTCTACCCTGAAAGAGACCGCTAGATGAGAGATGATGTGAAATTATAATAGAGATGAAATGGAGGGACAGGATATTCGGGAGATGCAGTTAACCTACCCATTGAAGGAAAAAAAAAAAAAACGGAAAAACCATGGGTTAGGTATGCCGGCTACGGAAATCGAAATCGGAGGTCCCAATTGCGGGCCATAGACGAAACCAGCGGGGCTATCCCTCGGTTAGGTAAAGATACTAGCTGTAGTAGGATTATAGGCATTTAAAGTCATCCTTCTTGTATCAGGAGAACAATAAAGTATACCAGGTGGCCCAAATGTCCCGTCTTTCAGGTAAGCATATATCCCCTTCTGCATTAAAACATTTGTAGAACGCAAAGGGTAAATTCAGTTAAACGACGGCAGTGGCGTCACCGACTTTTTGTTCTTCTGCGAACGACGAGAGGGAATTTGAACCAGCGAATATAGTCCGAGATAATACAAAAACAGCATAAATAACGAAAATATCTTATAACTTATATAAGCTACAAAAACGTTATTTTCTAGAGAACAAACTCACTTTTTAGATCGACTAATAGTTGAGTATTTGTATTTTTAGTTCCTGTACTAGGTAATTACACTAAGTAGGGAAAGCATTACATTCAACCGAAAGATTCCATTCCAAGATTTCAGTGCAAATAGGCTTTGAGGTTCCCTGATCCAAAAAGAGTATTTGTATAAAAAGATTTGTGCGCCCATATGTCATATTTGTGCGTGTGTGTCCGTATATCTGTGAACATATAATTCATACACAAAAAGTATTTTAACGCCAAATTTAATATTTCAGTTTAGCACCTTTAAGTTTGAGAGAAGATTTCCAAGAAACTCCCCGCACTCCAGACTACCCTTTACGTGAAAACTTTTCGAAAATAGTGACTTTCTCAAAGTGATTAACAGTTTTATTTAAAATACAATATATTTAAAATATTTTCATGGCGTGAGTTTCTTATCCTGAATTTATAGGTTCACAAGTTCTCTAGATTCTGGATCACTTTTGATTAACTCAGAAATCCTAAGAAATATAAAAAATCTTATTGGATATTTCTTTAAAGCACAAACTTATATGAAATAAATATTGTACCCACAAGAAAATTGGCAATAAAATAACGTTTATTGATTGGCATGAAGTATATAGAACAATAACGATTAGTAAGAATAGTTTTTTGAGAAGAGGAGTCTGCAGCACATCAGAAGCCTTACACTCTGTTTACGATACTATTGTGACTTTGTGGGTTCGTAGAATTAAAAGTCCAATTGCACAAACTCAGAATGCTCTTTATTTCCACCGAATTACAGTTGAAACACTTGCCGATTACATAGAATTACGTAGCGCACACAATTACAATCTATCAGTTCGTATGTCACAGGTCCACTCCACACTCACAATTACGTAAAACTCCTCTGATACACGTACGTAGTCTTCCAGTCCGTTCGCTAACACTTCGCTCTTCACGGCTGCTCGCCAAGAACTGAACCGATTCGTCCACTGCAGCCCTTATATAGGAAGATCGCTGTTTCCCGATTGTTCTAGACGTCAGGGGAAGGGGAAAGAGACGGTACAGTGCCTAGTGACACTTTCCTAACCATTCCCTGTGTTAGCGCTACAAGATAAATGGGTGGGCGTGAACTGAATGCCTCCTGCCCATACCCAGCTCCAGTTGGTCGTGCCTTCCGGTAATTGGGAGACACTATTAATACGTAACGTTACGAACTATACACATTGCAAACCTCCGTAAAGAATACCGGAAAAAATAAGGGCACGTTGAGTTTTAGCGGCATTTGTTCGCTTTCTATTGCTTTATCTATTATTATTAATTGTTATTAATATTTTTGTTGTCCTTATCATATTATTAAGTCACTTATCTTCTTTCTACAGTAAAGCAAAACGTTAATGTGACTTATCGGCGCCTTTAGGTCAAGAAATCAGAACATAAGCAATCTAGTTCAGTTCTATTGTTCTTTACTTCTTTATGCATACCTACATTATCGAAACTTCGCTTAGCTCTTCTGTTGGTTTTCATCCAATGCGATTTGAAGATCCTTATTATAGGATGCATATTTTATTTCATAACTAATGAGCTATCGTTTTGGACACTATCTCCTGTATCCCTTGGAAGCTGACATTTTAACAGCATACTGCAGGGAGGAAAGCCTTTACATAGCACTGGCTGATGAGCACAATGATAACCGTGTCTCTTTCACACACGTCAGCCCAAGACGCCATAAATGTTTTGAATTCAAGCGAATCAAAAGAATCGCTCATTCATTGCTTGTGTATAACTAGTGATGAGGTGACATACCACGACAAGTACACAAATATTGTCTTACTGCATTTCCATTGAAATCTCTGAATTGTATTTTTTGGTGGAATGCAATAATTTTCTTAAATACTGTAAGTACGTAATTTAAAAATATTTGTTGGTAACTGCGGACAATAATTTTGAGTTTATTCACATAAACAGGAAGTATTCTAAGAACTATTTGGTTGTTTATGCTGTTTTTGTGTATTATCGTTATCGTATACTACAGATGCCAGTTCAAGCCTGAGGGAACTGCCTCTCGTTGCTTGTAGTAGAACAAAATTCGGTCACATCACTGCCGTCCTTTTAACTGGATTTACCCCGTTGCGTTCTGTAACTGTTCTAACGCACGAAGGGATGTCTGCTTACCTAAAGATGCGGCAGTTGCGCCACCTGGTGTATTAGAGCACAAGGCACAATAGACTTAGTAGAATACACTTAAGTCATAAAGCACAAGAAAACAACACATCAATTAAAATTTCTTTAGAAAAACGTTAATAAAATATTTCAAAGCAGAACGGACCAAAGGTTCAACATTTCTGTGTGACTTTGTGTGTTTGAATGTGTGTATGTATGAGGGTTATAGGAAAAATATGTAATAATTGTTAATGACATGAGCATTTCTATATTATAAGCAAGTTATTATTTTAATTAGTTTGCACTAAATTAAGAATAAAATGTTGTGCATAATGTGTAAGAGTAAGCTTTGATAACAGAACAGCCAAAAGATGGGAATCTTTAGAGAGAAATTAGGGTGCAAGTTATGTAATAATGAGGATAAAACTGCCTCTAAATTGTGAATATTATATCAGAGGCACTTTTATCCTCAAAAGCAATGAACTAGCGAAATATTAACTTTAGGTTTCATGAATCATGAACTGAAGTGATGATTTTCCTAAATAAAACATAGTTAAACTACTGTGCTTAACTAAATTAAAAGATAACTAAGAAAAAGCAACAGTATTAGGGGATAATACAACAAACCTTTAGGTTTGAGCGTTAAATGCAATTACAATCCGACTCCATTACTACGATATTCAACTCAAATTAAGTCGAGAATAAGCTTGAGGATCTTAAAAAATAAACTATCTACGAGAATTTCGGAAACCCACGACTATACAAAATGAGTAGGAGTTATGCACTCGCAGAAACAAAATCAATTCAATGTATCGGTAGCCCGAATGATTTCTTGAGCGTTTAGATACAAAGAGCTGGTGTAAACCATGTGTAAGCAGAATTGCAAGTAAATATGGTTAATGAATAAATGAAACAGGGAATGGAATATAAAAGAGGATACTAATTAGCTAGTGTAGCTGCTTTTGCCAGCAGATAGTCCACCAGTATGATTTTCCGCCTCTCTTCCACTGCTTTATTTATATAGCCCCTTTAACTTTAATAATTATGTCAGGGACTATATGTCAACTTTATCTGCCGGTTTAACCGAGCGGGATGGCTCAGGCTGTATCATCTGTGGTCGCATTCGGGTGGTTGAAATTCGATTCCCGCGTCCGAGCTACATGGTAATAGGTTTCTTTACGGGAGTTTTCCCGGGACACCAGACAAATGCATGGAACATCGTCAGACTAACATCCTCCGTTTCCCTTCCATTCATTTCATTCTCTCAAACCAATCGATCCAGTTAGCAAGGATTCAGCGAAGCCGCTGGTTATGCTGGCTGCGGCGGAGTTTGCAGTCCGGAAATATGCTGCCCGGCCGAGAAAAGACGCTGTAGTTCATCGGGGTTCTTGATCAACCAGAACTGGCTGACTGGTGGTAGGCTCAATATGGCAACCTGAGACTGCACCGGGCTCAAGGAACTGCCTACACTTGTTAGGGAACCTCCCACGGCTGTAGTACTGCCTGTGGTTGTTTCTGGACACCTGTCATTCATATACATTTTCAGATTTATCCCTGCAGACATTAGTCTAGGGATTGATTTTAATAAGCTAAAGGTTTGAAATCACGTTCCCTTAAACGTGTATTTGCGATGGGATACAACACCTACTGTGTTTATTATTAGTAGCAGTACGTGGGGTAGAGACGCTAAACGGCATTCACACCTCGACTTAAAAATCTCCCAGTGAAGGGTGCAGTAAAACAATATCTGGGCATAAAAAAGACACCGCCTTCTACTCCACTTCCCACGATAGTAACTTATTACGGTATGAAATAGCAAAGGTTTAAATTTTAATGAGAATTGTTTGTAGAAGCTATACAAATTAAATATAGTGCGTACAGAAAGTTTGTGAATGTAATAC
The DNA here is from genome assembly GCA_030765055.1 of Mantis religiosa. Lineage (NCBI taxonomy): Eukaryota > Metazoa > Arthropoda > Insecta > Mantodea > Mantidae > Mantis > Mantis religiosa. The sequence goes on from CM060953.1 coordinate 86,051,740, forward strand.
AACATATATTTACCTTTTACACCGTTGTATAGTGAAAGTATAAATGTGTAATAAACTTTCTCTCCATTAAACAGATTAGGTAGAAATACTAAGTTGTGAGATTAATTTGAACCAATGCAGTAAGTAGATATCGACACTAGCAGAACTCCGGCAAGCACCATAAAAAAATATATTTTAAATTTTATAAAATAACGGGCGCTGTCCTCGTGGCCTTGTTAGAAAGCTCGCCTCTCTCGCCTGGGTTCGATCCCAGGTCTGGTTCATCTTTTGAATCCGGTGGAGGAAGTAGGGTCTGAAGGGCATTTCTCCGGTTTCTTCAATTTCCCCACTAGTCCTTTCACCGACTGCTGCAGTATTATTTTTGAGCACTGGAAGAGTTAAATTAATGTATGGCTTTTTTATTTTTTCCAAATCGGATGTGAAGATAAATGAATTGCCAAGTGATGATATTTAAAGAAGTTTAGAAAATTTTTAATTTGGGTTCGTTAAATTTGGTTTTAAGCTGAATTAAAATATAAATTCGCAGTCGTAACATGATTCTTCTACCATGGCACAGTTACGGACAGATGTGTTTCTGCTCCTCCAGAAATGATTTACAAAATGAAATGGACTACTTGATTTCTTTTTAAATATATTCATTTTAAATATGTTGTTTAAATTGACCCGAAAAAGCTATAACACAAATAAACTGAGAATATCTAGTGTACTGACTCTTAAAGCGTCCTTTTTCTATAAATTATCAAGCTAACACATTTTACGTCTCTACACTCCGAAAGTCAAGCTTAAAGTCCACGCGCCTTTTTATCACCCTGTTGGGGTGATGTACAATGGGGATTAGTCTCGGAGACCACTACGATAGCCGAGAAGGCCCAACAGGAACTCTGAAGCCCGGCAGAAGAGGATCTGGTCAGGTACTCCAGGGTACTGAAAACAATATCTGTAAAAAAAATCATTGTTGCATTTCCTGTTAAGAGCAGAAAAGAGGACTGGAAGAAGGGCAATGGCAGGATAAATAAACTTGAAGGAATGTAACACGAACTAAAGGCAACCACTGAAAAGTGGAAAGCCTAATAATAATCTTAAATATAATCATTTTATTAAATTCTTATTATCTTTACACACGTGTCTGTGTTTTTCGACAATCAGAATTATTTTCTCGCATTTTGTGAGGAAGATTATTGAATTTTCCTTTACCATAGCAACCATTTGTTTCTTTATGACTTGAGTCATTCGTAGCAACCTACACAAATGTCTTATTTATTTTTAAAATTCCACTTTCTAAGCTTCATTTAAACATTATAATACTTCATTCTGAAATAATTCTAAATTCTAAATAAAATAATAAAATAAATAAGCAATTGATTTTCTCTTTCTAGGATGAATTAAAAAGCAACCGTTACAACGTATGAGCCACCCTCCAATGGCTTGGGCAAGCCCCCAACCGGCTGATAAACCCCTGGACGGTTTAGACACTACGAGCGCCTCTGTCGTCTGGTTTGATGGTTCCTACAGTCCATACCTCTCCTGCTCTTCGTTCATCTCATCCCTTCTTCCCGAAAGTGTATTCGAAAGAGATTCCTTACTAGGTCATCTAACCAATCTGGAGAATATGATCAATTGATCACTGTTAAAATAAGAAAAGAAGTCATAAGATATAATCCAATTGTAAAAATTAAAAGAAATAGCGCTCTTGCCATTGCTCAAATTATTATATTTGATCTGATTGGGATAGTAGTTATAGGTAAAATAAATGCAATTTCTACATAAAAAAATAATAGCAATCAGGAAAAAATCCTAGTGAGAATGGCAGCCGAGAAGATCTAATAGGACCAACCTCACATTAAAATGGCAATCTTTTCTTTCACTTTGGTGTGGCAATTTTATAGCTCCATATATTTGAAGAAATATAATATGGTTCATATTATATTGCTTATATTTACCTCCCACCTACCTAATTACCTTTTAAAATTGTGATTCGCATACCATCTCAACACCCTTAAAACAAAATTACATTCGTTTACAAATGTCTGCGCTATAGGCTGTGCGTTTTCCCTGGGTTGAAATTTGAACCATGTCTTAAATAAAGCCTAAAATAGTTTTAAAATTTACCAGAGAGTCTATATGTTGTGAGACGTTGCAGTTTTTAGTTAGATCAGTGAATATTTACTTCAGCTTTCTGTTTGGTTTACGACTTTGGACCAAATGTAACGAGATATTTGCCTTATGAACCTTTTAAACCCGTTACTTAATGCTAAAATAAAATATAAATTTACCTTAGCATAAAGTTTTGACATTAACAATTTTTTTTTCAATTAAAACGTATTCAGCTGCAGATAAAACTCCAGTAAAACAGTTAGTGTTAAGTAGTAAATTTTAACTAAAAGAAAGGGAAGATATAACGAAAAATCTAGAAATTCTAAGCTAGCCTAACTGTGCTAGCCTAACTAGTGATTCAAACTGAATCACTTTAGGAAACCCTGTAGTATATGGATCAGAGGTTGAATGAGATGTCTTGTTTACGGAAGATGGGGAAAACTCCAGATCAATTTTGGTACAATTTGTGAAGACTTAAATCAAATCTATTGCATCCACGCTGGAGTTTTCTGGATTAAAAAAGGAAAACTAATATGCGAAGAACATTTTCGTAAAAGTGGAATTATGGTGCATGTACCTCCATAGATTCATATGAGAATAGAAAGTAGAAGACAGAAGAGAGGCTGTAAGAGTTTCTGTTTGAAGTGAAAAACTTTTCCTTGGAAAGAAAACCATGATGGATAATGACTGACTGAAATATTGATGTTACTGATAAGGTGACCATTTTGATATATTTGCCAAACATAATATTATAGCATTAGGTACCCACAAACGTAAAGCTTGTAGTTAAGCCATGTTACCCACATGCACCTCACATGACTGCACTTAAATGTTATACATAAATAATTGTCTGTCAGTGTTATGGTGCACTGAATGACTATTTAATGAGGGAAATATATCTATAGATTTGTATAAATTATTAGCATGTGCAAAATTCATCTCTGCACTTGTAGGGCGTTGGTTTGAAACCAGTTGATAAGGTAACAGTCTCGTTTAGATGTCCCCTTCGCCCACAAGAAAGTCTGTGAGTATAGCAGAGGGTATGTGTGTACATATTTACGGTCAGTGTAGCTCATTTTCATAATGATCAATAATTTAAATTCCCGACGTAGCCAAGGATGCAAACCAAACACGAATTTAGAAGCCAAAAGTTTGATTGTTTAACAGAGACAATCGGAAACTTTTTTACCCTTTGTAACAGGGCTTTCCACTTTCCAGCGTTTTTATGCTTAGTATTCAATACTAAACTGATATGCATTGTTGCCCGTGGGTTTATATTTTTGAAATACTGGTAAATATTTATAACAATAATAATACGATTTTATGCTTTAACCTCCTCAGACCCATAATGAAACAGACAGCGACATTAAAACAAAACATGGTTCTTTATTTTACTAGAAATACAGGAAATAACATAATGCATTCAAAAATGTTTTCGTCGTGTACCGACAGTCGCGGCAGACAGACGTGCTTTGTGCGCGCTGCTTCCGTGAGTGTACAGTGTAACTGTGTTTAACTGTGGAATACGATATCTTCTAGTGAATTGTATTTTCACAATCAGTGCAAACAGTGTTCTTTTACTAACGTGTACTAGTGCCCCTTGGGTACAGGTGTGTTTCTTTCTCTTTCTCTATTCTTTTTTCTTTTCTTTCCTCACCTATTATGTCTCTCACGCCGGAAACTACCGGCCATCTAGTACGCTCAGCTATCGATATGGTTTATAATACCACTAGTGAATTCCCACAGTTACCAGTGCCTCTACAGCAAGCTCAACCAGTGTCTACGCAGCCAACCCAGGTTTCTCGCACCAATACTTTTAATCCTAATTCACCAGTGCGTCAATCACCCTTACGCCCGTCACAACTACATCTTACCACGTCAACTGCTGCTACAGTTACCGCTAAAACCAGCGATGTTAACATGCATGAGACTGCCCCATCTAACTGTCCACCTGCAACCAGCTCTAGTCGCGCTGCTGCATACGCTGCTGCTGCTGCCACAGCTGTCCCGAGTAAGCGTCGCTGTACAGCTCCCCCATCAGAACAAACAAGTGCCTCGCGCTATGCTTACTCTGTTTCCACGCACAACCGCTTCGCACTACTAGAAGACAACACAGCCATGGACGAGACAAGCAACTCCGAGACACCTAAGGAAAAAGTTCCACCAATTTGCTTGCGCAACATTGGTAACTATCAACTTCTATTACAAGATCTAAAAAATAATGTTACCTCTGAATTTCACACAGAGCTTCGCGGGTCTATCCTTAAAGTTCATCCCTCTACTTCTGACGATTTCCGTAAACTTACTACATACTTCAGCTCCATACAACAGGAATACTACACTTACAGAAATCCGACAGATAAGCTTTTCTCGGTAATTATCCGAGACATCCCTCCTTCGCTCACTGATAAGGAAATCTATGACGAACTGTGCTTACAGAACTACCCAGTGCGGAAGGTCACTCGACTTATGAATCGGTCGAAACAACCCATTCCTCTCTGTGCGGTGGAATTGTTAAACAGCGATGATGGTAAAGCTATACTCAACCTAACTCGCCTGTTCTACAGTGTTGTTAAGGTGGAACATCGCCGTCGTAACACTGACATACCGCAATGCACCCGCTGTCAGAATTACGGTCACACAAAGAACTATTGTCAGCTGACCCCGAGGTGTGTTCGCTGTCTAGAAAATCATCACTTTTCACAGTGCACTAAACCGAGAGACACTCCAGCTCAGTGTGTTCATTGTCATGAAAACCATCCAGCTAACTACCGAGGTTGTCGGCATTATTTAGAACTGAAATCCAGAACACAAAATAGCAACACAAGGCAACAGCCTGGGAATTCTCATCGCTCCCGTCCCCTACAACAATCAGACAATCCTGCACAGCAACCATTACAACCCCCAGCTGCATCACCAGTACCTCCAACTTCTTCACCAGCAACTTATGCCAGTGTAACTTCTGCTTCCTCGACGAGGCGTACTACTGCACAACAAGATCCCTCTGACTCTTCATCTCTCTCGGCTCTGCTAATTAGCCTGTTCACTCAACTTCTAAATTCTTTATCCACGTTCCTCACTCCTCTCTTACCGCAATTTACACAATGTTTCCAAAACGCTCTTCTAACTACTTTCCGAAATGGTGGCGTGTAATAGGCCATCTCTCTCATCACTCACTCTCCTGAACTGGAACGCTAATGGCATACGCACTAAACGTGCCTCCTTCGCTGCCTTTCTCAGCTTGCACAGTATAGATGCTGCCTGTATCACCGAAACTCATATTCTCCCGAATGAACGTTTCTCCGTTCCAGGCTACAGGATTTATAGATTTGATCGGAATGCACCTTCCGCCTCTGGGGGAGTAGCTGTGCTAGTTAAACGTTCTCTGACTCATCATGAAATATTCCTACCTGTGATTCCCTGTTTTGAGGTAGTGGGCGTTAAACTCTCTCTTCGCGATAGCAACGATCTCGTTCTAATGAGTGCTTACAAGCCCCCAAATAGTAAGCGTAATACACACTATTTCTCTCTCCTTTTCCCAGCAGAGAGCAGCACTCTCTTGCTAGGGGATTTGAACTCGAAGCACACTTCTTGGGGCTGTAGAGTCACAAACCCGAATGGACGGCGTCTGTTTGACACTATTAATGCCACTGGTCTTCATATACTGGCTCCCACAGAACCGACTTACTATTCTGGCAACCCACAGGTAGCTCCTGACATTTTGGACATTGGGGTACATCGCAATATACGATTACCTGCATCAATTTCTGCACTGCCAGCGCTCGATTCCGATCACTGTCCAGTGTTGGTCACATTTAACCTCACTCCTGATATTTTGCCACAAATCCCGCGTCTCATCGATGGTTTTGTCAACTGGGACATCTTTCGCACACACCTGGATGCTGCACTCCACACATCTTATCAACTGGGTACTGCGGATGCCATAGACACTGCCGTTCACCATTTTACCTCTGCGCTCTCTTCCAGTGTACGATCCTCTACTATCCGCAGTCCTCAACCTCGCCATTTCTCCTCCTTGCCTATCCATATTACTCAACTCATCCAAGAGAAACATCGCATCCGTCGATTGTGGCAACGTCAGCGTCTACCCTGGCTGCGCCAAAGATTAAATAGTCTCATTCGACAAGTACGGGCCGCACTAGAGCAACACCGATTTCAGGAGTACCAGCGACAATTAGCCACTATCCGTCCCGGAGATCATACCTTATGGAACATCACTAAGAGGATTCTCCGAGAGCCGACAGTGATTCCACCTCTTCAGGTTGAAGGGACCCTTTTGAGTGACTCTGCTGCCAAGTGTGACGCTCTAGCTACTCACTACGAGCGTACATTCACGCCTAACATCTGTCTTGACTCTAATATTCCGTCTTCCGTGGACAGGGAACTCCTTGAGTACCAACTTCGTCCTACAGCGCACAACAGAATTTCGTTCACTACTCCACGTGAATTGTCCCGCTTTATCCATCGTCTTCCCGTTAAAAAGTCTCCCGGTCATGACCTTATCCCTAACGTTGTGCTGAAGAATTTGACAAACAAAGCCCTAGCTTATTTATCATCAATCTTCTGCTCTGCGCATTGGTCATTTTCCATCTACATGGAAACATGCGGAAATTATAGTCTTCCACAAGCCCAACAAGCCAAAAAAACTTCCCTCAAGTTACAGACCAATCAGCTTATTACCTACACTTTCTAAGCTTTTTGAAAAGATTATTCATCAACGTATTTCTCATTTTTTGATCCATAACCAGATAATTCCGTCTTTTCAGTTTGGCTTTCGCCCGAAGCATGCTACCACTCACCAATTGCTCAGAATCACGCAGTCTATTATTCAAGGTTTCGAAAACAGGCAATACACCGTAGCAGCATTCCTAGATATCGCCCAGGCATTCGACAAGGTGTGGCACAGTGGACTACTACTTAAAGCATATCGCATTGGTCTCCCTTATTATCTGATACAGATCATAGCAAGTTTTCTCACCAATAGAACCTTTGTGGTGCGCATTGCTGGTTTCACATCCACTCGACGGCCTATTTTAGCAGGTGTACCTCAAGGTTCAGTACTTGCACCATTCCTCTTTAATATATTCACTTATGATCTTCCTGATATAGCTCCAGTTTGTACGGCGTTATATGCAGATGATACTGCTCTCTATTATTCTCACGCCAATATTCTTCATGCCATTCAGAAACTGCAAATTGCCCTAGATCAATTAGCTCATTGGTTCTCTCACTGGCGCATTTCCCTCAATACTAACAAGACAGAGGTTAAGATCTTCTCTTTACGACCTTATAGGGATCCACCATCTACGGCTGCTGGGGGAACCGCTCTCATGGTTACCAAGCAATGTGCCAGTGAAATACCTTGGGGTGTTACTGGACACTCAACTTACTTGGAACGCCCACATCTGTCGGTCTGTTACGCTTGCGTTTGCCCGGCTATCAAAACTGTATCCTCTACTCAACAGGCGCACTTCACTTGGTTATGAATCCTCCCTGCTTCTTTACACATCTCTAGTCCGTCCCATTTTTACCTATGCAGCTCCATTCTGGGGTGGCACCAGTAAGACTAATCTCCGCCGACTGCAGGTACTACAAAACAGGGTGCTTCGTACAGTTACAAACGCTCCATGGTTCATCCGAAACCAGCAGCTTCATCATGAGTTTGGTCTTCTACCCGTTCACCAATACATCCGACGCCTGGCACGTCCATTCTTTTACCATCTCCAGGAGGTCCCTGGAGCTGTTACCTACCGTCTCGGTGCTCGCACTCGCCAGCCAACTCGCCTGAAGCGCAGACTGCCCCGAGATCTTCTCTTGAGTGACGTCTCCAGCACAGACGACTCAGACACGTGATTACTACCATCAGACTTTAAGTTCTCAATTTGTGTTACAGTTATCCTCCATATTTAGTTAGAGGAGTCGTTCATGGCTACCTCCATTGTTATGTGTCCTGTTCCTATGTATCTTATAACAAACATCTGTAAAGCATAATTGCTGATCGATGGATAAAATAAAATTAAAAAAAAATGTTTCCATCGCTAAAAGGGTACAAAAGGAAGTATCACACATGCTACTGTGGTTCTGTACCTCTATAATAATCTTACATATACATGTTTGGTTTTACTAACTCTGTCATTATTGAAGCAAAGAAATACTTTGCAGAAAGAACATCTGATGAATGTTAAATGCCTTACAGCCTGAGAGTCGACATTTTCTGCAAATGTGCATAACCATCAATTGTTGTGTAAATACAACATCCAAAGAATGTTTTGTCATCGAAATCGATTCTAAATGATTTGCCAATAAGTTTTACATCCCTTAAATTAGTTAGCTCTGCTATTAATTTTAAAAAACCTGTCATTCAGATAATCTTGAAAGTAATCAAAAGGTTTCCGAAGAGTAAAAGCAGCCGATGGCTGTGGTGAAGTTCTTTGGATTGGTGAAAATCTGTTTGAAAAAGAAAAGTAAAAGCAAAACAGTATTTTCCAAAATTCAGGTATCATAGGTGTACAGTAAGCTGAGCATTAAAGTAGTGTATTTAAACATGTAAAAATTACTTCAGGAAAAACAAACATTAAAACGAACATTTTATTTCTCTTGGGTTTACATAACCTCAAAAACAAAACTTCTTCGTTACTCAGTAAACGTTACTAGAACGTAACTAAACTTATATGTCCGTGTGAATATACGAATTATGTAGGTTTCTTCTTTCTGCTGGATTCACAACTGCTTGGTACTGACTCAGAGGTTCCTCATCTGAGCTTTCCCAGAAAGAATTAGCATCTTCCCCATCTAATGCAGCATTCTGTGGAAACTCATCTTCGCTGTCCTCAAACTCAGATACATCTGGGTCTATCTGATTAAACAAAGCTATCATTTCATCTTCTGTGTGGCCTACAAATGAAGGTGAAACAGAAGCATTAAATATGAAAAAGCTTGACACTGAAATGCTAAAGGACCAAATTATCAAATATGATACCTTTATATTTTCAAACTATAAACTACACGTGGATGCGTAGTATAATTATCCAACACAACCAATAACAACAGCATGCTCAAAGGAAACATAAAAAATCAAAACAGTTGCAAGACTGCAGAAATAGCTATGTATTTACCTTTATATCTGCGAGCAGTGTAGGAACAGCTGGGAGTCTCCATTTTGTAGTGTTCTGCCCTCTCCTGATAGAGCGGAAAAGCTTGAAACATGTGAAAATTGCATTCCGCATGAAGTATTGAATAGATACCACTGGTTCCAGTGAGAAATATGCGCTTAGGAATCTTGGAAAAAAAAAATTGAAATCTGGGTATCATATATGATACATGGGAATTGAAGAGGTTAAGATTTTATTTTATCTCTAAGAAGTGTAACATCATGTAAGATCATACCTACTGAAAGCCACTAGATAGTCCGATATTGCAAACATTTTATTTAATGTGATTTTTTTCAATTCAAATATTTAGTATCTACAAAAATGCACTATACTTTATTATTGCTGTTAATGTCACCCGAACATCGGAATTCCCGATAGAACCAGCTGGCAGGCAGGGTGCGAGACGGGAAGCATTCAGGACACGCCTACCTATATGTCTGTGTGGCGCTCACTGAGGGGGTGGGGAGAAAAGTATCACGAGTTACTGTACCGTCTCTTTCGCCTTCCCCTGACGTCTGGAAAAATCATGATGATTCACTGAGCCGCGAAACTTCCAGATACAGCCATCTGCCTATATAAGCGATGCATTGGACGAGTCAGGAAGTTCTTAGTAGGATCGAGAGAGAGAGAAAGAGTTGTACTGCAAGGCGCTGAGTAGCGAGTGCAGTGTGGATTGTAATTATGAGAGTTGCGTAATTGTGAGTGTTACGCAATTGTGAGAGCTACGTAATTGTGAGTGTTACGTATTTGTGAGTGTTATGCAATTGTGAGTGTTACATAATTGTCTGTGGTACGCGATTTGTAAGTGTACTAACTGTAATTCGGTGGAAATAAAGAACTATTTGTATTTCTGTAACTTGGACTTTTAATTCTACGAACCCACAAAGTCACATTAATATTATCATCGTTATTGTAGGAGAACACTACTTAAGGAAACTAAAGGAAATATAACCGCTTCTAACTCATTTTCTTGTATAGTCGTGGTGACGATTTAAAGCAGGGAAAGGAACAAAATAATTGTATTACAAAATCATGTAACACTTTTAACAGAAATTTACTATTCAATATAGTATAAAATGTTCATTATAATATTATATCAGTAATAATTTTCTTAATTTTCTTCTTGAATAGTTGAATAGTTATATGATGGCACCGTTTAACAAGCATTGTATCTCTTGGTGTTGATTCACTGGTTTATTACACAAAATGCAAGGCAGAATAAAAAAAGGTGCATGATAATATATTCACTATTTCTCGTCAAGTCGGGCCCAATGACCTAGCTGACAGCTATAACAATGACCTAGCTAGTAGCTGTCGACGGACCTTTAGACCCACTCACTAACTCACTCACTCACTCACTCACTCACTCACTCACTCACTCACTCACTCACTCACTCACTCACTCACTCACTCACTCACTCACTCACTCACTCACTCACTCACTCACTCATTTCAATACGAGTTAGTTGCCTATCTTACCTCGGTGTAACGCTTTGAATCTGAGGCCGCATTTTACCACAATATATGGTATCATTTATTGTAGGGATCACTTTACTGTACATATGTCTATAATATAGTATTATTCAGGAGCAGTCATAAAGGTAATGTTAATTCGCCTATGTTAAGATGTTCCTGGCTTCTCCGCTTGAGGGAGTTCTAAAAAATGTTGATACAAGATTCGAACAGCAATCGGCTGAAAGCTCTTTGTGTTTTAGGAGGAAAGTTTTTATTTTATTATCAGCGCTCCAAGAAATCAGGAGGTGGCATAAAATGCGATATATCGAAGGAAGCAGGTAAAGTCCTCTTTGACGTGAGGTGAAAAATTGTATGATTTGATAATTAAATCACGAAGGATCTCGTATAATTACATCATTGTGAACGATCTAGCTACGACGTGTAAAGAAAATCAATCAGAAATAAATTGCAATCCACATTTTTGTGTATATTCCAGCGGGGACTTCTTGCTACACCCCTCTCACCAAGGCGGCCCAGGTTCGATCCCAAGCGATCCCAAGCGACCGCAAAGTGAGATTAGTGGTGGACAACATGGCGCTGGGGCAGGTGTTCTCCGGGATCTCCGATTTCCCCTGCCATCTCCTCTCATTCCACCGGTGCTCCATCTTCATCTCATGTATCATCAGTGTCATCGCCTGCCGTGCCGTATGTAGTAAAAACGGGCGTTAAACACTGCACACTACACACATTGCTACACCCCAGTATTGTCAGATAAACTCGTGCACAGAAGTTGCGGAAAGTTAAAGTGATGAGGGTGTATTCCATATTTTTTTAAGGGTGACTGTTCATAGGACATTAAAAAATACTGGAACATTTGCTTACTTAACTTTTTTTTTGTAATTTACGTCCTTCAACTTTAAGTCATATCGGACGATGAATGAAATGGGTGAAATGATGCGCCCGGAGTCCATGGAGCTTAGAGCTACCCGACATTCGTCTTTCAGGATAAGGTAAAACCCCGGAAAAACCTTTATCCAGGTGACTCACCCCGGCCGAGATTCGAACTCGGGACCTCTTAAACATGAGGCAGACACGCTACCATCTACACTACCGAGGAGGGCTTTTTATATAACTGGTTATGTTACATATAAGCATAGTTCTTTGTCTCTACATTGAGAAAAACTTAGCCAAGGCAAACATTTCCTGTGAAAAGAAAAACACCAAAATTCTACGGAGAACACTAGGCCGAGACGAGGGTATCTTCTGCTATATCAGTGGGCTTCAAACCAGGGACCTCGACGCGTCGAACCAACCTGCATCTCCGATGTAGTGTTCAGCAATAGGCAACCAAAAGTGGTTCTCGCCTCAAATTCTTCGTGCACTGTTAATCTGTCGCTGTCGGCTTCGCTCACGCCCACTTGATTGTCTTCTGTTCAGAATCAGGTTTCGCTTTTGCCCAATCTGGCACTACATTATGCCGACGTCATAATCTCCTGAGACATTTCATAACAATCTTCAATTTTCCGCATGTCTAACGGCTTCTACCTTCTGGTCATTGCTTATTCCAACATAATTTCTTTTCCGCACATTTAAAGCACAATAAATCACACTAACCAACACCAGCAGTAAAGTATAAGTTAGGCTTATGCATAATTATTTGTGGAAACATTTATCATCTTTTATAACGGTATATTGATTACTTGAGTTTTAATATTATATCTGTTTACTTACTGGAAATTTAATTTGTTTAATTTTTACTAAAATACTTAATACATATTTATTTTTGCAATAAAATTATGTATTATAAGTTTCTACGTATACTGGTCAACATTTTATATTCCAGTTATCTGTCATACTGTTACCATGATATTTAGAAGTGATAAGAATAATTTACGAAAGTTGCACACTTGAAAAAATGTGACGTTATTTTAATTCCTGGTATCAAATGAACCCTTCATTGGAGATTAAAAAGACTGGAACGTTTTATCCTGATGAGTAAAATATTACTATAATAAGCTCAGTTCCACTACGGGTATACACGCAACTAGATGCCAACACAGTTTATACTTTCTATTTTATGTTTAAAATAAACACTAGGCATCTAATTTATATAAAAGTGCTGTTTTCATTTTTTATATTGAATTAAGTTTTGAAGCATATATGATGTTATTTTTGCTTGTGTGTAAGTTATTACTGTTCATAGAATTACATATTTGCCATGCTGTTACAAATTTAATGATCTTGCTATGCATTAAGCATATATCACATATTTTTTAAATTTGAAATTTAAGATTAATATTATTAGTTGCTATGGATATACGTAAACGTGCTCCTATAAAGCATGCAGGGAAATTAAGCAATGCGTTGTAAAGTATTTTAGAAACAAATGCTGACATTTAGGTTTTATGTTCTTAGAGTAAACATCTACAAGGTGCTTCCTGAATAAATTTCCCCAAAGTTAGTGCTTTAAGGGAATGCAGCACCGAAATTGGCTAGAAATATGGGGAAAAATATGTTTTTTGAGCTAATAAAATACTTTGAAACTTATAGTATCATAATTCAACTAAATTTATGAGTTTCAGGTATTTAAATACCTTCACATGACAATTTAAATGCTAGTGCGCACGTGAATGCCGGCCCTTGGATTCACAAAATTCTGTCATTTGAGTTCAATTGAAATTACTAAATTTAATCATTTGAAATTAGTAGGCAAAGTTTCTGGTGGAGTTTTTTGTGTTGGTATGATGGTTATTTCTTACAATATGTGGCACCATGGAAACAAAACACTGGCTGCAGACATTGAAAGCAAATAGTAATGTTTATATTTTGCTTTTGTGTGAGTTTCTAACTTGGTCGTGATTATCTTGTTTCTCGTTAAACTACATACTGTTTGTATATAATTAATGAGTTTTAGTGTGTCATTTAACTTTTATATAGGTATTTTATACATCAAAACGTGCATATAACTGTTATGTAGGTTATAGGTAAAACATTCTTTCAAACAACTGACCTTCTGTTGACTGTGTACATAGTTAGGATCGTGATTAGGCTAAACGATACATGGGAAGAAACACCTAAACATAACACAACAATGGGAACATACTTGAGGTCTGATGCGGTAAGAAAACAAATGCCTGTGTACCAAAGTCTGGCATCAGATGAAATCCTAAGGGACACAAAATGCAAATGAAAGTTTACATAACATGACATGGCATAATTGCCCAAAAGAAATATTTGTGTCAAAGAAGAGAATTCAGGTTGCTGTGACATTAGCCATCAGTGAATTCAATTTTGGTTGTTCTGCCTCACTCAAGCTGCAGTCAGACATAAAGGACACAGATTTCACCAGCATCTCTAAAAGTTAGCCAAGGGAAGGACCAATTACGCTTACTTCATTCAGCAATTTCTGCGAAGGTAACTTCTAGAACATCCAGAAGGAAACTAAAATTGAAGAAAACTGCTGCAGAAGGGAGAAGGAAGAGGCAGGAGGGTCCAACTTATCTATCTGGAGGGTTTTAGTCTGCTTCAAGGCACGTAGTTGAGAAGGAAAATGTTTTGGATTTTAAAATTTGATTTATTCAGTTATAGTTTTTTTCAACATTTTTGCAATTCAAAATGTTCCACATGATGCAGTTTTGATTCAGTCCCTATAAAATTTTCAACACATGTTCTTAGAAAGCAAACAAAAGTTTTTATCACTGAATTTTTAACATGCATTATATTTTTAAAGTTATTGATTTATAAAATGAAAGGTTTAATCATTTTTTGGCTATTTTTGTTTGCTCCATGCCTAATTTTTTCCCCTCTGGAACTAAAGGTAGTATAAGAAATTCATATGATAGATCTTTACTTCATAAAAATCTGAATATTTTTAGAAATAGAAAAATTAAAATTTTGAAAATTTTCATCACATGGAGTGGTTTGAATTTTTCCCAAATTTTGAATTTCAGATATTAATTACTCAAAAACTATTGAAGATATAAAAACCAAATTTTGAATCCTGTGTCCACTATGCATCAGAACTAAAATTTTCAACAAGATTTGTTGAAAATGTCTGGATTTGGGTTTTCGGTGCTGCATCCCCTTAAGAATTTTCCCACCAATATTTTTAAACGTTAAAAGATTCTTCTTAGCATACAAAGTTGTGTGTAACCAATTAATACCATAGACTTACAACTGAGCATTCGGAGAATATGATGACCACTGCAAATTAAATTATAAGGTTGGAAGGACAATAAAGTGTAATAGCTTAAAATGATTGTAACGAAGCTTGCGAGCCACTGTGTTTCAAATTACAGGTCTATACTCATTCCAAATGGACTATAGACCTTGGAGTGCATGGAGAAGGTTGAAACATTGCGTTCTCTCTAAAGATGACACGTGGATATGTTCTTGATCAATACCTCCTTTCTAAGAGATAGAGTGAAGGCCGCTTCAAAGCTTGCCGATCTTATAATTCAGGTCCACTTATACCTGTAATATCCCGTCCCATTTATTCTATTGATGGGGCCTCAATTGGCTTGAGCAGATTGCACCATATTAACTGCTCGTAAGTTCTTAGTATAGATAGATTATGTTTTTTAAGAATTCACCTGACTTAAACACATACATGAACTAGATTTAATTGTAATTCAGCACTGCATGTTGGATATTACATTAAATACACACACAAATACATATATTCACAGTCTCATACACACTACCAGACTTTTTTTGCGAATGGGGACAAATCCTGACTAAAGAAACATTTCTCCTCCTTCGGGAATCACTCACCAGATCTCTGTATTTAAAGGTTAGTATGCCAATCAAACGACAGAGGTGGTGTTAAAGGTAACTATGTAACCGTAAACACAATTCTCTGTGACTTAGAGTCTCGAACTTCCAAGTTACCTTAGAATTCTCTCAAATATTCCTGACAGAATGCTGAGACGACACTTAACAATAACAGCTATATTATGCTATTTATTTTCTTTACTATATTTTAGTGTGTTGTTGAAAATCTGTGCTTCTTTATTCCGTCCTATTGTTGCCTAAACATTCCTATTCTGTTTGATATCCCGACTTTGCTGTATATTATCTTATACATATTCTTTTACACCACATTAAATAACAACAGTCGTGTAATGTACATGCTACCAATAATTCTTAACAAGTGAAATTTATATGAGAGCCCCTGAGGATAGGTAAATTAACTACATAATGTAAGTATCTTAGTGTATTTTGAATACAAATTTTCATTTGATATCCTACAGGGAATTCTGATTTCTTACAAAGAACCTGTTTGAACAATTACGTACCAACTATTAGAAAGTAATCTGTGAACAACATTCATACATATATTTCAACCAGTGTTTAGATGCAATTATATTTATTACATAATATATTGCATGTGAAGTGCGTGTATGCAGATTGGGTATAATAAATGTGTAATATTGAATAGTACGGCTTTCTTGCTTCATAACTTGTTAGGTTTAGAAATTAATAGATTGGCTCTAGTGGAATCTACAGCTCTGCTCGAGTTCTAGCGTTAAATTAAGAGGTTCACAAATTCCATTTCTCTACCTCTCCCATTTCCTGTTGTCCCTCTTCTCCTCTCTCCCTTTTTTCTTTTATATATAATATTTTTCCATTCCTATTTCATGTTACACTCTTTCCCACATTCTGTCGGACCTGGACCTCCAGAAATGGAGCCCCACACATTATGGTCTAACTCCCACGGCAACTTAACCATTTAATAGATTAATCGAAAATTAACCCTCTTCATAAGATACATTCTTCTTCTTCTTCTTCTTCTTCTTCTTCTTCTTCTTCTTCTTCTTCTTCTTCTTCTTCTTCTTCTTCTTCTTCTTCTTCTTCTTCTTCTTCTTCTTCTTCTTCTTCTTCTTCTTCTTCTTCTTCTTCTTCTTCTTCTTCTAATTCATAGCTTTTGAATTCTCCATCCGTCCCTGTTCCAATTTGGTCTGCTCATCTTTCCTTCAGTCTTCCCTGGTTTCATGTACCTTTGGATTTATAGTTTATAATTTATCTATAGATATAGTTATTGACTTCTGTGTCACCAGTGTCGACATCAGAGGTGTTCAACTCAAGTAAGGAGGAAGCTGAAATCACCTCCTTCTACCCGCTGCTACAGAAGAACCCACTAAAGCGTGGTTACCGAGTTCCAGTGACGGCATTGCGGTATCATCCTTACGAACAGGAAATGATAGGTGTACATATTTATCCAACTCTGACTAGGAGGCCTGTCCTCGGTCACTAGTGAGGAGAAAATAACATGCAGAACAAACTAGGACATGGTTTGGGGCTGAGGACCCCTGTTTCAGTGCCTTGGCAGACAGAACAAAGTTCAGCAAAAAAGCTTACGAATATTTGTTTTTGCACGGCAGATAATAACCTGTAATACCATTTTCTTCTTTCTGCACTTAAAGATTAAGACTTTCCTCTTCATTAAATTGTACAATGGCTTTTTTACGTAAACATAGATGAACTGGAAAGAAGTCAATTTTAAGGACCGGAGTCAATATAATGCTCCGGACTGTTATGTCGCGTCTGCTGGAACGTGTTGGAGGTCTTCAGTGTTGGGCCAATTAGAAGGGGGATACACCATAAAAGAAGCCTGGTCCTCCGTCCCAGCAGTTGTTTTACTTACAGTTTAATCAGCGGGCAGGCTTCTCGATATAAGTATAGTACAATAATGCACTAAAAACGTTACACTGCCAAATTTTGTCCTACTTGTTGTAATAGTCCCCTCGCTTACAACAGTCTATTTGCTTTTGGTTTCTTCAAGTTAGGGAATAGAAAACAGTCACGTGGGGCTAAATCCGGACTATAGGGAGGGTAAGGGATGGACTTCACGTTGATTTTTGCAAGATATTCAGCAACAACATTGGCAATATACGGCCGCGCAATATCGTGGTGCAGTATCCAGCCTGCTTCATGGAAATGTGGTCTTTAGAGCCTGATACGGACTTGCAATGTTTATAGGACATCCCTGCATTATTGTCCAGTCACTGATGTGTGTGCAGGTACAACATGCTGACAAACCATTCCATGAATATCAGAGAATGAGATGACCATGACTTTCCCAGCAGAATCAACCACTTTTTTTTGGGGGGGGGGGGGGGTTGGTGATGAAGGAGATTTCCACACTGAGCTTTGCTGTTTGCTCTCAGGATCAAAATGATGTAGCCAAGTTTCATCAGCAGTGATTACGTTTTCCTCTAACATCAACTTTAACTGCATGCGAGCAGCATGCGAATGTCATTTTGTTCGGGAATCAACAGTCTTGGAACCCATCGCGCACAAACACGTCTCATGTGTAATGTTTCTGTCACCAACGTGTAGGTGGCACCCAATGAAATGTTCAGTATTTCAGAAAGCGATCTTAAGGTAAATCGTCGATGCTCTCTCACAATGACAGCAGCAGTATTGATGTTTCCTTCCGTAAGAGCAGTAACTGGAGCACAGGGTCCACCTTCCTTTGAAATTGATTGTCTCCCCTCCTTAAACATTTTAAGCCACCTTCTAGCAGCACTTTAGGGAAGAACAGACTCGCCATAGGCCTCCTGTAACATTGTATCAGCCTCAACTGAAGATTTGTTGAGACGAAAGCAGAATTTCAAAGCCGCATATTGTTCCTTGCGTGTTACCTCCATTGCAGCGTTAGGCGATACTGAACATGTCTGAACTTACCTGGTTTTCACAGGCGAGAACCAGGAGTACCAACAATGAAACAATTACGGCGTGTTTGTTTCACATTAAGCTAACAGAATATAATTAGATTGAATTTTAGTGCGAAAAATTTACGACCGTAAAAATTATGATCATTCTTTATTAAACAGCCCTCGTATCAATTTAAATTCATATATTGACTATAAAATCTAAACTCCTTGGTACAACGGTGTATGAAGGACTAAGGCCTGCCGTTCGACCTCGCAACCCATACTTCAAACAAACGGGCGTCATGAGGGGGTTAGCAGTAGCGGATTATGGAACGTAATTAGTGTCATGAACCCCTCTGTGTCATCGCAATTCGCACTCATTTTACAGAATGGCTATTTATATTCTTAAACTAAGGCTTATATATGCATATATGTGCATATGATCCCTTTCAATACTCAAACTCAGACAATGGAAGACATTTCGTATGTGTTATAGCAGGATTCGATGACATTTTCCTTTGCATTTAACACGTAAGAATAAAGAGTAAAAGAACAAATTACTCATAAAGTTAATGCATCTTGTATTAGTATTTATTTCTCATCTTTCTTCTACATACAATTTCATTGATACATTGACATTTGTAACATTTCTTTCACACAATAACAAAATGACTTATTCACATCTAACATACCCTTCCTACCTGCTTGCCCCAAGTCTCGGTCTCAATACACATAACCCCTGGTTTTCCGTGTATTGATGACCCTCCTCTCCCTTGTATCCCTCGTTCTAGTTTTCCAGCCCTTAATTGTTATTTATTCTTCATCAGTCTTAAACATTTCTCTCTAACATTCCCCAGATATTCACCTATATTTCTTACATTATTTTCTCCTATTACCAATAACAGTTTCTTTATTATTAATACTTTCCCCCATCCCTAAGACTGTCCTGCTTTTGCTGCCAAATTTGTTCTCTCCATATCTTTGTTTGTTTGCAATAAAGTATATACTATGTCAATCTGTATGCTCTTCTCTACACATTGGGCATTTCCCTGTATCCTTTTCATATCTAATACCTTTCAACTTTCTAACTTCTGTCCTAGCCCAGGCAAATCCTTCTCGCCCTGACTTATTACACACATCTATGTACTTCTCCCTCCCCCACACTGTCTTTATTTTCCTATATGTCCTCAATGATCTTTTCTCCCTTACACTGGTAAATATAACTTGGCTATCTAAATCTTCCAGCCTTAATTCTACCTCATTCTTAAATCCCCTATAATAATACTCCTCGTTTCTCCAAATATGTCCCATACATATCTGTTCCTTTAGTTCCCTTACTTTTTGCGCCCAAGACTCTCCCCATTTGCTTCTCATCTGCAAAAGAAAAAATTCCTTGATAATATTGCTTCTCTCCAAATTGGCAACTCTGTATAGATATTTCAATACCCTTGAGACAATATTAACCCTTGTTGAATATCTTCCCAACTCTAATTGTGCTGCCCCATTGGCTGAAGCTACCGGTAAGCCCAAAATATATTTACAAAAGGATCTGTTAATAACATCCACCTCTTCCCATGCTTCATCCACTCTCCATATCTCTGCCCCATGAAACATCTTATTTTCTACTATGGCAGCCATTTGACATTAATATCAGGTAATTTCCTTAAACTGCTCTTACAATACTCATGGTCATTTTACCTTTTGTTAGAGCCAGTTTTTCTGTTCAGTCCATTTACCATCACAGCTCAATTTTGTCCCCAAATAATCAAATCTCTTTACGATCTCTATTTTTCTTCCATTTATCTCCCATTTCTAATATTTATGCACTCTATAACCTTTCTTAAAAACCATGATCTTCGTTTTCTTTTCGTTAACTCTCAACCCCCTATTTTTGGCAATAACTACTTATTGCTTCAATTGCCCTTCTCAGCCCTTCAACAGATATAGAACCATCTACTCAGTAAGTTAATGTAAATGACTAGTTAATAGAAATTTTACATTCATTGTTTAATTTTAAACTTACTTGTAATCACTTTTAAACATGCTTGTTATAAATAATATCTTTTTTAAGCTCTGAGGATTTTAAGCAGTCCTTTATTCATATTTCCTGATAAGCACTGATGCACTTGGGAGAAGAAAGTAATTTCTTCTTCTTCAACTTTCCTAGTTGTATCACTAACATGGTGTTATGGGATTCCTTGTTCCCTATCCCTTATATTTAGGATCAAATAGAGAATCCAGCATGGGTGATCAGCCCAGTGTCTGGTATGAATGTGAGAGAAATAGATGACAGAATGAGGGCGAAATGAATGAAAGGAAAGATGATAATGGAGCAACTGATGAATGATGAAGGTGGAAATCGGAGATCCCGGAGAAAGCCCGCCCCTATGCAGTGTTGCCCCCACAAATCTCACTCACATGCAGTCGCCTGGAATCGAACCCACGCCTCCTTGGTGAGAGTCAAGAGGTCTAACCACTTGGTTTCGGCGTAGCCCAAGAACAAAGTAATTGCTTATCAAATTTCAGCAATGTTTGTAATTAACAAAAAGTATTACTCTTTTATTTCTATTTTCGTTTCAAAGACTGAATATCACGTAACTAAGGAGAAGTTTTGAATAGAATGACTGTTCATGTAGATTTAGATAAATAAGCTAGCCACCTAGAGAGCGTTTGTAAAGAATGATACTCATTGAAACTAGTTTGGTAACAGCCTCATCTGGCACAGGAGTAATGGTTGCGTGCACAGCACAACGTTGCAGACTGTCAAGTAGATTACAATCACGTTCAACCATTACTCAACCTGTCTGCTTCTTTCTGCGGAATTATCGCTAAGGATACAGAATATAAATCAGCGGAATGTGTCCTTTTTTATTCCTCCCCTCTCAAAGCACTCTGTACAGACAAGAACGAGCATGTAGCTGCACATGCAATGGTATTTGCATTGTCGTTTCTGCTCCGTTATGAAGTTAGTTGTTTTAACTATGCTTCAATCTAGTTGTTTGAACATTTACAAATGAGTGCTCATTCCTTTCGCATAATTAAGTATACATCTGATTCATCTATGAGTAATTGTTTGAAGAGATCATCCACATGAACTTTCTTCGAATACTGATTTCGATTTTTTCATCAGGAACTCAGGCGTCAAGAAATGTCGTAAAACATTTCAGGAAGAACAATACTAAAATCTTGCAATTACTGCAAAAAGACGCAGTTGCATGACGAAAAATTATTGAATTTACTGTGTCAGAAAATTTTCCTTTTATATTAACAACATTGTTCGCGAATGCAGCCCATCAAATAAATAGTCCACAGCGTAACAGCTCGACTTGGGCTTGGACCGCCAAATGGATTGCCGGCCTCACTCTGACATACGTAATGCAGAAGTAGACGATATCCAGTCGATACGGGCAGGAGATGTCTACATCTCGGCACCACCAGCCGGAAAATTGACATTCTCTCTGCAGCCCTTCCAATTTCATTCCTCACATTGCTGAGTGGGCACCAGTCATATACAAGGGACTTAATACCGGCAATTCACAGGTGCGATCTAACCCTGGTGCATTTCTCCAACAGGAAACCAGTATAACACCTCTGCTCAATACGCCACGACGCAGGAAGAATACGGTGTATTATAACGAATTAATTTCTTTATTCTTTATTTTCGCCGAGCTTATAATATTAATGCTGGAAGGTATGTTTTCATACTTAAATATATTGGCCGAGTAGATAATTGTAAGGTTTATTATGTTTTCAGTAAGCAAGATTTTACTATGAAGAAGCGAGAGAAAATATTTGGCAGCAATCTGAAAACCAAGATGAAGTTATTTGTTACGTCAAATGTTCAGTCAGTTGCAGCTATTGGCTATGGAAAGAATTCAATTAAAGTAGTTTATTTATTTCGTTTTAATATTAATTTCTGAACTTTAGTAGCTAATATAGCTATCACAAAAACATATAACTTGGACATTTAGCAATTAGAATCCAAGGTCTAACTTGCTACAAATTATACCAGTTTGAGATCCTTTCCATGCAGTGCAAATATTTCGCTATTCATTAACACTAAGTAAAAATTTTGTAACAAACGTTGCGAGTTTGTATCCTAAAGTTATTCTTCTTTTAATTATTAATTCAAAACTTAAATTTCCTTCTAAGATATAGTAACTAGTTACAAACAGTATATAGAGAAATCTGTAGACATCTTTTAGCCAATGAAGTAACCCAGGGTGTGACAGTCGATGTAGGGCCAGGATCTACCAACCCGACTGCCGGCCTCACGCCCACATAGGCAAGGTAGAGGTGGGGGATCATCCAACCGTTACGGGCAGGAGATGTGGTCAGCATCTTGGCATCCCTCAGTCGGAATGTTGGCTTTCATGACCAGGGCCGCTTACCTAGCGTAAACTTCTCACTTTCCTCACAATGCTGTCTGTGAACCGGTCCTATGCCCGGGACTTAAAATCCGCACCCCAAGGGTAGGAGCGATCTGCCAATGAAACTATTCCAAAACATAAATAAACCTTGCTGAAAATCAGAGAGATGCTTCTTAACGTAACTGGACTATTTGTAATGTTTAATTCTTTTTTAATTTTTTCACAGAAAATTCTTTGTATCAAACCACTGACATTCTAAGTATACGAGCAACAGAGAAATAAAAACAAGTTGTGCTTGACTGCTGCACACAGATGAGTTTCTAATGCAGATAAAATAATAAAGCAAGAATTAATAATGAATACAAGCAAACTTCATAGGAAATAACCAAGTAAATCGGCGGAAGCTCTATTTCTAATTCACCAAGTTCAGGGTCTGATAAGGTGTGCAAGTTACTACGACTGCTGTGCTTTATTAATGTATTTGTTTATTATTTTGGAAATTATATACAATATATTGTGACTTTGTGGGTTCGTAGAATTAAAAGACCAGTTTGCAGAAATTCAAACTGTCTTTTACTTCCGTAGAAATACACTTTGTACACCTTTGGCAGCAAGATGACGTAACATAAACCAACACAATCTCTCGTTACTTCTGCATACGTAAATAAGAGTTCACTTTCAAAACACAGCTGCAGGCACACTATACCATTTCGGATTACTACTCTGTCCCTAACTGGCGATCGCGGCTCCTTATAGCTCACTCGTATTTCTAGACGTTTGTGGAATGTTCCTTATTCACTATTCCAGAAATTACCAGACGAAACACGAACCTTTCAGGCATCTAACTTTATCTGTTTCGGCAAGCCTTTTATCTCCGCGCTGACTGTCTCTTTGTGCGCTTCGGCCGCGCCTTCTCGCAACAATGCGGTCGGCGACAATATACAGAATGCCAACTTAAAGCCTTCATTGCAAAGAAAGAACAATGGATATTGAAAAACAACGTTTGTGGATATAAAGACAACTAAGCAAATAATATGGACCATTCAGAAAGTTGGCCAAGTATGAGCGACACATAAACACTTACTTTTAAAATGGACACAATTTATTGATGATACAAACTATAACATGGAAAAATACATTAAAATGATTATAGGTAGGTCAATTACATCGCGAGAAATATAAGTTCAAGTTGACGCTTGAGATACAACGAAATGCACATAGTTGTACACCTGAGGTTCAAGGGCGAACAACACTGCAGTTGATCCCGGTGTGATTGACGTATTGTGATGCCACAAAGGTAGCGCTTATTTATTTTTTTCTCTTCACTGTTGGCAAGTGGACTAGAAATAAACGGAGTGTTCACTCACTATAAATGAAAATAAATGTTCTTCTTTTTCATGTTTTATTTAGCTGTTCTAGAATTTGTAATACACACTAGTTACTGTAATGAAATTCAATGGTTGAAGAAGTATCCAAAGGAGAAAAGAAAATACTAGTTAAACTTGTATGTTATATAATTACAGTACTTGTTACTGCACATATTTGAATCAGTATGTTAACATCGAAATAGTCAAGTGAGGCATCAACATGCAATATTTACGAAACAAACATTACTTCTCTTCAGAAACGAAGAGAAATGCGCTGTGTTTCCGCTATAAGATTAAATTTTCCTCATCACTTCACTATTTATGTGCGAAGAACATCCTGCAGGATGTTGCAGGATTTCTCTGTATACGTCTGAACACTTCTGTCATCGTTTATGTTATTGCAGCACATGTAGCGGTAATCCAGTCATTTCTGTTGCCCTCTGCTATTGGAATCTGGGGAAACACGTTATTTTACAAATATCTTCAGAGGGAAAAATCTAACAAGGGACGTCGAGTGATAACTGGAAAATCTCGAACAGGATAGCCTGTATCTCTTTTTGGGAACTACAAGGGCTGTTCAATAAAGAATGTTCATAATTTTTTCGGTTATAATTTTTCGCACTAAAATACAATCTTATTATATTCTGTTAGCTTAATGTGAAACAAAAACGCCGTAGTAGTTTCATTGTTGGTACTCCTGGTTCCCGGCTGTTAGTACCAGGCAGGTTCAGCCATGTTCAGTATCGGTAACGCTGCAATGGAGGTAACATGCAGTTAAAGTTGATGTTACAGAAAGATTCGGAGTTTCTTTCAAACGTAATCACTGCTGATTAAACTTGGCTACATCATGTTGATCCTGAGAGCAAACAGCAAAGCTCAGTGAGGAAATCTCCTTCATCAGCAACTCCCAAAAAAGCAAAAGTGATTGTTTCTGCTGGTAAAGTTATGGTCATCTCATTCTTTGATATTCATGCAATGGTTTATCAGCATGCTGTACCTGCACACACATCAGTAACTGGACAATACTACAGAGATATCCTGAAAACATTGTAAGTCCATATCAGGCGCAAAAGACCACATTTCCGTGAAGCAGGCTGGATGCTGCACCACTTAATGCGCGGCCGCATATTGCCATTGTTGTTGCTGAACATCTTGCAAAAATCAACTTGAAGCGCATCCCTCATCCTCCCTATAATCCGAATTTAGCTCCATGTGACTTTTTTCTATTCCCTAACTTGAAGAAACGCCTTCGTGGGAGACATTATCTGCCCTTATCCTGCATGGCAGCTCAATCGTGCGCGGTTCGATCTCGCTCTTTCAAGTAACTCTAGACTCGCTACTCCACATTCGGTGTTCCAACAACTTTTTGCCGAACTACTGAGCCGTTACCCTAATTATGTTCCGGTCTTTACAGACGGTTCTCAGTTAGGTAGCACTACGGGTTGCGCGTTCTTCATTAACGGTGAGGCTCATAAATTTCGCCTTCTGGACTCCACTTCAGTTTTCTCCGCAGAGCTGAATGCCATCTTATATTTGCTCCTTTTCATTTGCAAGTTAGCTCCTGGCTCTTTTATTGTCTGCACTGACTCTCTAAGTGCTCTTCAGGCCTTGCAACAGCACACTGCCGCTCACACCTTTGTTTTAAAAATACAGGCCCAAATCTCGCAAATGCTCAGTCGAGGATACAATTTAGTTTTTACTTGGACCCCAGGCCATGTGGGGATTTCCGGGAACGAGGAGGCGGACGCGGCTGCTAAGTCCGCTTGCTGTTTGCCCCGGAGTTTAACAACTACGGTGCCATACCAGGATGTGCAACGTTTTTTCCGTCGCCAACTCCTATCTGCTTGGCAGCACTCCTGGACAGCTTTGGAAGGCACACAACTCCGGGCAATAAAGGAGAGCGTACAACCCTGGCTAACTTCCTGCTGGGATAACCGGCGAGCCGAGGTGATACTCACCCGGCTGAGATATGGGCACACACGAGCGACTCATGGTCATCTGTTAAGAGGGGAACCGGCCCCTGTATGTGCTCCGTGTGCAGTACGCCTCACTGTGCGGCATATATCACTCGTTTGCCCGCAGTACGCCCGCGTTCGCCAGTCTTTGGGCTTGGGAACTAACTTGCTCAGTATTTTAGGGGACGACCCAGTGGCCGTGGTTAAGGCACTGCAGTTTGTTTCTGAAATAGGTTTTAATAAACAAGTCTGACTTGTATTTTATATTTATTAATTTTAGGGATTTTAAATTATTAGTCTTTACACTGTTTTTTATGTCCTTTTAACAGTCGAGTGTTTTATTATATTTTACCTTTTTAGCTAAATTTTTGGTAGCTTTTAGGTTTTAGTGTTGACTTCGGGCCCAAATGACCTTGTTGTCGACGGGACCTAAAACACCACACACTCACTCACTCACTCACTCACTCACTCACTCACTCACTCACTCACTCACTCACTCACTCATCAGAAGCAGTGGCAGAGGCTGCAGAGGCTATTTTGAAGGATCTCTCAAATAATGGTTTCTAGCATGTCTTTGAAGACTGGCAGAAACGCTGGGACAAGTGCATCGCATTCAGGGGAGACTATTTTGAGAAGGACCATCAAAATTGTGAGGATGAGTAAAGGTACGTTGTCAAAAAACAATTGTGATCATTCTTTACTGAACAGCCCTCGTATTTGCTTTGATGCATTTTTGTTGTTGCGATTATGACATAACGGGCAAGGCATATATCATGTTCATACTAAAACATTTAACTTGCATTCAGTTGTAGGTCTTCCATCAATATAGGTCTCAAGAACTGCCAGTATTTTGATCCTTTAGTGTACCGTCAATAGAATACGGTCTAATGGTGTGTTGCTCCACAATGTCATACTATACGCTGACGCTTCACTGACGTTAATGATTTATCTGGAGAAACCAATATGAGTTTTCTATTGAGCAGTGTACCATACTGTGTAAGTTTACATTCCTATAATGGTAAATGCCCTTCATCGCTACACAGCACCCTACTCATAGAATTATAGCCTTGCTACCCATGTCATTATTTCAAATCAATTTGAAAGTCATTGTCTTTGATGTAATGACATGTGGTATGGGAGGTAAGTGCGCCTGTAAAATGCACAGGAATTTTGTTTGAGGAGTCTAATGTATTTCCATTCTGTGAGAACTGGCATGTGGTTTTGTTGCAATGACTAATCGAAAGTAAACTTCGATTGCTTCATGTCACTGTTTTGCTTCAAACTCGCTTTCTTTGAGCCAATGTTCCAAATTTCGATGTTTTGTTACAATATTTCTGAAGGTAGGATGGATTGGTGATGTCCAGATATCGGAACCCGTACATCTTTAAAGGGATATGAAGTTTATGAGTCCCGCAGTATATAACTGTTGACGTCAGTCCCGGGGACAACATGCAGGGATAGTGCGGTTCGCAACGCGTAGCTTTAGTTTCATTACAACTATTGCAAGCCACGCAGGTAGATCTGCCTTTCAGGAAGTGCATGGTGTTTGACATATTATAAATCAAAAGTTTTGGATATTATCAACAACCATTAAACAGCTTGAAGAATGTACGTTCGAGCTGTCTAAAAGCAGTCGAGGAGGTGTCTGCAAACATTTACAATATAGAGAATGCACCACGTACCAAACGAACAAAAACTGAATTGTCCAGTATTCAACACAAAAATACTGGATTTTCAGTGCTGCGTAATCTAAGAAATAAACCAAGTCTCGGACAAACATTTGAAAATAATTTGTACTACTCATATGCACCATTAACATCATGAAAATTGAACGAACTTTCTCCCAATATTTTTATATTGTTTCAGTGAGAGGCGCAGAAAATTCACACTCGACAATTTGCGAATGTACATGGTTGTTCGCTGTAATTCCCGCAACGAAAGGAATGAGAAGGATGGCATGTTGTAACGTAGGTTACACACACAGTGCTTTGGTATACTTGTTGACACAGACGTTTGTTGATGTCGCGCCTGGCCTTGTATAGTACCTGTGCGCGCACATTGATTGCTAAGTTGTACGGGATCCGATGTCTGGCGATGTCTATCAGGATGTGCACACAGCTGTGCTATGTACGTGCAATTTTGATGATATATTCCATAAAATAACATGTTAACCATTTCTTTAATGGATAAAATAATTACAACTGTCCAGATATGATATAAACGGTAAATTAATGACAGAATTAAGCCGTGGCATTCTAGAGATGCAGTTTCGGCCTCTCATACACCAGAGAGGTGGTAGTGGCACCATCCTTCTCGCTGTTTAACTTGGCTCACTGAACTTCTGAAGTTAAAATTCGACTATTTCTGTCACCAAAACAGGCTGGTAACTATTACTGTAGCTTATAACTTCTCCGTTTAGTATGATGAATTTCTGTAGTCGAAGAACATAAACGGCAACTGAAATACATCATGAGATTAAAGAGGGAACAATATGAATGCAAGTATTGTTCACGTTAATGCCATGATTCCATTATGGACGCACCAATATCCACGATTGAAAGCAAAGTAGGAAATCGTTTACTGTGAACGGCAAACAAATTACAAACGTTGAATGATGTGTTGAACTATGTTGAACTATGAAGTATGGTTCATAGTTTCAGAATTCCATGAGATGTCCTGCAAATCTGTAGGTGGTGATACAAAGGGCTGTCATAAATGTTATTTTTGGTAGGTGAAGGAAATACTATCTTGAAACCCAATAAACCATCAAAATTTGAGCAGCACTGAATTTCCTTCAGCACAATGTCAATAACTATCAATTGCGAAATTTAAAATATCTGCAAAATTTTCAACAAAAAATCTCATTCCCGAGTTTTTTTAGATATGCAACACTTTGCTCTGACACAGGTTATGCAATGAGGCTTAGAAAAATTAACTGTGAGCTCTTGTGTCAGATATTAACTAAACTTAAAATAGCACTTCAGAGCATTTTGAATTCTGGGGTTCTTTTCTTCCAATGGTAATGCCCGGCAGCATTCTATAGCATACACCTAAAAATTTACCGTAAAATTTAAAGTGGAAATGTTTTTGAGTATCCAGCGGACAGCTCTGCTTGTTTCCTAGGTTTGAACTGTATTCCAAGGTCAACTTTGCAGGTTACCTATGATCACAGACTGCAGACAGAGTTTCAGAGTGTTTGAATCAGTGACCCTGTTTAATTTTCATCTTCATGTACTGAAATTTCACAAACAATAGCGCAGTATTCCTTGAAAGTAATTAGTCAAGCCTACTTTCTGAATTAAGTTTGGAATATAGTGTATTATATTACAGGAATGGACAAAAGCAAAAATTAAATAGGAGGCAAATAGAAAGAAGGGGCAGACCTCTCCCCACTATTTATTGTGGTGGGGAAACATTTTGGAGCTATTGGAGCGGTCATAAGATCAGCAATCAGGAGACATTGTCAATTGTAAAGAAAGACTGTTTCTACAGATCTCTTGCTGTTCGAAGGGGCTTAAAGATGACAAATGCAAGGAGCCTAGAGCGAGAAACGCTGGGCAAAGTGACCTGCTATTTCTTGAGTATAATAATGAGTATATAATAGCATTAGTTATATGAGTATATAATAGTTTCCTTGAGTATGTAATAGTATTCTGCGAGAAAATTGTTAGGCAATTGGTGAAGCTGCAGCGAATTTCCATTGCGAAGAAATTCATAGTCAAAGCGATCGACTTATCGGATACGCAAGAAGACGATTCACACCGTATCTATCCCACTGCTAATTTAATCTTCACCATGTCATACTGGAATTATTTGTCCTTCATTGGCACTATGTAAATGACAACTAAAGTGCAAGAGTGTTAGAACTATTACCAGTATTTCTATAATTATACCCCGCCATATCGGACATTTGGATCTGTTGGGTGTTAGTTCTATCACATAAGAGGGAGCTTCCGTGGTAACAAATGGTATACCGCTGATGTCAGTTCTTTAAGCTGCAATGGTAGGACATCGATGACCGTTGACTGCTTTACTGAAGTCCGAAGAAACATCCCGAACATGGGATGTCTTATATAAGATACTAAGATTCATAAATTATATAAAAAAAAGAATAAACATCACAGGACATACATAATACAATAAATAGTTTAAAACTAAAGGATTTATATGTTCTTTACAAAACTATTTAATAGCATCGCTAAAAGGCTTTAGAATGCCCAAAGAGTGTTATTGTTTTTCATCAACCCCATAACAGTAAATACAGTGCACTTGACAAGGAGCGGTTTGCTATTAGACCCAACTGTGCTCTAATATGTTTAAATGATTGTTTTCCTTATAAATAGTATTCTGTAAGTGTTTCAGTTTGTGAGATATACATATTTTTATACAAGATAATATTTGATTCTGTCATGGTAAACTATTTGATAGATCACGCTTTCTGTAAGAGATTTATGTACCAAGTATGGTTGGTGGTTGTCAGCAATGTCAGATCATCCCCCATCATCATAAATGAGTGCTTGGAAAATAGGATACCGAGATTAATTAAATTATCCTGTATCGGAAGATATACGTCAGGTAACTACGATCCCAGAGAAGGCACTTGCGATCTGGTACTGTTTGTTTTAGCATTAGATACCGCTTTATAAAGTTGGTTACCGCTATATGAGTGGAAATGTGAAATATGTAGTGTTTAACGCCCACTTTTACTACATACGGCACTGCAGGCGATGCCACTGATGTTACATGAGATGAAGATGGAGCACCGGTGGTATGAGATGGCGGGGGAAACCGGAGATCCCGGAGAAAACCCGCCCCAGCGCCGTGTTGTCCACCACAAATCTCACTTTGCGGTCGCCTGGGATCGAGCCCGGGCCGCCTTGGTGAGAGCCAACCGGTCTAACCACTGAGCCACGGTGCGGCCAGTATATGAGTGGAAAAAACTTCTGGTTCTGTTGAGCAGCATGAAAGACAGAGCTTGAAAGAACCATGGCACAAGAAGCTTAGCCTAAAGATAGCAACAAACAAGTTTTTATTAACAGAAAAGTATCACGGAACATAGACAACCTTGCAGGACGTAGTTGCTACTGTGACATGTTAGACTTTGGTTCCCTGTGTCTAAAACCAAAACCCTCGAACGGTGATGCATATTTTCGGGTGTGGCTTAGAATGGCTTTCCTCGGAAAGGAAGTAAAGTGTATGTCCCATGTGACATATTAGGCACCTGTAGGATCTGAGACCTGACAATAGGCCTTTGACCAAAATTGACCGTGTATAATGGTCAATGTAGAATGAGAAACCAAGATCCAGGGCAATTAACGGATTCTCATAAATAAAAGTTCAACTTTATTTTGCAGGTCTTTGTAGGATGTTAATCTTGTTTATTTTCATTTATACCCCGCCTTTAACTGCAATGGCCATAGCGGCGGCTGTTCCCCTTTGGAACATAACGAAGGTATTAACTCGTATTCGTTGGGTTTTAATCATTAGTTCATGCACACATTCGTACTCTCATTCATACTTCCAGACTCTGTGGAAGATGAAGAATTATCTTTGTTGGAGAAAAATCCCCACTCCCACCACCGGGAATCGAACCCAGGACCCCTAGTATGGACCGAGCCACAGGGCCAGTAGACGTTAATCTTTATAGGCTTGGTAAAGAATATATTGTATGGTTCAGATGGAGGTCAGATAAAACAGATAAAACATCTCCATAGAGGTACAATTTGACAGTTACATTGCACAAATATTACACTCATATCCTGCCAAACATCACAACGATCCGAGCGGGATGCCAGATGCTCCATAACCAAATGACTAGCTTCTGCAAAAACATGCAAATTTGTAGTCGTTTTATATTTGCCACATCATCATGAAATCGACGTAACACTAATGTGAATAGAATTTTATTTCATGTTTTTATTCGTGTAGCACGAAAATCAGTCAATAGGTTTGCCATTTGTTTTATGCGAATGACGCCTTGCATATTGCAACAGCTTTTGTTCCAATTTACAACTATGCTTAGGCATTTTCATTACTAATTTCTGCATTATCTTCGAATCTTTGTAGGTATCCTTTCGATATTTGTTACCGATGTGAATTTTATGAAAGGTGGCTTTTAATCTATAGTGAAAGTGGAATATGATCAGGAAAAATTTTCTGGCACTCCATCGAGGTAGAATGACGACGTTCGGTTCTTGGAAGGCGATTTATATTGTATTTTGCCGTTTAATCGGCTCTATTAGCTCACTCAACTATATATTCAAAACTATAAACTCTGTGATTTTCCTCTTTAAAAATGAAATAAATATATAAATAACTACTGGGAATGCATGACAAACTCGTACCTTCACTGTGAGAGCGTCGAGCACAGCACGTCCGCCTGTCAACACACACGCGACCGATCACGAGGAAGTAGTTGGTTCACATTTACATGTTCTGTGATGTAATGAATTCAAATGACTTTCTCTACCAATGACAAATTGACATATGTCTGTAATATATTACAATGTTCGTATAACATGATTTTTCTGTCTACGTTAACTTACGATATATATTTTTGCCTAGGAAGGTTTTCAGATTAGGAAGATGTAGCTGACTACAATATGCGAAAATAGTGTTTAAATTTTCAAGCATGTCCATAAATAACCCTCAGTGTCAAATATTTCAGCATTTAATATTTGCCAAAACGAGTGTATTCTATTGGGAGAATACATATTTCTCTACATTTTTCATGTTGTAAGTTTTTGCCTCGTTTCGGTTTCTTTATAATGAAAAACTAAACACAATTGAATCAAATAAGATACAAAATACGTCACACAGGTACGTTAGGAAATTTTTATGTAAATGCATTTTTTATTTAAGAGTTCAATATTCGTACCTCCGATGCAATACTGATACTGAATTTTTGGATTGAGTGTATTTCTTGTGTTTCTTTTGTAAACAGCAGAAAAAGGAAAAGTAATGTATATAATGTATCAATGTAATTGAGAAGTCTACGAATATCTCGAGGAATTTTCATTCACATGTAGCTCACAGATTCTATTAAAAATAAATTATTTACCTGCTCTGCCTGATTTAGGAAGAAAATTTCGAATTGGAGGTCCTTTTCCACTCCACTATTTTAGATGAATGTTCTATACTATCTTAGTTATGTTCCTTTTGGTCACGACCTGATGTTCCCTAGAGTCTGTATCTACAATCGATTGCTTTTCTATGGCAAGCTTAAGGCAAATATTTAGATGATAGCTTGCTTATTGTGCATCTCTCCAGAGTGTAAATTAAGGAGCAATAATACAAGCATATGGAGAAAGGAATGGTAATTGATCCTTTGTCGCCCATTTCAAATGTGTTCTACATTCCAGTAGGCTCTCCTTTGATTCTGCTGAAGGCGCTGCAATTCTGAGCTTGTCTGCAGTCACTGCTTCATACAGGTGTATATAGCCTTGAATTACAACTTTATGCCGCAAATAATGAGCATCTGTGGTGAATCAGGAATGCTTTATTGCCACTGAAGCGAAAATGTGAGACGCAAAAACAGTTTGGTAGCGTGGAATTGTTTGCGGCGAGAAAGAATAAGTACTATGTAACATTCTGCTATCCCTAAAGCCGTGAGTACGATTCTGGAACTGACAAAGCCATCTGCTATTTTATTAGCATTAGCGTTAGCACAATGGTTACAGATTAACTGAGGAAATTTCATTTTAAATTTATTATTATACGCTGAGAGCCCCCTCGAACAATTAATAATAATGTGTAATAAGTTAGAAAGTTTTCATGTACTTTAAGGAGATTATATTGTATAAAATAATGTAGTGGTGCACAAAATATAATTTTCTCTCCTTTCCCACCTTGTTCATAAGAGAAAGAGTTCGGTATCGCCAAATGTCTACTTGCAGTTCATTTCGCTGAACCCCAACATTCTCCACTCAGCTATGAAGCAGATTCCGAGATCCACGAAAAGTTAAAGAGATCACATATTAGTGGTAAAGATACAAGCATTAAAATATATTTTAAGTTGTAGAAGAAAATAATTTAAAAAAATAATAAAGCACTGCCATTTCTGTCCGTTCGTTCTATCAAAGACTAAATGTAGTTGAAACGTTAAATCATCATCATCATCACCATCATCATCATCCTTCAAGATAGGCCAGATAGGCCTGTTTCGGCTCAGAAGGGATCTTCCCAACATCTCCTTGGTCTTCCAACATCTCTAATACCAACTGGTTTATACTGCAAGGACTGTTTGCTGAGTCTTTCTTCTGGCATTCGAGAGAGATGATCTTGCCATTTCAGTTTGTACTCCCTGAGTTTGTCATTTAAAGTAAATACTTTTAGTTGTTCTCTTATTGTTTCACTTTTAATGTGATCTTTAAGGTTGCAGCCAGCTATGTACCTCAAAAATTTCATTTCAGCCGTTTCAATTATTCTTTTATCAGTTCTGATCAAGGTCCAGGTCTCGGCTCCATAAGATATAATAGGCACTGCCATAGTTTTATAAAACTTTAATATGGTATCTCTTCTTTTTTGTTTTTGAATGTTCGTTTTATAGTGCCACATAT
This sequence comes from Mantis religiosa, assembly GCA_030765055.1. Taxonomy (NCBI): domain Eukaryota; kingdom Metazoa; phylum Arthropoda; class Insecta; order Mantodea; family Mantidae; genus Mantis; species Mantis religiosa. Next base: position 86,086,369 of record CM060953.1, read on the forward strand.
GTTTTGAAATTTATAGATCTTCTGTTTTAAATCTCTGTCACATTCATAGGAAATATCACATCCTAAGTAATTAAAATATTTAACTTGTTCTAGTATTTTGTTTTTGAGGAGCATTTTGGACCGTATTGGGTATTTACCAATAAAAGCCATCACTTTCGTTTTCTCTGCTGAAATGATAAAAGTATACTTTGACATTGTTTTGTCGAGTTGGTACAAAGCTATTTGTAATCTGTCTTCAGTATCTGCCAGAATGACCTGATCTTCTGCAAACAGGACTGTATTTAAGATTACACGACCTAACTTAAAATCTACTTTCAAATGAGCTTGTCATTCGGCAACTGCTGCGTCGATATAAATAAGAGTTGGCGAAATTGGGCAGCCCTGTCTTACACCTAGGTTGATAGTTTCTGTCTTGAAACCATTATCCATGCTAATACAAGTCCCTTCGTACATTTTCTTTATCGTTAAAATTAAATGTTGAGGATATCCGTTTTCAGTCATTATATCCCATAGCTTTTGCCGTATAACTTTGTCAAATGCTTTTACGTAATCAACAAATAATATATGGGTCTCTAAATTAAATTATCTTCTCTTTTGTATTATTTGGTTTATTGTTAACACGCAATCAGCACAGGATCTGCCTTGCCTGGATCCGTGTTGTTCATTATTGAGTAATGATTTAGTTATTATGTTTAATCTGTTTGCTAAAATTTTTGCTAATATTTTATAGCTTGTATTTAGGAGACTGATTCCTCTATAATTTTTACAGTAATTTCTGTCTCCTTTTTTAAATATTGGCTTTATTACCCCCATTTTCCATTCTTATGGTATCTGTAGGCTAGACCAACAAACATTTAAAATATTTAGTGGTCGTATTTTAAATTTTTTTGATGCACTCGTTATCAATTCCACATTAATTCCATCTTTTCCCGGTTTTTTATGTTTAAATGACGTTAATATATTCTTCACGGGCATACAAACTTATAATGGTCGTATATCCTCTTGATGTTTTTATTCTGATGTTCATTAATCTTTCATTAACAGAAGTGTAACTGTGGATTCTCTTTCTATGTTTTTATGTATTAATATAGCAGTTCCTGCTCTTGCCCTTGTATCTTATGAGACCCCAGAGTAAAATAGTAGATAATTGATTCAGTTCCTTAGAACCTTGCAGTTTTTTCTTTGTTTTCGGCGTAGGGATGTGGCGACCCCATCGCCCAGTGCCTACTGACACTGGAATCAGCCAGCCGAGAGACTGCCGGGATAAGCGGTCCATCTTGTATGCAAGGAAGGTCCTCTGTCACCTTGGAAACTAAAAAGCTGCTAAAGATAAACCCTTGCTCAGGGTTATGAGTGAAGTCTTCAACAACAAACCTGGCGGAAGAAATTTTCGGTAGGGCATGTTTGGTGGAAGAAGCAACCCTACTATTGGGGTTAATACAATAAAGGGTGGGGGGGGGGGCGAAAACTCCATAGCCTTGGTCGGCAATCTCCAAGGAGAGAGCACTCCGAACCTAAACTCTGGTCTTCCTGATAGGGGGTTTTGCGATCGGGCTGGTAACCCATCCAAGTAAAAATGTATTTACTCAAGCAGCTCAGAAGAGAAATAGCCGGATGGATCCAAATAAGACGACGAAAGAAATGTTAAATTAGATTTCAAAATTACACGAGCTCGAAACAAAAATGTTTGTCTTTCCGTGTCATCATATCACTATGATGAGATAGTCAGAAAGTCTCTGTTTACTTAGGTCCATTCTTATGCACCTTGTAGCTCTCATTTGTACTTGTTCTTTTACACTAGGTATGTTTACACTAAAGTTGGAAAGTTGAATCGGATTTTAAAGATTCAGTAGCACGAGCAGGGTTCGAAGTGCGGGTATTCAATGTTCCATACGATCTACTTCCGCAGCTCTAACAGATTAAATCTTTCTCATCTGATTCACGTATTGCCGCAAATCTCCAGTTACAATGGTGATTTGCAATGATACAGTACTTACCATTCACCTCTAATGGCAATATCTGCTACCTCATAAAAGTTTTATGTACCAACTGCTTCAAACAAGAACAGAAAATGAAGTATAGTTCCACGATAAATAGTGGATATCACATTCGGGAGGTAACCTATTCAATTGCCGTCCGATCTGCCTATCATCTAACTTTGAGTTTTCGTGGCTTCTTCATGCTGGTAGGCAAATTTTGGGGTGGTTCCTCTTCCACCAGAAATTTATTGTTCATTTCCTATCATCTATCACGACGATAAGTGCGTTGCGGCAGGACGATGGATTTTCCGCTTTTTGGTGCTACGGTCGAATTTAAATTAGTTTAGGATCCTGAACAGTTCCTTCGAAGGTTAATGGAGGAAGAGTTTCTATTGCAAGGACAGTTGACCACATCTCTTTTAGGCCACACCATGTAACTTCATTTAGGCAAGTCATTCCCCCTTCAACCCCTTGCCTGAGATCTGCCAATAATGTCAATATTGTCGCGAACATTGTTGCGGCCGGGCGTACAAAGGGACAGATAGTGCGGCGCGGAGATAAGGGACAGATAGGGCAGCGCGGAGATAAAAGTTTGCCGAAACAGATAAAGAGTCAGATAGCTGACTGGAAAGTTCGATTTCTTGTTTGTTACAGAACATTCCAGAGATGTCTAGAAATATGAATGATCGTATTAACTAAGGAAGCCGTGGTTAGTTGAGTGGACAGTCGTAATGAGAGAGTAGTAATTGATTTAGACTCGTTCAGCTGTGTTTTGAAAGTGAACTCTTTGTTTGTGGTTAACGACCTTGCGGATTTTATTTGTGTATGTTACGTAATTCTGCTACTGTGGGGGTTGACCAAAGATGCTGATTGTTTGGTTCTCTTTACCGCGCTTAATCTAAGCAAATCTAATAGTTTGGTTATAGTTTAACTTTTATGAAATCTGGTTTCTTCGTTATTCATTTCATTGGTGCATTAATATTTCACAGGTCATCAGTGTTTTAGTGTTATTGTTAGCGTAAGGACGCGACGTTCCTAACTACCAGCACCACTTAAAAATGAAGTAGACCAAAAGCTAGCTCCCCCAAGGAAAATATTAGGGTAATTGTGTGCACTGCGTGAATGTTAAAAAAAGGTACAGTTAATACTGCAATCTTTCTTTGCGTGACTATGTCCATATATTGCAAACACTTAACACAGTACATCCTGAGACTGACTGACATTGACAGGGGATATGTTAATAAAGAAACCTTTTCGCACACCAGCAAACTGTTTAGAAAGCATTCATGTAACAAACTAACATTTTACGGACTTTGGTGGGCCTGTCTTCTTCCGAAAGCTTTCATTATCATTAGCAAAAGTTTGTTCCATTTGTTACAGGCTCAGTAGAACTGCTGAAAATACTTCTGTAAAAGTAGATCTCTACCCAACGTGTTTCACACAGTTGGTGTAAGGCCTGTATCGTATTTACTATTTCATTATTATCAGATTTGTGTTTCGTCGAATTTTTTCTAAGTAAATTATTTCATTTTTTGGGGAGCTTCTTAAGCGTTACTTCTTCAATGTAGCACATGATATGCAAAGTGAACATAAATAGTCCATAACTCAGCTTGAACTTTGAAACCGGTGCTCATACCTATACCGGTGCCTTGACCACAAAATCTCTCTCTTATCCCACAACATAACAAGAAAAACAGTTGTATACCCTGTTTCATGGGCATTTTGCACCGTTCATAGTACTCCTCAAAAATTAAATACCAAAAATATTAATTCGATTTGATTTTGGTAGTTAATATATTAATAATCAGTTTATTTATTTATTATCCAATTTATATTCCTATTTTACCCAAAGGCGAATTAGGAATATAGTTTACAAATTTATGAATATAATACAATTTACAAAAACATAACAAAATTCCATATCAAGCTGACAAACAGTAAACATCAAGATGAATCACTTAGCTTAAGAAATATTTCGTTTAAGAAAGCCATGAAATATTCATAAGTTTTGTAATTCATCAGAATATGTTTAAGTGGTTTTGAGAAAGTGTAACCTAAGAATTGAAGCAATGATTCAAGTTCGTATCTTTCAAAACAGAAACACGGGTAATCAAATAAAAATGAGGGACATCTTGAAGATGATTTCCACAAATACAATGAAATGTGGATTTGATTTTGAATTGAAATAAGCAAGTTGAAAATTTGCCATGTTCAGTTAAGAATTGAGTGGGAACATAGGATTAACGAATTTACATTTATGTCTGTCAGAAACTGTTAAGAAATATAAATCCTTAGTCAAAGCACCACAATCACTTTTTAACCAGTATTCATTCCAGTCGTTGATGATAATCTCCTTTAATGTTTGCCTCACATAAATAGGTCATAGAGTGTGGGTCTGGAAGAGTTGAAGTCGCAGCTTTGCAAGCTCATCTGCACGTTCATTTCCGGCATTCCCCATGTGCCCTCTGACCCTTGAAATGCACAGATAAGAACCACATAATAACTGACTTCTTATTTCAGCTGCAATAGGACTGCTGTTTTTGGTATCTTTCAAAGCAGCAATTGCTGCTTGTGAGTCACTGTAAAGGCGAGCAGTACATTGTAAGTTGTTGCATCTTTTCACTGCTTTAAGAATTGCTAATAATTCAGCTTGAAAAACTGAACACTCTTTGGCAAATCTGAACATGGAAGAATGGCGTTCTATGGAGCGAGAGAATACTACAAACGCACATCCTACTTTAGCATTTTTACTAAGCCCTTCAGCTATCCGAGAGCCATCTGTGTAAATGGAGTACTGGTGGTATTCTGCTGCACAATCTTCAAGAAGACTAGAGACACAGGTGGCTGGATGAGAAGCTTGTTTAACTGGTTGTTCAAGTTGCAGGTGAGAAATATGTTGTGGCAAAGCTCGGCCATTTCTAATGTTTTTTATATTTGCCAGTAACGAAGATGGGTTCAATATTAGCAATAATGAGCGCTGCTGGAGTGGAGATGGTGCGGTATCCTCGGTTGATTCTTAAGATGTATCCACGCTGTATATGTAATTATTTTGTGTGTGCCCATCTCTTCTGAAAAATACTTTGCAATGATCTTGCACAATAGAGAACCATAGGTTCAACCGCCCCTTTATAAATGGGGCCCATGTTGGTCTCGTTAAAGCAGTCAATGCGGTAAGAAGTTTACTAGCCTTCCTGGCTACACAATCAATCAGTTTTTATGATTTTAAAGGTATCTTCAGAGCCTTATCCCCACTAAGAACTCTAAATCTTGATAAAGAGCGATAATGTCTCTCATTTCGGTTCCAACAATAATTAGTCTGTGTTCTCTGTTTTGGTGTCTACATATAAATTATTTGTAAAACTGAGCTAAGTTTTTGTCTCTTTTCTAACACTTTCCTTTTGTGCTTGTCGACATTTTTCAAAATGTTTGAAATTTTGTTAACATTTACAGTTTAAAAAAGCAAAGAATCGCCTGCCTATATAAGCATTGCAGCATGCATTGTCTCCAACTTAAGAGAGCGACAAAACTTCCTTTGACTAACAACCGTGACAGAAGTAGATGCAGATGCAAAGGTAACCGTCACGGATAGGCTTGCTTTAATAGCATCTGGGAGCTCACAAGTAATGCGACGTATGCTGTGTTTAGATTCCTGTTCTTTGTAGTAGAAATATACTTATACTTATTTTGAGTAAAATATGACATTAAATTGATCGACAAACAAACTTATCCAGGCCTACAAGCATTTTCAACATAAATGAACATCCGTGCATCCTGGCAAGCAAAAGTAAAACACTCCAACATAGACCTTCATTTACAACATTTGCTACAATATTTCGTGCACGGAATGTGTTAACCAAATAATGTTGACGGCAAGTTGAGGAGACCCGAGACGGGGTGTAGGGTTTCCATTTAACGGGAATGAAGGCAGTAGCAAGATTGTTTCTCAACGGTTGCTGACTATTATGCGTTTCAAATTGGGAAGAATTGTAGGGTCCAGCTAATCAGATGCCGTATCACACTCAGCGTTGCCAGCTTGTTACCCCACTCCTTTTATATTTCCCTCTCTCTCGCACACACAACATGCAGGTCTGCTTGGCGCAGACGCAAGGGTAAGAAAATTATGTTTTACAAACTTTTACAGTGACGCAGTTGCCAAAATCAAAATTGGAAAAAACATTTTCGCAAAATATGTATATTTTAAAATACTATAATTATAGTTTATGAATTACCTGCTTTTGTAATCCAATGGAACTGCCAGTGGTTCATCCATATCGCTGTCAATGTCACTTCCGTGAAGAGACAATTCGTCATTGTCGTCGTCTGAGTTTTGCAAATTTATGATTATAGGTTCCAAAATTTCGTCACGTGCTATTCCTTTCTTAAAATCGTCTTCTTGAAGGTTTTCTGCGTGCCTCACGCAGTTTTCCCAGTCCTGTTGTGTTAACCTGTCAATTTCTTCGTGAACAAGTCGTTCAACGTCCGTCAGTTTAAAAGTATTATTTCTGTTTGCAATCCCCCTTTTTATTTGAGCCCACATCAACTCAATTGGATTATATTGGCAGTGGTAGGTAAGGTAGGAGGAGTATTACCTCGTGTCGCTTTTCAATTGCAAGTTGATCCAGCTGATATACTTTTTCCGTGTTTTTAAACGGAAGTACTCTTTGCAATAACTCATTTTTAGTTTCTGTTTCCGAAAAATGTTTGAGGAACGTGTACACCTTAAAAATAATACTTCGAGCCTGACATCGCAATACCTGACTTTTTGACCCGCCACTAAATTCACCGCAAGAAGCCATTGTCCTATTTAACTCTTACTTTACTGTTGTGTAATGAACAACCGAATGATATTGACCTGAACTCCCCAGAGTAAACAAACACTTCTTATCCAGCATTCATTCATAAACATAAGCATACAGCTTTCCACAGGCTAACAAGAAATGAAGTGTTTGCTCTTTCTCGAATTTAACATCTTGACTCATTCACAGTAATTCTTTTATCCGTCATGTCAGTAGTTTAAATTGCAGTTCTGAGTAATTAAAGGTATATGTACATACATACACACCAACCACTTTAAACACTCTAGAGTAAACAGAGATTACGAACCATTCATAAACAAAAATATAATGTGACCAGACACGTTCTGCCAGGGCAGCAGAAAGTTTATTGTTTCCTCTCGCTCGAACTGGATTATTCAAAGTAATTCTTTTATCACGTCATTTCAAACATTTACGTCTCAGTTCTGAGTAGTTACAAATATACGTACACGCATACATGCCAACCAATAATGATATTGATACAGTGCTGACGTCACTATTTATTGATATTATACAAGTAATAGTGCTTTATTTACGTGTATTAGAAAAGCTATTTGAGCTAAAAATATGTGGTTTTATGGTTATGTTAGATACATTACTGTCTACCTTCCACATGGATCAGTTTCGGCAAAATCTGAATTTTTGTCTTAGCGCGAGTAGTATTTCATACAGATTGATTAGGTTGGCGCTCCTCACACAAAACAGCGGGAATGCAATACGACAACACCGCAGGACTCCGATTGTTTGCTCACCTAGTAGCGCTCAAGGACAAACACCTTCCCATTTGAAACACATAATGGTATGCAACGTTCTTGTATATCGCTGAGGAATTTTTTAGCAAAAATCTTTGGAGTTGATTTAAATTTTGAAAATCAAGCATCTACTGTTAGGACTGTAAAGAAACTTCGCTTTTGCTACTACTCGAGTTGTTCCCATATTACAGGATGTAACTTCATGTCGGTGGGAAAGGCGGCAAAAGCCTGAAGTTACAGTCCCTTAGAGAGATGCCTGCCATAGATATGCCGTAAGTTACCTATAGGGTTAGTATTAGGATTACTATGGAGGGGATTCGTTTCTGCGAGTAGTAATGAACTAAATTGTACCTGTGCCCCCAACTGGAAAATCCCCGATAGGAAGGACCAGGTGAGAGGAGAGAGGCAGCGCAGCCGTCCCAAGGACCCACAACAGTGCAGAGTATAGGATCCCTATATTTTACTTAGCTGTACACCTGCCTCGGTAAACTAGGACAATGAACATTCCTCCTTATTATGTTTCGGAAGCGGTCCCAGCTGGTTCCGAAATCGACAACCGACCTACCGGAGGGGGAAGTGATTCACCCAGGGCATATCATCCTGCCTTCACCGCCGAGACACCCGCTGACACTTCTTACCCTAAAAGAGACCACCAGATGAGAGATGATATGAAATGATAATGGAGACGAAACTGAGGAACAGGAAATTCTGGGAATATTATTAACCTACCCAGCATTGGCCTGGCGACCCGGAAAAACCCGCGAAAACCAATGGGTCAGGTAGGATGGCCACGGGATTCAAACCCAGGCTTCCCGAATGCAGGCCACAGACGAAACCGTCTGAACCATCCCGCTTGGTTAAAGTACCTATACTGCACCCGTTGAAATGGCAGTAAGATAAGAATCAGCGGGTTATGAGGGCTTGAGAAACATATATCTTCAAGCGAACTGCCATCCCGGAACTTACCGTGGCATACAAAGACGAAGAGCGAGAGAAGTTGCCCGTTTTGCCCATTTGGAGCAGGCATGGTGAGTTACTTCATTACTCGTGATGTCCTAGCGATGAGTGAGGTATGACTTGATGTCACCAACCAAGGTGTTCAGAAAGTTTGGAAGTCCGGAATGGCTATGCAGCATTTGAGATGGGGATCTGCGCCCAGTATCATAGATCATCCTTAATGCCCTGTGCTGAAAGCTGTACAATGGATCGTGTCCACGAAGTGGCGACCGGCCAATCAACAGTACGGATATTATGGAGCGTTCTTAGAAGAACGAACGATGATCTCTCGTGTCAGTTTAACTCCGCTTTACAAGATACTCACTTCGTTACTCCAACTTAAATACCGCATGAGGCCCCCGCTTAGCTGAAGGAATTAAATAGCTTGGGAGCTGTATGGTGGAAAAATGAACTGCATGTTCCAAATTGCTTGTCTCTCCATTTCCCTTACTTCTCATTTCAGATCCCCTTCATTCTGTTTGGTTATTTCATAACCATAAGGTACAATAGGGTATAAAGGGGGCATAAGGTACAATAAACCAGGACAGGTCGAACTGCCGAATCTCCTCCGAAAAAAAAACTGCAGAGGAATATTTGGATAGGTAGAGTCAGATTGAAAAATTCAATGTCATAGTCGGGATTTGAACGGGTTTGAACAAATTTTCACTACTCACAGTTAGGTAGTATAAAGAAATATTAATTTACAGAAAAATAATTATACATTGTCATCGTGACCATAAGGACAGTTGCCGATGGTAGGGGAAGGATTGGAAATATTCGGACAAGATAATGGCTATTGTGTGCTGTATTACGATTCTAGAGAATTCCTTTCGGTAGAGTCCTGAAGCTTTGCAAGAAAGTCCCGCACAATGTAAGGAAGTGGACTCATGCCTAAAGGCAGTTCGTCTTTCAGTGGACAGTTACAGTGAGCGTTCAGTGAGAGCACAGAACGTAGTTCAGTGCGAGTTGTGATACAACAGCGGCGACAGTTTTGTAGAATAGAACATTCGCAGATATTTCATAACTCTTTCCGTGATTAGGTTGACTCGTTATATATTATTAGCTAGGCTTTGCGAGACTACAATTATAAGAGCACAGGAGACGTTTCGATATAAATATGTTTTGTATATATCATAATTTTATAATAAATTCATAAAGAATGTGGAAGTTGGATGCAAATGAAAATAATATAATTCTTATTTTAAGTTTATTTCAAGAAAAGTCAACTGTACTCTACCCGGCCTTAAAGTGTGTACGGTTGTCAATACTACGCCGTAGCACAACTTTTAGAGCGAGCCAAATACTGAAGCGCGAATGGAAGTAGTGCGTTACTACATTGCAGATATTCTTGCTTATTTGATTCATTCAAGTTAATAAATAATTCAACATATAATTCAACATTTAAATATAAGCTTAAAACTTCTGCTTCCATTTATTGCCACTTGGTACTTGATACTTCCCCGATTGCGTTGTTTACTACAATGCACGAGACTTAACTTGATACTTTTTACACTATCCTTGTCTAGCACGGGCACTGGGTTTCCTTCCTTCAAATGGCCAGTACCTTTTAAAGTCCTATTGTATTAGATTCTGTTTAGTTAACTCATGTACACGTCGGCCGCTGCCTTTGACGAACCCAAACCTTTCTACAAGTTTGCCACCTTTCTCCATACGTCATGGGTATCGTTCGAGGTTTTGTCTAAATAAATTATCTTATGTCTATTACTGCAAAACTTCCTTAGTTTTGACATATATATATATATATATATATATATATATATATATATATATATATATATATATATATATGTGTGTGTGTGTGTGTGTGTGTGTGTGTGTGTGTGTGTGTGTACATATCGTCAAGCTAAAATTCTACTTGTTTCCATAATAACCATTAAATTATTCAAAGTGCGGTATTTGAAACCCAGCTCCTTTAGGAGGCCGCGCAAAGTGCAGTGCCCATAAGGAAAATCACAAATTTCTTGCAAATGTGCAACCAATTTATCTAAGGTGGGTGCTCTCCCTTTTGCATAGAATCTATAAATTTCTCGACGAATTAATGTGAAATTATCTACTTTAGAGAAACGTTTCCTTTTGTTTCCACACTTGATCGGTGTCTTTGGTATTCCTTTCGTCACAATATTTCTTAGTGTATTTCTGTGAATACCTAGAATTTATCATAAGGTTCATTGCACGGCGCCTTACAAAGATTATTTGTCAGCACATATTTATATGTGTTCAAAACAAGCGCTTGAATTTGCTTAGAAACAGTTCCCGTTATAACTTTTTTTTTTTAGGCTTTTCCAGTAATATAACTCGGCCCAGTTATTCACACTATTGTCATCACTTTGATTATTTTCACTTGACTGAAAGTAATCTACTACTTCATTTACCACTGCATTTCCCTCCCACGGTCTCCACATCGTGACAACAACGAATTTCTGCACGTAATGAAACAGATCAACTGGAATTTGGAACATGCGAATGTCATTTCCAGAAAATCAAGGTTACTATTGGTCCTCAACGACAGTGTTCCATGTCTGAAGTGTGGAGATAGATTTATGATGGTCATTAGTCGGCGGGAAGGTAGTTTCCTTTGAGGGGCAAACTGCACTCACGTTCACTAGACAGAGTATAACTAAATACCAGATGTGGTATGAGGGTAAGCATAAGCAGGTATCAGTGGTGTTGCAAGTGTTAACGTGTTGGAAACGTAAAAATGTTTTTAGAAGTTGACATTTTTGTAATTATTTTAAACATGCTGCAGGGAATAGCGCTAGTGTCTGCGTTAGCTCTAGGAGGCGTGGGAAGAAAGGGAAAAGCTATACAATCAGATAGTAGGGAAATTATGATTAACGTTCATAAAATTTTGCAAACGATTGCGAGGCCCTAAAATGCGGAACGCCAACTATATCTGTGTCGAGCATAATTCAAAGAACTCTGCAGCTACAGATGCTTCATTTCGCACTATGATAAGAATACTTAAAGAACAAAATAAAGTGCAAGTAATTTTACAGACTCCTGGTCAAAAAACGTCCGAATGCAAAACCCACAAAAACAGCAATAACTCTTTCTGTGCCGCTGCAATAAGACAATCTATTTATTCACTCTATCGGACTGATTTTCTGCCCAGCTCGAAAGATATAAATAATGTTCTAAAAAGTATTCAACGGGAGCTGATGGAGCTTGCGAAAAATACTGCATCAAATGAAATTTAGATTAATAAAGAACTCACGCGGAGGAAAGTTTCTGATGGAATGGACAGATGCTGCAGAGAGGTTCGCGTTTCTTAGAAAAATGAAAGAGGTAAGGACTTCTGTGCTCCTATTATTTACGTTGATGAAACCTGGATCAGTATAAATGATACGAAAAATAAAGTGTGAGAAAGAAAGAGGACGATTTTGAATTTCCACTACGCATCCCAATAGGTAAAGGAGATCGTTTTCTTACATGCGAGGAGCTCGACAGCGCTCTTCTGAGTTTTAAATCAAAATCAAGCAAAGACTATCATGAAGAAATGGATAGGAAAAATTGGTTTAAATCTTTAAAAAACGGTTTATTAATATGTTGTTGCCCAACATTCGCCCCAATAGTGCTATTGCAATAGACAACGCATCTTCTACTCAAATCATCACTTAAATGAGTAATAATCATGGCTTCATGACAATAATATTGAGTTTGATCTGCTTTCCACCAAAGCTGTACTTTACGAATTAATAAAGCTGAAAAAAGGCGGTCTCAAAATTTATGAAATAGATCGCATAGCGCAAGTGGATGGCCATAGAGAAATATGACTACCTCCGTATCATTATGATTTAAATGCTATAGAACTTGTATGGGCAGAGATAAAAAGAGATGTGTAACACATAATTTAAGCATAGTGACGTAAAAGTGCTGTTCAATCGTGTAATAGGTAAAGTGTCAGAACAAAACTGGCGGGGAGCTTGTAAACACGTTGAAAAGATAGAACAGTGTATTGGAAGAAAGATGGATTAATAGATGAAATTAGTGATATGTTCATAATTAATTTAGAAGATGATTCAGATAGTGAACATGAACATTTTGAAATTTCTGACAATGAAGAAGGGGAATAGGAACCAAATTTCGAGCACAAAGAAGTATCATTCGCCACTGATGTGTCTGCCCTGCCTGGCTGGCCATTAAAGAGGGGCGGATTATTAAACATGGCGAGTGCGTATTTCTTTCTCTTTCTACAAACCAGGGGCCAAGTTAAATCTCATGCATTATACTGTGAAGCGATGCTCTTACACTTGTCCTATTAGTGTTGCGTGTTAAGTCAGTATTGTGGGATGCTCAGTTCCTCTAAGAAGTGTACAGAAACAGTGGACTGCCTCTAAAAAGTGGTGAAAAGCCTACTGCATTAAACGTGTTTAACTTTTCCTTTCAACATTATGATACCCTGGCTGTGAAAGACTGAACTGAACCGACGTCTGTAGCAACTGGTGTATCTGTGAACACGTTGCAAATGTGAGAACCGAAATTAAACAAACAGGCACTGTAACAACTACTAATTAATAGTATGAAAGGCTTTAATGTTTCACTGAAACTGTATGATTTTGTAAAGGTGCACAGTTTCTTTTTAAACAACGAGACTCCTACTATAGATAAGGGACTTGCTTTAGAAGTGTTTACTCACTATATTGCATAACTTTTTAGCATTTATTTAGTAAATATGAGCACAATGCTTTCTGAAACCTACAAGATATGACGATTGCGATAAGCCAGATGTAAACAACTCATTCAACACGTGTTTGCTGGCGGAGTGATACAAAGAGCAAGTCAAACAGTAAAGTCAATTATCCTCCACTTGGATAGTAATGCTAAGTAGAGATAACATTGTTTTACATTCCTTCTCCCGCTCTCTAATCTCTTTGCAGTTAGAGTTGATCATAGTGCGGAAAGCAATGTCACAGTCGCCGCGCTTATATCGGTCATTGTTGTTATAGCGTCATTGATATTTGCTCTACCATACACATACAGTAACAAGAGAATTACATTCTACTCAAAGATTCGATACCGAGGTTTCAGTGCATATAAACATTTGGTGTACTTGTAGATAAACAGCATAACTAAAAAAGAAAAGCTGGTTGAATTTAAATTTGGTACTTAGTTCAGGATCTTCCAAGCAGGCGACAAAAAGATTTTCAAAAGTATCAACTCAACCCAGACTATTCTTTAAATTTTTTGAAAATCTTGATTTTGTAAACAAGGTTGTGAAGATTTTGATTGAATTGCCATGTGTTTAAGATATCTTCAGGGCAAATGAAGTGTATATTTTAATTGTATGTGAGTACCCTCTTCATTCTGGATTTGTGTAACTGACAAACCCTAAGAAATACAAAACTCTTACTTCACCAAAATTAGAGACATTACAGGCGACCAGCTTTGAAAGGTTTGACTATCGTTTATAACCATACTCCACTTACACCTTCACTTACACTTGGCAATAATATAATGTCTGTACTATCGTATTAACCTAAAATAGTGAGAGGGATAAGGATTTATAAAATCTTTCCTGTTTGTAATTTATATCAATGACCTTCCACCATATATGACTCCTGCTAATACTGTGTTATTTGCTGATGACATATTTTATTCTTACTAATTCCGATAAATCATCATTACAGTCTGCCATAGACAAACTAGGACTGAATTTAGTAAACTACTGAAAAGCAATAGATTAATCATAAACATGCTATCCAAACTTTACTTCATCCCCAAACTTAACCGATCATTTGGGGAATGCAAAAGTAAGAAATACCGGTAGTATAAAATTTCTTACAATCACTATCGATGCTTCAGTAACGTGGAAAAGCCACAAATTAGTGGGGCAAATTAACATACACTATAATAATACTAAGTATGGTCTGTAGCAGACAATTGTTAAAAACGGTTTGCTATGAACATATCTACTCCCTTATTGCCTATGGAAACGCCTTCAGGGAAAGCTCGTATCTGTCCGTCGTGGTCTTTACATTTCAGAAGTTCTTGAGAATAATGAAGCAGGTACCAACTAATGCTTCAAGCATTTATCTTTTATAAATTCAATATATTACCTCTATCCTGCATGTGTATCTTAGAAACAGTTTCCTTTATTCGTAATAATTTGCATGAATTTATACCAAATAAGTGTTATCACACATATAACATGAGGCGGTACTTGCCCATTAAATACCTCGTTGAGCCCACTCGGCACTCAACACCTCATATAATAGGATATGTGACGGGTGAGGACTACGGATGGGAGGTTTACAACAGCTCGGTGTTTTACTCAGGGTAGGTCTGCATGGATTCTCTCTTTTGTGTTTCAGGGAATGTTTGCGTCCTGGCAGTGTATGGGTATTATCACATAGAAGACACCACGACCATTGAATGTCAAATTTATTTATACAAGTCGTCCTCTCCAGTCGTCACTGTTGTGTTGATGTTATTCGCACGTTAGGCGCGATATTTAGGATTTGTCCGTTGCTGTGCTCGTGACATGACGGCTAGTCTGAATCACAGTCGTGAGTGAACTTGTAAATCACTAGGACGCGCCGAGTGGTGTATGTAGCTGTGTACGCGTTGTCGTTCCTGGACGTCGAGAGCATCACTTCGCGCAATAGAGTATTTCCGGAGGATTATTCAACAACAGAGTTTGGTAAAATCTTAATGATGTTATAATTTGTACAGTTTCTCTCACTCGCTAACAGTGTTCGCTAACCACCTAACGTGTGTAACTCCGTCGATTCGCGAACACGGACTTTGATGAACTTACCGTACTTGTTGTACCCTTCACTCGCCACTACAGAGTGTTTTTTCTAGCAAACATCAAACGTCGCCATTGCACAAATTTCCCCTTCTTTTCGCCGAATTTTGGACACTTTAGAGGTCATGTGATCTATTACTCGTTCCTTATAGGTTGTGTTTCATCCCTACTCTTAAATTTCATCGCAATATCTAGTTTTTGAGACATATATTCCACGCAACATTCACTTCCCCACGGTCTAGGTTACTCATGCAGCAGCACGTTTGAAAATGTGTATCTTAAATCTCCGGTGTCTATTCTCTCATCACGTATCATGTGCAGACCAATGCTTCGGCTGGCGACTAGGGTCTAGCCTTGAGCGATTCTCAAACAATGCCACCTTTGTCGGCTCAACACAAGGAAAATTTCTATGAGGGTAAGTGTTCATTTTCCCGGTTCTCTTTACACGCTGGGTTCTCGTGCTTGCAATAAAATATATGTATTGGGATTGCCTGTTTGGTTTTTGTAGCTGTATATTAAATCATTATCCGCTTTATTTGTAATAATTTAGCTTAATTCATATTGTGGTATCTATCCGCCCTTAATTATGCATTTAATATTACTTTCGCGGTTACTATGCCAATGTTATGCTTAACAGGGACGGTATCAAACACCATAAATACTGAATCATTACACATACAGCAACGTAGACTTTCTAAGAGTATTAACAGCATTTCCACAATGGAGTGGTTCTTTATAGCAAGCTGCCCAAACCTCTTTGTTAACTACCAGTAAAAACTTTAAATTGAAAGTGAAAAACTATTGCTGAAAGACAAATTTTATGCAATAAATGAATTCTTATACACAAAAATGTAACAGCTCTTTGTTCTCCTTGGTTCTAGCTCTTCTTATATGCATAGTGAACAACTTATTTGAAAATTTGTAAATTCATTGTACTCATGTTTCTTGTGTTATTGCGAATATTATTTGTTATGTACTAGTACACCATAATGACAATATAATGTATTTATACTGTATTATCCTCTCCCTTATTTGGTTCACTCTGTATTAATATGTTATGTTTAAGACCAAATTTGTATATAAAATTCATGTATAATTTTCTGACGAAACCATGAAATTGTAAATATTTTTGATGGTGAATAAAGGCTTACTTACTTACTAAGAATACTTTGTACAAAAGTAGAGGAAGTCTTGTTAATGCAGCACCTTAGAGTTTCATGTCATTCTGAGATTTAATTTTGAGATTGTAAGTGTTTCAACGTACGCAATTATATAATACGGATAAATTAATAGTTTATTTATCTCTAGGATAGAATCAAACACTGGTTCCTACAGAATAATGATAAGCTCTAGAATGACATTGAAGACAAGAAAATATAAGGCTATAGAAATAGATCAAAGTGATGTCTTGCATTTCAAGGATCTTCAGAGTGTTTTTCTTAAAGGGGAAATTAATACGTATGACAGCAACATAAATTGTACGAAAATAGATTTAAGTAGGAAATTAAGAGTATAATAGTGAACATATCTGTTTGAAATATGATTTTTATAAACACAACTATGTTTTAAACACCATCACCATGATCCATATGGTTTCAACCGCTGGTTAGGTTCCATTAGAATTGCTCCTAAATCTTAATTTCGAACGGCCTAATTTCTTTCCCTCTTGGTTTATACTTCAATAATTTATTTAGGCAATCGATTTTTATCCACTATATCTGAATGCTCTTTCCAATTCTTTTAGGAGTTCTATGCACAATCGGATACTCCTTTTATTCCAAGTTCCCTTTTCATTTCTCATTCTTGTTATGTTCAATTAGAGATACAGGAGCCACCGATCTTAGAAACCTCATTTTTGACTTTACTACTGCGACGGGATTTCAAATGATGGGGCTATTCTGCAGGACGTTGAGTCGACTTCTGCGACAGGAACTCTGGGTTGGGATGCTGCTTTCTCGCAGTAGGTGAGGTGGCTGCGTCCTGTTCTCGGGGATGGTGTCCATGATGATGATGATGATGATGACGACGATGATGATTAATAATAATAATAATAATAATAATAATAATAATAATAATAATAATAATAATAATAATAATAATAATAATAATAATAATAATAATAATAATAATAATAATAATAATAATAATAATAATAATAATAATAATAATAATAATAATAATAATAATAATAATAATAATAATAATAATAATAATAATAATAATAATAATAATAATAATAATAATAATAATAATAATAATAATAATAATAATAATAATAATAATAATAATAATAATAATAATAATAATAATAATAATAATAATAATAATAATAATAATAATAATAATAATAATAATAATAATAATAATAATAATAATAAATAATAATAATAATAATAATAATAATAATAATAATAATAATAATAATAATAATAATAATAATAATAATAATAATAATAATAATAATAATAATAATAATAATAATAATAATAATAATAATAATAATAATAATAATAATAATAATAATAATAATAATAATAATAATAATAATAATAATAATAATAATAATAATAATAATAATAATAATAATAATAATAATAATAATAATAATAATAATAATAATAATAATAATAATAATAATAATAATAATAATAATAATAATAATAATAATAATAATAATAATAATAATAATAATAATAATAATAATAATAATAATAATAATAATAATAATAATAATAATAATAATAATAATAATAATAATAATAATAATAATAATAATAATAATAATAATAATAATAATAATAATAATAATAATAATAATAATAATAATAATAATAATAATAATAATAATAATAATAATAATAATAATAATAATAATAATAATAATAATAATAATAATAATAATAATAATAATAATAATAATAATAGTAATAGTAATAGTAATAGTAATAGTAATAGTAATAGTAATAATAATAATAATAATAATAATAATAATAATAATAATAATAATAATAATAATAATAATAATAATAATAATAATAATAATAATAATAATAATAATAATAATAATAATAATAATAATAATAATAATAATAATAATAATAATAATAATAATAATAATAATAATAATAATAATAATAATAATAATAATAATAATAATAATAATAATAATAATAATAATAATAATAATAATAATAATAATAATAATAATAATAATAATAACAGCACTCTGGCAACAACAAAATAATTTTTGAATGTTTCGAGCACTTCATGAGGCAATTCCTACTCATTTTGGGTTGAGAAAAACAAATATGACAATGAAAAATTATTATTAGCTCTAGTTTCTACGAATTACACAAGGTGATAGTATCACATGTGAACGGATTGAGAGAAAAGCATACATTTTAATTACATACATGCTAACAACAATGAAAATGCATTTGATTTTTAACTGGTAATTACATGCTAAGAGTCCTAAATTGCTGAAAAATACTTCGCAGATAGTCGTGTCTGAAGAGAATCATGTGGTGGCCTATTGACTTCGTCGTCTTGTGATGGAGTTCCGCAGAACCCCTATACAAAGACCAACAGTAATCCGCAAGCATTACTTCATTCCAACGACCCTGATATCTTTGTTCCATAACAGAAGTATCCTGGTAGAATCTCTCCCCATGTTCATCACTAACAGCTCCACAACTAGGAGGGAAAAAATCTAGGTGGGAGTAGAGAAAATGGATCTTAAGGGACATGTTGCATTCAAGGTTACGGTATGTTTGCAGGAGCACTGTCACAAAATGCTTTAGTTGTCATCTCTTTTGTTGCCCAAAAATCCATTAACAACACCCTTGAAGGCTTCCCAAGTTTCCTTTTCTTTCCCCTCCAAAATTTGGTCAAATGCAGGTTCCTTTACAATTTCTCTTATTTGTGGTCCGACAAAAATGCCTTCCTTAACTTTTGCATCACTTAATTTCCAAAATTACTCCCTGACTTTGTTTTGTTATTTGACAGGTGTGCCAACTCCCAAAAATTTCCCCCAAATTTAAAATCTTCACTCCAAAAATGAAATGTCACTTTATCTTCAAAACAAGAGCTAATCTATCATTTTTAATTCAGCAGATGGAAATACATGTAGATTCACTATTTTTAAGCATTTTCATTGTTGCCCAGTGAGATCTGAGATCAGGTACATTGAATAAGACATCGTCATGGATAAAATACAATGGCATCAGATACGTATGATGTGGATTCACTAAGTGAATAAAAGGGTCTTAATAAAAGCCAGTGTAAATTTTTCTTTTAAACAGATTAAAAGGTACATTGCAGAAAACAAAGGGAGAAACTCTTTTGTGCGACCCGAGAATATTTTCTAAGTCCAAAGGTGCACGTATTCGCGTGCGCAAGCAGACGACCAAGCCGGATGTCGCGTTGCAGCCAACATGAGAAAGATATGTAAAACTTGCAGCCAACCTCTGTAAAAATGCCCCAGACATGTGACGCAGCCCGTGTGCAAAGGGTTTGAGCAGGCTAAGTTACCGCCCGATCAATTTTTTTTACTCATGCACTGCTTTGCACTTATGTAAATAATCTTACGGGACGACGATAATGGAGTGCTCCGTAGGAAATATATGTATGAGCTCACGGACTGTATCGGATGGTTCAGCTACTGCCACGAAGTGTGTATGATGTCAAATGACATCAAGTATACTGCAAGGGGGCAAATTGGCTGTCCCGGCCACGTCGTTTAAATCGACGAATGCAAAATAAGACGACGCAAGTTTCATCGTGGGCGCGTCGTAGAGGGAAACTGGATCTTGGGAATGATCGACGTGGAGAAGTATGAAGTGCAAATGACGATATGCCCCAACAACAGGAGGGATGCAAATACCCTCTACAGTCTAATTGCAGTGCGTAAAGGAATTAGAAAAAGATTACCGCATCGCATATCAGAAAGAAGAGCCAAAGCAAAGTTTGTTATAAATATTATCAGCATTGTAAAACAATTACTGGCTGTCGAGTGTAATCTGCAACTAGGAATATATAATTTAAAATGGTTTCTCGTGTGAATACTGTGAACTTCAGATCTCAGTATATACTCGTTTTATGTATATACAACAAAACAGAACAGATTTAAGATTAACAACAGTTAAACTTTTCAGTTGAACAAACAGTGATTTACATGGCTCGGTTGAACATTTATTCAAAATAATTCTTAATGCCATTTTATGACAAATTAAAATATCCTTAATGTTAGGGGAGAGTCCCCATAAGTGTATACCGTATGATATATGAGTGTGAATAAGACTAAAATAAATATTTTTCAAATCATCAAGTGGAAGAGCAAATTTTAGTTTACAAAGTAAAAATATAGTGCAAGTAATGTTATTACATATTTCTAAAACATGGTTTATCCATGTGAGCTTGGTATGCAGCTTAAAACCTAGTAAATTAACAAACTGAGAAGTGATGTTAGACAATTCTCTTGGCCAATTGTAAACCCGTGTTGAGCTCTGTTAAGGATTAAGCTACACAAAAAGTCAAGTTCACTTAAATTAGCACGTCTAACTCGAAGCATGGTGTCATCAGCATGCAATTATAGGTGAACTAGAAAAATTACTGGAAATATCATTAATCATAATCAAAATTGGTAAAGGACCAAGAACGGAACCCTGGGGTATTCCATATTTAATATCCAGGCAAAGAGAAATATTGTTACCTATTGATACAAATTGCTGTCTATCTACCAAGCAAGACTTATTAGGTCAAGACAATTACTTGAGAGGCCATAATACTCTAATTTACGATCCAGTAACTCAGGCACAATGCAGTCAAAAGCCTTAGATAAATCACAGAGAATAAGTGACACAAACTATTTTTCTTCAAAAGCTTGAAAATCACATATTTGACAATATGTTCAAGAGCCATAGAGGTGGATTTACCAGATCTAAAGCCAAATTGCAATGAATATATTAAGCGAACATTCTCAAAATAAGGGTAAATTTGACCATAAATTATGTATTCAAAATTTTTTGAGAAGATGGGTATCAAGCTTATTAGACGAAATTCACTTTTTATTTATAGGATTTACTCTTGAAATCTTTAAACATTTTGGAAAAGTACTTTGAGTTAAGCCTAAATTATATAAAATGGCTGAACAATAAATGCTGTTTGATAAAATAATTAGAAATACCATACGCATCACAGCTACGTGACATAGATAACCTGCCAACAGCACTCTAGACATCTTCAATAGAGATAGTCTTCCAGTGGAATTGGTCGGGATTAGCATTATGAACATTGTTACAAATAGTTGTAGCTTCCACACTATTATCTGGTACAGATTTTGCAATAACCTCCACAGAGTTTATACAGTTTATACAGAATTCATTAAACTCGTTATTCTGTTTTGATCTCTCAATATGAATTAATGACTAAGTAGCTTTGGATTTGTTTTTAGCTGATTTAATATAATGAGAGTATGCTCTGCTTTTGGCCAATATCACTTGCTTTTTGTATTTACTAGTAGTAAGTACTTACACTTAATGTCTTGATTCTGTTTTTTGTACAATTATGCTCATTGGTACAATGATGCTCAAATGAGTCCGGGCTCCATGGAGCTCAGAGCTACCTGACATTCGTCGATTCTGTGTGTGCTTGTACATATCATAATGTAACATAACTTCACCATTTAAAGGTTTTAAGTCAGCATTATACGAATTAATTTTCTTGGTTGGGAACTTATTCATTACTGACCTCAAAGGGAAACATGAATTAAACAAATCAGTGAAAACATTTTAAAAACATCCAAAAGTATTAAATCTAAGTTCCTTTAAAGATCAAGTATAAGGTTCCGATTAATGGATATAGCCCAAATGAAAGTATCATACTTATTTGCAGAATATACCCTAGAAAGAGTATAAGTAGGCTACTCATGTTTTAAAATAATTCACTTTAAATTTAAAAAAAAAAAGCAGGGCAAAATGATCAGCTATATAAAGACGCTGATGCTATAAAGGCTCTGGTGAAGATCGAGACAAGCATCCAGCCGAGTAGTAACCAAGGACGTGAAATGAAAATTAAAAGATAGTGATATATTCTGGCAATACATAACATTATTAGAATCAAAATTAAAATCAAAATTCAGATCAGTGGTAATTATGATATTTGTGCTAAATTTTGATAGGTAATTCAGACAATTTTCAAAAATAGAGAAGTTCAAAATATCACCACTAGGACATCTATATAAAAAATAATGACAACGTTTGTATCATCTAAGATAACAGCATAAGTTTCACAACATTTTTGCAAACAGAATTTGGAAACATCAAGTGGACAAGATTTGACGTTACATTTTAACAGTAAACCTACAACTACCACGATTTTGAAACAATGTGCGACAGCATGCACTACCAAAGACATAATTAGAAGGAATATAATACTGTATATCCTGAACAGTTAGCCAGTGTTCGTTTATACAGATTACGTCCAAGTTAAGATTTTCAATTTCATTAAAAAAATGAAAATTTATTTCTAAGACTTTGAACATTAATATGCAAAAGATTAAAATTATCACTGTCATAATTGGTGCTTGAATTTGAAAATTTCACATAATTTATTTTTGTGAGGGGAGCTGATCTTTTTGACGTATGAATAAAAAAAATTGCATTGCCACACATCAGCCTCCATTGACCTATCCTTGTATATAACGTTAACGCCCAGTTTAAACCTTTAGATTCAAGTTTTTCCACATTTATATTAATATCAGGGAAAGCATCCTTTAGAAATACCTGTTCGCTGGTGGTATCGCCTTTAAGTCTTCCAAGATGAAACCATGCTTTTTTAACACCGGTTAGGAGGGTAGAAGATTTATTGCCTACTATTAAATTCTTGGCAATATGCTTATGTGAATCGTCTTTGGTTTTAGTACACTTTTCGATTACACTTTCACTAAGAACTTTCGTATTAGCAGTCACACTCACAACACTGAGAAGCGTGACTTAGGAACAGCTGATGTGGCTTTACTGGAAGTGGTTTGGCTGTAGAGCTGATGT
The DNA here is from genome assembly GCA_030765055.1 of Mantis religiosa. Lineage (NCBI taxonomy): Eukaryota > Metazoa > Arthropoda > Insecta > Mantodea > Mantidae > Mantis > Mantis religiosa. The sequence goes on from CM060953.1 coordinate 86,109,724, forward strand.
GTGTCCCTTACACTGGGGTAGCTCGATACTTCAAGGTCAGATACCGTAGATTTCTGTGCAAAAGTTTTGTCCTTTAAAAGTTGAATTACCAATTCTTGATCGTGTAGGCGTTTTTCCATTTGCTCGTTTAACTTGTAAATAAGCTTTACTTCCAGTAGAAAGCATCGGAACATGCAGATTGGAGTTGATCGTTGTCGATGGAGATGGCACTGTTGGGTAAAAGCTGATACTTAAATAAATCGTGAAATAAAACCTTCACCGTTTCATTTGCGTCCGAGGAAACATTCCTTGTAACTAGTATATCAACTAAAACTTTCTTAATCAGTTTATTCAACTCAGTAGAGAGCAGCTCAGGTTTAGCGTGTATCTCCTCGTTCGCCATCTTGAAGAGATTAAGCTCACTCTGAGATCACTTCAGGTCTCGAAGTTGTCTCACTCTGAGCTTTTGCTCAGATCCGGCATCTCAGTAGGAGAAATTTCTTTAGTTGTTGTCCACGGCTGCTACAATTGAAGCATGAATACCCTTTATCACAGGTTTAGTCTCGGACGGGAATTGTAACTAATTTACTAAATGAACTGAAATTATCGTTCAACTTCTTTTCAAATATTCCAATTTTTAATTCAATATTAAGTTAACAAAAACGCGTTGTAACATAAATTAAAAAATAACTTTATAAATATTGGTGTCACGTTTGACAGGTATACGGACTTAATATATCCCAATGGCCTTTAACATGACATACTCTTGTTGTTGACCTATGTTGCACCATGCATGGTAAAGGCTGCTAAGTTCTTAAAGCTCTTTACTCGAACATTCTTACAGAGTTCCGGAGTCAGTTTGCTGAAGTTGACCGCCTCATACATAGGATGTTTCAAGAGATCTATTTGAAGACACTCTCGAGTTGCAGCATCGGTGCCTCTGATGTTCCTTTGCTTCAATCCCAGTTGTTAACATATGGAGGACCTGGGTAGCAGCATGCAACTTCAACTGCAAGAACATAAACTGGTGAAAAAATGTCATATACACCTCTGACGCGGCCTGTTTTCTGGACTGAGAACTTGCACTTAAACCAGTGGCCACCTTCTCAGTGCACAGTAGATCGTGCAAGTTTAGGCGGCCCGGGTTCGATCCCAGGTGACCGCAAAGTGAGATTTGTGGTGGACAACACGGCGCTGGGGCGGATTTTCTCCGGGACCTCCGGTTTCCCCCGCCATCTCATTCCACCGGTGCTCCATCTTCATCTCATGTATCATCAGTGTCATCGCCTGCGGTGCCGTATGTAGTAAAAGCGGGCGTTAAACACTACACATTTCATTTCGTGCAAGTTTACCCGTTTACCCGAATAATCTACCGTGCACTCCGTAGCCTTCAGAGCAGTGGCTGAATGAAGATCTAGCAATTGACTGTGCAACAATAATAATCTAATTGTAATATGAAGGATATAATTGTTATATAAATTGTCTTAATTGTTTCTTTCATTATCATTCAACTATGTACCTTTATTTTAATAGAAAAAGCAAGTGAACAAACAAAATGATAATAATCGACAATTTACTTACAATGCAGCAGTATTAAATAACAGCTCGAAGAAAAGTAATAAGCACAACATATTAATCAGAAGTGGAACCTAGTTTTCTAGATTTTTGTTGTCTCTTTTGACACACTAGTTTTTCAAAATTATGTATCAATGTTAGTTAGCAGCTAGTCTAAGTTGACATTTTAAGTTCTGATCCGAGAGTTGAATTCTGCAGTGGTTTTTGTTTAATTTCATTAGCGAAAAAAAAATTGTTTGCATATATACGTGGATCCGAACATACTCAGGACACGAGTGCCATTTCTATGTAGTCGAGGAAATGTATTTCTTGGAAAATGTGAATAGAAATTACTCAAACTAATTCTATTTTGGAATTTATTTTTCATTTGACGATGACATTGCAAATCGATAAGTTCAAGTTGCAATTCAGATGGAACATTATCAACATTTGTAGAGTAAGACTCAGCAAATATTTGGAAAATTGGCTCTAATTGCACCACGTCTTGTAAGCTTTTCTGAAATTCTTGGTTCAACTCTCTTAATATTTGAACATATTCTTGCAAGTCCTTGACCTGAACAAACTGCTGAACATATTTGAACATATTCTTGTAAGTCCATGGCCTGAACAAACTGCTGAACTGTTGAGAGCTTTGGGAAATGTACCAAGTTCTTTGAGGTTAACTGCCTTTCCCATAAGGATAGTTTCATCTTGAATGCTCTGATACTATCACTTTCTATAAAAAAAGAAACACTCTTCCCATGAAGGCATGAATGTAGGAGTAGATGTCCTACGTGTCACATTACATTCTCCAACCGACATTATGTTTACGAAAACAAACCGCAAGAGATGAGACAGCACTGCTGTCCAATTCCACATCTTGTCTCAAACTGAAGTCGCACGGCACTCGTGTCAGTGCACAGTGCTACGTCATTTGCTCTAGCACAAAATGATCCACTTGGTGACCGCTGACTTAAAAGTTTGCACATAATCAAATTTTGGATTCCTACTTGCTTAGAAAAATCTAGAGTTAGTGGAGTAGAAAGATTTGCTGGAAAAAGGACAAATGGGAACGTGCTAAGTGCTGTAACAAACAAATTAATGCTCATTTTGAACAAAAATAGTTTCCTACATTGTCTTCAATTGGAGATGTACTGTCGAGTGGGAATTTTCTCTTCGAGAAACTGAAGCGAGTGACATTATGTATACTCCTTTAGTACTATTACAAGTGGAAAGGAGCTTCTCAATGTACAAAACTCTGCTACAGCAGATAATCGATAGTCAATTTCCTTTGAAAATCTACAAATGGTGTCTGTTGTATATTGCAATTCAGGACTGCTGAAATATACACTTAGTATTTTCCGGAAAGTTAATCAATTCACTATAAAATATCCCTTTTAATTTGTGTAACTGCATAAGTTAAACTTTTTCAATGCTGAACTGCATTATTTCGTATTGTATAACTTTGTACTTCTCTTAAACTGATATTAGAATAAAACTTTTTCAGTTTTAGGGCACTTTTTGATATTTCTAGGTCATTATTGAATTTTTTTAAACCTTATGCGCCAAAATCTTAGCCCTAGCCCATACCGTTCGTTCAATAAGATTCCCGATAATGTATACCAATAAAATAGTTTATTAATTGTGTGGAAATATGATGAAGTTCTCAGCCTAAGAGTAAAGTGTGCTGGGTAGGTTAATTACATGCCCCGGATTTCCTGTCCTTCCATTTTACCTCATTATCATTTCATATCATACTCATCTGGTGGTCTCTTTCAGAGTAGAAGTGTCGGCGGGATTCTCCGCGTGCATGGCACGATGACAGCTTCTATTAGGCATTTCCTCCTTCGTTAGGACGGTTTGCGGTCTCCGAGCCGACCTGGTGGGCCATTTCCAGAATATGATAGGTGGGATGCCAGTTGTGCAGGCCTGCCGTGGAGTTTCCAACTGGTAAATAATAGAGTCCTGCCCTCTACACTGCCGTGACTCTTGGGTTGGCTACCTTCTGTCTGCTCTGACCTCTTTATTCCTCCCGGAGATGCAACACTCGGCATAGGTATAATAGATCAAGGCTGGTGGCAGTAGCAAATCTCCTCCGTACCGTAATCCAATCCAATCCAAGAGTGGCCACCTCAGTAGCGTAGATAGTAGCGTGTCTGCCTCACGTTCAAGTGGTCCGAATTCGAATCTCGGTCAGATTGAGTTACCTGTATAAGGTTTTTCCGGGGTTTTCCATTATCCTGAAAGACGGATGTCAGGTTGTTTTAAGCTCTATGGAACCTGAGCTAATTTGAGCATCATTTCCCCTATTCCATTCATCATCCGATATGATTTAACGTTGGAGGACGTAAATTACAAAATGAATGAATGGATGAATGAATGAATGAATGAATGAATGAATGAATGAATGAATGAATGAATGAATGAATGAATGAATGAATGAATGAATGAATGAATTCCAAGAGTAAAGTGTTTTAGAACGAATTCCTATCTAGAATTTCTTTTTCCTCCTAGAACTTATTCACTGAATTGTTAAGCTGTCTTCCGCCTATGCATAGGTATTATATGAACTGCAAAGTGAGCAATAAACCTAGACTCAGGTGCATTTGTTGCCTAGTGGATTGCGCGTACATTCAAAAACGGAATTTGATATATATACTCACGTGACTTCCTCTACTCTTATACAAACTATTCTTAAAGATACGTATTCCTCTATCTACTTCATGTTAACAGCAGAAATTATTGTAATTTTCTTGTGATTGCAAGAGAATATGGTAATACATTAGGCCTTGACGGCAGGCAAATATCTTAAGAGCTGGTAGCTTTGACATTTCGTTCTCTTTACATTCCAAGACATGAAATAACGAATAACGATTTCCCATCTGAAAAAAGTTGCAAATACTGGAAAATTAAAAGATATAACCTTGGAAATGGTTCACTCGAAAGTAAATATATTTGACATAAATTGTGTGTCCTAAAGAGATCTACATTTATGCGTAGTAATATTTTGTCTATCTCTTCCGTTTTAGCAGTTATGCAAAAGTCAATTCAGAATGAAGAGGACCTCAGAGATTATTCCCCGAATTAATACACAACTTACTGTTTCATTAAAATACGCTTATCATATGATGTGGTATTTTAATCAAAATCATTGAAGGCATTTTTGAGAAAAGGAACATTTTCGAAAAATGTTCCAAGATAAGGGAGGACTGGGATGAGTTTTTTTTTTTTTTAAATCCTCGTGTCGCATCCTTGAAAGACGCTGAACTTAGATACCAAGTTCGATATTTAATTGACTTTCCATTTTTAGTTATAATATTCACCGATATTGTCACGTGTATGGTTGAGGAATACTTAAAAATATATTACATTTTAGAACGTCTCTATTATTTAATGCTCACTTCCTGTATCTCGAATCCCTTGCACATTCTAAAGTTCTTATTTCTGATTACCCATGAGAACAGAGTAATACGAGATTTCACATGACTTAAGCTTATGACGTCAATTTCCTGTTTACTCATGTCGACCAATTGCAGGTAGCCGGAAGTAAACTTTGCTGACCTAGTAACTTCAGTCAACCAGAGGCTGAAATAGCATTCTTTGTCAGTAAAAACATCCTAAGACTCATGGAAGCTCTGGCGTTTGTTTGGGAAACGTTCACATAGGTTTTCATATTGTGGGACTGCCGACTTGGCTCTAGGACGCCAAGCCAGCAGCGAGAGGAGAGCGAGAGTGTGGGTTAGAGAGAGTCAGTCAGTCCGTGAGATCCACAACCATACAGGACCACGCATCTCCAAGGAAGCCTTGATGGGTCTTTAATATAATTATGTTATCATTGTCATTATATCCTTAAGTCTCTTCAGGACTGCTGGTTAATCCTGTACTTAAACATATTATCTAGAATATAGTAAATTGGCTTAGTATGGAACTCAGTGTTGTCTGCAGTTTGCTCCATCACTTCGCCCTATCATTTACTTCCCTTATTCCTTTAGCTATGCACCTAGTTACGGGGTAGATTTTGAACCCTTGTTCCAGAAATACTTGACGTAACAATATCCCTTCACATACACACGAAACATACACACATCCACAAACACACATACATGTATCTTTTTTAAAGACTGTTTTTGGATTTTCGGAGACTTAAAATATGCTTTTCCCGTTAAATCTTGATAAAGAAGTTTTGGTGGAACACAATACTTCCCTTGCTATCCATATGTAGTAGAGAAAGTAAAATTAGAGCCAGGTGATTCACCCGGTGCAGAAAAGGGCCTTGAAGATTCTGATGGCAATTTAATGCAAAGAACGAGTATAGTAACTCTGGATGACAAGTTTCCTAACCGTTACGGGCACATTAGTTCTATTCTTCAACAGTGGAAAATTACCAGCAGATTCCAAACTCGCTTGGGCTTTTATATCTTCTGTGTTCGCCAAACTTGTTTAACATCCTATCTGTAAAAGTTTTTAGTTGTGAGCCTTTAACTGTAAAAACAAGAGGTAACAATTAGTAAACGGTTTAACGGTTTTAGTTAGATTACAGAACTCGTAAAATAAATATTAGATGATTCTTGTAATTCTTTCAGAGCTATCATTATATTATATGCAAAAAATACTATGTTCTTTTTGCTTGTAGGAAGTTAATATACTCAACAAAGCATCCATTGCTAATACAATTTCTGTACCTCTCTACTTGAAGAAATGAAAAATAGGTAAGAGAGATCAATTGTAGAAGTGTATTAACCAAAACGGTTGCTAGACATTAAATACGGAGTCGTGTATAGAAAGACAATTCTCAAAAATAAGATAGGCCTCCAGTTTCTATGAATAAGTGTTATAAGCTTTTAAAGAACTTCATCTCCTAAGGCTAACTACCCTCTACATGGAAAAATGTTTTGATATTTCTCTTTAATTTCTTAAAAAATGGCTAAACTACTTTTATTAATACAGCATATATTTAATATATTTATACAAGTAAAATGTTTGGGTTCTGACTTAATGGAAAGAACCAGATAGCTCCTCTTTATAAGGAAGAACTTTTATATCATTTTGTACAACGGATAACTACAAGACAGACAAAACTCACCACTCAATAAACATAGTTATTTTTAAAACACATACCTATATATGAAATAGCCCTTTTTTAGTACAAGCTATTTCTAAGGTATCTATAAATATGGAGCCCCCCTCGGTAGCGTAGATGGTAGCATGTCTGCCTCACGTTCAAGAAGTCCCGAGTTCGAATCTCGGTCAGGGTGGGTTACCTGGATAAGTTTATTCCGGGGTTTTCCCTTATCCTTACAGACGAATGTCAGGTAGCTCTAAGTTCCATGGACCCTGGACACATTTGAGCATCATTTCACCCAATTCATTCACCGTCCGATATGACTTAACGTTGGAGGATGTAAAATTACCAAAAAAAAAAAAAAAAAAAAAAAAAAAAGGAATATATGGATATGTTTAGATGTTTCTAAGTGCAGACGTTTTTCAATTGTTTCTCGCAATGCCATGAGTGAGTGGCCAACATTTGTGACTCAACATCTGTGGTTCACCAACATTTACGAAACAGTTTCGCAAAATGGATCTTATCTTTTCAATATTGCTATTATTTTCAGGTGAATTCTAGGGTTGAAAAATCAATGGACTAACTCCCCGTTTGCAAATGTGCAACATCAAACACTACACTATACTGACTATTAATGAAATTGAAGAACATTTGGTTTCGCTGCTTCTCATCTTCCTAATGAAGATCTAGTATAAGGCCGTCTATGTTAACATAAAGAAGCCTTGTAAATGCAGTATGACTTACTTTCTGGCGTAAAACTTGTTTTCCGTGATGGTTACACACTCAATAACCTACAAGGATTTGCCCACTAAAGTTGCTTCATATTTCAAAGGCATAAAGGGGAAGTTATTAAAAATGAATTAATGCTGAGTTACATGGAAGAGCTGCCAAATAACGGCAACTCTCTAAGCCACTAAAGTTATGTCAGTATCCAAGAGTTTGCTATGTCGATGTACCGTAACACTTGTCATTACTGACCAAAGAAGCAAGTCACGTGGTATATCGTAGGAAAACCCGCGATGATGACGATTTCTAAAGTAAGTCCACGTATCTAATTTACTGAAGGGAACTTTTTGACTTTCTAAAACAATAATAGACCTGAAACCAACCCATTCTTTCTTCAAATATGCAATATTTTTACCTCAAATTTGTATAACGCCTTCCATAATATATTGGTTTATATTTAATATACTAACAAAATACAATTATGTTATTAATAAACAAATTAAAGCAATTACTTAATAGGAGTCTAAGTTCTTGATTTTAGGTAATTCTCCGAATGATTTGAGCACGTCCATTTTCAAGTCTGTTGGTCTAGAATGTGCTAAAAAAATATAAGTCTATTAATATAGAATAACTATACGGTAGTCATGCTAAAAGCCATTTATATTAACCACATAAATATAATATAAGGCATCTAACTATTTATTTGATCTCTCTTCAGTTAAGAGAAAATCGATCATTTTTAAAAATCAACATCCAAAATAACCCATATTGGACGAAGAATAAAATGGTTGAAATGGTTGATATGAACTTAAATGGGCAAAGAATAAGGAAAAAAAAGAACTTATGAAGGTAACCCACCCTGTCCGATATTTGAACATGAGACACTCTCCAGAGGCGAGTGAGCACAACTAGGCCACTGATTTTTAGAGTACTGGAGAGTGGTTAATTTTGTGGACAGTGGTAAAAAGAACAAAAACAAATCTGAAGACTTGGCAATTTTTTTGCATTGCGCAAATATGACCTGGACTATGTGATGGTAGTCCCCACGGTGTGCGACATACTTCTGTCGTTGATGAACCCGCTACCGTTAGCTGCAGTTGTGATTTATGCGATGTTTTCTGAGTGTATGAGTAGGTGGTTGTGAAAATAGACAGCACCGGTTAAGTTGACTGGTACATTTAATAGACTTTAAGACGTGAGCGTTTGAAGCGAACTGCAGACTGTTTGCTGATGAATTACTAAACTGTTTCTAAGTCTTAAAATATTAGAATCTGTAACTACTGAAGTATATCTCCGCTAACTTCTTAAGTATCAATAAATTTTCCCTGATAAAAATTAGATACGTAAGTTCCTTAATCTCTCAAATGCTAAACGGTGATTCTCTTTCGGCTTAAAAGTATTCAATAACCTATCGCGATATTTATGCCTGTGAACTACTATAATTTATCACACTTAAAACATTTCTGTCAGATGTAAAAGACAGTAAGATCTGAATTTTGTCGTACACTACACACACTTTTATTAACTTAAGTCCCATATACTTCATGACTACCTCACCAAAGTTTCTACGTTGTCAAATCATAAACTTCTTATTCGCACCTGAAACACAGCATTTACTCTTTCTAAGAATACTTTCGCTTCGTTATTTTCAGAAATAGCATATATGCGTTTTCATGCAGTTCTGTAATTTCTAAAGGCGATTTCTGTGGAATAAGGGCTTCCTATTATGTACGATTGCTTCATTAGGACATCGAACTAAAAGAGTTCAAACTGAACGTACTCATTGCTAATTATCTAATCCTTGAACTAATGGCATTTGTTGACCTTAGTTTGCCGGATCACCTAATTTCCTTAGCTACTCTGACTCCTAACAAATTGCTTTCTCAATATGTAAGTTGTCTGGTTAAATTGATTAACCTATGTCTCTTAATAAAATGGTCAATATTATACTCCAATAATTTTCGTGTCAAATATAAGTGGAACGGCCCATGAAGTTTCAAAACCTTAAATTACCGTGCTTCGTGTGGCAATTTAAACCTTTGCAAACCAAAGTCATGCGAAAATATCAAAAGAAGATCGGTTTTGAAACTGTATCTGCTTTGTTCAATATGTCGATTAAAATTGGATTATCCTAGTATCGATGAAATGTGTCCGAGGCAGTGGTGATACACAGGGTTATACAAATGATTCATTCGATTTCAAACCGCGATATTTTCCAAAGTATTACACTTACAGTAATGGCTTATACATAAAAATAATAGGAAACTATCCAAGTTTGTGTGTTATACCAAATGGCAGCATGACACAATGCAAAGTAAGTCGATGAAACATATTTCTTTTGTGAAAAAACTGTTACGGGTACATCTTACCTGGATATGTTGCAGTTACCTGAAAAAATGATTCTGACAGTTTTCTATTCCAACAAGAGAAGTTCATGATGTTCGCGAGTACCTGAACCTTGAACTTCCGCATGGTTTATATTGGATGTGTTGCTGTGTTGATGCAGATGACTAGGCTCTGTTCCCTAGGCCCCTGAGGTCACCTGACCTATCACCGTGCGACATCTAGATCTGGGGGTACCTTAAGGACCAGGTCTACGTACCTCCACTACCAGGAACCCTGGTTCAATTGAAGGAACGTATCACCATTGCAGTAATGACCATTGAGAAGATGCTCCAGAATGTTTGGAACGAACTGCATTACCGCTTGGGCGTACGTCCTGTCACCGTCACCCAAGGGGCAAATATAGAACATTTGTAGAGTGTGGGAGTAAACATGACCAGTTTTCCGGCTATTTTTATGTATAAACCATTGATATAAGTGAAATGCTTTGGAGAATAGAGCTTATTGAAAACGAATGAATCATTTAAAGTAGCCCTGTACTATCGGTAAATCGAATAGATAACACAAATGTATGCTCATTCCAATTCTAAGTGAAAGAAAGAAAAGAAATCAAAGGGGAAGTAAGTGGAAAAGGTGGTTTTGTGTTATGCGATGGAACGATAGACTAACCGAGCTTTCTACTGCATGCCCACTCTCAATAGGATTTAACCGCCGAGAGATATTTGATTAGGGAACTGTTTAGGTGGAACTTGGTATTCAGTAGGAAGAGGTTTATGAGGTAGCATGATGCACATCTGTGTTTATATACTGGATGCAAAACCCTTTGCACCCTGGTGGGTGTGGTTACAATCTATATTTTCACTGGATGGGTTTAAAAATGTTGAGCATAATCAGCTGTTGGGAAGATTTAATGCAGAGCTCAGCTTTTGCTGCTGTTAGGATTTGCTCCGGTGTTACTTTGGGTGCCCGCAAACCATGCGGGGAACCCGATATTGTATAAACCGGCGTCTTTAGGTGTCATAATCCCCAAGAGACCCTATCAGAACTTTGATATGGCAATTTTGCGCAGAATTTTGTAGCCTTGTGCCTAATTTCATCCTATATGTATGAAAAAATGAGTCTTAATGAAGTAATCTCACAAGACAGGAGCACCCAACAGAGTAAACAGACCCAGTCCTCTATTCTCCGCAATTTTCAGCCATAGTAGCCAGCTCCCGGCAGCAATGCGCAGCAAGCATATAGCATATATGAGAACCGGAATAGGTGTAACTTTAGGTGAATGAACATCGACCAAAGTCCAGCATAGGGTACGGTGAGGCTGTGATTGCCCCTTGCACCCACGCTGAGAGATCCTTAATATGCTCGAGAATAGTTAGATCTTTATCCTGCTTTACTCCTAGATACTGTAGGGAGCTCCTGCTTTCGATTCTTCGGCCTAGAAACCGGCCTAGAAACTGGTGCAGTCTACGAGAGTGTGGCGCTTGCTAAATAGTATGGCGTAGAGTTTCTCCGGATTAACGGATATAAGCCTACGCCGAACTACTGTTGGACAAGGTCTCTTGACTACGTTGAAGGCTCTTAGAATATTTTTATCTTTGCAGAACAGTTCACCACTGGGCCATTTCGATGTGCGGCTGGGTTGAGAAATCTACCATGTATACTCTAAAATGCGTGAAGGATAGCATAGAGTCCTGAGGGACTCCGTCTCTTAGTGTCTTAGAGTAAATGCTTTCCCCGCGACTGTTACTTTGAAGATGCGATGTCCAAGAAATCTGTGTAGAATATAAAGAAGCTGTGTGAGTTATTCCAGATGGATTAATTTATGTAGAAGACCAGCGTTCCAGGTCGTTAAGAAGGCCTTCTAGATATCAGAGACACCATAGCACAGAAGCACCTTCTTGGAGCCCCAACACGGCTACATCAACTACTCGTCACAGCTGCTGAGTGGTAAAGTGTCCAGGACGAAATCCAAAGAAGTCGAGTAAAGCTTAAATGTCACCCAGTGGCGGGGACAAGCGGTTTAAGACCAATTTCTCCAGAACTTTACAGAGGATAGAAAGCAGTCTTATGGGTCAGTAGTTGGATGGGTAAACCGGGTTCTTCCTGGGCTTCAATATGCAAAACACCCGAACATCCACTCACGTGTAAAGTGTCCTAGAGTACAAGAGAGCGACTTTAGGGAAGATAGTGGAGCCACGGGGTGTCAGCCCGCTGAAATATGCCCTGGAGTTCACCTGGACGAATCACAGGAAACTGCCCCGCTTCGACGGGTGACGTGAAAGAATCGACGCACCTCCCGGCGAACATTTTCCGAAAAGATATCATAGGGTCTTTCCTCGGACGCATGATACATTCATGGTAGTCAGCAAACACATTTGCTTTGGCTTGGGCATTAAAGGCCAGGCGTGGTGCATGGAGAAGAGATGTTTATCGGCCTCGACGATTGCGGATGGTTTTTGCGATTCTGCATACGCCACCCTCAATGCGCAACCTGGCCAGGTCATGCAAGCTCATGCTTGCACCGGGTGCTCCCGCAGATGGAAACCAACCTTCCTACATAACTGTCGCAGGAACGCTCGATTGTGCGGCATCAAGTATCTCCATGCCGTCCCGGAGTAATGGACTTTTTGTTTTGTTTTGTAATTTACGTCCTCAAACGTTAAGTCATATCGGACGATGAATGGAATGGGTGAAATGATGCTCAAATGAGCCCATAATCCATAGAGCTTAAAGTTACCCAACATTCGTCTTTCAGGATAGGGAAACCCCCGGAAAAACCTTATCCAGGTAACTCACCCTGACCGAGATTCGAACTCGAGACCTCTCGAACGTGAGGCAGACACCTAACACCACACTACCAAGGCGGACTGCAGCAATGGATAAGCAGGATGATGTCCAGAAGTACGATATCCCGATAGACGGGTGCTATAGGATAAGAATGGTAGTTGTCTTCAATGTTCTGTTTCGTTCATTAGTACCATTTGTTAAAATAAGTGCACAACTCTCTGCTTCACATATATTGGAGCAGTGAAAATTATTTTGAACACACTTCTTTCGTTTGCCTTGAGCGGCAACGTATGTTAGTGATTATTATGCAAAGGTCCTAACACTTCAAGGAACAATTGAAGGTACAATGGTAGGTTCACAAAATAAATGATATAAGATTTTGTAAACGAATTATTGGAGTAGTGCTCTAGTGAAAGGAGAAATGCCTTTTTGATTACCCAGAAAATGGAAAAAGATACAATCTGAATTTTAAAAATAACATTTTGTTGTGTTATACTCACATTATTTTTTCTACTTTCGTAGAAAATATTATTACAAACGCTTATTCCTCTGTCTCCTTCATGTTAATCAAGATATATATTCTTAAAAACTGTCTTGTTACACATTGTCTGGTAATTTCATAGGAATAGGGGAATACAGTGGTCTTAAGTCATAGCCAAATATTTTAAGGGATGTTCGCTATGTTATATCTTTGACATTCCGTTCTCTTTATATTGATAAAAAAAGGAACAATGACGACTTCATATTTCAGAACAGCATAAATATTTGAAAATTGCGGCAAACCCGCATACCAATGTTAAATTGAATGGGTTCTAATTGGAGCTATGGTGAATGGTTGTAGGAAATGGATTTTGGTGGTTGTTTGCTACTCAGTCGTATTAATAACACTTTGTTTGTTGCAGAATTATTTGGTTTAATTCCTACTAAGTTTGCTTATCGACTTGGATCAGTGACCACCTGTTAGTAAAATTCCTAACATAAATACAATTGTACTTGAAACTCTGGATTACTTGTTTACAGTTACTTCCGTGCGGTTTCTATTTCTTCTTTATACGGCGACTACTTTGCTCTAATAAACTTCTAATGCTGCTTCCACTTACGCTGCTTGCGCTATTCTTAACTTCCCTACATTTCAGACTTATAAATCTTCGCTTCTCTTCTTAATGCGCATGAGCACGTCCTTCCTGTCGTAGTATCATCTTTTAAGTAAGTTTTTCTTACTCCACGATTCAGTTCGAACCTTATTCTGATCCCCTGTCTAACTTTATCACATGACCAAACTAGCTCACCCTTCTCAAATGTTACATTATTATTGGTTTCTCATTTATTTCGAATTTTCGCATTGGTTTGCAAAACTCATTTAACTCATTGACGTTCAGCCCACCCTGAGTTGGGGAAAGCCTACCCTGAGTTCTTTGTAACGGTATACATCGTTACCAAATCAGCGAAGTAAATCCCTTTAGCGTTCATCCTCAACCGCATTTTGAAAGCCCTTTGCCCCAACACATTCCTGGCTGGAAGTATTCTATAGTTCTCAGACATTGAACCTCTACTAGCACAAAGAAGGTAACGGACCTCCCTTCCTGTCTCTCCGACGTGTACAGATTTTTACAGGAATATTCTCCCTTCCATGCCTGGATGCTAGTATATATGTTATATTAAATTATATTCTTTCCTCCTTATTCTTTAAGTCAACCGCTGTTTTGATCATTACTCTATCCATTCTAATTTCCTATTATTATAACAAGATTTTTATATTAGTTTAGCAAAGCATTTTTATTAATTTATTTTCTTTTTTTAACTATCTGATTTCGATTAATTCGCCGCCTCCTAATCGCTGCCTGATACTGCGGTTACAAAATATAAGCTAATAATAAGAAATATCTCTAAATACTTAGGACAATCCGTGGCTGAGTGCTTAGACCACTCGACTGGCACCAAGGCTGCCCGAGTTCGATCCCAAGGAACCGCTAAGTGAAACTTGAGCTGGACAATACGGCGCCGGGCGGGTTTTCTCTGGGATCTCCGGTTTCCTCCTCCACCTTATTCCACGGTACTCCACCTCACGCATCATCAGTGTTATCACCTGTGGTGCTGCATGTAGTAAAAGCGGGCGTTAAACACTACACATTTCACATCATTTCTAAATGCTTAGCTCCAAAAATGCATTTGAGTTAAATTGCGTCGCTCAAAATATCTACAAATTTACCTATCCCTTACAATTTATCAAAAGTCATTTATAATGAAGAGGACTTCAGAAGCTATAGTGCGATCCATATAGAACTGAACTATTTCAATAGGACATAACTTTTGAACCAATTCTAGGATACTCGTGCAACTTTGGGAGAATATAATACACAACTGGGAGATTACATTACACTGTTTAGATCTCAGAGAAAATGTTGGAAGTGTTTGCACTCGTCTCACCATTTTCTCTGAAGTTTTACGGAGATTATGTCGAATTGAGAGAAGGTTATTTCCAACAAGATGGAACAACGTGCCATAAATCTAATTACATCATGCAACTTTTAACCAGTTTCTTTGATAATAGAATAATCTCAAAAGGTCTGTGGCCCCCCAGATCCCCTAACCTAACCTCACCGGATGTTTACCTGTGAGAGGTATCTAAAACATAGAGTGTTCAAGAATAGGACAATTGATGTTCTCAAGGAATCCATTCGAACCAAAATAAGTAACATTAGCGACGATACTCTCCATAAAGCTTCAGAGAATATGGTGAAACGAGTACAAACATGTATAGATGCTGGTGGAGGTCACTTCCAACATTATCTCTAAGATGTAAATAGTATAATGTAATCTCCCAATTGAGTATTGTGTTCTCCCAAAGTTGCACGTGTGTCCTATTATTGGTTCAAAATTTATGGTTCAGGTTTTACTGGATCACACTGTATTTACAAAATATTTAAGGTGCATTCTTTTCATTTATCATACAAATAGTTTAAACAGAAACTCGATGCTTTAATCAAACAGCTAGGGCCATATTTCAGAAAATAAAAATGTTAGAAAATCTTTCCATGTACAGGGAAGTTTGGTATTTAACTAACTTTTTGATTTCCAGCTATACTAATCATACACATGCACGCAGATATTTCTTAAAGCTGCTCTTTTAATTCATGCACATCGAAACGTCTATTTCTATTAAATTATCAGTATGGAACCTTTAATTGGATTGCAATATATTCTCTACATATTATGTACGTAATAGAGAAAGTAAGATAAAAGTAACAAAATGACTTTTTCGTGCAGTTTGTACACCTAGGAATCCGTAGTTCAAGTTTACCTGTCTCTCATTTCATCATACTGAAGGATCTAGCTGATGAAATGGATGAAATGAACGTTGGTTTTAAGTTTTTACACAAGACATTAATTCCTTCAATTTAAACAATCATACTACAGGCCATTTACATGTTATGACCCCCCGTTGCTATACATCTGCTTGCTGGAAAGTTGAATGACCTAGAGATTAGGTCGAAATTGCTGAGTGAGGTAGTGTTTAATCCAGTGATTCTGCAATCTTTAAAACAACTGTCGCAACAGACACCAACGGCAGTAAAGTCAAGGGCCATATGGCCATAGATCCAACAAGGAAGAGTTACAATGTGTAGGTTCACTCTTCGATCCTTACCATGCACACAAAACTGTGTCTCCAAAGAACTGCTCATGTTAAGAAGAATCCTCGATTTCAAAACATGGATGTGGAATATCTACAATTCCTGAAAGCTAACATTTGTCTGGTCACAGTGAAGAACCAAGTTCGCCTAGAAGACTGCATGACTATGAAAGTGCCACTGAGATTTTCAACAGCTGCAGCATGACTATGATTTTATTGCTCCAATGTATATTCTGAGAGATTCAATCTTGTGGATAGTGATAAAAGATACTGACAGTGACAAATGTAGAAACTCTTATAGTAGGGAACTTCCTACATCCATTATTTAATGTATAATGTTTCATATATGTGCTTGATGCATATAAAAATAAAACACACAATAATAAACCCACTTTGAATTTAAAGGGGAGTCGAAATGTTCTATCCTGCCTGACTCATTATCTCAGCAACTATTTAATTTTTAAGGTTTATTCAACAATACCTTTACAGTTGATTGATGAAAAATAAAAAAACTTATGTTCATTGTAAGGAATGTTATAAATTTTTAAAATAAAGCTCTTAAAATTAATCGAAAAACGATGATTTTAAATTAAAAAAGAGCTAAGCCATGCACATAAAATTTTCATTAAAATAAAGCCATTTTAGATGGCAAAAATTATTGCCAGTTTCTGAGATAGTGGGGCATTTAAATAGAAAACTTTACCTTTTTAGAAATTGCTTTCAAACATAACATTTTATAAAACTCGCCACTTTTGGTGTACAGAATGTCTCAAAATCCTCCAGCTTCTTAGACCTCTGTAACATCTACTTGGATATGGTTCCGTTTTCTTCTTTTTAGTGACCTAGCTTCCTGAAGCATGTTCTGCCACCTCTTCTGTTTTACGTACCCTAGTCACATCGAACTCTTTTAGAGTATTTCTAGTATTATACCTAATAGTCATTCCCATTTCACTCAGTACACTTATTCTACCAGCATTCCCTTCATTGAATGTGATAACTGTGTCATTTGCTTCAAGATGTGGAGTTTTTAGACCAACAAGTACATTTTTGGGTACTCAGGACCAAAGTACACTTTTAAAAGATTTATTCACACTTCGAGTTTTCCCTGTCAAACACTTCTCCAGTAATTCTGGATTAGCAAGATCTATGTAAATAGGTTTCATTGCCAAAATTATTACCTCAGGTATGGGATTCTTGTGATGAACTTCATCCAGTTTTGCATTTTTATATTTGGAAAATTCATAGAGTACAATTTTTGCCGTGGTTTGATATCACTGGAAGCTTTGTGAAAGTTGGTAGCCCACATATAATATTCAGTTAGCTGATTGATGGATGAGTCTGTCAGACGTCCTCTATTGATTTCCCATCAGTTAATTTTCTTTTCCCAAGTGTCTGTCTAAGTTTTTCCAATCTTGTACCATTCATTATTTTTTGTACATAGCAGAAACTAGTAGATATCCATAAGGTTTAGCTGCAACCAATGATTTGAAGGAGCTGGAATCACCAACCCGATAAAAAAATATTTCTTCTCTAACTGTAATATTTACAAAGTTATTAATGTTTTATCAAGTCAGAGTACCAAATTTTCTAAAAAAAAAAAGTACTACGCAGGAATACATTCAACAATATTTTTAAACTATTTACAACTTGCGCACCTCAATGAGAATTACACCACAATGAGCGGGAGATAGGAAATATTCATGTAGTGTTAAAACCTAAAAATGAAAAAAGGTCACGAAAATCCGATTTCGACTCTCCTTAAGCTCTTAACGATTATTCATATTTATGGAGTTTACCTAGGCTTTGGATGGGACAATCCACTATCTTTAGAGTTTTTTTTTTTTTTTTTTTTTTTTTTTTTTTTTTTTTTTTTTTTTTTTTTTTTTTGCAACTGGTTAAGTAGGAAACTCGTCACCGTAGGCTTTCCCTACGTAATCCAGTAATCCACAGCGTAATAGCCCGCAAGCGACTGCTTGTTATCCCGACTGCCGACATCACGCCCACATACGCAAGGTATAGGCTGGCGATCATCAAGTTTATATGGAGAGGAGATGATTTCAGTATCTCGGTACCCCCAGTCGGAAAGTTGGCTCTCTTGACCGAGATTCGCAGGTCCTCAAATTCTTCATGATGCATACCCGGGATTTAAATTCCACACCCCACCCAAGGGTAGATTGAATCCGGGTACCTTCCGTGGAAGGGAACCGGAACACGACGCTACGACACGGTGCAAGATGCATTACCTAGGTAAAGTGATCAGCACTTATTATTCTTGCCAAAGTAAGGCTTCCATTACCTTTGCTCAGAAACCCTTACTAAGTACTACATACCTCCTTGTTGATATAAAACTGATCCTCAAGCAGCAAATAAGATAGAAATTATGACCACTATTAACTCAATGTGTTGAACTGCATAATGTCGTATTTCCTAGTGTTACAAACCTTTATTTCAGCAATGGAGAACAATTCGTTGCTGCAATAGATCCTGTGAAACAATATCTTAGGAATTCGTGTTCAAAAAGATCCGCTGATACTAGCTCTTTCCCGCTGATAATTATGTTTTCATCGAAGCACCATTCTTCGTCGGATTTGTTGGATATATTAGATATGCAAATTATGGTACAAGTGAGGGTAAAACGAAGCTATTTCATTTTTTGAATAAGTTAGAAACAAAAGAAGAGTTCAGGAAATGTGAAATATATTGTATTGAATAAAATTATTTGTCTGATTTTCGTTCGCATTCATCAATGATTATAAACTCCCTTAGCCTACTGCGGGTTTTAAAAATCTTCTTGAAAACTCTTATACAGTGCTACCCATAAAAACCTGAACTAATTCTATAAGCCATAACTTTTGAATCAATAATTGGACACACGTGCAACTTTGGAAGAATGTAATACACAATTGAGAGATTACATTATACAATTTACATCTCAGAGAAAATGTTGGAAGTGTCCTCCAGCAGCATCTATACATGTTTGCACTCGTCTCAGCATATTCTCTGAAGTTTTACGGAGAGTTTCCTTGACAATGTTACTTATTTTGGTTCAAATAGATTTCTTGAGAACATCAATTATCGTGGCCTATTCTTCTACACTCTATTTTAGATACCCCCACAAGAAAAAATCCGGTGAGGTTAGGTCAGGGGATCTGGGGGCCACAGACCTTTTCAGATTATTCGATTATCAAAGAAACTGGTTACAAGTTCCATAGTGTCATTAGATGTATACCACGTTGCTCCATCTTGCTGGAAATAACCTTCTCTCAATTCGATATCATCTCCGTAAAACTTCAGAGAATATGGTGAGAAGAGTGCAAACATGCATAGATGCTGGTGGAGGACACTTCCAACATTTTCTCTGAGATGTAAATTGTATAATGTAATCTCTCAATTGTGTGTTATATTCTCCCAAAATTGCAAGTGTGTCCTATTATTGGCTTATTGAAACGGTTCAGGTTTATATGGATCGCACTAATCTTTTAATTAAAACAAGCCCCTCAAATTAAATTAAGTCTGTGAAATTAATCCTCCGAATTAAATTTCTTCATCAAACACACAATAAAGTGAATATTATACACCGGATAATTAAGCTTTCTGACAAAATGACATACTCATTTACCTAATATACAAAGTAATTTCGGAGAACTCATGAGCACTTTTCCATCTGATGAAGGAAAATTTACAAGCAACAAGTTCCGGAACCTATTATAACCTGGATTACCTGCAGTGTTTGTTAATGTCATTGTAAGACCAGCTCATTAGGCCAGCTCATATCTACAAGTAAATTTATGTATGCATATGCTGCGTGTATATTCTTGGTTGAAAGTTAGCGTCCAGAGTTGTTATATTTCCCAAGAGAAACTTACAAGCAAAAGGGTACAAAAGAGTTTGTGAAAAATATAACTTTATTTCCCCATGTCATTACCATTGTGATACTCTACGGAAGTTGTGCTTTTGTTTTTACCTGTTATTATCATATCCTTCCAAAGCTGGGAACCTCGTTGCATGGAAGTGCTCTGTTTGAGAAAGCGACCTCTCGTTTAATGAGACACTGCGCTGTGTTTTGGTCGTAAAAAACCTTGCCACGACCGATCCTAACTGCAGGTAGTATTTTGTAAATAGAAAAAAGTTGTCCTATTGTTCCAGGTAAAGGCTTTAAGTCCTCTCCACGATCTAGGACCAACATGCGAGCCTCTGGTTCCCAAGATCGCAGATTCAAACCCGCGGAGGGCGATGGAATTTTTAGGCATAAAAATCTTTAATGTGGCTTCCTTTGGAAGGGAAGTAAAGCCGGTGGTCCGTGGGTGAGTCCTGATAAAAAGCGACTCAGCTAAATTAAGCAACGTTTCACGTCCAATACAGAATGGGATGCTGAGAATATCTGTTAAAGACTGCTCATAAATAAAAAAAATGCTTTAAATGAGAGAAAAACAAAAGCCTAAGGTCTGAGTACCACAAGTGAAGACTACCTTTTCTTGTTCTTCTTCTTCTTTTGCTTACCTCTCACTTTTCATAACTACTACTAACATAATAATAATAATAATAATAATAATAATAATAATAATAATAATAATAATAATAATAATAATAATAATAATAATAATAATAATAATAATAATAATAATAATAATAATAATAATAATAATAATAATAATAATAATAATAATAATAATAATAATAATAATAATAATAATAATAATAATAATAATAATAATAATAATAATAATAATAATAATAATAATAATAATAATAATAATAATAATAATAATAATAATAATAATAATAATAATAATAATAATAATAATAATAATAATAATAATAATAATAATAATAATAATAATAATAATAATAATAATAATAATAATAATAATAATAATAATAATAATAATAATAATAATAATAATAATAATAATAATAATAATAATAATAATAATAATAATAATAATAATAATAATAATAATAATAATAATAATAATAATAATAATAATAATAATAATAATAATAATAATAATAATAATAATAATAATAATAATAATAATAATAATAATAATAATAATAATAATATTTAAAAACTTGTAATATTTATATTGACTATGCCATATCTGATTTGCAGACAAAATTAGAGTGTGAGTGAGTGTGTGATGTTTAAGGGCCCGTCGACAGTGAGGTCATTTGAGCCCGGACAAAATTAGATTCGCATTTTATAATTAGAAATAGATATTTAGACACTTTATTATTTGCAAACGATTAAGTTCTCATATATAGCTTAGAAAATGGCCCACAAAAGCGTTACATATATTAAATAACACAATCCGTCAATATAGTTTAATAATATCTATAAAAAAAAAAACCAAAGATTTAGCCTTCAATGGATGCAATCCATACGAGCCAAGATATTATTAGAAGAAATATCCGTTAAACAAGTGAACTGCTTTAATTATCTTGGTTGCAATATCTCTTATTTTAAAAACAGTGACATTTTTCAAAGTACATTGTATGAAAGCCATTTTAGTGCACAAAAATGTAGAAAATCAGAGTTGAGTAAAAGGCATTGCAAGTTGTACAGCCAATTAGGCTCTGCCTCTTTGATCTCTTGAATCTTAAAAGCTCTCAAAGAAAAACAAATAACTGAAGCTAAACGTTCAAAGTATGCTTTGTTTCATTAATTGTCTAATTGTGTTTCTCGTTTTCCATGTACTTGCGAGGGGAAGTTCTAAGGAACCAGGAAATGAAATAGTTTCTTCTTTTAGATTTTAAGACCGCATATAGCTTTGCAACTAAATGACCATCATAATTTTCTACATAACTGTTAACTAAATGAGTTTTTTTTTTTTTTTTTTTTTAAATACTTGGAAAATGATGAAAGTACTGTCTAGGAAGCCAAAGGAGAAACGCTATGCTAGAGACGCAACTGTTAGGCACCATAATGGGCATTCTTTTAATAAACGGCTTTAAACAAAGCGGTAATTGTGGTTTTGTGGGTAACGTGGAAGTAGAGGCGCGAGGAGGGGGCCTTGCGGTCTTCGGTGTCCTTATGGATGGATGACTGAAGCTGCCTCGTGCCTAGCCAGTCTCTTCCAGGCGGTCGAGCAGTGAAGAAGTGATGCAGAGTCGACATTCAACTTTCACAATGGTCAGACACTCGAGGTATGTTGTTAGCATGTACTTAGTTACACGAAAGAGATTTCATATTCCACAGTATTTAATGACAGCAGATTCTCGAGTGTTTTCGAAAGTTCAATCACAAGAATAACAACAATTTTGACTATATAAAACAATTAGTACTTTATACAATAATATGCGCAAAAACAATCATCTTAGCTCGGATAAACATTTCATACAATCTTCAAGCGATAGATGTATCAAGTTCCAACCTGGAGGGAGGAAAATCCTAAGTTTTTCAGATATGTTCAGATACATTCGCTATCGCAAATGCAGTAGACTGATGTATTACAAAACCTTTAATTTGAATTATCCATATTATTTTTAATAGTCATAAAACATTCACGTTAGATATAAGGATGACTATTCCGTGACAAAAGTTATTCTCTGTAATACCACAGAAAATATTTAACATATATAATAGCTGTGTTAATCAGACTTATTACTCTAATTCATATGTGAAAAAGTCCTTCGCTTCATTTAAGCTAGCAGAGATAGTGATATATTGTTACGTATGGAATTAACCTACTTTCAAGTCCAATTTACATTCATTTCATCTTTCCAAAAATAATGTTTGACCAAATCAGAATCTAGCTTTGTATAACAGTATAGCCTTGAATAAACTGATTCAATGTTTACCTAAGTTCTACTAATCTTTTGCACAATTTATTCTACTTGAAATGAAATTGCATCAAACTTAACTTTAGTTGTATCATTTTAACATATTTACGAATAAACTTACTTGAACCTCTTAAAATCACAATACCTAAAGCTAATTTTAAACAACTTTTAATTTTATTTTACTTGTAATCTTTATGTGTTTTATTTTAATAGCCACCTTTAAATACTCCAGTGATATTGGTGACTTTGTATAAGCAAAAATTGCTGCTGTTGACTCATTGACAGTCGGATTTTAAACTCTGCGACTGACATAGTCCTACGTACGCACAGTCAGAAATCGAACTTGGGATTTTTGAGTTGGGAAGTCAATTCGTCCATAGAGGAGATGTGTATTTTTTAAATAGATCTCTTTACATTTCGCAGTCATGGTATGTCTTTTACTGAGCGGGTGGATTTTAAGAAACTACAATCTCCCCCCCCCCCTCTATTCTATCGTGGCTTCTACAATCAAGAATATTTTTATGCCAAAATAATAAATGACTACGAACATATTCTAACTTATTGTCATTAGGTATTTTGGTGCGTGTTGCTAATTAATATTTTCAATGATATTTCTAGATTCGAATAGCAGAAAACATTGAGAATGTTCAGCCTATCAACCATATTTTATAATTAGACTAACATCGTAACTGAAGTTTTCACAGCAATAAAGCAGAAACAATACCTATCACGTAATTAACTCCACGTAGGAAAGACTTTCTGTGCCTCGACTGAAGTTAGATATGAATCGATTCCTACTGGATGTAAACGGGATAGCTATGAACTCCATTCTAGCCAATGAAGGATACGCCCGCGCGGTAGGCCAGTTTTGATTATTGCTTTGACTATGTCAGGTTTCAATGCTGCGCCTCTATAAGAAGACTAGGGGTAGCATGTTATTATTATTATTATTATTATTATTATTATTATTATTATTATTATTATTATTATTATTATTATTATTATTATTATTATTATTATTATTATTATTTGTTGTAATTTACGTCCTCCAACGTTAAGTCATATCGGACGATGAATGAAACAGATGAAATGATGCTCAAAAGAGTCCGGGGTCCATGGAACTTAGAGTTACCCGACATTCGTCTTTCAGAATAAGGGAAAACTCCAGAAGAAACCTTATCAAGGTAACTCACCCTGACCGAGATTCGAACTCGGGACCTCTTGAACGTGAGGCAGACACGCTACCATCTACGCTACCCAGGCGGGCAGTTTTATTGTTGAGAAACTGTTCTATGTCACTGATATTTGATTAGAACAGTTTGAATTATGCTAAATCTCCATGATATAACTGTTGTTCTTATAACTTAAATTGAATTTTATAAATAATGTGTTATTATTTGTAATAATTTCAGAATAATTTGCTAGTTTCTTGCTCTTATTTTCGTGGTATTGTGACCTCAACGTCGAAATACAAATCGGGTTTAGACAATGAAATAAACGAATATTTTTCATTATGTTGGTCCACTTCAAAGCTACTCTCTTGCAGCTGATTCTGGTGGAGATGAGTAAACAGTACTGGTTCACGATTGTTCTTCGAAGGCCAGTTGAAACCAGAGTTCTGAACATACACAAAACTATATATTACGTTTTGAATTACAGTGACGAGCGACTAGGTAGAAGTTGATTGTGTGCTACCAGATCCTTGTTATATTACTAATAATTCAATAAATGCATTAAAATAGTATGAATTTTTACGCATCATCACTGCCTATGCTCTTTGTTAGTACTTACTTATCTCAATATTCACGTTTCAACTGGCAGCCCCCGGGGAGAGATCCTCGTGGGTAACTCTCCGAATTGGTTCTCTAAACTTCAAAAAAGTGAATGACAAATAATTTCAACATCAGAGTGGTGTTGGTTTGAATGATTCAATTGGTTAGGTGCTGGCCTACTGATCACAGCGTCATGGGTTCAAATCCGCTCAGACCAATTGTTTTTAAGTGTGTATAAAAACAACGCCTCATGTTAGTAAATTTAACGGCATATGAATAAACTCCTGTGGAATGAAATTCCGACACACCGACAGCGCTTGGTATGACGTTATCTCACGCACGCACGCGCACACACACATTTTTTGTGCCGTGCCGTGCCGCAAATCTGCAAAACATCTAAGTAGTTGCCAAAAAGTAGTTTAGAAGAAAAAACAGTATATGATATAAAGAGTTTTCCCTATAAATGACCATTTGTTACACCTAACTTCAGGTGACTTTTTTTTCGATTCGGTTCAAAATAAGAAAATTGAATCAGCCTTGAAGAAGCCAGTGCCACAACCGGGGCTAGAACCACGGATCTTAGGCCTTTCGTGTCGAGGTTCTTACCACTTGAGCCACCATTACTACATAGCTTATGTACATTATATCGTATGATGGTTAATAATGTAGTATCAGATATTCCAAATGTGGTACTAACCCATTTATGCAACTCAGTAAATTTTAACAGAGTTTATCTTTTTTCCAGTATATCTTTTTTACCTATATCTCTTGAGATTTCCTTGTGAAAATAAGCGGAAAGTATTTTTATTTTCTAAAAGTTAAGTGTATATGTGTGAATATTATAAAAATTCAAATAAAAAAAACAGTTTTGAAAACAATTTTTTAGTAAATTCCTTCTGTTCTAGCTTTGGAGCCCTAAAGGATGGCTAGCTTAAATTATGAAATACATCCTTCATCCTTGTGTTTGTTTCTGAATTTTTTGTATCCTATCTTATTCCTCTCTCTTTCTCTCACTCTCTCTTTATCTCATGCACATGCACATGCACATATACTCACCTTGTAGCAATCTTTTCTTTTTTCAAGGACATCAATATATTTCCATTAAAATTGCAATATGAAAATTTTGGAAAAATAAAATATTTCTTTTGTACATAAATGATGGAGAAAGGAATTAAGCCGGTATTAACAAATCAAAAATAGGATTTAATTTTGCTTTCCATAGTATATATGATTAATGAGACAAGAATTCTTTGCTAAAGATCATATTTTGTAAATTCATAAGAAAAATATATAAATCTCATAATAATAAGGAATTCATCTCCTTGATGGCCTAATTGGAATCCATAAGTACTATGTTGAAGTGATATTAAAACTTCAGTTTTTTGTAAACTGAATTCTACATATATTTATCTACCTAAATATAACCAGGTTTACTGCATAATAATATTAAAATAATGAGCTTTTAGTAAAACATTTATATTGCACTGAGAGTGATAATTATCAATCTGATGAACAGCATATGTATCATCATCTTCAATTAAAAATTCTGAACAAGCTCTTGGTAATTTAGTAACTTACAATAAGCAGCTAAGTCTATTTGAAAGTAGTGAGTCGGTAATTCAAACACAAACATCACTTAAATTATCCTTACTTGGACATGTTTCAGAAAACGGTTTGTTCCTATTGTCAGCAGTTATCTGACTGGTTGGATCCATGGTTTCCTGAAGTGAGCTGGTTGTCTGTGGTGGCATCTGTTGTCTGTGAGATAAACTTCCAAAGAGAGATTTTAGGCGGCAATTCGAAATTTAAAGTATACTACAAAAATAAAAATATTTACTAAATATTTTTATTTGTGTAGTGTTTGTTACTCCACTGTAAATAGCTTCATTTTCTGTGTAATTAAAGTACACTGTTTGTTTTTTTTATAATTAGCAACTTTTCCCAAACATCAAGTTCGGCTGCATTACTGGCTGGCTTTAATAGTTTTATATTTGGTACAATTTCATGATTGGTAGACCAGAAATGGTGGGCTATTGCTGAGTTTTCTATCTGTTTGTATTTCACACATCTCATATGTTACTGTAATCTAATAAGTAAACTTCTTTTGGTTTTTCCTATGTAGAACTTATTGCAGTCTGAGCAGTTGATTTTGTATATACCTGATCTCTTGTTTTCAGGTATTGGGTCTTTCAGGTTGTTGCATAATAAGTTTTTTAAACTGAATTTATTTACTGGGGCTAGGGTGATGTTGTACTTCTTGAATATCTTGTTGAATTTATGATGCACTCTGCGGTGATATGTGAATTTCCTGAACTGTGTCTCGGGTTTTGATTCTGTTAATTTTGTGGTATCCAATATGTGTTTCTGTTTCTTGAATTTCCAAATTTTATTTTCAATTATTTGTTTACAGATGCCACCACAGACAACCAGCTCACTTCAAGAAACCACGGATCCAACTAGTCGGATAACTGCTGACGATGGGAACAAACCGTTCTCCGAAACATGTCCAAGTAAGGATAATTTAAGTGATGTTTGTGTATGTGTGGTGTTTTTTTTCCTGTAATTTTACGTCCTCCAACGTAAGTCATATCGGCCGGTGAATGAATTGGGTGAAATGACGCTCAAATGTGTCCAGGTTCCATGGAGCTTAGAGTTACTCGACATTCGTCTTTCAGGATAAGGGAAAATCCCGGAAAAAAATTTATCCAGGTAACTCACCCTGACCGAGATTCGAACTCGGGACCTCTTGAACGTGAGGCAGACATGCTACCATCTACGCTACCGAGGCAGGCATGTTTGTGTTTGAATTACCGACTCATTACTTTCAAATGTTTAATGCATCACTGTTTCTAACCTTTTGCTTCAAATAATAAACCTAAGTCTATCACTATCATCTTGATTTAATCTGTGTAGCATAAATCTCTCTTTAGATATTTTTTATGAACATTTTTAACTTCTGTTTATCTGAGAAGCAACTTTTTGTATCTCCTTGAAGTATATGTTACTGTTAAGTTTCTAATTTACTTACATTTAACTTAAGCATTTATTCGCAGATTCATACTTTCAGAATTTCCAGATGATAGGGAATAATCTGAGCTAAGAAACAGTGGGAATTAAGCCCATTACCTCTGGGTTGAGTGCTGACCACTGAACCAAAGGGAAAGCCGAATATTAGACAATGTAATTCATAATCCCCCTATCTAATAAAATTTGAGTAAAGTATATGTAGGTATAATTTTGTGCTTTAGTGTATCATGGTTCATACTTATTAAGAAAACAATAATGGTACTTGCAGGCATGTTATTGGTATGTCAGGCAAAGATATTTTGTGACATATGGTATCATTCTTTTTCTTTCTCCATCCAATTATGTAAATGGGTCAGACTTTATGATGATACAGAGCTTATAGATGACTCCTTAGACAGTAGGCAACCTGAAGAATAAACTAGGGATGGGCCAAACCTCATAGGCCCTATAGTGGCTATCTTGTGTTTAACTTATTTCTGTTTCGACAAAAAGATATAATAGTTGCATTACTTTAACAGTTAAATGTTTGTCTCAGTTTATATAAAATTACATATTCATCATCATTTTTACATTCAAAGAATCAGTATCTGATTATAAAATATATAATTTTATTGCAGGAATGAGAAACAGCCTATATGCATACACTTTCTTCAAGTGCATTCCATCAACCACCTCTCTAAATACAACAATTTGGAACTGAAATGAACCCAAAATGCACATCAGGTAATGGAGTACCAATGTAACTTAAATGTGTTAAGTTTAAACATACCTATTAAAATATGCAAAGGGAAGCTTTGTCCAAAATTAGTTGTTCTCAATCTCAAGAGTATTCTGATTTTGTTTTTTAAGGGGTTAACATCCTTTAACCTGGATAATGAATCAATGAATGGGTGAAATATTCTGAAATAAATTGAGGGTCCATAATGATTAAAGCTACCCAGAATTCATCTTATCAGGATAATGGAAAATCCGAGAAAAAACTGTGCAGTTCTTTGTAATCGAGGTTGGAACTCAGGACCTCTTGGATGTCAGGCAGATATGCTTCTCCCATGTTACACAAATGGGCTTATTAAACTTTGTTACTATATTTTGCTTTTCCTGCAACTGCTTAAACTTCAATGCTGAATTAAAATTGCTATTATTAAATTATAGATGAGTTGTATTTATTACACATCGGCTTCACTTACATATCTATATTGAGGACATGTTTGCGAACCATCGTTCGCATCGTCGGCTCTTATGCGACTAAAGCTTGATCCAGTGGTGTGGGTAGTTCCAGAACTACATGTTTGCGAAACATGTCCTCAATATAGGTATGTAAGTGAAGCTGATGTGTAATAAATAAGACTCATCTATAATTTAATAATTATTTCGCTTCACTGTGGTGTTCCAATACAGTTAAATTTCGATAAAATTGCTATGTTTAAAAGCATTGTTAAAAGTGAAGCTAATTTCATAATAAGACTTATTGAGTCACATATTAAAACTTCATTCATGTTATGTATTAAGAATAGGAAAATTTTCAGGACTGTCCAGCCCATCACTGACCACTATCGTCATAGTCTGCTGTCATATGGACTTCTGGCAATTGACTTTCTTTCTCAGAATATTTCCTACATAACTGCACTAAACCACTTTCTAAATTTTGACGTGTCCTCAGAGTGCTTATCTTACAATGAATGCATGAATCTGTTTTATCTTGGTTAACAAGAACACAGAAGAATAATATATACAAATATAACAATTTGTAACTAAAAACTTATTTTATAAGAAATGATAACACTTTTCTTATAAACTGTTCGGGATCGCAATTTCATGGAAATTCTTCCACATCATCAGCCGAAACCAACAAAACGGTCGTAATTGTTACAAATGCTAGATGTTAATATGTTCTTGTTAGTACCACCAAAATCTGAAAATAAAACAAATTTAAAAACAGAATCGACTGCCACTAAGTGATGTTTGGATTTTAAAATAAATATCTTTTCCCAAACCATTAAATCTATCGGACCATTTAATTGTTTTAATAATATAACCATTAAATAAATCCAGAAGTTAATTATTAAAACAATTAAATGGTCCGATAGATTTAATGGTTTGGGAAAAGATATTCATTCTAAAAAACAAACATCGCATAATGAATTTTGAAATACCGGCTGTCGATTCTGTTTTTAAATTTGTTTTATTTTCAGATTTTGGTAGCACTAACAAGAACATATTAACATCTAGCATTTGTAATGATGACGATAGTTTTGTTGGTTCCGGCTGACAATGTGGAAGAATTTCCATGAAATCACGAACCCGAAAAATTTATAAGCAAAGTGTCATAATTTCTTATAAGATAAGTGAAGTTTTTTAGTTACAAATTGTAATATTTGTATATATTTGTTTGCTTAATTGTTAATAGCTTCATATTTTACGTACAGAAGAATAAGTTTTTGTTCAGCAGTATTTAAAATAGAAATTAAGTAAGTCATGTGAATGCAACTCCGCATGCTATTTCTTTAGTACTTGTCACTTTCAAATTGTTATTTTTATATTTTTAAGTTATGCTCAGGATCTATAAGGCATCTTAATTCTTTTCTTTCTTCTTTTTTCACATAGGACTTTTGGATTTTTAATAATAAAACTGGACTTACAATTTTAAAACAATTATTTTTTCCTTCTCTGTCATGGATATAGCGAAGTCCATGTTGTTTCATGAGATTATTTCTAGACAAAAGTTTACATTGTGCAATGTAAACAGAAGTATTACTCTTATAAGAAGCTGCATTTTGTTAAGTGTTCTGTGAGAGGTCATAGAGAATTATGAAAGAAAGAATGAAATTAATGCACAAAAACTATTTGTTACTAATTTTAAAAACTGAGGAAAAAATAAAATTCAGCAAGACAATTTGGCTCAAACAAGATTCCAAACCTGGCCTGCAACTTGATATACAAGAATATTACCCTAATGTCATTACTTTGGCCTAGATTATAAAAAATGTCATACAATTCCAGAACATTCTTAAGCTACCTGTGAAAGTGATTTTGAATTAAATCAGCTTTCATGGAAATACAACCACATTGAGGTTTTCGCTTTGTTTTCAGAAAACCACCGTTTCAAACAATGGATACCCAGAGGAAGTACAAGTTCTTTGTATGACCCTAACAAGTAAATTCAATGGGTTCTTAAAGTTGGCAAATTAATTGAATTTTTACTTGGAGCTTAAAAGGAGGGAGGTATGTATTAAAACAGTAGTAATAGTACTAGTGGTGATGGTAGTAGCAGCAGCAGCAGCCATGGTTGTGGCCATGGTCATAGTTGTAGTCATGGTAGTAGTAGTGGTAGTTGTGGTAGTGGAATTATGATTGAAGTGTGCATAACATAAGTGTGTCAACAGTATTAGAACTTAAACCACAGTTCACTGAGAACTAAACTATAGGGAAATTCAATGCCATAGCCTGGATTTGAACCACAGATCTTCTGGTTTCCGTCCAGCCGCTCTAACCATTTGAGCTACTATGGCCAACATGCCAACATGACATTAAATTCTCTAACTGACTCGTGTTTCTCCCGGTAAACCACTAGGAGTTCTCATAAACACATGAGACAACTACCTCAATGGCGACTTATTATGCTGTAAGTACTTTAAGGCCCAGGCTTTATAGTTCGGACCACTATTATGTGCAATTAATGGAAATTAATTGTTCTTTCACACTAGCCGTGTGTAGGACGCACTATGAAAAATTCAATGCCATAGCCGGGATTTGAAACAAGGATCTTCTGGTTTCTGTCCAGCCGCTCTAACCATTTGAGCTACTATGGCCAACATGCCAACATGACATTAAATTCTCCAACTGACTCATGTTTCTCCCGGTAAACCACTAGGAGTTCTCATGAATTTAAAATCATGTTGGCATGTTGGCCATAGTAGCTCAAATGGTTAGAGCGGCTGGACGGAAACCAGAAGATCCGTGGTTCAAATCCCGGCTATAGCATTGAACTTTTCAGTCTGGCTCTACCCTTTCATAGTGTGTCCTACACATGGCTAGTGTGAAAGAACAATTAATTTCCATTAAACTATAGGGAATCTTGCACGACCTTTCTACATTCATTATGTTTGTTTCTATTGCATTTTTATATTTTTTAAACTCTCTGCAATGGAAATGAAAGTGTCAAAATTTATGAATCTTGCTTCAGTGCCAGTAAAGTTGATTATTAGACAAAGGAATTTCTAAGCACTAAAGCCAGGATGGAAGAAAATAAAGATGAAGTGTTATTAGAATAGGAATATTGCTGTATTTGCAGACAGCTCTCAAACTGGTTTTTATCAGCCTATCAGTGAACCTTGGATGGTGTTGTCTGTATTCTTAGATTTCCTATTACTAAATCTATTAATTACTTTAAAGTGTAATTAAAAGAATCTAAACTCTATCAGCAAAGATTTTACTGTTTAAGGAACATGAAAATAAAGAAAGCATCATGTAAAATATTTTATATATGTTGAGTAGATATAATGACAGCAACAAGATGAAAATAACAATGATATTGTTAAGGTCATGATGCAATGATAGTAAAAAAAGGAGTTGTGAATGGCTTTTTCATGTATGTATTTGTCCATTTTACAGTTAAAATTGATTCACAAACATACAGGGGTAGGAATATAATTGCGTGCCCCTCAGTGCAACTAACAAAGTACCATTATAAAAATGTTTGTATTCAGTGATATAAAAAACATGGAAATACGTTCATGATTTTATATAAAAACACTCAAGATTTATAATGACACAATAACAATAATATAAATCAAATGAACACATTTTGTGAAAAATTTTGACATCAAAGCTGTGCACACCAATATACAGAAAATATTTTAAGCGCTCTGGTCAGTCATATGTACCTTCCTAATACTTTCTTTCCCCCTCATCATGCACTTTATGTACATAGCAGTCATAATTGAACATGCTTTATGAATGCAAGATAATTGTTCTCATTTCAAAAAGATCAACTTTTGTTGGTATGAATTAGTCTGCTACGGGTACTCTATGTGCCATTTGAAAGAGTAGTCACAGCCATCTCTTATTCTGATATGCAAACGTTAGTAATCTTCTGCAACTACAAGATGGATAAGTTCCATATATGCATGTGTTAAAAACCATACTACGCAAGAAATGACTAATTATTATAGTTCTTAACATTCTGAACATTTTTTTAAATCAGCGATAAAAGTCAGTGCTTTTGTTGCTATTTCGGTTTTATTTAATATATGTCTAAGGTAAATAAATTATTAAATCATTGTTAAAATAAAAATAATAATAAAAAAAGAGCAGACAAAATAAAAATAAATCAGGATTATGGGAAATAGAGAACAATATACTTGCTCAATCAGCATTTAAAACCTTGCAACAAACATGCTGTTTTCAAATGTTGCTGCTAAAACTGTTTAACTCCACCACTGATCTAACAGCACAGACACCCATTGCCTCCACCACTTTAATATCCTTAGAACCAAGAAAACTTTACCAATAAAATAGAATGTCATAAATAGAAGCAAAACGTTGATGCATACACTGTCTCACTCTATTTACAGCTCATTCATACTTATGTACACTTCAACATATCACAAATCAGCTGACATGTTATGTACATTAAGGTTCAGATATTCATAGTATCAAAAAATCTTTCATAATAAAGGGTACATTTTCAAATACAAACATTTAAGAGCTTATTTACAGTCAGTTCTTTTCATTTCTAATATAAGGTGTGAATAACTTTGTTGTTTCAACAACATGGCACTTTTTCTGCAAAAGTTTGCAGATATAAGGGTACATACTATTCCACACTATATTTTTTGGCTTTGGTTCAACCACATATTATTCAACATTTGCATGAAATGTAAAGAATTTCACAAAGTTTAGTATGAAACCACAGCAGTTTATTTTCCTATAACTTATAATGCACATACGTGATCCCACATTCCACTACTGTATCACTTAACTGTTCATAGGCACGTCTAATTGACTAGTGCTTTTAACTCTTTCTTTCTCAGTAGGTACTTGTTCTTTATGAAATATTTCACATTTCACACACTGCTACAAGAATGCTGCATATTTTCTTGAAAGAAGATTGTCCAATATTTGTATAGTCTACATCACACAAAAGAATATTTATAGACTCCCTTCCTTTACATTTTCTTGTGCTTTGTCTTTAAGATTATTGACCTGATCTAAACAGCTTATGGCCATGTTTCAGAGTTCTGTACTCATTTCATGAACAACTTCCTGCACACCATTTGTTGTGACTGAATGTTGCTCTTGCTGCTGCTGCTGTTCTTCATTCTTTTCTTGCTGCTTTTGTTGTTGCTGTTGTTTTTGTTGTTGCTGCTGCTGCTTTTGTTGTTGTTGCTGCTGCTGCTTTTGTTGTTGTTGCTGCTGTTGCTGTTGTTGACATTGTTTAGTTGGTGATGTTCTTGGAGTTACCTCTGAGAGTTCAGAGTTGACATAAATTTTATGTACTGGAGATCCATTTTGTAGTACATCTTGAGATTCATCATCTTCTCGAATTGTTGCTGGGGTTTCATTGGTCCAGCCAGAACCAATCACCGAGGTTGTCTGTAAAAGGGTAAATGTTCCTTCATTAATAATTAATTAAGTTTTCTCTTGTTAAAGTGTAGTTATAAATGTGTTAGACTACAGTCATTTGTATAACGTGTGAACAAGGGATATGAATGATTTCAAAAGTAATTTATATTTATTATTTTAGTTTCTTTTCTTTTTTTCATATTGATAATGTCGATAAAGCACTGCCTTATTTGGCTTAATGAAATATTTTACTTCTAACCAATAAATGATAGTAAAAAAGTTTATAGTTGTTTACAGATTTAGGTTTAGATTTTCTTGATTAAGTAACCTACATTTGAAAGTTATAAGTTTTGTGCTTCTAAATTGTTAAAGGCACTGAGATAAATTTCTGCTTTTAATTGAATGTATTAAATAATAGCAGAGAAAGACATGGTACAACTTAACATTTAAAGGCTGTTCATTGAAATGCAAAATAGGTATCATACACTTACGAGAATAACTAGTTATCTTCGAGATTCAACTGTATGTTATCTTGTTTATATGCATGCATCTTCACTGATGCAAGTTAGAGAATGAGAAAAATGCAATCATCTCATATCTTGTCAATAAAGGATTACCTACATATTTCAGTTAGTATATATTTTTAAAATGTAGATGCTATATAAATATATTCTAGGATTTCAGATAATCATATATTATGTTTTCTATTTTTAACTATATATTTTTAACTATTTTATATTTTTAATTATTTTTGTTTTGGAAGAAAACAATTTCCTTTTTTCAATAATATCTCAAGCAACTAAACTATTTTATTAATATTAAAGGAATATGAAATCCAATTCAAGGAACTGAATGCAATTTTTTAAGTTTAATAAATAAGAAGCATGAGTAAGGAGCAATCAATCACTGTTTGCTTCACTTGGTAGATTTTAATCCAAAATTTTTATAAGCAATTGAGTTTGCACTCGTATACAAGCCATGGTAGTCATGAAACTTATTCTGAGTAAAACTGAGTAAGTGAAGTAAGAAAGTGTGTTTAAATTGACTCCTTAGAGCTTTTAAAGCACCAATATCTTTTTAAATGATAGACATACATGTAATATACTGCCAGTGGTTTAAAATACCATTTTAACCTCTTGAGATTGCATCTGAAATCCTTTAACTTTGAGTGACCACAATGGAACAGCAAATAATAAGCAAGCAGCTAGCAGTAAGCAAATAGGAGGCAGGGCAGGGTGGGGCAGATACTCACTGGTACGTGCTTTGAATTAGAGGTGAGAGTATTAGCTCTAAGCTGGCCGAACGCGATCTCTGCAGCTCCATCATGGTCATCGTGAGTCCTGCGTCGCCCCCTCGGCCCCCCGGTCGTGCGTCCGTTGTCCTGGTCTGCTGCATCATCATCACACAACCAACAAGCTTAGCCAGGAACCCTAATAGTCCTTGCTGATCTCCATTTCCAACATCAAACACTTAACAATTTTTTCTGCACATATAAAATTCTTAATCCAAAGCACTACTTTAAAAATGTAAAACTTTACCCCCCAGAGCAAAACTGATTTTGTGCCTTGTCCTCTAATGGACAGCATTACTACTTTTCATACCGTTTATAACATGTCAGAATGTTCAGGTGTAAGCATGTGTGTTTTATGTAGTGTGGAACAGTGAATTCCACTGTTTGTTTCTGGTTTTTCTTTATTTTTATTATTATTTTTTTTTATTTAGAAAACATTGTAATGTGAAGCAAGGAAAGACTCTGAAGTAGCGTCACACCAGTCCCAGTCAACTGAAGTCTGTGCAGTCAGTTAATTAAAGTTATGTTTTATTTCTATATAGCCAAATTGGGAATGCATAAACACCAGTAAAAGCAATGCTTCAACAAATAAACAAATGCACTACAAAAGCAACTACATAACAGCTGACTACAAAGAAAAAATAAAATATAAGCAGAAGCACTAAAGCTGATATTCAGCAGGCTTGGAATGACAGGACAACATCAAAAGGGTTACTGTACTTGGTATACCCACTAATTAGCATTATACCCACAGTACAAATTGAATACTCACATTAAACTTGTTGGAATCCCTAAGGATGCTGGAGCTGGGAGAAGAGGTGCTTGACTGATGACCCCTGAAGTAAAGGGGCCCCCTCCTGCTGCTACCCTCTCCACTGCGAGTACTCCTTACACTTCCATTCCAATTATTATTAAGGTTAGCAGCACCCACATTTGGAGGAGGTGAGTTAGGCAGCGTACGATAGGAGCCCTGGGGTGGTGCCCCTGGGGACATCCAAGATAAGCTGCTGCTGCCGCCACCACCACCACCACCACTGGAAGCACCTGCCACCAACCTGCTACTCCCTTGTCCCCTTGCCCTCTGATCATCCCATTGTCTATGTACAGTGTCACTGTATTGAGGTGTAGAAGTGTGGTGCTGTGAAGAGGACGATGATGATGGCACTCGCATCGAGTTGAATGCATATGGTCTTGATTGGTAGGGTAGCCCCATTCTTGAAATACTGGCACTTGTACTCACTAGGGAAGGCAATGGAGGTTGTGAAGATGAGGTTGAACTAGACAATTTGGTTGTGTGTGCATATCTTGGAGCTTCACTTAACCTGCAATACAAAATAACCCATCATAATTGTTAGTAATTTCATGAAATAATCTGGATACTTTAAGACTTCTAAAATTCTTCTGCAACTTGATAATCTTTCAAAGAAGTTTGTGTATATGTCAGGAATAGCTTTTTTTACTAATATCAATGTTACATAGTTCTACACTTCTAGAAGAGCAAAAAGATGCAATGTATACAATGAAAATATTAGTGCTAATATATGTATGATATGTGACTTATAAAAACATGAAGAAATGATTATAATCAACTATGTGTACAGAACTAAATGGAAACAAGAAGGGTTTCTACAATGATTTTTAATGTTATCCCCTCGTTTTCTATTAACAATTTCAACTTTCCAGATAATTATTTCAGAAAAAAAAAAAAAAAAAATAGTCTGTTTCAAAAAATAAGCATTCACTTATGTGAAAAAAATTTGTGAAGGTAGGAAGGAACAGAAATTAAAATAACAAGGGTTAACAGAGTTTTCAATAATATGAGTACATTTTGTGCCATCTAAATAATTGCAAACTGTTAAGGTGCTAATACATAATACTGCTGCTTTTTTAGTTTATTATTTGCTTGAGAGAAAGTTTTTGTGGTTTAATCACACTCCATATGCTCTAGTATTTCTCAACATATAAATTTATTCTATTACAGCATTAGTACATAAACTGTTCTCATTTAGTGTCTTTCATCTATCTTATAAAATGAAGTAACAAGTAGACAAAACTAAGACAAGGAATGGAGGGTGTTGAAATTAAAATTTACCTTGTACTAAAAAGAAATTTCCAAGGGATTTGAAAATGAAGTTAAAGTTATTGTTTAAGTTTATTTATTAAGTTATTTTTTGTCTAAGACAAAGCTGTAATTTGACAGGTTTGTGTCTGAAAAGATTACCATTATGCATATATATTATGAGGCAATTCAAAATTTTAAGTTTTATTTTGTAGTATTTCCTTTTGTTAGTGTAGTGCAATACAACCGTATCCTACATTCATTGTGTTTTCTTCTGTATAACAGAATAAATCAGCATTTAATATCATTAATTTACAAAACTCTAGTTAGATTTGAGTAATTCTATACAATTTCTGAATCTAATGTGTTAGAAGTTATAAGCATCATATTCAATTTAAATTACATATGGATTTTGCACATAAATGAGTGTAAAAAATACTCCTGAAATATTTTTGTGTCCATTTTGAATAGTGTTTAACATTCATTCTTAACACAGCAGTGAACACCAGAATGTATGCAACAAAATAATATTTGGGAGAGGAAGCTTGGGAAGCAAATGTTCCGGGACTAAGCTAGGGTACCTTTCTAACATTTGCCAGTTATTAGACTGAGGAAAACCTAAAAACACTTCTGGCAGGATTTGTAAACTACACATCTCCTGTTCAGAAGTACATATCCTACAGATTTGGGGTACTCATGCCAGTAGTTAGTTATCAAGTAAACAAATAAGATCATTAAATTTGATTCCATTTAAAATAAAAGTGAATCGAGAAGATATTAACACATTATTTCACTAACACTGTTTTTCACAGGACATGTTTCAAGAGCTGTTGCTCCCATCATCAGCTGATTCTTGACTTGGTCTTCTTGGATTCTCGATTTGGTCGAGAATCAGCTGATGAAGGGAGCAATGGCTCTTGAAACATGTCCTGTGAAAAACAGTGTTAGTGAAATAATGTGTTAATATCTTCTCGATTCACTTGTGCTTCACTGTTTCTACGTTTCTTTCAATTTTATACTTCGAGCAGTTGGTATTGCTGATGTACAGAAATGTTGTAGCCATTGTTAATTCTAGTTTATATTTATTTATATTTTGAAGTAGATTTGGTTGTATTGAACATTTTCAGCTTTTTTAAATTCAATTTTTTTAGCAATAATATTTAGATCATTTCAATAATACCCACCTCTCACTACCATATGGACTGTAATCATGAGACTCTGCACTGAGTCCTGAATCTGAATGTTCATGACTGTTGCTTTTAAGGTTATTAATGTTTAGCCTATGGTGATGCTGCGATTGTTGGTGATACTGTTGCTGATGCTGTGGTACGTGCCCATTGAGCTTCCCCAACAGAGTTCCGGGATTGTCATAAAGAGCAGATCCAAGAGCACGAGTAGTTGGTAAAGGTGGACGAGTTCCTCCTCGAGATTGTATACTTCCATATTCCATCCCGGAGGACATCCTGTAATGTGATATATTACATACAGTTTTAAAGGAAGCACCAGGCTTTATTTTTTACTGTGATGTAGTTCTGAAAATGATAAACATCAAAGAATGTCAAATGATATACTGCTAGACTGTGAGCAGCTAACAGTACTACTAAAAATAATATAATGTATTGCATTATACCTATCCAGCTGCATATGTAATAAACCATGTATTTAATTGTTGCAATAAAAGACTTGAATATTGTTGTTATACTTTCTGACACCACCTTCCTATTTTTGGAGGCAGTTCGAAAAAGGTAAAGTATACTCAATAAAATGCTATGTTCTAAGTTTGCTGGTTTTCATTCCATGTCTTTCTTTATTCATTTCTCAGTAAATTTATCTCAATTTTAAATACAAAAGAACTAAATATTAAACAGAATGTCACTAAATACTGCAGTATTGCATACTCATTCATTCTAATGAAACTCATTATGATAAAGGCAGCAGTTAAACATTTCTCTTACAATATTTGCCAAGCAAACATATATGTGCTGCATACATTATATGAGTGATAATATCACAGCCTGCTCTCTAAACGTCTGCTAAATATTATTTTTAATGGTGCTTTAGTTTGTCTTCTCTATTCCCTTAGCATCATTCTAGACAAAATGTTAAGTGGTCTATATTATTTTATTTTATTCACAAGTTGTCAACCGTTTTTTATTTATTTTAGTTAAATTGAGCCTAAGGCTTGCAATCATTGATACAATTCCATTCAAAAAATAAGAATTTCTCATAGAACTTCCTAAATTAGTGTTGCCACTGGAGAGACGTATGGTTTACTCATTCCCCCTGATTTGTTCTTTGGTTTACCATTTATTTAAAGAACTTCTAATTTATTAGCTCTTTGTTGCTATAAAGTACAACACACAAAGTGAGACGGAAAGGTAGAGGATGATACAGAGTGTCACATTTTGGCATGATTGCCATAAATTTAAATAACAGAAATTCCATAATTTCAAAAATATGATATTTAGTCTGTCTGGGAACATTTTGATACCTTATAAGAACATTTCAATCAAATGGAAAAGTTTAATGTGCACATGGGCATTTTGGTAGGTTAGCTCATTGCCAAGAGTACTGGAATAGAGAGCCAAATATAGAGCGTTGTGATCAGCCATGACACTGATTCAACTTCTAACATAATATCACATATGGTTATTATGAAAAACAGTTAGCAATGGTAATAATAAATAAAATACCCCATGGCATAACACTGCACTAGCGGGCCAGAGCCTGCCTACCCACTGCCAGCCATACACCCACATGCGCAAGGCAGAGGTGAGCAATCATCTAAACATACGGGGAGCAGATGTCAGCATCATGGTACCCCCAGCTAGAACGTTCGGTTTTTTAGTCCAGGGTTAATTTCCTAGAGTAGCTCCTCAATTTCCTGATGATGCTGAGTGGACACTGGAACTTAAAATCTACACCCGGTTGCTTTCCGTGGCAAGGAACCAAAGAATTATCAATGATGGTTAAATAGAAGTTATACGACTAACACATTTTGTGATGCTCTTTTAATAAAATTTAAGAATTTTAAAGGAATGATAATAAAAGTTTTACATACATCCCAACAAAGCTAACTTACTGAATTGAGATAATACTGAGTAAATAAGCAAATTATGAATATACAATTATCAAAATCTTACTAATATAATGAATTGCTTTGAATGTATGTTAGAGATATGTCTGAAGGTAATTATTATAAAGAAGTTCTGAGTTTAAGATCTAGAGTACTTTTTTAACTTTATTTTTAATTAAAGCAAACAGAACCAGAATATTTGATTTAAAAAGTATTAATGTCATTCCCTAATATCCAGCCTAAACAAAATTACAATCAGCCAAGATTTTTGTTTGAATACCTAAATTTCTGCTTTTCCTAGTTTATTAACTAATCCACCAGCGGTACATGAGGGCCATTGCAGCAAAAAATGCATCCACTGAGGAGCAACTTGCTACTTGCTTTCTTCCCCCTACCTAATTTTCACCCAACACCTCGCAAAATCCACATCCCGCCATTGCGTGGTTAAGCTCTATCCAGAGCAGGTAACCCACCTCGGGCTGTTCCTCAGCTTGCCAACAGCTATGACACGAGTCATTCCCTAATATTATGGCAACTAATTTGAAGTGTTATAAGCAACTATTTATTTCTACTAATGATTTATTGAGCTTTGAAGTATTTGAATTATATTGCTACAATTGGTCAGCATGTCCACTGTGCATATACATTTTAAATTATTTAAATAAACTTCAAAATCACTTTAATATACATGTTTCGCTCAAATGATTATGAGTATTCTTTGTGTGTATGTGTGTGTATAATTACTTAAAAAGGAAACAATCTACAACTCTGAAATTCCACCATAATTGAAATTTATCTGTTTTATTGAAGAAGTAAAGAACCAAACTAACTAGTTATACCTCTAACTGACAGAATCTGAGACGTGACAAGTGAAGATATAAGTTTTTTTTTCTTGAGAACTAATGCAACATGTACACAGAATTGAGGGGATAGATGGAAGAAAGAATAATTTGCTTTATTACACTTCTAAAGCTAAGTACATCTTCCAAATATTCTTGGCATTTACTGCATCTTTATTTTCTTTCTGAAAAAAAAAAAAAAAAAGCAAGTACCTTTCTACATGAAAATGCATCCTAGCTAACTATACAATAACCAGCATTGAAACAGAATGAAATGAAAACTAACATTTAGTTTAAATGTAGAATCTGTTATTTGTAATGCAAAGAATTTAAAATCATGGATCATATTGTATTTGTGAGTTTAATTTCTTTTATGATTTAACCCCTTCACCCAAA
Source organism: Mantis religiosa (assembly GCA_030765055.1). NCBI lineage: Eukaryota > Metazoa > Arthropoda > Insecta > Mantodea > Mantidae > Mantis > Mantis religiosa. Next base: position 86,151,613 of record CM060953.1, read on the forward strand.
AAGTTACTAATAGGTACATTCCATTATATATTTTTATTTACTTAAATTAATCAATGACCTTTTTGTTTTATTTATTTATTGTTTTCATTTCTTACTAAGACAGAAAGGTATCTGAAGATAAATTTATCATTTAAAATAGGGAAAAGAGAAAACGGAGGAAAATGTTTGCAGATGAGAATTCATTAAGATGAAGCAAGTTAATTGTGCTTAAAATCTATAGGATTTATTTAATTGGATTTGCAGAGTTGATATCATTGTATCAACATTTTAAAGCTTCTCTTTCAGTACAACTTCCGTTACTTGCTTAGAATTTGAAACATATCCCTTAGTGAGAAAACCAAACTGTTTTACTTCTCTCATAGCATTAGCTTGTGACCTAATAGGAGAACTGGTGAAGATTCATTTGAAATTGATGCCTCAGAGATGGTTAATTTAAATTGCTCAAAATCAGAATTGCAGTATTGTATATAAAATTAGTAGAATGATTTTCAAATTAACTAAGATCCATTGAGTTAAGATATACCTAACCTTTGTTTAATGAAGTTAGAGGAAACTGCAGATAAAATCATATAAGGAGAACTCTTCCCAACCATGATTTGAATTCTGACATTTATGCCCAAAGGGAGACGTAGTGCTCCCACACCACAGAAATAGACTCCTTTAACTGAGAATTATTCTAATCAAGAACATATTGGGTAGACCAGCATGTTCAATTATGACATTGTGATTTTTAATTTTTTAATAGTTTATTATCTAAAAAGAGTCTAAGAAATTAAATGATTCATTTTCTTTATAAGAAATGAATAATTCAAAACTTGGAAATGTGCATTTCCTCTAATGCTGATTAACTTAATAATTTCCAAATTCACGCACAGTTGTAAACAACTTATAATGGAAGAGATGTATAAGCCTATTGTAATACATTTATATACTTTTGACAGTGTATGTAAATATATATATATATATATAATGCATGTAATCACATAATGTCTCCAATATAAAAGGCCACTTTCTTGCATTTAATATTTTCAATGTCCTTATACAGGATCTTTCAGAAATACTTTTACAAACTTCGGGTATGGGTTCCTCACACCAAAAGAAGGAAAAAGGTTCATTATGAACATATGTCACATAATCCTTTGTTTTCTCATTAGAAGGTATTCAACACAGTGGTACACTTATAACACACAAAACTCATAATAAATGTTCGAAATGTCTTCCTCTTGCTTCTATGCATGCCTTACTCATCGAATTATAGAATGTTGCACCCTTTCAAAACCTCTGGGATGGTGGCGAATGGTTTTGCAGGCTTCCATGACACATTGATGAAGCATTTCTGCATCCAGGATGGCTGCTACAAAAAGCAATGATTTAAGATGCCCCAGAGGTAAAAATCCACATGATTGAGTTCAGGAGGACATGCAGGCCATGGAACTGGTCCTCCTTTGCCTATCCATTGATCATGGTAGATAAAACTCAGTGTATCTCGAACAATGCGACTAAAATGTGCCGGAACCCCATCATGCATAAACCACACATTTTTTTTTTATTTGCAGGGGCAAATGTTCATGAAGTAGGTCGGGAAGAGTGCTGGATGAAGTACCTGTAGACAGCACCAGTAATACGTGCTGGTAAAACCTATGGACCTACCAGACAGTCACCTCATTCAGACTAAACTCTGATGTCTAGCCTGAAGTACAGCATAAGGATTACAATCTGCCCATACATGTACGTTGTGGAACTAGTACTCATAATTCCATCTCTCCCAAAAAAGAACTGATGAGACAAACAATGGATTGGTTGTTTGTGCTACAAACCATTGGCGAAAGTTTTACTGTGGTGGATAATCAGCAGGCGAAAGGCCCTGCACACATTGAATATGATATAGATATAGGAGCTGCTCGTGAAATGCCCTCCATGCTGTCACATGTGATGTACCAGATGGCACAGCCAATTGTCTTGTACTGATACCTGAACCATCTTTGACACACTTTAACATCTGTTCTTCACGTTCTGGTGTACGAACAACTCTTGGTCTTCCTCAATCATTAGTCCATGGTGCAACGGTTCCTGTTTCAGCAAGGCGACGATAAACAGCAACAAAGTTTGGATGATTTGGTTGTCTTTGATCTGGAAACTCCATTTGATAGAGCCGTGCAGCCTCGCGTCCATTACCATTGGCATGACCATACATAAAAATAATGTCTGCCTGTTCACGAAATGAATATCCAGACATGGTGGAATGAAACACGTACAATTAACTCACTACATGTACACAATTGAAAGATTGAAGGGAGACTGATAACAAATGACAAATGTAAACAAGTCTCTATGGCAACACTTTGCCATCTACCATATGTAGTAAGATAGGTCAAAGCCTTCTATGAGTGCATAGAGAAATGAAGTTTTGAGGTTGGACCCCCAAGGCCGTTGAACGCACACTTTCATTGTGACAGGAATAACACAAAAATCAAGGATTATGGGACATGTTCATAATGAACATTTTCCTTCTTTTGGTGTGAGGAACCTATAGCTGAAGTTTGTAAAAGTATTTCTGAAATACTCTGTATATATTTTTGTTCCCATAAAAATGTACATTCTCTACAAACACAACACACATAAGGGAACTGCTGAAGGGCTCAGAAAATTTAATTCGGGTGCTACAACTGCTTATCCAGTTATCAGTTTTCCTGTAACTGCTAAAAATGTGTGACTGGTTCTCATATTTTAAATTTCTCCTTATTTACACATTCTATGAAATCTTATATTTGATTGTAACACATTTAACTATATAGATACTTCATGTATAGGACATTCATTAGTTCATATTATTAGGTTTACAATAGTTTTTCCTAAACAGTGACACAGTGCTCTAATATTGTAAAAGTGGTAAAAGTACAAAGCTACTACTGATCATAACGTTTGTATGGCATTTCCAAATATTACATTACAAACAATTGATATACCATTCTTAAAACACAAATTTCAAAATGAATATACCTATTCGAACAGTATACTAGATTTCAGAATGGACTAATTTTAATTATACAAAGCATCATGGTACAGACACTCTAAAAGTATAAAATGATAACGTTTAACAGTAAAAGATGTCAGAATGTATCTAACAGTAGAAGGCGTTGATGGACATGGTGTTATAGTACATGGAGCCAGGATTAATTAATTCTAACAGAACAAAATTCATGGTGAATGGATTTTAATAGTGTAAAACTTGAGGATAATATATTTTAATAGAATCGGACTTTAGAGTCTATGGCTTCTAAAAAAGAGCCATTGTAGCCCTAATGTACCCACTCAGATGGCTGCCTAGTAAGTCTGTACATGCCATTTATCTTCTAATTGAGTTTCAGTAATCAATAATTACCTTTGAATAAAGAATGTTGTTTATGAAGGAATAACAGGTAACATAAAAACTTGCAGAACTATTATTTTTCTTACTATCATGCATTTTGTTTTTAATTTGTAATTGTTTCTATTCATATTACACTTTTGTTTTCACAGCATGAATCTGCATAGGCAATTTAATATACAGAGGGCTAGAAGATATAGACTGAAAATGCAAAGGAGATCAGAAATGCATGCAGTTAAGACATTTTACTAAAATCAATTTTAAAGTAAATGTATGAGATCTAATTACATCTACGTAATGCCCTTTAATTGCTTATTCACACTTATAAGTGACATAGATTTACATAGTCATACATAATTCACACTTAAATTTATCACAACATAAGGATTCTTAAATACCAACATTATAGCAGAAAAACAAATAAGTAGTTCACAACAGTGAAATATGCATATATTACATACATAAAGCTAGAGAAAAGAATCTCTAATTCCTGCTTAGCTCCATATGTTCATATACCAGACACTGTATATACATTGGAATATGCAGAATTTTCACAGAGAAAAGACTGTTTTTACTGAATATATTGCATATGTCACGAAAAAGTCAACAGTTACTTTATAATTTATTCACATTATCATAATGAAAATGCGAATCAATATTCAGAAACGTTTTGCAAATATTATTGAAAGCTTGCTAAATAACCAAAAAGACATGCGAAGTCACTGATATGGTTTTGCAAATATTATTGAAAGCTTGCTAAATAACCAAAAAGACATGCGAAGTCACTGATATGGTTTTGCAAATATTATTGAAAGCTTGCTAAATAACCAAAAAGACATGCAAAGTCACTGATATGTTTCGACAAAACTTGAAACATGTATGTCATGTCTATAAGTGAATAAACCATTACCATTACCAAATTCAAAATCAGAATTTATTGTCAAGGTTTGCTAATCCCTGTTCTCTTATATGGCTTGAATAAAATTCATGTCTCACTTTGCTCTCAGCTGTTATCAGAAAAAGAATGCGTAACTCTAAACATTGAACATTTCTGTAAATTTCCTCGTAATAAACTGTAAGCTGATTTTGGAATTCTATTATTAAGCATAAATTATCTTTGTTATTTTTATAACATCTTGAGCTAAGAACTAGGATGCAGCTCAAGTGTAATTACGCATCTTCTCACCTATCTGTATTTCCCAATTCCTCTTTTTAATGTTGGATTACAAGTATTAAATAACTATTGTTCAATAATGAGGATGAAAAATTAAATCTAATGCAAGTAGAATAGATACAGGATAAAAAAATTAGCTTTTATTTATAGACACATTTAAAGCACTATTATTAACATCCCATCTATTCTGGCCATGAAACACCACTCAGCCCGCCTCGGAAGCATAGATGGTAGCGTGTCTGCCTCACGTTCAAGAAGTCCCAAGCTCGAATCCTGGTCAGGGTGAGTTACCTGGATAAGGTTTTTCCGGGGTTTTCCCTTATCCTGCTAGACAAATGTCGTGTAACTCTAAGCTCCATGGACCCCGGACTCATTGGACTCATTTGAGCATCATTTCATCCATTTCATTCATCGTCCGGTATGACTTAAGGTTGGAGGACGTAAATTAATTTTGTTCAGAGGCCTCTTTATTCAGCTTGAGCTTTTTTTATATGCTTTAGACCTAGCAAATGGAAACTTTATTTCCTTTCCAAAGGAAGGCATGCCAAAGATTTTTGAACCCACTTGTTTGGGAAGCAATAACTGGCCCTAAACTACGCAGGATGATAATACAAGTAGAATAAATACCAAACGGGTTATATGGAAAGATAGTATCAATAGTTACAGGATGAAAGAAGAGTTTTAATCTCCCCTGTTTCAAATATGAGGAGTGAGTATTTGAGGTCTAAGGGGCCATTGACATGTAGGTCTTTTGGACCCAAACAAATATGAGGAATATGTGTTTGGAGGAATTTAGTAATAGTCACGTCAAAATTAATTGTAAAAACTATTTGTAGTCGGTTTATTGATACTCATCACTTACATTTTTATATTATTGTTGGACTAGTTTCAATGGCCATTGCCTCCATTTTCAACCTCTTTTCAACTATAATAATATAAAAATATATAAATATAATATTATTAATAATATAATTAATCCCTCAATAATATAAAAATGTAAGTGACGAGTATCAATGAACCGACTACAAATAGTTTTTATGATTAAATATGAGGAAACTTCTATATACTATTTAATTATGAATTGTCTATGCAGAAGTCAAAACTTGTTAGACACATAAGAGCTATAGGTACTAACTCTTACCCTATGTCTGTGGAGTTCAATATCCAGTAACAGAACAAATTATTTATTACAAAGTTTAAATCTAACACTTACTTGCTTGAATTTAATACTATATTATGCAATGGTTGGTAATGTTAAACTATTTAATTAAGAAACTTTAAACGTAAGTGTAAACATTTGAATAATAAAAATGGATAAAATATATATGATTAATCTCTCTCTCCTCTTTCTTCCCTCCTCTCTCTTGCATGCATAAATACAGATTAAAGATAGATTTACAAGAATTTTGTAATCGTTGCATTGAGAACTCACACATGATTATTATAGATATTCTTCAACTAAAGTTTAAGTAAGTATTTCTAAATGGTGAATGTAAAAATATTTTATATGTCATGAAAAGCTTTGAGTAATAGTAGCAGTATTTTTAGTCATTAATAGGAGGTTCAAAAACAATATTACTGTATATTTACATTTAAAAAAATAATCTACAGTTATCTAAATTTTCAAGAAAGAATCTAATATTAGATATGTGAACTTCCTCGCCTGTGTCTTGATGAGTATCTTTGGCTTCTGTCAAAGGCCATATCACCTTGAATAATCTTGTCAAATTTAACTCACAACAAAATTATTGAATATATGCAAGTTTTTATTAATTTAACATCAGTTGTGTTTGCACATCCTCTTTTATTTTGCACTTTGAATTTAAAACATGTTTCAGGAACACTTGCTCCCATCATCAGCTGGCAACCAACTAAATATACTGGTGTGGAGGTCTCTAGTGATGGTGATATGAACTTGCTGCGAAGTTCATAATCCGATCCTTGTTTTTTCTAATATGAATGTTTTCTTATAGTGAGAGTACAATTGGGTATTTTGCTGTTCTAAAAAGATCTTTTCAGGATAGTATCATGGTAGCTGTTTCAAAAGTGTGCTGCTGCGGCTGATTTTTGTCAATGGAAGTGCTCTTGAAATGTGGTTTTGAAGTTTCATATATATATAGCCAAGACAAAGAGATATTTGGAAATCAGAGTAAATAAAACCTCCAATACATAAAATATACACAGAAAAATCAGCCATAGTAGCTTTGAAACAGCCACCATGATGTTATCCTGGAAGTCAATCTCATTAGGACAGCAAAATACTTTTCAACTGATCCTCTCAATATGGGAAAACATTGTACAAAATAAGAATCAAATTCTGAATTCTGAATGTCCACCATTGCACTAGCTCCACTACTTCAGATCACCATCAACAAAATTAGTCTGTTGTTAGCTGATGGGAGTGCACATTCGCGAAACATTTGTGATGTTACATAAGTAACTGCGGTAGTGTAAACAAAACCAATATATTTGTAGCACTGATTTAAAATCTGTTTTCAATTTTGCTCTACCATCTTAGTTTCTATAATGAGGTGATTGTTATATTCTAATGTATAATTCATTTGCAGCATTCATCAGGGATGTTACTTTTGTTTATGTTTTTCTCTAGGTCACTTAGATCCTTCATGTCTGATTTCTTCATCATGCTCCAAAATTGTGAGAATCACCTGGAAATGTTCTGTTACGTGTGTAGTTTATTTACTGTGGCATCACAAAGTTGTTCTGTAATATAGGATTTGGAGAAAATTTACCAGGTGTATTTTGGTTGCACACTGGAAGATCAGGATAAGGCATGGGCACTACACACTATGTGTCCTTTCTGTTCAAATAGATTGCACGATTGGCTGAATGGAAGGAAACTTTGGAAGCCATTTGGGTTTCAATAATATGGGGGGGTGCATAAACCATGTTAAAACTGCTACTTTTGCACTGTGAAAACCAGTGGACTTTCATCAAAGAATAAACACAAGATTGTATATCCCACTTATAGGGCAGGTTGCTCTTAGCAATACTATATCAGTTCCTCCAGCATCAGGTCTACTATAAGTTGAACAAGATTATGAAGATTCTGCTACATCCTGTGCACATCCAGGACACTCTAGTGATGGTGATTATATTCCTGATATAGGTACCTAAAGGATTTCCAATGCTCAAAAACTCAATCAAGATGAACTGAATGATCATGAGGGATTTCTGTCTTTCTGAAGAAAAGACTAAACCCCTGGCTTCTGTCTAAAAGAAAAGAACTGGCTTCATTGAGTGTTAGAATGGCGGCAAATCACAAATGAAACCTTTAGTTAGCTATGTGCTTTTGTTACAGATGCCTTACTTTCTTACTGTAGTGGTGCACTATTTCAAAACCTGCCTCAACCCAACAGAATGAAGAATTTTCATAGATTCTTCAAAAAGAACTTCAAAAGCTCCTGCCCAATGGAATAACAAGCCAAGTATAACTGTAGCACATTCCATTCATCTGAAAGAGACCTACAAGAATATGACAGTGCTGACTGAAAAACTGCAGTATGATTCTCATCATTTAGATGTCATGTGGTGATTGGAAGGGTGATTGGTAAGCTGATGGATATGCAAGAAGAGTTTACTAGATACTGGTGTCTCCTATTCTTGCTTCCTATTGCTGAGCACTTATATTCAACAAGAATGGCCATTAAAGACCACGTACAAACCAGGAACAAGTACTTAGTGGCTTAAGTGTATTAAGTGGCTTTGCATACATTTTATAGGAAAGAACAGATAACCTGATTACAAAAGCTTTAAAGGGGACTGGGCTGTCGAATATTATCCAAGACACATTTCCTTCATTCTCACCTAGATCTCTTTCAGAGAATCTTGAGATTCTTAGTGACGAATAGGGCAAGCTCTTTCACCAAAATATTGAATGTGTGGAAAATTATTACAAGGGTTTCTGGAATGATCGCATGCTCACTGACTACTGTTGGATGCTGTACAGGGATTCACCAAACAAATCACACAAGAGACAAGACATATACACCATGGTTTTAAAAGGAGGTTTGTATCAGAACATGTTTCAGTAAACCAATATTGGGATATACATGTTTAATTTAATTTCAAGTACTCCATGTCTCTGAAATGTGACATGCTACAGCAAATTTAAAAAGAATTTTGGAAACAGTATGAAAAATTACTAAAACATAATGGTTTTATACTTGTGAGGATTAAAACTGACCTCATTTTGTTGACCAGTGTTGTCATCAAAGTCAGCGAGCTTATTCAAGGTGATGCAACCTTTTATGGAGGCTAAGGATACTCAAGTAATTACTATGAACCATTGTTCCCACTATGACCCCTTGCAATGGAATAAAGAATATTCTTTGCACATTAGTTGAAGTATTGTTATATTTAAATATAGTACTTACTACACAGGAATGAACATTTATTGTGGGTAACATTAATTCCATTTCTGTTTAACACATTTTCTTTTATGGAAATACAGGATTGCTTTCTAAAATTACATAGCATTTTACTGTATTGGTGGTCAGGAACTAAGTGCATTTAGCTTCCTGTGAAGGAACACAAGCACTGCTCAACCTAATAAATAGAAGTTTGCAAACTATGTAACATAGGTGAGAAAATGCATTAATCAACATAGGTGTTGACTATCAAGGACTATTTGTGCCATGAATAGATTACTTTGGCCTAATAGGTACTTATTCTTAGGAGCATCAACTAGTCAGGCAGAGAAAATATGTGAAAAATACAGTAAAGTGAATGAATCTGAAAGTAATATTTAAATGCCTGCTTTTACTACATGCGGCACCAAAGCAATGACTCTGATGGAACACCAGTGGTATGATATGGCAGGGGAAACCGGAGATCCCAGAGAAAACTGTCCCAGTGCCGTGTTATCCACCACAAATCTTACTTTACAGTTGCCTGGGATTGAATTCAGGCTGCCTTGGTGAGGGTCAAGCAGTTAACCACAATAAAGTGATATGAGCAAGGAAACAGTATTATGCTCCTTATATAATCATATATACAAATGTACAGCATTTTAAACTGAAATTTAAAGTACAGATTTTTATGTTAATATGATACTTTAATATTTTTATGATATTTTAATGAAAAAAGGGTGTTAAGGAAATGTCTTCTCTGAATAACAAGCCGGTAGGATGGGCAAAATTTCCTGAAAATGTTTGAATTGCAGCCCTGCAAAACCTTGATGTTTACATGTACTCCTTTCTCTAAAAGTGCTTTTTCTTGGGTTTAGGGAGTTTCAATGAATGTAAGGCCCATTTTCCTGCCTCATGTTTAAGACGTCCTATATCTAAGTTAGCCTAAATTACCTAGATGGTTTTTCTAGAGTTTTCTTTACACTCAGAAGAGTACGGCTTCTGGACATATCTCAGTAACATATCCATTTTGTTAATTTATTATCAGATATGACCTACCATGTTAAAGGACATTTGACATACATACATGCATGCATACATTAGAAGTATCTCTAGTAAAAGTGAATTAAATACCAGATGTATAGTTAGCCAGCTATAACAAGGGAACTAGCACTATGCTCATACTTGTTTTTGCTTGAGAGTTTGATGGCACTAACTCCACCCTTTGTGAGGCCTGTGTGCTAAAAATCAGGTGCGGAATATAGTTTGAAGTACCCGAAAATGAGTCCAGAATGTGTAGAAACATATAGGCATAACAACACAGCATTGTAGGGAGAGATTGACCCCTGCGGTCAGCAGTCTACATATGGCCAGCACAAAGCTCATGAGAGATATCCAGCAGCTACTTGCAAGTTGCTGTGGTCATATGTTGGTGCTCGTATGTGGCAGTTTTCAGGCCCTAGTTTTGGGCATTGCAGCTCTATTCCACAGAAGACTTTCGGTGCACAGGACCCACATAGGGCAGAGATGATGCCATCAAACTCTCAAGTGAGTACAGGTGTGAGCCTAGTGATAGTTCCTTTGAACATTATGACAGTAGTTACATTGGTTGGGGATCCAGATCAGAGATTTTTTCTGATTATGTTTAATTTCCTTGGTAGTCATTGGTTATGTTCAATATCAACATTAAGGCTTAAAGTCTCTCATTGCATTTGGCTTCACCCTCATTTCTATCAGACCTGATGTAACTGCATCTTCCAGCCAGCTCAACCTGGGAAGTCAGCTACAGTTTTGTGATGCAAGAGAAGAACACCTGAACGTTATCAAGACCGGTAGAGAAACATTAACAACAACTAAAAAAGTTCAATGATTGGTCAGTGCTTCCTCTGGCACATGACAAGGAATGAAAATGCTTCAGCTTGTTCAAATACAGAGGCAGATGCTTTTTTACACAGTTATATTAGAGATAAAGTATGTACATTTCTCAGAGAAGTATTTATGGTAATCACAACTAATTTTGTTTTTCATATCACATTTTGCTGACTTGGTATACGTGAACATGACAGAGTACAGAAAAATTTCTTCATTGGTACAGGATTCTAAAAGAAGAGAGAGGAAACAAGAAGGTGAGGAGAAAGAGAGAGAGAGAATACACGAACAAATGCATTTATTCAAGAAATGTCACAACCTTTTTCTTCATGTCTCTCAGCATTTAACAAACCTCCTAACAATTCACCTCTTCAGAGATGAGTGTACTGAGTCCATATACAATTCCAGGATAATGGAATGCCTCTAAAAACTTTATCAGGTATATTTTACCCCAAATGATAATTGAACTCAGTCACAAATGCTATCATATGTTTGTCTTCTATTTTTTTTTTAAATGTATAGACATAAACATGATTACTTGTATATTTAAATTCTGTTTAAAGTAAAGTAACAGTAATTTTATCCTACCAACTGATTTTATGTTTGGCACTAATGCATATCTTACAGATACATAAAAAGCAAAGCAAGTGGTTTTATACATGTTTCTACAATAAATGTAAAAGAATGAATAACATATTAGATTTTTTTTTTTTTACTTTTTTTGGAATAAAATAGTTTCTGATGTTTGCTTAAATGCATTTTTAATGAAGAAATTGTAACCAATACCTTTTCAAATTGTCTATGTGTCCAGTTGGAAAGCTATTAAGACTCTTTAAAGGAAAGCCACTAAGAAATAATTAAGCATGTATATTTTAAAAGTAATATATTATGGAATAAGTTATAAATATGAATAAGCAGTAAACAAGACCTATAATAAATGTTAAACTAAATTAAAAATATACTTCCTAATAGATGCTATGTATAGTAACAACAACACTAACACAAAGGTTTTATAAAAATTGCTGCTATGTTGATTTTAAGGAAGAGTGTTACATGCAGGTAAGAAAGATGAAGAAGCTGAATAACTACAGACATTTTACAACATTTAGAAAGCATAATATATACTTCATTATAGTTCTGAAACTTAAACTTTAAGCTTAAAGTAAAGGAACAATGTGAACAAAAACAAATAGCTGCCTGAAACTTAAATAGACAAGCACATTAGCATAATTTGTTCCATACATGCAAAACAAAAATGTATTTACGATAGAGACAGAGATGTTATGATTTATGGAATTAAATTTAACTGTCTAACTCATTACTGAGGAGCTATTTAAGGCTTAAAAGTGATTATTGAAAAATTTGTAGCTAATGTTTATCTGCATACAATTTTTATATGAGCAAGGTTATACATAACCAATGAAATTTATTATACATTTTATAATATCTTGACAAGGACTGTACAAAAGGACACATTTTAAATTATAATAATAGGTATTTAGTAATTTGCTTATGTAAGTACATATTAGTTATAGGAATCTTACCACTTAAAGAAATGCCGAAGTTATTTAGAAAGAAGTATATGCAGAGTTAACTTTGCATTACTCTGGTAGATCGTTATTTATTTGAACTTACTGGAGCAGAATTCTGGTATACTTGATATAATATTGTTCTTTTGGCAATAGCACGAACAGAACTACTGTTCTACTAATTTAACTATAACATAAAACATATATACCTACACAAAATTATAGAATAATAAAACAAGGTTTCTGTATTGCTTTCAGTGAGAAATTTAAAAGGTTCGAGAGCTCCAGTGTTTCTTCTCAAAGCAATAAATCCATTTTATTGTGCAAATAGAGTCAACCTGAAAAATTCAATGCCATGGCTCGGATTTGAACCACATATCTCCTGGTTTCTGTGCAGTTGCTCTTACATATTGAGCTAGCATGGCCAACGTGCCGTCTTTACCTATCCTGATGGCATGCTGGCCATGGTAGCTCAATGGGTTAGAGCAACTGGACAGAAACCAGGAGATCCGTGGTTCAAATCCCGGCCTTGGCATTGAATTTTTCAGGTTCATTCTATATATTCAAAACAGCCTATATACGGCTAGAGTCAAGAAATGATTAATTTTCATCAATTAACCATTTTATTGTATTTATTGCCCTAAAACTGTATTTAAGTCAAGTGATCATTGGGTTATTTTTCATTGTAATTCTTTAATTTTTGAATTTGCAGGTTTAAATATATCATACAAATCATACAGATTTAAATGTGTGTTAAGAAAGAATGTTTATTGTCACTTCGTACTTTGTTTCAATCATTACTTAATATAGACATTTTAAATTAAGTTGAGCAAGATCTTCATTTCAATTATACAAAGCAAATAGAAATTTTTGCTATAAAAATATGGATTTACTTACAGGCAATTGATTTTCCTTATATTTTGAATATTTACAGTACTACAAAATATTTATTTGTGATTTCTTATTTTGCTAATACATACTTACTTTCAAATGCATCTTTATATTCTTTAACTATTTACAGGCTTTTAAAACTAAACTGGAGAAATATTTTATTATTTTCAAACTGTTTCTTGAGTTGAATGGTTTTGACTAATAAATGTGGAACAAACTGAAAATCTATTCTGAATAAACATACTTATTTTAGGCTTATTAATTTCTGAGAATTCCATATATATAATTATTCATAAGAATAATTACACATTTAGATGCTTAGAATGTCTGTAAATTACTGAGCATTTTCACTGAGAAAAACTACTGGAAGTTTTAATAATAATTAAAGTTTTATCTCCATATGTGAAGCATAAAGAGTTTTAAATTATTAAAAAAGTCACAATAATCTTAACGATTTCCAATTTTATTCCTGACGGCCTTCAGAAAAATAGATGACCTTCAGAAAAATAGATTCTGCTTTGGTACTAAAATACTTGACACAGTAATGCTGTTAAACAATTCTTAGCAATGTCAAAAGTCTTCCTTTAAATTCCATTAAATGGAGAAATAAAATAAAGAAATAAGGAAGAAGAAAAAAAGAAACAAAGACAAACAGGGTCTTTCTACATGAAAGAAAAGCTAAATAAAAAATGATATAAGAATTATTAAAGGTATTATAAAAAACAAAATAAATTTTAAAAACATATTAAAAAATTCTGATGTTTTACATTCCATCACCTCTTTTGCCTGTTTTCTGCAAGCTATTATTATGTGATTTTCTTTTATATGTGTTTGGAGGAATTTAGTAACAGTGACGTCAAAATTAATTGTAAAAACTATTGCAGTTGACTATTTGTAGTCGGTTTATTGACACTCGTAAATTATTGAGGGGCCAGTTTCAAAGGCCATTGCCTCCATTTTCAACTTCTCTCCAACTCATGTGTGTGTTTGGATGAATTTGGAGAGGGGTTGAAAATGGAGGCAATGGCCTTTGAAAGTAGTCCCTCAATAATTTAAAAAAGTGACAAGTGTCAATAAACTGACTACAAATAGTTTTTACAATTAGCTTTTCTTTTGTTAAACAACATTAATGTTTGCAGAAATATTTGATTTTAGCACATTTTGTTGCATGTTTAAGGGGAACATAGTGCGCTAAAGCGATAGATCATTTAAAAGAGGTCCCTCGTGATGGCTTTCAAATTCCACTCTTTGCATGATCATGATTTTAAAAACGAATAATGACTTAAAATTGAAAAAAATAAATATTGTAAATTTAAACTAATGATAAAAGAATATCTTAGACAGAACACATACACATACACATGTATGCGTGTAGATGTGGGTGCGAACTCTTTAGGGAATTCTCAGTATCAAATTTTATTTTGTAGAAAACTATATCTATTCTTGTTTAATACGGTTGAGTGGTAAAAGGTAAAAATATTCAAGTGTTGAGGATTGCATGCAATTTATATTCCAGGATTTAAATGAGTTATTCTAATTATTAGACATTTTGAATGTACATTACATGTGACTGCCAGTTTTAGTAATACATAAAAAAGAATGGAAGTTATATGTATTCAGTTTAATAACATGACAACACTGCATTAAAATCACATATATTTCATAGCCAATATGTCAGCACATGTAACTAGGTTGCATCTCACCTGAAATAAACATGTGTATTTTTGGGAGAGCTTCCACAATTATATTTTTAAGTGATGGAAATTTAGAGATTAAAATAGAGTAGCATTTCAGAAGGAGCTAGCAAAGAATTGAACATGCAGATAGGCTGATTTCAGTGTTTATTTGAATATGGTTAAAAATTTCAAGGAAGGGCATATGGAAATAAAATGGCACATTTACATAAAGAAATTATAGCACTTAAAATACTGGCTGAAAGAGAATAAACAGGAACAAAATGACAGGAGAATATTTGGGAAAATTAAGGGAGAAACAAATTAGAGCAGTTAAGAAAGATGAGAGAATTCAGATGTAAATTGATAAAATATGTAGTAGAATGTTAAGAGTGGCCATCGTTATATAGATAACTTGCACTTTGTATAAGGAAGAATTATGTAAATCAGTTTAGTCTGGATTATAAATTTAGGTTAAGTGCTTTAGTTGTTCCAATTATAAAAATGTTTCGTTTATATATTTATAAAATTGTATTAAGAGTGAGAATAAATATTAGTTCAATATCATTTAGCATGGTCACTGTTGTTATTAAATATTTTGCACACATTCTCACATAAAACCAGTTGTTTCACTATGGTCTGTATATGCTAGGGGCATTAAAAACAATAAGTCATAATAAAATTACTGCTTCTTATTAGTGCATCTCCAGTTCTTCCAAATGCACTACAACTCCATCTTGGAGCAGAACTTTGATTGGAATCTGTGATCCTTAGGGTCTAAAAAAAGTAACTCAGTGTTCTGAATTTAGTTCTCTTTATTTCTTTTTTCTTCCACCCTTTTTAAGCATGAAATTATATTTTAGTAAATCAAAGAGTAATCTTTTATACATTATTTATATGTCATTTAAAAGTTCACTATTTCACCTAGAATGTAATGACTATTATCATATAAAGAAACCAGGTGGTGGGGGAGGAGGTGGGATGTCTGCAGCAGCATCCTCATACCTTGGTAAGTTGTTATTGTTATTGTTGTTACTACGACTCCTAAGTGATCCGGCAGGACTATGGCTGGCAGAGCTTGAACCAGAGTTCTTGTTAATGTCTTGTCCAGCATTATCATTATGATCTATATTATTCTGCACATTTTCTCCAAGACTTGCCATGGAACTCGACTTGGGAGTTCCAGGAGCCTCACTTCCAGCAGGTGGGGGTTGTGGTGGTGAATATGGTGGAGGTGGACTGTCCCCATTGTTTGGAGGTGGACACCTCTCATCTGTTGTAGAACAGCTTTAAAACAAAAAATAAAATGATTTGATTTAATAATTATAAATTATAATCATAAAACAGGAATGAGTTATAAGTGCTTATCATTGCATTTGCTGACCATATGTAGCAATAAAAAACTTAAGCTTCAATTGATCTCTATAAATAAAGAAACACCTGCTAAGTAGGGAATTTTAATACCTCTTACATTGTTAAAATAAATAGATTAGAAAAATAAGACTATAATGCACACATTATGTTTAATTTCATATGTATCTGTTTTCTGGTACAAATGATTAAAAGAAATAGTTGAAACCTATCATTATGTTTACTTTGGAAAATAATTCCAAAACTCAAATATTTAGGTGGACTATCTTTACAAACTATCCTTTTTATTTGTTTTAGCCAAATTTGAAATATTTCCTCTAATTTTCTTTAAATTCTTGTATATGAAATTTCATCACTAAATGACTCACTCATAATTATATCCAAAATTATACATTTCTACCGGGTATGCAATGCTTGAAGCAACTGCAGGACTAGCCACTATGTCGGCAGTGTCAGCAAGTATATTTTCCCTCTGCCATATGATATTGCAGTGTGAACTGAAATCTTGTGCAAATAGTACATGTTTGTTAGGTGACGAAATACAGTGCATTACGGGAAAATGTATCAAGTGAAAATGTATCAAAAAATATTTATGTCCGATAAATACACACAGAGAAAATCAGCACATGTTGTAAGAAGATTATTCCAACAGGAATGTCCTGATGTTTCCATTCTAAATCGGAGTTCATCAATTATTGTATACATTTTGTTAAACAGCAAGCACTCCTGACAAGAAACATAGACCATATACAGTACTCATAGAAGAAGCTCTACATAAATGGACATGTTCTGGAAATATCTCCTAGAAAATCCATTTGATATCTGAGCAAATAGAAAATTCCTATGGAGTGTGTATGAATGATTATAAAGTTACTGATGTTAAAGTCCTACAGATTGACAGTAGTGCAAGAATTTAAACTGAGTGGCTCTACAAAGAGGTTGCAGTTTTGTGAATGGATTTTGAATAGGGTGCATACTAGAGAAATTGACCCTAATCTAGCTGTAGTTTGGGTTGAAACACAGTTCCACCTAAGTGGGATATTAATTCACAAAATACTCACTGTTGCAGTTCTAAAAAGCCTAACATAATACATGAGGAACCCATGTATGATCAAAAAATAGTAGTGTGGTGTGCTATTAGCAATGAAAAAATATGACCTACTTTTTTTCCCAGAAAATTATTAATAGTGAAAGGCATGAAGAAAACATTGTGCAGCCTTTTTTTTATGATCAATAACTGAAAGAGAATGTGGCATTGCAACCTTTCAGCAGGATTCTAAAATGGCACATATAGCCAAATGAGGTATAGGAAATTGATGATGTGTTTCAAGTTGGTGCTCATTAACAACGTATGTCCCTTTGTTCTTCCAATTTAATCTCCAATATGTTTATGTCTGGGTGGCATTGAAGGAAAAGTCCAAAAACCAATCTATACATTTTATATGAAATTATAAATAATATTCATCAAGAAATTTATGACATTTCTTAGAAGCAATGCAGAGCATAATGACTTACTGAGCATATTCCTAAGGAGGTGTCAAAAATGCTTAAACAATGAAGGGAATCCGTTCCAACACTTTGCTTAATATACACAAATAATTTACATCTCTTTTTAAGTGGTTGTATTAAATGTGTTAGAAATAATTTACATAGCAGAGCATACTAAATTTTCACAGACTTGCTATCCACTCCTCCAACACAGCAGCCAGCTTTACCGGCTGGGTGCACACTGTGAAACCACCTCTGTGAAAGACCATTCACCCCTTAAAACGTTCCCAATATTATTTACCCTCATTTCAAGTACACTTAAATGTATTAGTGATTTTGTTTAAATTCCTTTTATGTAAAATTTAAGATTTAATTTGTGCAGGAGTTTGTCTGAAAATTCTAAATTTCAACGTTGTTCTCAGTAAGGTATTCTACATTTTGTATATATTTCAGCCAAATTTTAAATGTGTTTAATTTTTCTTCAGCTCTTTCATGCACAGCCTCAAATACATGAAATGCTAGAAATTATATATTTTTGTGAGATTCCCTTTAATTACATATGAGCAAATTTAAATTTTTGTACCACACTTCTGTGGATGGAGTAAGACTGGAAAGTTACATTAGATTTGAAGAATCTAATGCTACACTCAGAAGCATAGAAGTTGTGGATTGCGTCCCTGCCATAGCACTGGGTTTCTCAAACCCAAATGAATTTTTCCTGCTCTAATTTGCTGCTGATTTCTACCAAATTTTGAAAGTGTTTACAAATTCTCTTTATACACGTAGCATTTGTGGGTTATTTAATGTTACTTAATATGTACAGATACAGAAATACAAATTGATGCATTATATGTTCTAGCGAGCAGATTAACATCTGAAAATAATGAAATCTAAAATTTGATGACGTATTTAACTTCTAATTGACCTCCAGTAAGTTCTTTGATATTTGCTGTTTATTATACAGATAATAAGATAATACAAACCTACTCTGTGATGTATAAAGTGTATGGCTAACAATATTGCCTCTTATACAGGCCTTTGAATAGGATAAACCACATCTCTTTAGATCATTTATAAGTTTTTTAGTTTACAGAGAAGCATATTACGCGAGTTCAGAAAATGTGGTAGTTTCAACTCTACTGTATCTCTGACAGTGTAGGTATACTATTCCAACTAAAAATTAGTTTTACATTTTTAAAATTTATATAATTTAGATTTATTCAAATTTTGTTAATGATAAGGAATAGTGACATGATAGCAGACAGTTTATGAATTTGTGAGGGGAGAGTCTGAGGAATTTCTCTTCTGGACATTGAGGTAAGTAAAGCTCATTCCACACACTAAAATGGGTTGATACATTTTATTGCTGATAGAGTAGAATAGATACTAAAAGTTACAAATGGTATTACATCAGGTGTTAAAGAGTCCAAATATTCTACAATATTCATGCACTGGAGAAATGGAGGTCCCAATTTGTCAAATTAGAATATAAGACAGAAATTGTCACTAGGTTCTGAAGTGGTTTATGAACAGATAACACATATAGATAGGGACACTGACTGTGAAGTAAACATTAATTGTTGAAGCATACCTTTTGGTCCTCCTTGGTGAGCGCTGAGCTTGCTTGTTGCTGGGTGACATCTTTACACGTAAACTCTTTGTATTAGTCTCTACTACTTTGTAAGGAATCTCTCTGAGCTGTGCTTCTGTCATACCCTCTGTATCAATCAAGTCAAACTCTAGATGTCTCTTGAGTTCGTCAGGTAATCGAGGTTTGTTCTCAGACGGAGAACGAGACCTTGACCTGTAGAAGGGACAAGCCTCATTGCATTGCAAGTCATACGGAGCTATTTGCGCAGTATTAAACAAAGCAAGTTAATAAACTTCATCTAGGCATTAGTACAATTTATTTGGCATATAATGATGTTGATTATGATGATTGTGACTAGTCATCAGAAGTTAGAGATAATAGTTATTTTATATACGTTAATATGCTATTTTACACTCTTTAAGTATAAGTGTATGAATTAAGAACTATGGGGATTCTGAAAAATTCTATTTTGCATTCTTTGAAAGGTGTTGGTTTAGTCAAATTTATGGTTTTCCCTCCTATTTATTCTTTTACTCTTAAGTTTTCCTTAAATGTTATTTTTAGCCTATTTTTTAAATGAATGTTTCAAATATACCCAATCAATTAATAAGCCAATATATATAATTATTGAAAAAAGATACAAAAACGTGGTAATTTAATTTTTAAGTACCTTCTTATAAATACACATATTTCTTTCTTTATTATTAAATTTTAGATGAGTCGTATTTCTTACACATCTGCTTCACTTTCGTACCTATTTTGAGGACATGTTTTGCAAATCTTCGTTTGCATCTACGGCTCTTGTGCGACTGACGCTAGATCCAGCGGTGTGGGTAATTCTGGGGTTGTTGCTGCCATCTGTTGATTTAGTGATGAACTGAAATGTGGGATTCTCTTCTAGCGGGATTTCAAAGTTCATTAGTTGGTTTTTATGTTTTTCTATGTATATCCTCTCCCATATGACGAGTTCACTATGTTTTTGTACGTATTTTAGTAATTCTGTGCTATCTTCAATTTCATGATTTTCAGACCAGAAATGAGCTGCTATTGCGGACTTATCAATATTTTTGTATCTTAAGTGCCTGAAGTGTTCTTTCTTTCTAGTGCCTATGTTCCTTTTTGTCCTCCCTATGTATATTTTTTCACAGTCTTTACACTTAATTTTGTAAATGCCTGACTTTTCCTCTGGTTTTATCTTATCAGTATTATTACTGTGAAGTAGGTTTTTAATGTTGTAATTGTTTTTTGGTGCCAATGTTATATTGTATTTCTTGAATATTTTTTGGAACTTTTTTGTGGCCCAGGGGTGGTAAGTAAATTTAGCAAATCTAGTTTCTTGTTTTATTGGTGTGAGAGCTGTGATCTGTTTTAATTTCTTTTGAAGTTTGAATAATTTTAGTTTTTTATCTACAAGGTTTTTTCCATATCCATTTTTAATTGCAGTTTTTAAGATTTGATGGTATTCGTTTTGATATTCTTGCTGGCTGAGAGGTAGATTTACTAATCTGTGTGTCAGACTGTTGATGGTTGCATGTTTGTGTGGAATTGGGTTGAAACTATTTGCTTTGATGTAATTATCTGTGTGTGTTGCTTTTCTATGAATGCCAAATTCTAGTTTTTCATTGCCTTTTTTGATTTTAAGGTCTAAAAAAGGTAGAGTACAGTCCTCTTCAGTTTCTACTGTGAATTGTATGCTGGGTTCTTGCAGGTTGAGTAGTTTCAAAGGATCATCTATTAGTTTGTAGGGCACTATTGCAAAGATGTCGTCTACGTATCTGTACCATGTTTTAAAATTATTCAAACTTCAAAAGAAATTAAAACAGATCACAGCTCTCACACCAATAAAACAAGAAACTAGATTTGCTAAATTTACTTACCACCCCTGGGCCACAAAAAAGTTCCAAAAAATATTCAAGAAATACAATATAACATTGGCACCAAAAAACAATTACAACATTAAAAACCTACTTCACAGTAATAATACTGATAAGATAAAACCAGAGGAAAAGTCAGGCATTTACAAAATTAAGTGTAAAGACTGTGAAAAAATATACATAGGGAGGACAAAAAGGAACATAGGCACTAGAAAGAAAGAACACTTCAGGCACTTAAGATACAAAAATATTGATAAGTCCGCAATAGCAGCTCATTTCTGGTCTGAAAATCATGAAATTGAAGATAGCACAGAATTACTAAAATACGTACAAAAACATAGTGAACTCGTCATATGGGAGAGGATATACATAGAAAAACATAAAAACCAACTAATGAACTTTGAAATCCCGCTAGAAGAGAATCCCACATTTCAGTTCATCACTAAATCAACAGATGGCAGCAACAACCCCAGAATTACCCACACCGCTGGATCTAGCGTCAGTCGCACAAGAGCCGTAGATGCAAACGAAGATTTGCGAAACATGTCCTCAAAATAGGTACGAAAGTGAAGCAGATGTGTAAGAAATACGACTCATCTAAAATTTAATAATTTTTCGCTTCACTGTGGTGTTCCAATACAGTTAAATCTCGATATATTTCTTTCTTTGTTTAATGAGAATCACAGTGAACAACATGCTTAGTAAGCCTGTTCTATCCTTGTTTGAGATGTTATAAATGGCACAATTTAAATTAAAGAGGAGAATTTTGTGTTAGCAGTAGGCCCTATTCTGCGTGGATGGAGCATATTAATTTGTTACTGTCACAGTTTTATCACAAAAATGTCACAAAGTTGGGTGCATATTTGAATTTTGAAAAAGTGCATTTTATAACAACTAAGGGCCGCTTAGCACTGCTTTTGTAAGCACAACAGTTTTATCAGTATTTAATAAATCTTAATTTTCAGTATTTACGGTGATAATTAAGTTGTTATGATTTAACTACAATCTGTTCTGCTAATCTAAAATTCATGTGCAATATTACTATCTTTCCGTACAGTTGTCAGTTGTACTATGCCTTTTTCTGCCAACATGTAATTTTTGGTGACTTTAGGCATAAATTTGGTGCCATAACATCTGATGTGTAATGATAATGATGTACTCAGTGGTTAGTTATTATATTCAAATTCATATTAAGAATTAAGGGCTCAAGGATTTGGAAATTTTTACAAAGACATTTATGCATTTTTCACTATCAATGTATAAAATATTCTTAAGATTAGAAACAAATAAAACCTGGAATTTCAACTTTGTAAGTGCGATGCTTGAAGATTTTGCGCCTACAACTTAACTGCTACAGATAAAGCAATTTCAAAGCATGGATACATATGTTCATAGTAGCATAAATGGAAGCTGCAAGAATATACAGCATAGCAGAATGAAACCAGCAAACTTTGTATAGCATTTAAGAATAATCTTACATCTAATTCGTTAAAATTAGAAAGTTTAATATGGTGGATGATACAGTGCAACTTCACCTCTTCATTAAATTAAGCACATTAGCTGCACAAAGTATTATTCCCAAACTGTTATTCATTAACTATAGTTTTTAATATCAACCCCAGAACCTCCTTAAAAACAAAATAGTAACTCTTAAATATGAAAAGAATATGTCCATATCCTGATTTTGTATATACATGTTATTCTACATAAAAAACACCTATAAATCCTCTGAAGTAAAGTGCTTTGTGTGTCTGCAACATATATAAAATACACGAAAACCTCTCATTATATAATTGGAGTATGATATTTATAATGTAAGCCATATGTAATCAAAATTTGCTATTCCAAGACAGTTCAAGCCTGCCTAAAATTCACAACATATGATGTTATCCATATGTCCTAAGATATACTTATTTCTAGCTGCAGACTACATAGGCTGTACTGTATGAGATTCAGATCAAGTTGACAGCTTATGATAGCATCTGAATAATGCAACATCACTAAAACAAAGTATTGATTTAGCATTTGTCAATATTTACAAAATATTTTCTCATTGGCAATCTGCTCTTTTTTGCCAACACTTTCCGGAATTAATTTAATTGCATTAAGAGCAGGAGAAAGATGTTGAATGATAGCATAAATACACTTGGATATACTAAATGCTTTTGACTCACAAGCTTTACTGTTTTACAATGAACTAGAGAAACACAGAACAAGATTTAAATAGAAGAAAAATGTAAAATATAAACAGAGTGATAAAACAGCAGTATCAGAGCACTTTTGGCCCACAAATTCATCAGCTAAAATAAAATCAAAGCTTTAAAAGCCACACTCATAAATGTGATTTGTTAAATTTTAAGTGCAATATGATGATAATTTCATAATATAGCATGACCCCCGAAAAGAAAAGCTCTCTACATATATCAGAGAGAAAACAGCAATTAGTTTATGCCAGTCATAATCGAACAAGATGATAATTTTCCCAAAAATAATACAGAGAGAGCATTCCCTACAAGGATTTAATGTGTAAAGCTTTACACTTGGCTAAAAAATAAGGGCAATAACAATGAAGAAAGAGTTAATAAATGAGTGAATTAAAAGAGACAAAATGATCCACAAGAAACTTGACTGATGTGTTTTCAGGGCATTCAACTTCATGGTCATCAGTGTCCAACACAAGATAATTTGTAGTAGTAGTAGTAGTAGTTTTATTCATCCGTTAAGTCAATACAATGACATTGGATACGTCAATACAAATATTTAGAACAATACATTAGAACAATTCATTATAGGTCTTTTAAGAAAATTAATTTCTATCTAAATTGTTGATAAAGATAATGACCATAAAAGCTACCAATAATATTGTTAGGTTTGATTTGTGTCAATGGAAAATAAAATCAATAGTAATATTCAAATACACAAAACACAACTTCTTAATGAATTCAATATTAAGATTTATTTGCAAATTCAAATGAAAACT
This sequence comes from Mantis religiosa, assembly GCA_030765055.1. NCBI lineage: Eukaryota > Metazoa > Arthropoda > Insecta > Mantodea > Mantidae > Mantis > Mantis religiosa. The sequence continues at coordinate 86,175,787 of CM060953.1, forward strand.
GTGTTAGATGATGAAGATACAAAATCCAGGCATAAATAACCATACCTGTGCTTTTTCTGTTTCCGTTTGTGATGGTAGGAGTGCTCAGATTCAGTCTCCATGCCACTGTTCATGTAGCCTGAACGCCGATTAGTAACAACTGTAGCTTGATGAATACCAGAACCACCCTCAGCTTGTTTACGCTGCACTTCCTTCCATTGGGCTTCAGAGTCTACCAGTTCATAATGACTGCCATGTCTGTCACACACATATTACATAACATTTCTGCATAGAACTATTGTCATAGGGCTTTTCTGAACATTTTAATAAAGTATACGGTAATATAAAAATGCCTGAGATGATCTTTTACATACATCTAAGATTCATGCATATTTGTAAATACAAGAGAAAATTCTTTTCTTGGAAGTGTTGAAAACAGTGTTGTTGTAATAAATTAAATTTAAAGGGAGTCGATTAATGACACTAAACAACACTAACTTTTAAATTTTCCTGGAACATGTTTCAGAGACTTTGCCTCCACCGGTTGACGATGGAGGCAAAGTCTCTGAAACATGGTCCGGGAAAACTTAAAAGTAAGTGTTGTTTAGTGTCATTAATCGACTCCTTTTAAATTTAATTTAACAAGAGAAAATATATGATGCACAGATACATTTGAAAGTTCTAAATAGATAGTCTTTTAATACTTAGTAATTCAATTCATAAGCACAATATTTGCTAATTACAAACAACAGGTTTATGAATGAATGCACTAATATTGTTGCATATTTGGATCTGGTGGAGTTTATCCAACAAAATGTATTTTCATATAAGCATTTCTATGGTAAACCATAAACTGACGTCAAGTGATACAAAAATTTAGTTACCTATGCCTACTGGAACCTTTATGTCTGTGACGGTGATGATCTTGCTCTGAACCAGAATCTCTCTTGTTTCCATGAGAACGATGTCTATGACGACGGTGTCCATGTGATTTTCCAGAACACTTAGATAATTCACTCTCATTATCAGACCCACGTCGACTTCTGTGATGGCGATGCCTAGATTGATATTTGCAAAACAACAAGACATTAAGCTGGAAAACTTTTTATTTGTATGACATTGCAGAAAATAAGACATAAAATTATAAGGAACAATTGAAGGAATGGATTAAGCAATGATCTATCCAAAACATTTGGTTGCAGCAGTTAGGTTATAAATTCTGAAACAGAATCAAAACAAACTTATGTGTTATGGATAGAGGTATATATTTCTGTAACTTTTACTGCCTACAGCTTTTGCTGTGACAGTATATTTTCTGCACAGGCATAGTTTTCATAGTGCTGGGTAGTTCAAGCAAAACTTAATACTACCTGATGTAGGAGCAAAGGTTTAGAGGCACAATTGGGAGGTGGATAAATAGGCTATGCATTAGAAGCACAGCCTTTTGTAACAGCATCCTTCTACTTCTTATTGTTAGATTTAAGTTGTTTTCCATGATTATAAGCTCCAAACTGCCAATGAAATAATAAAAATACCATGAAATTGACAACTTTTATTGGAATTATTGAGATATGCATATGGAAATATTTTCAGATTTGCAAAACATTGTCATTGTCATCGTCACGTGTTATATCCTTGTTGTTTATAATATGTAGGTTTAACAAAGAACACATATGACCTCCAGTGATTCTTAATTATTTACTTGTGGCTTCTTCTGTCTTTGTCATCTTGCAAACACTATGTTGTGAGTTTAATAATGCAGACTCATATAGGAGGTTATCTAACATTTGATACTGCACTGCAAAGACATCCTTTTAAACTGGATGAAATGCAATAAAAGGATGGAAAACTGTAATAATATAAAATGTGTAAAATATCAAAACTTTACTTTATAAAAGTAAAGTTAAAATACATAAGAGTTTCAAAAAATATATAAAAATGTTGGAAAATACACTGTATTATGGGAATCAGAAACAAAATTTGTTTAAGTGTAAAACGTTAGCATTGTAAAATTATAGAAATCTATTAAAAAGCTTTCCTTCTTAATGCTTTCAAGATATATTAAGAAATAAATCATCTTGCTAGTAATGAGTTTCCACAAAATGTTCTGCTGTATAGTAAGCTAGGATGAAAATATAACATAGTTATTGGCACTTCACTAGTTCCTAATGAATACCTAAAGTAAGCATAGATTTATTTGAAATGTGTATCCAGCAATGTTCCAGGTCTGTAAGTATGCCACCGCTCTGACCTAGGAGGAGACCTAGGATAAGATTTAATACTGTTGGCTAACTGGAGCAGGCAAAACTAGATAAAGCATTCTATACCTCAGTTACAGGCACCTCATCAGGCTACCACTGTTAAGGTATGTAAGGTTTTATTTTCTTCTCCTCATTCTTTTTTCAAAATATGTAATATCTTATGATAATTTTAGATTAGATAGACCTTTTAGCTATTGCGTCTGAGTTTGAAAACAAACACACTAAAAACAACAATGGTAATCATATTCATATGTCATAAAAATTAATGTAAAAAAAAGCGAACATTTTATAATTTTTGAAGCTGTCTGAGACGTAATGAATTTATTAACTAAGCATAGAATCACCAGCACTAGATATGTACTTAAAGGTTTTTGAAGTTAAAGATGCCAGGAAAAATAACAGTGCTTATTTTAGAGAAATCATTGCAGCTATTAATTATTGGTTTCTTAGATTACCTGCAAATGTATGCAAATGTGTGAAAAGTCTCCAACAAAGGCATTGTTCTGTATAGTTTTCTTACAGGCATTAGAATTTGAATTAGATAGAAAAATGTTACTCTATTATTACAGCTCTGGATTTTTATACTTATTTATGATTGCAGAGAATACAGGATGCTACACATAAATATTTTTGTACTAGGCGTAAAGAGCTTTATTTTCTCATTTAAAATTTATAATGATTTAACTGTGGAATTCATATCCAACAGTAAATGAATCTTTGACAACCTGATCATATGATGAAGCCTTTCTCAGCAAAAGACAGAAAATCTTATTCGGATTATTTATCCCAAGAGAGATTTGATTTGGAATATAAGGCAGGCACACCACTTTCATGGAGGGAGGATTGGAAAATCTTCTAAAGTCATTTTTATTGGGTGAGCCCATCAAATTTATAGGTATTACAGTTGCTTTTGCAAAGAGACAGACACAGGACCACCCAAAGCTATCAGGATAGCAGGAAACAATGGTTTTAGTAAGAAGAGGAAATATAAGGTATTTTATCTACAGAACTCTTTTGAGACTTGCAGTTGCATAAAGCTATAGCAATCTATAATTGGGAGACAACATAACTGCAGAAGATAACATAACCAATGTTCCAGTTTTCTGTAATTTACTTTTTTAAAGTCTTATTAATAGCAAGCTACAGAGGTACTTTTTGGAGGTGGCTCGTGAACTAGCTCGGATGTGTGTGAGTGACATCATGCAAATCAATGGTGGGGTTAAGATCTCTGCTTTCATCAGCCCACTGTTGATAAAGCTAGTGGGTTAGATGACAGGTGACTAACCTGACACCCCTTTTTCTTACAAACAAATGGACTCGACCATAAATTACTGTGCAACATTATGCCTAAACAATACCTCTGTAATGATCTACAACTTCATATTCTTATTTTCCTTTACTTAGGTTTGAAGGGACAACAATCTACCTCTCATTATGAGACCTATTTGAGTAGCACAAATGCAGAACTCTGAGATGATTGCAAAACTTATATCTTTTGAAATAATTAATATAAACACAGCAGCTTTTACTAGGAATCTTTAAATGTTGGCTGATTAAAATAAGATATATAAAGCTGTTATCATTTTATTTAGCTTTCCTTTTTGTATAAGACAGCAATAAAATAACACATACCTTTTACATGAGCGTGAATCATTTGAACTTTGGCTCTCAACACTGGAAGATCTTCTGGTAAGTCGACTCAATAGCTGACTGTTGTTTCCTGCTGATCTAACAGATCTTGGGCTAGCACTACTATATAAACCACGTACATGTGGTTGTGTCCATGGAGCACTTCGTGTGCTGCGAGGTGAATCTGCCCTTCCATGTGATGGCAATACTGCTGGGATGCTACATGTTGAACGATACAGACTGCCGACACTAAAAGGCAATAATACCAATATAAATGTATTATACATTTCAATATATAATGTTCATTATATACAAACAGTGTAAATACTTACGAGTGTGCTGGCTGTGGTATTGAAACAGCCTTCATCTCTTGTGGTGGAATGTTCTCATTATTAACAGTCTCTTCAACTTTTGGAGCTGGAAAAAATTAATAAATTAAAAATAAGACATTGAAAGAAAGGCTGAATGAATGAATGAATGAATGAATGAATTAATTAATTAATTAATTAATTAGAGGACACAGAAATACAACAAAATGTTTGTCTGGGAAATAAGTGAGGAGTATTTTATACAGAGTGGTTCCATGAAACCAAGCATAACAGTGGTGCAGTAAAGAGGAAACCAAACTTTAAAATGTGCAGTGAACATTATTTTTTATCCAAACTAACAAAATATGAGATAAATGCCAATAATGTTCCATTTTACACAAAACAGGAAAACATTTCACTTCATGGAAACTATATCCAGCAAATAGTCTTCATTGTCAGCCAGTATTATGCAATGACTTCTCTAACATTCCTTTCTTCACTGTTCCCTTGTATGCCTTCAATATTCTCAGAGTAATTAATGTATTTTGGATGAAGATATTGTAAAAATCATTTTACAATATGCATGTTGGTCTGATAGATTGTCATTGTAAACATGGAGATCATTTTAGAACATATTTTTTTAAAAATACAAGTGTTTTCCTGTAGTGTAAAATAACATGTTATTAGTGTTAATCTCATAAAATGCTAAATTTATAAACATTATGTAGTTAAACTTAATTACACAATTTTAAAAATTTAATTTCGTGTAATAAACCGTATTATGAACCTTTAAAATGTGGTAGATACTTCAACCACAGGACTGCACCATTATGTGCAAAAAATGTTCTATACATGTTGTATACATGCATACACATAATATATACATATAAATATGGGGTACATGCAAAATACACAGCAATGGTGATTTTGAAATATAATTAAATACAAAAAATGTTTTAAAACTTTTCTTTTAGACATATATTGAAACATTGCAAACTGTAGATATTTATGTTCAAATAAAAGGCCATAATTAAAGTATGTGCACTTCCATAAGTATTTTGCCTTGTAATTCTAGAATCACATTCCACAGAAAATATTTCTTTGGATAAGATAATTGTTAGTTGCTTCTTGGGTTTTGACAATGAAGATCAGAATCTGGAGCCAGCAATCGTAATAGAATTTTTTATTCACAAATTGATATACAATAAGTATATATGGCTCTGTCAATCTTACATAATATTATTTAGTGTGTGCACATAACAGAAGAAATTACATAAACAATGAACAGGTCACAGTTTGAATTCAAGAAAATCATTTACACTGTAAAATTTATGTTTTAACAGAAGGTGCTAGACTTTTACTTGAACATTTTGCCTGAGAGAGCCCTAATAGACTTGGGTATCTTGTACAAAATTATTCCGTTGTGGGAAATACTGTTGATTGTTCTGGTCAATCAGTGATGGTGCAGATGTATCATTTCAGTTGCTCAAGTATTAGAGCATGATAGTCTTTATTTTTTTTTTAGACTGAATACCATGGCAGTCTGATAATCATGGAAAATACCATTATTTTGATGGAATAGTCAAAATAAATATTCTCAGTCATTAAAATGTATGTGCAATAGCATTATGCATATATAAATAGCAATGTTGTATATGCATATGAAAATAGGAATGAGAAATTTATTCTTGACATTTACCAACTACATTCAAATTATTTGTCATTATGTAAAATGCTGGTACTACATAAGAGGTACCTATGTGGATGAACAGTAGCGTAGTAGGTGGCTAAAATAGTCCTTAGGTAAAAGCATAACAATCTGTCAATACCTTAGTTATCATAGAACCATATTTAGACAGAACTGAAAAAGTGCTATTTTTATAGTGGATGAGACACACGAAGTATCTCTTTAATTGACACTCTTAATTTAAGATAAAGGCTGAAATGTAGAAATTTTTATTCTGCAATTCTTGGCATTATCAACTAGTAGCAAAGATAAAATGAGGTGATAACAAACAAGCAAAAATTATCACTAGCTTGTGCACCTTTATACACAATTGTCCATTTGATTGTTTTGATCCATGAAAGACATATCCATAGTTCTTCAATGATCTTACATTGATTCAAGTTGATGGGATTCATCTTCTTTTTCCCAATGATGTAATACGGCATTTATTCTCATAACTAAAATTTTGCGAACTGTTTAGAAAGTAGTGCACACTTTTTTAAGAGGAGATACAGCCACTTACCATCCTGAGCGCCTTCAACAATACGACGTTGGTATCGTCGACTGGGTGTTCTTGTGAACTGTGGCGGACTTCTTAGTCTCATCTGGGCATCCCTCTGGGCTTGCTTTTCCGTGCGACCACTGCAGAAACATATAACAATTAGTAATTCCTATAATCTAAATATAATATTTGCAAAGAAAAATTAATAGCTGGATGGAAAAGAGGACAATACTTTAGATTAGCCCATTATTTATTAAAAATCGTTTTATTTTGAAAATTTGGTAATTTGGAGAAATATCATTTTTTTCACTTAAATATTCAACTTCATCTTGTCATATGTGAAGATGTCTTCAACCATATATCCATGGTAGACAGGAACACTTATCAGCTGTCATAAGTGTTAAATAAGAACTTAGGTAAGTGAGACTTGCAAATTCTAACAAAGTTGCACAATATCTTTAAAGACCTTTGATTTGTTAAATCAAATAGTGATGATGATGATGATGATGATGATGATGATGATGATGATGATGATGATGATGATGATGATGATGATGATGATGATGATGATGATGATGATGATGATGATGATGATGATGATGATGATGATGATGATGATGATGATGATGATGATGATGATGATGATGATGATGATGATGATGATGATGATGATGATGATGATGATGATGATGATGATGATGATGATAATAATAATAATAATAATAATAATAATAATAATAATAATAATAATAATAATAATAATAATAATAAATGACTTGAATGACTTGAAGGTGCTTCAGTATCCACCACCTCTCTCTTTCTATGGCATTTTAAAAAATAGAATATGATACTTTCTTAGCGTTTTAAACTGATAGGCCAATTTGGATATAGTCACTCTAGTAGCAGTTATTTACTTACTCTCAAATTTGCTGTGCCTTTAAATTAGCAGGAAGCTAAGAAATAATAAATAAGATAAAGAAGGCTGATTTCCCCTTAGTTGGTTTCGAACTTCATTGCTCTTTTCGAAACATGTTTTTGTTCGTTTTGAGAGCATACATTCATTCCATGGTCTTCTCTAAAAATATTGTTTAAACCTCGGAAAATGGGGGAGAATAATATATGCCAAATAAATTGGAAGTTACAAAAAATGACACATAGACAATAAATGACCAGAATGAAAGATGTAATTTTCCTAGACAGATTAAGTACGCTCTGTCTTCTGTTAATTACGTTCTGTACAATGACAATAACAGAAAATGAAAACAACCGAAAACGTTTTTGAAACAAAATAGCATGTAATTTATTCCTTTACCCATCAGTAAATAAAATTATCCGAATCGCTTTCTATCCCCAAAACCCTGTTTTAGAGCACGAGCGCCGTAGCCAGTCCAGATTTTTAAACAGGATGCATTTCGAGTAGTTCTACGCAACAGCAAGAGATGGCAGCTCTGAGTCTTTCCTGGCCTCTCTGCACTGCTTCCGAAAACGACTGTCAGATAGCCAAGTTTATACGCAACTTGGCCACATATTCAATTTAAAAAGTTGATTGATAAAGTATAATAATTTCAGGGATCTTAGAAATATAAACTAAGTTAAGTAATTATTATGCCATTACTTTTCTTGGTAATCTGCAACGTACTGCAAATTAATAACGTTGCAGACTTGTGTTTACGGCTTTCCAATTTTAAAAGCGTTGCAAAGCAGACATTAAAAAATTTTACCGACAAACTTCAAGCACAACTTTAAAACGTATTAACAAAGATGACATCTTTTATTCTTGCAATTCTGGTTTAACACTTCACTGTGTGCTTCTAAAAATAATATCTTTAGATAAACGAAGAAACGGTACATGTTATTAACGGGAAAAGAACACTTTTTAGTTTAGTTACAATTCATAAACATTTGTTTCAAGCTTGACTTTAATTATTTATTGACATTGAATGACCACGCTCTGATCTTCGGTAGCAACTGCTTCTCCTCTACTTAAAGAAAACATCCTTCGGCTAAGCGCTGCGAATTTAGGGCCCTAAATCAATCGGTAAATCGTGTAAGGTTGACGATTCTTGTCGGCTCTGTTGTGGTGAAACGCGTGTACATCGAGAGGAAGCCAGCGCCAGCGCAAGGGAAATTCACATGTTCGACTTGGCCAATGCAATAGATGTGCCGCAAAACTATGCATTTATGATACTGTTATTAGCTTGTTAGAACGTTTTTCCTTTCTAAAGCCCATAACCGCATTTGCAAGTTTTTCTACTTGTTTGTAAAATTACAACACGACAATAGGCCGACCAGGCTGCCTCTCTGATCTGGTGGTTAGCATTCTAGCTTCTAGAACCAGAGGTCCCTGGAGCGATTTTTGAGAGATTAACCACGATTATTTTCTGACCTCCCTAAAATCTAAAGGTATGAGTGGTTGCGTGTGATATGTGTTTGTGAATTTTGGGTTTATAAAACAAAACTTAAAGTAAACAATTCCCAGCGTAACAGAATAGTACATGAGTGAACATCTTTGTTGATGAGGTTGTTTTAAATCAATCATATAAAATAACTAAAGAAAAGAGTGCACCAGATGTTACAAACAATTACCTAGTGGTCAGTGAGTAACGTATCTGCCTCGCATTCAAGGAGTTCCGACTTCAAATCTTGGTTAGGCTGAACTTAAGAACCTATGTTTTTCGTGCTTTTCCAGGTTTTCCCCTTATCCTCAAATGACGAAAGTGAGGTAACTAAGCTCTATCGACCCCGGGCTTATCATTTTTAGTATAATTTTAACCATTTTATTCAACCATTGTCTACTATGCCCTATCAGGTAAGGTCATTTAACCTAGCTGGTCGTAAAACTTCAAACGCTGCCTTCTCCCAAAAGAATAACCACCTGGAGTGTGACTTCGACCTGCAGTTGTCAGTAATGATTGCTGATATAGGTATTTAAATCCAATACAAATCTGTACAAAAGAGCTGACGTAATACAGTTGTAGATTTCCGTAGCTTTTAATATACTACCTAGAAATATATTTCTATATGTTCCAGTATTTAATATTTAATATTTTTATTTAGGTTGAACAGCGCAGTGTGTCGCAAACCAACAGCAACTTTGCAGCTTTGGAATTATATACTTTTGCCAAATTTAATGTTGCAAATGTCCATGAATTTGGAATATTAATGAAGATGAACATTCGCAGAATTTATCCTATTGCTACCTTTCTTGTAGTGCAAGGAAAACATGGGAAAGTACAGTAAGCTTTAAGCGATAGTCAAGTGAGATTAAAAAAAAAAAAGCCTTCCCACTTCAGAACAGTATAGTATCAGAAAATTCAAACACATAACAAGGAATATCTTGAAAATGGTTTACTCTACATTTTTCTTATAGAGATTTTGACTACTTCTTATAGTTTACCAGTTATACGAAGGTTATTCACAATAAAGACGACTTCTGCAGACATTCCCAGAAAATACAAGATATGCAATTCATTTGACACACATACTCGTATTACAAGGGCTGTTCAATAAAGATTGATCATATTTTTTTACGGTCATAATTTTTCGCACTAAAATTCAATCTTATTATATTCTGTTAACCTTAACTGTTAACCACGCTGTAGTGGTTTCATTGTTGGTACTCCTGGTATCCGTCTGTGAGAATCAGGTAAGTGCAGATATGTTCAGTATCACCTACCGCTGCAATGGAGGTAACATGCAGTTAAAGTTGATGTTAGAGGAAGATCCGGAGTTTCTTTCAAACGTAATCACTGCTCTTGAAACTTGGCTACATCATTTTGATGCTGAGAGCAAACAGCAAAGCTCAGTGTGGAAATCTCCTTCATCACATTTCCATGAAGCAGGCTGGATGCTGCACCACGAATTTGCGCGGCCGCATATTGCCAATGCTGTTGCTGAATATCTTGCAAAAATCAACGTGAAGTACATCTCTCACCCTCCCTATAGTCCAGATTTAGCCCCATGTGACTTTTTTCTATTCCCTAACTTGAAGAAACGCCTTCGTGGGAGGCATTATCCATCATCAGAAGCAGTGGTGAAGGCTGCGGAGGCGATTTTGAAGGATCTCTCAAAAATGGTTTCCAGCATGTCTTTGAAGACTGGCAGAAACGCTGAGACAACTGCATTGCATTCAGGGGAGACTATTTTGAGAAGGACCATTAAAATTACGAGGATGAGTAAAGTTACGTTGTCAAAAATAGTTGTGATCATTCTTTATTGAACAGTCCTCGTATTTATTGTTATGACAATAATAATCGTTAGAGCCATTTTTGGGTAAATTAAAGGTTTGGTATTTGACTGACTTTTCAATTTTGATGAGTTACCTGGATAAGGTTTCTTTCGGAGTTTTCCCTTATCCTGAAAGACGAATGTCGGGTAGCTCTAAGCTCCATGGACCTCGGACTCATTTGAGCATCATTTCACCCATTCATTCACTGTTGGAAATGACTTAACGCTGGAGGACGTAAATTACAAAAACACGCACATACACCAACGGCCCTTTTCCAAAAGGGAATCCCAATACATGCATTTCAAGTTAAATCTTGGTGAAATTTTATGGTGAATGCAAAACCATATTAGGAGCAGGGAAATAAAAATCAAATCAATCAGAACTCGCAAATGCGACATTTCTTCCCAGCATTTTTTTTTTTTTTTTGTTTTTTGTTTTTGTTATACACTATATCCAAACCTGTAATAATTAATTAATCCACTAACCGTTAAACAGTTAATACAAGTTCTAAGGAAGGCACTCTCTACATAAATGAGGTGATAAACAACTACATTGAACTCTGTATAGCTAAGTTTGAACACTACCAACCAAGAACGAGAGCTGAAATTAATTTCGCTAGAGCGCGCTATACGGGGATCATTGAATCCGTATCATATTGCTCGCAGCCTCATTTGGAAACTGCTAGGGATGTAATAGAATATACATGAAGCCAGTCAACAAGTTACAGGGAATACGAGACGGCAGAAGAAATTCAAAAAGAAATATTCATTTTCTTTCTCTCTTCGCTTATTGTACGAAAATGGAAAGACTATGTGAAAAATAAGAAATGAGAAACCCAAGAGATACCTCACTTTAATTATAAAATGCTAAAGTTGACAGTGTCTGCCTCACGTTCAAGAGGTTCCGAGTTCGAATCTCGGTCAGGGTGAGTTACCTGGATAAGGTATTTTCGGGGTTTTCCCTTATCCTGAAAGACGAATGTCGGGTAACTAAGCTGTATAGACCGTGGGCCCATTTGAGCGTCATTTCACCCATTTCATTCATCGTCCGATATGACGTAACGTTGGAGGACGTAAATTATAAAAAAAAAAAAAAAAATCGCTTGATTATCATTATCACCACAGGCATTACTATTATTATTATTATTATTATTATTATTATTATTATTATTATTATTATTATTATTATTATTATTATTATTATTATTATTATTATTATTATTATTATTATTATTATTATTATTATTATTATTATTATTATTATTATTATTATTATTATTGTTGTTGTTGTTTTTGTTATCATCATCACTTGTATCACGTAGAAGGCGGATTGCACTATAATTTTTGTAGAACTAGTAATAAGTAATTATTGGCAGATAACACCATTAATAAACTTGGAGTAAATTAATGTCCTTCGCCGTGGCGTAGCGGGCTAAGGCAGCATGTCTTGGTCTCTGGCCACGGAAAGCGGCCCGTGTTCGATCCCACCCATGGGATGCGGATTATCGGGTACAGGACCACTGCCCACTCAGCATCGTGAGGAAAGTGAGGAGCTTACGCTAGATAAGCGGCCCTGGTCACTGGGGTTCCGGCTGGGGGCTGCCGAGATGCTGACCACATCTCCTCCCCGTATCGGTTGGATGATCGCCCACCTCTGCCATGCGTAAGTGGGCGTGAGGCCGGCAGTCGTGTTGGTAGGCCTTGGCCCTCTTAGAGTTGTCGCGCCAGTGGTTAAGTTTTTTTAGATTAAATAACATCCAAGTGTGACGCTCTCACATATATAACAAGTAATGCGGGAAGCTTAATTGCATTTGGTACATGGTTAAAAATACTCAAGACTTTTGTCTAGAAAAATTCTACACACATGAACCAAAGTCAATGTTTTCTGAAGCGTTGCGGAAACTCTGAATTAGCTTTCATTCTCGTTTCCAGTAACGAGATCGCTGGCATAAATCTCTCTGGTATAGGAGGCGGAATGTTTTATCGCAAATTATTTGTTCATTTGCTGTTCAACAATTAGTATTAGCGAATATGAATTCGCGAATATGAATTCTTTTTATCTCAGTTCAAATAGATCTGATATTATTTCCTTCCCCAGTACTGCATCTCAGTTCTCAGTATACTTAGGGTAATTCGACGCCATCAAAATATCCATATGTAGTTCCAGAATCAAACTAAGGGAAATTTGGCCTTTTAAATTTAGGACATGATTATAGTATGTGCAATACATATTTCAAAGCAGTTACGAGATCTGCAGTTATGTCAACTTTATCTGTGTGAGAACTAGCATGAATTTATTTGTGCGTTGCAAAAATGAGCGTCCAGTGGCCTTTTCTAAAATACTCAGTTTGCAAACTTCGCAAAGATTTATTTCCTGTCACTTCTTCAAATCTAGCCCAGGTATGGTTAACATTTTATTCTTTTCGTGTCGTCAGCAATGAAATATCAAGTTTTACTTTTATTTTCTGCAGCTATTTTAATAATGTTTTTGCAACCTCTTAATAGGTGAAGAATACGCAACTGCATAATTTTGAATCAAATTTTGAAACGATTAACAATATTACCTATATATACACTCTACGGTGGTTTTATTTCCATAATCTCACTATAATTTCATTTCTTTCTCTTTTTTAGAAGTGATTCTGTGTTTCGTGGCATGCCAGCCGGATAGCGCGTTCCTCTGTCTTCTTGTTTGCTTCACATCATTTCGCTACCTCTGAGACGTGGTAGCCACCCTATATCTGGTACCTAACCTAGTAAGTAGCATTGCGCAAGGTATATCCTCCGTTTTTATGACTTATAACTATAGTCTTAACAAGCTAGTATCAAGTCGAAAACGTAAAATGTACTGGTTATAATTTGCTTATCTTGCTATACACACTACAACAAGAAGTAACTGTATTTAGTCATTTCATGCACGTAATGGCTCAACTATTGTTGGTCGCCCTTCACGACTGATCAGAAATTCAAATTCCCAGCCAAGGTAATTTATTTAATATCTTCAACACTGTCACTCCAACTTTTTGTTCGATGTTTTAGTATCAAATGATGGCCGTGATGCAATATGTGGGCGAAAAGAACATTCTGCGCAAACACACACACACACACACACACACACACACACACACACACACACACACACACACACACACACACACACACACACACACACACACACACACACACACACACACACACACACACACATAAATACTCTTAAGAAATAAAATAGTCATACAAAGGTGCAAGAGCTAAGACAGCTGCGTTGTGACTATGTGTGTGTGTGTGTGTGTGTGTGTGTGTGTGTGTGTGTGTGTGTGTGTGTGTGTGTGTGTGTGTGTGTGTGTGTGTCTGTAGCCAATCATTTTGCATTAGAAACAAGTAGTTCTAAGCATTAATTGACTCTTCTGTTACTAAACCTGCAATAAGCTTGGAAAATACAAGGAATTTATTTTTTCCGTCAATTATTTATCGTTTTAGTGTATACAAGCATAATCAGAAGCAGATAGCGCAGAATGAGGCAAAATCTACTGAAGTCAATAGAGAAACTATATGCTTTGCTTTAATGGGGTGAATTTAATTACATAGATTTTACGATTAGTTGAATAATAATAATAATAATAATAATAATAATAATAATAATAATAATAATAATAATAATAATAATAATAATAATAATAATAATAATAATAATAATAATAATAATAATAATAATAATAATAATAATAATAATAATAATAATAATAATAATAATAATAATAATAATAATAATAATAATAATAATAATAATAATAATAATAATAATAATAATAATAATAATAATAGTAATAATAGTAATAATAGTAATAATAGTAATAATAATAATAATAATAATAATAGTAATAATAATAGTAATAATAATAGTAATAATAGTAATAATAGTAATAGTAATAATAGTAATAATAATAATAATAATAATAATAATAATAATAATAATAATAATAATAATAATAATAATAATAATAATAATAATAATAATAATAATAATAATAATAATAATAATAATAATAATAATAATAATAATAATAATAATAATAATAATAATAATAATAATAATAATAATAATAATAATAATAATAATAATAATAATAATAATAATAATAATAATAATAATAATAATAATAATAATGACAGGACTCAAGTTTTGATATTTTAAAACAAATAAACATTAAAATTACTAACCTTATAAAAAATAATGACACTATAATTACAAAAACAAAATGTTACAGTCACATTAATTTCTCTGCACACTGTTCTACAAAGTTTATTTACTTTATTTAATGGAGATAAACATTTTCAGAACTGCTTTATGCATTCGGTTGCTTATATAAGAGACATACAGTAGTCTATATTAGTAAGATCATTTAAAAGGAAGTTCCTTGTACCAGAAACAAAATGTAATGTGGTAACTTCTTATGACCCCCCTCTACGCTCTATTGCTTATTAAAGGGTCTTTAAACTATCTTTACGTAAGGATATGTTTGCACTTTACGTTAATCCTTCAACGTTTAATCAATATGAACGTCACATGACGTCCACGTTAAAGTGCGGGAGAACCGATACGGACGTCTATAGACGCTATTTTAAACTTTCTGTTTTACAATAAATTTAAATAAAGTTTAAACTAGAAAATAGCGGCGTACAGAATGGCAAGCTTTGCTGTTACGTCATGGATGGAGCGTAGCCAACAGAGAAAACATGCTTTCCAATACCAACACTACAGAACCAAACTAGCAATATTGTAATGAGTAAGGAAGCTGGCCTCACTAAAGCGGGTAAAGTGATACAGAAACAAAGTTTCAATAATAATGATTATACAAGAAAGATAATAGTAATTTTAGATTGTTATCGTAGTTTTATATTATTATTGCTGAAGTTTTTTTACTTAGTGTGTCATTACTTATCCACTTGAGTATATGAGCATATGTAAATGTATGTAAGTATTGTATATACACCTGTGATACATGTGATCACATGTACCATGTGATACACCTCTTGTGTATTTTAATAAAATATGCTTAATAAACAGCTACATTGTGCATTTCGTTACACTTTACAGTCACATATGGAATAAGATAGTCAAATGTTTAATATTAAACACTACATACTGGCCTCAAAATGCCACACTCTTTTCACGTAATAGCGAGAAGTACCTGAACATCGACATGTAACCGCAGTATCAGGCAGCGATTAGGAGGCGGCGAATTAATCGAAATAAGATAATTAAAAAAGAAGATAGATTAATAAAATGCTTTGCTAAACTAATATAAAAATCTTGTTATAATAATATGAAATTAGAATGGATAGAGTAATAATTAAAATAGCAGTTGACTTAAAGAATAAGAAGGGAAGAATATAATTTAATATAACATATATACCAGCATCCAGGCAAGGAAGAGAAAATATTCTTGTAAAAATCTGTACACATTGGAGAGACAGGAAGGACCGTTACCTTCTTTGTGCTAGGTAAAGCTCAATGTCTGAGAACTATAGAATGCTTCCAGCCAGGAATGTGTTCGGACAAAAAGGGTTTCAAAATGCAGTTGAGCATGAACGCTGATTTGATAACGATATATACCGTTACAAACAACTGTAAGGGTTGGCGTTCCCCAACTCAGGATGGGCTGAATGTCAATGAGTTAGATGAGTTTTGCAAACCAATGCGAAAATTCGAAATAAATGAGAAACCAATAATAATGTAACATGTGAGAAGGGAGAGGTAGTTTGGTCACGTGATAATGTTAGAGAGGGGATCAGAATAAGGTTCGAACTGAATCATGAAGTAAGACAAATTTACTTAAAAGGTGATACTAGGACAGGAAGGACGTGTTCATGCGCATTAAGAAGAGAAGCGAAGATTTACAAGTCCGAAATGTAGGGAAGTTAAGAATAGCGCAACCACCGAAAGTGGAAGCAGCAATAGAAGTTTATTAGAGCAAAATAGTCGCCGTATAAAGAAGAAATAGAAACCGCGCGGAAGTAACTTTAAACAAGTAATCCAGGGTTTCAAGTGAAATTGAATTTATGTTAGGAATTTTACTAGCAGGTGATCACCGATCCAAGTCGATAAGCAAACTTAGTAGGAATTAAACCAAATAATTCTGCAACAAACAAAGTGTTATTAAAACGACTGAGTATCCAACAACCACTAAAATCCATTTCCTGCAACCATTCACCTGAGGATAAGAGAACTCATAGCTCCAATTAGAACTTAATCAATATAACAATGGTATGCTGATTTGCCGCAGACAGGGCTTGAAAACAATAATAAAAGTATTGTAAAAGTAACAACGAATACCTCGAAAACGGCTTAAGTAAAAAGTTGATTGTTTAATCAACCAGGTGAGTCAGCCGCGCCTCTTTTTAGTCCATAAGCATACCCTTATAGAAGTTCAAGTGAACAGATTTGTTATTTGTACGGCTGAGACGCGCTACCCTGTTTCTGCAGTTTTTACAGTTAAAATTCGACGTTTCAGTACATTCTGAAGCTACTGCGCTTCTGTATAATTATTTATTCGTTGATATTATGTTTTTATCCACTTTCCATTTATAGCATCAGAGTGAAAAGATGAATTTTTTACATTCAGTGCTGCTAACCTAGCCTGCATGCGTGGTTTGACTATACTTTACTGTAAGTATTGACATATTAAATCTTCTAAGTTTTATATATTACTCGACATGGATTATGATCATATTTGACAATCAACTTTACTTATTTTCTATTTATTAGAATTTAGTTACAATTTAATTCATGCAGCTGCTAAGTAAGTATTTAAATAATTGAGTTTGAAGTCCAAAACTCAGTAATAGATAATTAATTACAAATTCGTCACCAATCTTAATCGCTGGTGACTTACTGAGGAACCATCATGTTTAACAGTTGCTAGTAATTAACTTTTACTTTCGCTTAAGCACTACTTATAATACTCACTATTAAATTACTAAGTGCAGTAGAGATATTTCAAATTCTTCCACGTTCTCCAATGATGAACTTAACTTCACTTGTGTCGCACTATATTTTTGAGCATAACAGAATGCATTTCATTTGTTGACACATTGTCCACAGTTTCAATGTTTTACTTAAGCTTTCCTTCACGTTCAAACGATTAAAAATGCATAAATGTTTGCATTAAAAAATACCGGTTATATGAACCTTGGAAGTATTCTTCTTTTTAATAATAATAATTTTAGTAGATGTAATAAAGATTTCAGGCGTGGTGTATAATTTACGACCATTGGTACTCCGGAAATTCGTCAGCCATTAGGATTTTAATTTTGGAACGAACGTGAGAGCTTAAACCTATAAAATGCAACACAGTCTAATGTGGCTCTAAGGCAAAAAGCTGAGTCTTTACGAAACAGCTGAGCACTTATAAGCAACTGTATGTTAGAATAAGAGTGGTCCAATAAATTTTATGTGGGACGCTGAGATGCTACTGGAGAATACACCCAGCTACTACAGCAATTTGCATAATGAAATAGCCTCTATATTTGAGTTTATATAAGCTTCTTATGCAGATTTGTAACAAAAGTTATTTTTCTTTAGCTTTTGTGAGTCGGCGATCTATTTCAAGCGGGGTGTTAGGGGCCAGGGGAAGTATTTAGTGCCTCAGACTTTGATTCATGTGTAGGGTAAAGTACTACACAGGGTATGGCTAACGTTTCTTATTGCCCTCTCACTGAATATTCAACCACTTCAAAAGACGTTAGTTACAACGCATTTCCTTAAATATAGTCAAAACACATCTAGATGAAGAGCAGTGATTCAATTTGGCATCAATTGGAACTACTTACTAGGTTAAACCTTTCGCAGCTGCGGTCGGTAAGTGACCGCGAAGTGGTAAAACGTCTGTTTGTTACGTCTTGCATTCACAGACAGACATTAAGCACCTGGTGAACATCCAGCAAAGCTAGCAGGTAACTTAACAAATAATAGCCAAAATACTATTTATACAGATCATTTACTAAGGAAATAGCTTCAGCTTCATATCGCAACTCAAAAGATGAGACCGAAGCTTTAAACTTCTATCTGTGTTTATAAATCTCAGAGTACGCCGACGTCTACAAGAAAGAATGAAGATACCAAACTGAATTGCAAAAAAGGCAGTGGCTCCAGAATGTTAACAGTAAAAGGGTTAAATTGATACTTATGTATATTCAGTTTCAAAATAAATCTCCGATGTGTTACATTTACATGGCTTTCTGACTTGATAGGGAAATTTATTTGATATATAGACTTTTAGTTGATGTCATCAATCTGACGCTATGTTAGATGCCATATTACGGTTGCATATATATTAAAACAGATATATATATATATAATTAATAATTGTAAAATAGGAGAAAGAAACAACGAGCACAGTACGAATTACTACAGATATTAGAAGCAATAAAAAGAATTAAAAGCTAATAAAAATTGTTTTGAAACAAGTAGTATGCTAACGTATTATTTCTGAAACAGCATCAAAACGATTTCTTTGGTGTGTCGTTAAACTTACTGAGCGTCTCGCCTTCTCGAGGTCAGATAGCAAAAATGTTGTTTTGCAAAGAAAACAAATATTACGTATTGCCTGTGACCTAAGTGTTATCAAGTGAGATAAGTTACTGATCTAGGAATAAACTTAAGAGTTTATGTGAGTGAAATAAAAGTGTAAAATAGTGATGGGCAAATCTCCGATAACGACAATGGAGTTTTAAGTGTTAAACTCATTGAAATATCAATTTATCTTTGACCACCCATGCTCACCCTGATGGTAAACTCTCATTAGCTCTTCCTAGCAGCCGTGGACAACATAGGACTGCAGCTGAGATCGTCCAGATTCTACATCATACTATCAACAGAACGTGAGGCTTCCATAACCTCATAATAATACTGCATCAGAATTCACTCTTGTACACATTACACTTACTTTTATTATTCTATGTACTTCATGGTAATTACGATAACACGTAGAAATATTTTTGCATATTTAACATGGTAGTATAGTAGGCCCAAGAGAGTCAAACCTTTTAAGAGCTGGTCGCTTTGTGAATGTTTGAAATTCCGTTACCTTTAACGAATAACGACTTCCCATGAAAGAATAGTAAAGGATCTTGGAAATGGTTAACCCCCTAAAAACATTTATTTGACATAAATGGAGTGCATTAACGAGATCTAAATGTTCTACATAATAAGATTTTATCTATATATCTTACGGTTTACGCAAGTATGTTAGAATGATGAGGGCTTCACGGTTTATTCATAAAAAATTTAAGATATTTGTTTCATCTGTCATAAAAATTGAAATCGACAATAGCTTTTGAGATAATAAATATTTTTCGATAGCATTTCTATGTAAGGGGTAATTTGTAATGGGGAATATTTCAAAACGCTCTACGACAAACCTTTGGAAGATGGTGGACTTAAAAACGAAGTACCGTAGTTTTCGTATTTATGTGACTTGAGATATGGTACCATAGACAGATAAATATCACAAATATACAAGGACACCGCGCGGGATGGCTCAGACGGTTTCGTCTGTGTCCCGCATTCAGGAGGCCCGGGTTCGATTCCCTTGGCCGACCTACCTGACCCATGGGTTTTACGAGGGTTTTCCCGGGTCACTAAGTGAATGCTGGGCAGGTTAATTACATCCCCCGAATTTCCTGTCCCTCCATTTTATCTCCATTATCATTTCATATCATCTCTCATCTGGTGGTCTCTTTCAGGGTAGAAGTGTCGGCGGGTGTCTCGGCGGTGCATGGCAGGATGATATGCTCTGAGGAAAACTACTTCCTTCTCCGGTAGGTCGGTTGCCAGTCTCCGCTCCTCTGCTGGGACCATTTCGAGACGCCAGCCAGGGACCTTTGGGGCTCGGATCGCCTGCCTGGGACCATTAGGGCTCGGCTGCTGGACTCGTTGCCGTCCAGCTGTGGGGGAAAATTCGTCGCCCTGGCCTGTCGTGGGAAGTCTCTATCCAAGTAAACTGTACGGACCCTGCTCTCTGTACTGTCATGGCTCCTTGGGACGGCCGCCCTCTGTCTCCTTTGCCTCATCCTTCCTCCCGGGGGTGCCCCACTTGGGGGAGAGCTTATGAACAATGGGCCTAGCATGGTGGCCTACGTACCGAATCCCCTCCGTAATGAAATCCCAAATCCCAATCCCAAACATACAAGGACCATTTTTCTAGAAGTCTATTTCTTTTTTCAATTCAAGAAGTGTGTTTCTGTGATGGGTATCGAATTTTGGCACTGAATGCAATATTTTCTCTAATGTAAGTTAAAATAATTCAACTGCATAAGAGAGGCTCAATACGAAGGTGGACCATATGATTTTTTTCCCCTAAAGGCGTCACGAAATGTTATATAGCTGACAAATTTGAAATATAGAACGGTATTTGTCCATTAACGTTGAAGAAAGAACTTATTCTTGACATGTGCAATGATTAAAATAAAAATTCGAGTCCTGCTCCTAAAATATTTCCATTGAGCATACAATTTGGTTTGATTCCTTGCGATTTGGAAAAATAAGTTAATCAAAGCATTTCGGTGGAGAGAACCACAATGCCTGTTTACTATTTCACTTCCAGTATGCTTTGAAACAGTAAATATGTGCAAATGTTGTTTGGGAAGCGTACAATGAACATTTAAATTCGTAATACACACCTTTCGAGCTAATCGTTGGTTTCATTTGCTAGGAAAGTCGTCTCGAAAAGGGGTTCAGGTTCGTTCGGATCCTAAACGTCCTTAAGCACATGGAAAAAGAGGGGAAAAGTAATACCTCCTGAGGGCTCATACAGTTTCGTATGTACTCCAAACTGTAATGAGACTCTGCGTCTGCTGAAGCAAATTTAGATGTTACCCTCTAATGCGTATTACTTCCAAAACTGACATTTTGGCTTTCTCCACAAAAAAGCTTTATTTTTTAAAAAGTTAATTTTATGATAAGCGAGAATTTTCAGGAGTTTTAGCTGATAAAAACCGAAACTTTGGCAATTCTTGCTGAATGTACCTAATTCAGACAACAAGGCCCTTTCTATTAGGTCTACAAAGTGTTTCACGATTTATACGCTTTACACATTATAACAGATTCCAAAGAGCCCACACAGCCAATAAAGGTCGGTTCTACTACCTCAATAATGACTGATAGTGCAGTGGGAAGTCGTTGCTGTTAATGTTAACGCAGCATACAAATGGGTGAGAACTAAAGTGCGCTAATAGGATTATGACAGGTGCTGATGAATCCGAATCGATCCCCATTTAAGTCCGTTATTGATATCCTAGCTGGGAAGTGAGGTAGTGCATTGGATTTGTGACTGTAGGGTTACGTAGGTCGTAAACTACACATTTACTCGTACTATACAATTTACCACGACAGTAAATGGGCTTGTTGCATCGTTAATTTACCACAGATGAGAGGGGCATTTTCTTTTTATGGATGTTTCTTTTTCTTTCTGGAAAACCTGCAGCCTCTTTCGCTACCAACCATTTGCCAGGATTAAATCACGCTCGTGCAGTTCTTTGTGAATCTCATAAATCAAAAACTATTTACCACATTGTTTTGAATTGCAATTACAGTAGAAACATGTATTTTAAGGCGTTGCAGCGGTATCTGAACTGTGAGTCAAATATTGATACTTAAGAAAGAACATTCCCTTTTGTATGAACACTTCTATTTATAGTTAAAAGAGGTAAAAACAGAAGACGTGTTGGTACGTAATACATCAACAGAAATGAAACGTCTAATGCGATGTAGCCGAGACAAATGCTCTACAAGTTGCACGATCCTATTTTCATTACAGATGACATATATCACATGATCTCGTATGTAAGCTAACAGGTTTAAGTTGAGATTTAATCCTAGATATATTTTTATTTGAGAGATTTAATATTCCCTATGGATGCCTGATTAAAATCACATATAGTGGTGAAATATTTAACAAAACCTGAATATTTAACATTAAATTGCATTGAACGTATGTGTATTTCATATTTGTTTCAGAATAATTAGGATTCTTCTAAATGCATTATTGCTTTGATGACTACGAGCCTCTGCTTATGAAAGACGTTAATTAACATTTTCAAAGTGAATTTCCATTTTTTGTAAATAAACTTAATTTACCGAATTTTTTAAGTGTTCAAAGTAATGTGTTAAAATTTTACACACTCTTTAATGTTATATAAGCTTTACTCCTATATAAGGAAATCTTAACTTTTTCTGGAGTTTACCAATGAGATAGCTATGAACAGTGATGCTATGCCTATATCAAATTACTATTTGATATTACTATCACATTTTCATGTGTGCGAGATTCGAAATTCATAAGCTGTAAACTGTATTAATATTGATATTTAATCCCCTTGTTCTTTTGTTTAGTTCTACATGTTCGGTGCTGTTATTGGATGGATTCCCTTAATACTGTTACGTTAGGTTGATTGTAGAAAAGGGGTATACAACTTACCCGGTAACTAGGGGCGTAGCTAGGAAGTAGGGAAGAGATAGAGGATAGAACTCCGGAGGCGGGAACAATACAAGCTAGTACGATCCATGTTCAACCCCGTTTACTGGACACTAATTCTGATCGGTAGTACAGGAGTATTACAAAACATTCTCTTAGCCCTGAAGGGGCCTAGGGGGTGAAAGTAGTGATACCACGAAATATTACTGATTCCTAAGGGCTTACTTTAATGATGCGGTGTTTCATGTATGACTGAGGAGTTCCACAAACCCCCGGCTAACTCTCGGAGTTAAGTTCTGTCAAACTTATGCAGGTGAGGGACCCCCAATAAGTCGGAATGACTCCTGGGCTGAATTGACTTGTACTGAATCCCCAAGTTTGGAATCCTTGATCTTAAATATGTGAGTCATCTATGACGTTACCGAGTCCACTCGGCATTACGTCGATGGTCCTGAATTAGAACACTACATAGCCATCCCCCAAATTGACGTAACCGTACGTCATAGTTCTAAAAATACGTGCGGTCACCTTGTGATCGCCACTGGTGTTAAAACACGCGAGCAATCTGCCAGCTGCTGATTTAGCCACTCAGCGGAGTTCGGAACTTCAAAACATGTGAACAACACAAGTGTCCAGAGTGAGCCTTGGTCCTAAAATTCTAAAATGTGATAGTTTCCTAATTATTCCTCAGCCATATATGTAACAATACAATTTTCTATTATTATTATTATTATTATTATTATTATTATTATTATTATTATTATTATTATTATTATTATTATTATTATTATTATTATTATTATTATTATTATTATTATTATTATTATTATTATTATTATTATTATTATTATTATTATTATTATTATTATTATTATTATTATTATTATTATTATTATTATTATTATTATTATTATTATTATTATTATTATTATTATTATTATTATTATTATTATTATTATTATTATTATTATTATTATTATTATTATTATTATTATTATTATTATTATTATTATTATTATTATTATTATTATTATTATTATTATTATTATTATTATTATTATTATTATTATTATTATTATTATTATTATTATTATTATTATTATTATTATTATTATTATTATTATTATTATTATTATTATTATTATTATTATTATTAATACTTATCATCATCTCAGGCAGTTTTTCTGAAGGAAAAAAAAAAACGGTGTAGATGCTAATATTTTAATACTGTATCTGTTATGTGTGCTAAGAGTAGAGGCTTGCAGTTGTTAGAAGTTTGCGGTTTAATACCTGGCTAGCATAGAGATGAAATAGTGGTTTGGAGTTTAGCGTTATTCTGTAGCTTAAGGGCTGCACCAAAACTGAATAACTGGAATTACATTCTGAAGATGAGGGTCAGCAGAGAGCATAAAACGATTTACCTCCTTCCATTTGTGGAATAAACAGCAGGTCTGGGATATCTACCCTTAACCGGTGTGCGGTCTGCGGTTAGACACCCTCTTAAACATAAATCGGACATATACACTAAACCAGAAGAAGTTGCTCGTGTGTTTACATAATAGAGAAACAAACTCTTTCTTCAGATAATTTAAGGGTTTGTCGTTTAAATTTAAAGTTTTTCTTTTAATTTCCATTAAACAAATAAAATGATCAGAATAAAGGATATAATTGACTAATTATAAGCTTCTGAAAACCTAAATATATTTTAGAAGTCCTCCGCTTATATTGGAATAGATTTGGATTCTATAACTTGCAGAAATGGGTTTTATTTAAGATAATATAGCTGTGACATTTGACCAGCTGACCGAAATAAAATGTTTTCATAATAAAAGAGGAATGAGTTTGTCTTAGGAAAATACATAATTTGTGCTCTTGACGCATTTAAACTTCCGATGCGTTTATGTTTAGGTACATATATTACAGAACTCCCTGTAAACTTTAAACCTTGACTTGCTGCTGTTTTCCATGTTTTACTTATTTATTGAAAAATATTTTTGCTGTTAATTAGGAATACACCAGAAAGATAACTGCATTTGATGTTCTAAAATGGCTCAATTTCCGAAAAAAATTGTGTTGTAAACGGGCTAATTTTGTAGTGTATGAAAAGAGCGATTTTGCCCAGATGGTGGCGTTTGTGAATGGTATTCTGGGGATTGCAGTTTCAAATTCTGTGCACCAACCAAACTGGGTTTTCCTTTTCTTCCTTTGTTTCCCTCAGTTACAGCAAAATACTCGCTTGAAGGTTCAAAGTTCCACCGAGGGAACAAAAGAAATAGGAATAAAATAAATTATATATATACCTATACACATACATATGGGTATACAAATAATGGTATTTATCAGATTATCTAAGCAGCTGATAGGCCCACCTCGGTAGCGTAGATGGTAGCATGTCTAGCTCACGTTCAAGAGGTCCCGAGTTCGAATCTCGGTTAGGGCGAGTTACCTGTGTAAGGTTTTTCCGGGGTTTTCCCTTATCCTGATTGATAAATGTCGGGTAGTTCTAAGCTCTATATACCCCGGACTCATTTGAGCATCATTTCACCCATTTCATGCATCGTCCGATATGACTTAACGTTGGAGGACGTAAATTACAAAAAAAAAAAAAAAAAAAAAAAAAAAAACTTATAGTAGAAGGCGACTACGTAACGCCCGCCTCGGTAGCGTAGATGGTAGCGTGTCTGCCTCATGTTCAAGAGGTTCCGAGTTCGAATCTCAGTCAGGGTCAGTTACCTTGATAAAGTTTTTCCGGGGTTTTCCCTTATCCTGAAAGGCGAATGTCGGGTAACTCTATGCTCCATGTACCCCGGACTCATTTGAGCACCATTTCACCATTTCACCCATTTCCTTCATCGTCCGATATGACTAAACGTTGGAAGATGTGAATTAAAAAAAAGACTACGTAACTAAGCAAATTATCACAAGTACCATGTGTACACTCAAACAAGAGAGTATTTCTACGATCTAAGAGTATATTTTCTCAAAACTCAATAGCAGCAAAACATATGGTACAGCAAGGCGACTCGTATCAATAAAATCTCGGTCAGATGGTGCAAGGAAGGTGAGTACACAGCTAAGGCTGCCTAACTGGAAGCAACGAACCTACCTGATGTAACCGACCTGATATAACGAAGGAGAGAAAAATAGTTAAAGGTAGGTAAACATACGCCTTATGATTGAACTTAAATACAATTATGAATGGTAACAGATGAATGTTTGAGGAAGGAAATAACTTTAAAAACGTATCTTGTGGAGTGTTTTGACTGGAGTAACCAATCTTCACAACAAACAGATATTTAAAACCCAAGCAGTTGAAAGTTTGATAAGTAGTAATACGTAATATTACTAGTGTTAATCTCGTCATTAGTATGTATATCATGGGGTTTTCTCACAATTGCGCTACCTTAAAAGCAATACTATTGCGGGAATTATCTGCTGCAGCTGAACCTTGCATCCATACTTACTGACATATAATGTAACAAGATCCTAAGAATAACTTTTTATATAAATAATATAGTGTACAATCGAGTGAAGTAGTGCCGTGGTAACGTACTCACTCGCATTCGGGAGGTCGTGGGTTCCACCAACCCATCCTGACTTGTATTTTTCCGTGATTTTCTCTTGTCACTAGGCAAATGCTGGAGGTGGATTCTCTATTCCACAAATGCTTTCTTTCCCTTTCTTATTACTTCCCCTTATTATCTTACAGGTTTGGATGTCAGTGCGGTAGTTCTGGCGGATACAAGCAGATGGGTGTGTTCTTTCCTGGCGCCCTTCAAGTAGCTCCCCAGTTCCCTAGGGTCACTTCATCACCTTCTCTATGGGTTGTGGTGGTAATGGTTGTGGTGGTGGGACGCTTTGAGAGTGTGTCGAATTAATTTATGCAGTTACTAGGAACTTAAGAGTACATGATTTATTTCCGGACATTAAAGAGAGGCTAAAATTGGAACATATTAAACCAAGAAAAGGAATTTTTTCATTTTGTTACAGGACATGGCCCATACAATGTATATTTAAAGAGAATAGGGAAGAACTCAGAGTTATGTGAGCAATGTAACTGTTTAGATTCGCCTGAACATGTTATTTTTTAGTACAATAAGTATAGTGAACTAGTAGAAGACGGTCGAAGGAAACTTCAAGGTAAATGTTTATGGAACATCTTAAGAGATGCAGAAGATTACGTACAGTTAGAAAATATGTCTCAAATAATATTCGTTAAGGCGTTGGAGGAATATATGAGCCGCGACAAAATATTTCAAGAAAGAAATATAAGAACATTTCAATCTATGAGAAAAGAATATAACTTAAGAGATCGTCGGAGGGAAATAAGACCAAGAGAAACTGAAGATACAGATTACCAGACTTGAAGACCTGATTTAAGACGCCAATTATGGACATCAGAAAGAAGACAGATAGACAGAAAGAGAATACCAGGAGAGAGAAGATATATATGGAGAGTATCAGAGTGGACAGATGCAACTGATTATGCAGAAGCGGAGAGATGACTACCCGGATGTCTGGAACTGACGAACCAGCTCCATCTACTGATGCCAGTTCCTTTAGGAGATGGATACCAGTAGGAGGAAGCTTTGGATACCAGTTGCAGAAGAGGAAATTTTAAAACTGTAGAAAACAGTCTTTCGTAGCTTGTTATAAGAATTAAAGCTGTAGTAGAAATGTAGATTTGATTTATATTGTTGACGTAGAAGTAAAGTAGAAAAAAGACTGTTTTAGATAGATTATATTTGTAAGGTTACTGGAGTCCAGTAATCATTAGGTTTAATTAGTTCGTTAAGGTAGAAAGTAGATTATATCTGCAAATTTGTAAATTGTTTTGTGAAATCTGATTTAGAAGTTAATACAGTTAAAAATGAAGTTTGCATAATAAGGCCTGGTATAGATTCCAGAAACCGGGCTACTAGATATGCAGATTTTATATTATTTTCGTTACTAGGAACTTCTGCAAGTCTTTGCGGCTCCGTTGTCTCTGTTACCTCTCCCGGTCTGTGGTCTTTCTTCGACTGATTCCTTCCCCTGGCGTGGAGGGGGGGGGGGGCGTGGTAGTCTACAGTTAGTCCATGCAGGGTCGCGTTGGGCAAGGTGACCCAGCTCCATTTCTTAGTCACATCACATCATTATGATACACAACGGATGTTTACTGCCATGTAAAAGAACTTTACGGCACATTGGTGGCAGTGAAATGAACGCCCGCTTATACTCCATGCGGCACCGTAGGCCGTGACACATGCATGATACATGAGAGCACCGATGTAATGAGATAGCGGGGTAAACCGGAGTTCCCGAAGAAAATCTGCACCAGCGTCATATTGTCCACCAAAGAATCTCAATTTGTGGTCGCCTAGGATCGAACCAGGGCCACCTTGGTGAGAGTCGAGCGGTCTAACCGCTCAGCCATGACGCGGCCTTACATTGGTGCCGCTGATATGATTCTGGCAATTGACAGCCTTGTTAATAAACAAAATATTCATTTTATTTTATTTTACTGATAATCGTTGTACAACCGTAACTATTTACCTGAAAGCTGCTTCACAGCCACGCAGATTAATGCCAGACTGGGAAGATTAGCACATGATATGATACTTTTCCAGTTTTATTCATGATTAATGTAGTTGATTCGATATGGAATTAGGAATCAATGAGCTTCTTAAAACATATATATATTTTTTTGAAATGCACTTTTGTATGTTATCCTTTTACATAAAGATAAATATTTGGGATATTTAGTATTTTTACAAACTTTTATAATTACAGCCAAATGGAGAAATGTATATATGAATATCTAGTTCTGAATTAAAGCGAAATGTTGCTTTCTGCGAGAATTTTCCAGTTGAATAACCACTAAGATAATATCGAACTACAAAATATAAAGTTTTAAGTGAGACATTTATACTTGAATTGGAATTCTTGACGATATGGCTTGAAATAGTTTAATAGTGTACCCTTCTGTCACACTTCATTAGCTAACATAATGATAAAACCTTCCGTACGTAAACAGAACAGACAATTAACGTAAAGATTGCGGACTTCGGGTTGTAAACCAGCCCGCCTTACCTGTACCTGAAGCGGGATCCAAGAGCGAAAATATCCGGCGCTGTTGGCGACACTTGCACCAGACGGAAGAAGGCATGGTGTTCAACGCAACACTTCCAGAGGTGTTTACATGCTGGCTTGGAAGGAGTCTCGAACCCATACGTATTCTCATCATTCTGTAACAAATCAAACAATGCTAGGTGACAAAACTGTTATGAGCTTGAACATTGCAGTTAAATGATTGACTGTAAGAAAGTGGAGGAGAATATCGGCACTTAAGCACATATTCTGCTTCAGAAACAATCAATAGAAAGGGATGCTGCAGCAGGTGGCCATATCCGGATTATAGGTTCGACAAAGGAGAAATTCCTAAAGTCCTCATTCTGAACCATCACGGCATCCCCGAAGGCCCACCCTACTAACGCCTTTCTAATTCTGCCAGTGAAGGATTTCCACAAATAAATTTCATCGCCGTTCACTCGCCTGATCCTTCAACTCTGAATCATGGTCAGGAAATGGTGGCAGGAGATCTCACAGCATTATTAATAGGTTTTCAAATTTATTCGAACTATGCCGCTAGTTGGCTTAAATGAGCTAATGACGAAAATTCAATTATATACTGTAGCGGTGGATATCTTATTTCCCCAAAGCATTTTGTGCGCTCCTTTCCTGCAAGATGGAAGTGACCACTGATCACAAAATCTGCACGGCTGAGTGCTACTTCCGAAATGAAAGGGTACGGGAGGTAGACCATCGTTACAATATTGGTCACTGTGAATGATTATTTCCCAGAATTTCATCAAATACAGAGATAAACGCGATAAATGGGATTGAACGGTTAGGTTAGCTATGCGTTGGGATAATCATTATGGTGTCGTTGGAT
Source organism: Mantis religiosa (assembly GCA_030765055.1). NCBI lineage: Eukaryota > Metazoa > Arthropoda > Insecta > Mantodea > Mantidae > Mantis > Mantis religiosa. The sequence continues at coordinate 86,205,829 of CM060953.1, forward strand.
TTACATGTATTCCTATAATGCTCTAACTGTTTTGAAGTTTTCATTAAATGCTGTTATTTTGATTTTGACAGCTGCATCGCAGTTTTTCGTAATACGAGCTCAGTTATCAGGAAAAATAGGGAAAAGGAGTTATGCTCATGACTTGAAACTTGAATGAGGCATTTTGACTATACGACCAGAAGTCACTATCCCAGTAGAGAAACTTCATTTGATAAGTGTTCTGTCATATGGCAGCAAAGAAATTAATTCATCTCTATACCTAAAATTAACAGTTCAATTATGAATTGAAAGAGTCTTATTTGCCAGTAGTCGTCTATTTTTGTGCCACTTTCTGTGAAGCATTTTAGGCTAAAAATAAATACGACATTTTCTTCTTGTCCGTTGAGTGTACTTTGAAATAATTAACCATGTAACACTCCAAACGGGGACCATGTAATTTGTATAATATTTAATCAATTCATTAATTCCACACAACGCAGATCGTAAGTTTTATAAAATGAAACTTTAAGCTTAAACTTAAGAGATCATAGACATTTCTGAAACTACTCTAAATTTTTCCAATTTTTATGAAACTTTGTCAAACCTAAATGCATATATATGGAATAATACAAACAAGTTAAGAATTTCTATAAATAAAATTACTGTTCATTAGCTCTCGATTAAAATTCCAAGAAAATTGAATAATAATGACATCAACTGTACATTTTAAATCAATAAAATGCGACAAAAAGTATAGTGCGAGAAAATCACATCATATTAATTCATGGTTTATAGAAATTGATACTTTTAAGTCGCGAAAAGAGTTCAGAAACATTACATTGGAAAAGCAAAACAAATTATGTAAGCATATAATTACTGAAGTATAAATCCGAGAATTTTAGGCCTTAAAACAAGCATTCACATTTCCTAAATATGCCGATACTTTAACCATATTTGTAATTAAATTTGAATTTCGTTTATTAGAATGAAATCTATGCTATCAGATCCATTAATTCATATGGTACGATTCTGCATACTACAATGCCACTATCTATTCCGCTATACATTATAGTTATTAATAAACTTTTGATATTGTGATGTAATCGAAAAAGAAACAAGCAAGATCTCAATGTGGAAATGCTATGGTTTCTCAGCACCCTTAGTCATAAGACTCCACTAATATTCTACTTTTCTTTTCATATGCACCTACTGGAATTTTCCTTAACCTTTTTCCTTTTAACATTGTTATGGCTTCGGGCAGCTTTTAATGTTACATCCGCAAAACCTGTTAGGACAGAGAATATGCTCTTTTATTTATATAGAATTCGTTTAAAGGACAATATATACCTATAATCTACATACTAAGGTCAAAGAATTTTCTCTTGTTTTAACAACTTATCACAGTGTGATGCAATTGCACTTTTTTCTGGTTTCGATGATGTTCGCTTCATTATAGCTAACTATATAAGAGTAGCTTCTCTGAAAGTATCAAAATGTTTACGTTATGCTGTTGAGTCGAGTTTACTTGTAGTAAATACCACATAATGACATAAATGGCTCGTAACTTAGAGAGGAGGAGAAAAAGATACACGTTTTTCCAAGGTGTCTTCTTAACTCCGAAGGTCGACAGTAAAAAGTTCTTCTCAGGCGTCATTTTATTACTTGTTACGGGACAAGTAATGAAAGGAAGGCGTTTGTAACTGGCTTTTTTTTTTCAAATGCATGTACAAGTACGGCGACCGACGTTAAATAAGCAGCAACAGATTACTTTTTGGACAGATAAACACATTGTTACATCTTTTGTTGCGGATAAACTTAGAAAGATGGCACAGTATTGCTATGACTTCTGTAAACGGCAGTGCGGTTGGAACAAAAAATATGTGCTTCCGGTTCAGGAATGGAAATTGGATTGGAATGACAAAAAATGAACAAGTTCGTATGTCTCATACTTATTTAAGTACATTAAATAAAGGTAGGGCTTTCAAATCTTCATATCATTAGCACAAAGCTAACTTATATTCTTTCTGTTTTTAAGAAATAAACAGCATAAACACGTATATGTAATATTCCTTCATGATTCTGTTGCACACACCAACTTGCACTGCTAGTAATTTCTCCGACGTACACACAACCTTTGTCCTTTTACACTGCTCTGACACAACTATATTCGCTCGTTAACTGGCTCACTTCTCTGTTCACTCTGTCTGGAGACTCAGAAACATACTGCACTGCTTGCAGACTACCGCATTACTTACTTACCTTCTCTGGATTGACTCATATGCCGACCGACACAAGTGCTGGCAAGCTATACCCAGCCCGAGTGTATTTCCTGCGTACCCACCCTTAATAGAGTTAACTGTAGACAAGAATTGTTAACACAGGATTTTATAGGGTAAAGGTTTATGTAGAAGCAGGTTAACGAGGTACATTATATCCTCCAGGTGTGACTCACCTTCTAGACTTCGCTAGAAGTCGTAGTAGAATGTTTTGCTTCCAGCCTTGTGACGTCAGCTGGTAGCTGTCCTTTAATGTTGCGTTCTTTTCTTTTTTGCTCTCTTACCGCCAAACCAAGGTGGTGGAATTGTTTGATGCACACGTAATTTACACATGGTAGGCACCCGCCGTCGCCATCACAATATATGCACAAGAAACACTGTGCTTCGCTAAGTAGTTATACTAATATTTTGAAGAAATAAACATTTGCTATCTCAATAGTTACACAACTCGCAAATCGAATTATTAATATGCAGAATTTCAACTTATACATGTACAACCACAGTCGAAATAATTTGCAGTATACATGATGTTACTCTGTTTAAAATAGGATACATCAAAAAATGTCTATGTAATTAATTATTTTACTAATACGGCTAAATGTGTGAAATTTAAAGTTGTTTCGTTTTTATTTTTATGAATTACAGATTTTCTTTCAGCTTCCTCACGTAACAATATAACGTTGCAACTACATCAGAAATATAATTCTCAATTTAGTAACATATTCTTTATCTCTAGATTGCAGAAGTATGTCGCACGTGCAAGACACCTAATTAGAACTGAGGAATACTGGACACTTCCGAGCTATTAATAAGCAATTACCCACGGAGCAGCATATTATAATCTGACAATATAGAAATCTTTGATAAAATTGTAGTTCTTGAATCCCTTGATTGCATCACAAATGGATAATAAAAAAGCGGCATGCGGCAAGCAATTTTTTCGTAGTTAAAGGAAGAACTTAAGAAAGGGAAGCAGCAAAGCAAGGTTAGTTTAATTTCGGAGGGAAGCCCGAAGGGAAGATGAGAAATTCCTGTGTCAACATCAAGGCCCTTCTCTAAACAATTAATTAATTGCTAACAAAACTCCTGGCTTCCTCGGGCTTCTCTGCCGAGGGATTACCTTCTTCAAAGTACTTTGATTTATCCGGATAATCCGGATACAGCTACTTTCATTCTTCCACAGTCAGTCTGGAAACACAAATCTACTCTCGAGGCAGAGGTAGTCTGAAGAGCTTCTGTAATTGAGGTAATAGTTAAAGAACGTTAGGGCTCAAAGAAGCTTTCAAAATAATTTCATCCTTCACAAAACAAACATCACTACTTTACAGAACATAAGTTTTATGTGATTTTAAACATATCAATCGGATTTTCAAATATATTTCAGACGTTACACTGATATCTACACACAGAATAAATTTGATTTAATTCTTGAAAAGCTTTTCCTTAAACAATTCATCTCATGGAAAGATAGAGTCAGACTGAAAAATTCAATGCCATAGCCGGAATTTGAACCACGGATCTTCTGGTTGTCGTCCAGCCGCTCTAATCCTTGAGCTACTATGGCCAACGTGCCGACATGACATTAAATTCTCCAACTGACTCGTGTTTCTCCCGGTAAACCCCTAGGAGTTCTCATAAACACATGACACAACTACCTTAATGGCGACTTACTATGCTGTAAGTACTTTAAGACCTGGACTTTATAGTGGTTTACCGGGAAAAACACGAGTCAGTTGGAGAATTTAATGTCATGTCGGTACGTTGGCCATAGGAGCTCAAGGATTAGAGCGGCTGGACGGCAACCAGAAGATCCGTGGTTCAAATCCAGGCTATGGCATTGAATTTTGGAGTCCGACTCTATCTTTCCATACTTTAGCCCACAGAGAGCCAGTGTGAAAGAGCAGTCAATTTCCATTAATTGATCTAATACGTGTTAACTATAAAGCCTGGGCCTTAAAGTACTTACATGTTGTAAGTCGTCATTAAGGTAGTTGTCTCATGTGTTTATCAGAACTCCTAAGTGGTTTACCGGGAAAAACACGAGTCAGTTGGAGAGTTTTATGTCATGTCTGCACGTTGGCCATAGTAGCTCAAGGATTAGAGCAGCTGGACGGCAACCAGAAGATCCGTGGTTAAAATACCGGCTATGGCATTGAGTTTTTCAGTCTGACTCTATCTTTCCATACTTTAGCCTACACACGACCAGTGTGAAAGAACAGTTAATTTCCAATTCATCTCATTATTATAATCATATTTTCATGAATTAGAACACGGGAGAGCACATAGGGCCAGTGTCATAGCTCACATCGTATACATGTTCGCATGAATACGAGTTCAGTGTGTGACGTCCCCACGCTCTGTAGTGTTGCCACTGGGAAAGTCGAAATAGTCTGAGTTGCGCGGAATGCTGCAAAAGAGGAAATATATCTGGTATGAATAACACAACTAACTTTTTTAAGACTTACAACATAAGTAAAAACTTAGTTTCTTAGCGTTATTCCGATTATGAAGTCCAAAATGTCTAAATTAGGTTATGTTAGCAAACGCAACTCGTTCGTAGTCTTCCTGAGAAAATGAAGACACTCCTAAGCAAGTGATAAGAGTAGACCACAATAGCCTATACGTCGCAAATTCTCATGCATTCCTGTTAAAGGGAGTTAAACTACGCCAAAAAGAAAAGGCTTAATATACCTATATGGGGTTATAATGACTTTAGCTAATGCCTAATGAAGTTAGTTCTAAGGAGATATAAAGTTAAATTATTTAAAATCTTTACGCCAAGTATTAAGATTAATACTCCAGTATTAATACGAGTAATGAAGGCGAATGGTGCATCAGTTTGCTGCCGATTGTATTCCTGCAGTCAATTTTCCAGCTCAATGCTATGATGTAAATTGAAACTTCGCTGCTAGTCGCGTTTAAACGTGTCGGCTTTCCGTCTCTTCTTTTTGACCAGTGGATCGAAATTCTAGTGAAAAGTGCCAATGAAACGATTAATGTGGCATTATCTATTTAAAAGCGATGGCATTCATGGAGGGGTGCGGCGCTCTCATTCATTATTTTCTATTATTGTCATACAGCTTTTGTTTCCAGCCTGCATCTGCGTGCTAGCTGTACTGATGTTCTTTATAGCTTGTTACAGAAACGTTTAATTGGTATGAGGCTATCGCTTGGCACAGAGCACTGGCTGCGTTTGTAAGGCTTTACAAATTCACGCAATATATAATGCTTTATTTGAATACTAGGAAATAAAACAGAATACTGAAGCGATGAAATCCAATATCAATTTTCAGATATGATGTGAATCTAAGAATCATTTACGTCCATAATTATTGTGTTTCAAATGGGAAGGTGTTTGTCCTTGAGCGATACTAGGTGAGCAACCAATCGGAGTCCTGTAGTGTTGTCATACTGTATTCCCCGTATGTGGTGTGTGTCGAGCGGCAAACTAATCAATCACTAATAAATACTATTCGCGCTAAGACAAAAATTCAGATTTTGCAAAAAAATGACCCACGAGTAAGGAGAGAGTAATGTATTCAACATAACCGTAAAAACCCCACATTTTTAGCTCAAATAGTTTTCCTAATACAAATGAATAAAGTAGATACCATTATACAACAACGAATCGCGACGTAAGCACTGTAATGAATATCATTATTGGTTGGCATGTATGCGTGAACGTATATTTGAAATTACTGAGAACTGAAACGTAAACATTTGACATGACGTGGTGAAAGATGAATAAGCCAAGGTGTTTGTTAAATTCGATGAGAGGAAACGATGCACTTCTTGCTAGTCTGGCAGAACGTGTCTGGTCACATTATATCTTTGTTTATGAATGGTTCGTAATCTCTATTTACTCTAGAGTTGAAAGAGCTTTTTCAGTTACTCTTCCATGAAAACGTGTATCAGTTGGATCAAAGAGACGCAATCCAAATCACCCCCCCCCTCCCTTACTACTGCTACAACAATCCAATAGAGTTAATGTGGGCTCAAATTATGTTGCAAACAGAAATAATATTTTTAAACTGACGTTGAACGACTTATTTACGAAGAAATTGACGGGAACACAACAAGACTGGGCAAACTGCGTGAGACATCAGATGAACTACAAGAAGACGACTTTTGGAAAGAAAAAACACGTAACAAGATTTTGGAACCTATCTTCATAAATTTGCAGTACTCAGACGTTGAAGACAATGACAATGACGAATTATCTCTTAACGTAAGTAACATTCACAGCTATATGTATGCACCGCTGGTATTTTCGTTGGATTAGAAAAATAAGTAATTCATAAACTGTAATTAATTTTAAACTAAATATTTAAAACATTTGCATAATATACCAATAATCATGTTTCAATTGTGATTTCAACAACTGCATTATTATAAAACTTTGGAAAATTCAGTTTGTGTTAGCGCCAAGAACACTCGCAAGTGTGCGATAGAGAGGGAAATATAAAAAGAGTGGGGATAACGATGGCAACGGTGAAGGCTCTAGCGCATCTGTTTCGCTACAGCCGAGAACTCTCCCCATTTGAAACACATAATAATAATAATTACTATTTCAGTGTCAGTAAAACACAACTAATTAATGTGTATATCGCGTCTCCTGCATACATTGATTCAATCGACTGTGTATGCTGTGGATATATGCAAAGTTCATTTCTTATAACATTAGCTGCATGTTGCAGTATGAAATTTCACTGGAAGCCATAGTTTGTTTTCGCACTTCCAATTTAAATAAAAGTTATAAGTATGAGTATCAAATTATGAAATAATATAAGCATGTGACGCCTGTGTTATTTACTCCAGGCAGGCTCCGGTTGTCAAAGAGTGCTATGCCAAACACCCATTGTCCGGCGTTCAACTGAATCTAGAAAACCTATGAGCACGGCGATAGAAGTGATATTCAATTTAAATGTGTGGGATGTTTGAGAAGAGCATGTGGGATCTAAGTCCCAGTTTCAGAAGCATTTCTCCATTTGATATTTGGGAAAACCTTTAAGTTTAAATATTGGTTCCTCTTTTACCTATCCATTCATAGACGTGGTATACAAGGACGTCCAGAACGTAAGTTCTGTTTCAATTTACCTCCGCTGCAGTGCTGCGATCGCACTTCCGCACATGGGAGGTAGACGCTCTGTATCAAGGAGAAGAAACGTGCGCCATTGTGAGATCGCTGTAAGCCACGTACGCTTTGTTGTGCTTGTTTACAGTGTTGGGTTAATTGAAAATCCCGCCGCTTGTGAATTCAGATCTGTGATTCGTTTTCTAAATGCTAGGAAAGTGAAACCAATTGAAATTTATCGGAAAATTTGCGATGTCAAAAGGTGTTCTGTTTCTTCACGACAACGCACGACCACACACTGCAAATGCGACGGAAAACATCCTACAGGGATTTGGCTGAGACGTGTTTGACCACCCCACCTCCCGTACAGCCCTGACCTCGCTCCTAGCGACTTTCACCTGTTTTTACATCTCAAATCTTTCCTTGGCGGTCAACACTTCAACAATGACGAAGAGCTGAAAGAAAATGTTTCCTACTGGTTGAAGACACAGGCGACAAACTTCTATGAAGAATATATACAGAAACTTGTGCCTCGCTATGACAAATGCCTGCAAAATTTCGGCAGTTATGTGGAAAAGTAGTATAAGAGTTGTAGAATTTTGTGCAATAAATAATTTGTCTGTATCTGTACACAATTTAATTTTATTACCAAACAGAACTTACTTTCTGGACGTACCTCGTATTATGCCCTAGTATTCGCAAATATCTTTTATTGTTCGTCTAACAAAAGTAGCTTTTAGGTAATACTGAACAAGTTTTAACAAAATTTCCTTATTTATGCGCAATGCTACCATAATTAACGTCATAAGCTGGCGTGGAATAGGATGAAAAGCGACGAGAATTTTCCCTTTTGCCGGAGTAAATGGCATTTTCTTACAATTACATTTACAAAAAAAAAAAAAAAAAAAAAAAAAGACTATATTATGTTAACATGCATTAAATGCCTAGTGCAATGTAAAGTAAATGAATAAAAGCTAAGTGTTTGTTGCAATTAGGTATCTATTTAGAACATAAGCAACTTTATTTTTAGCCAATTATACTTATCAGATATTTGGTTGCTCTTAGAAAACTATATAACGTTAGACATAATGGATTTTAAGTTCTCTGATTTGAGAAATATGTCGTTTCCTTCCTCGTTGCAGTGAGTTTCTCCACAATGAAACATACTCTCAAGTTTCAAATTATATCTGTAGGTACTGAATTTCAGACCGGTGTGTGTTTGTAAAACCTAGGTTGCATTGTATTGCATTATATATTTAAGGAATTGAAATGTTATGCCTACCCCCTCCCGACTCAAGCTATTTGGGACATCCAGATACAAAAAGGAAAGAAAGACAAACAAGTACTTTTGATTATTGGAAGCCTATAGAAACTCAAGATAAATAATTTAATTCTTACAATTTAAGCGTATGGGGTATCCTTTCCATTATTATTGTTTCTATAATGAACAGTTATGGTTTAGCACTGGTTTTAAAGATACAACATTACTCTAAAGTATCAAATTCTAAAAATGGCATCCATTAACATCCAACCATCAGATAACCTTTTCTTCATATTGTGCCTTATGTTGCTTCTGATGGGAGATTTCTGTAAGATTAATTGAATATAGTCCAAATCACTTATAGTATTTTTTACTCTTTCTTTCTCTCCATAACCCATCCCAAGTCTCTCTCTTTCTCTTTTTCTTTTCCTCTCAGTATTCGGTTACGAAGAGAACCTGGTGAATCTTAACATTCAGTGTGGCGCATCTTTATGGGTGGTACAGATAGACGATTTCTGAGTCACAACCCCTGATATGGCTGCAACTTCTCCGACTTATCCGCCCAACTGGACGCTCTAAAAGACAACTTGCGATGTTAGCCCACTGCCGACTGACTTCCAGTCCTTACGCTTTTACAATGCAAAGAGAGGCCAAAAGGTAAAAGCGAAAGAATTGAGCTATTCAATACTTGTATTTATGTCGGTACACTGAACGGTTGTAAAGAAAAAAAAATGAATGACTTCATAAAGATAAATTTCCACCCCTTTCAATTTGTATCATCATAACACAGCTGATTCTGAAAAAGTAGAAATTGGGCAAAGCAGACATTAATACGCCTTCTGAACACTTTATTTTTCTGCTGTTTCCCTTTTTGGGCCAGTGTACATATTTACAAATTTAGCCACTTAAAAGTGAAACGGTAAATGCGTCTGCAGATCAGAAGTTTGGACTGAAAACGAGTGAACTGAAAACCCACACTACCTTTTTTATAGATATCTTTCTTTTCTTTTCCTTATATAAGTTTTTTATTATTTACGTTTGTTTTACTGCCCATTTTCTGTAGTTTCACCCATATAAACTATACACATAAACTCCCAGGCCCAAGGAGGGGCTAGAACCCACGACACTCTACGCGGTGGAACGATAGAGACATGCTACGAGGGCACCCCAGCTCATTCCATATATAACATTGTCGCGACTGGCGAGACGCACACAAAGGGGCAGATAGTATAGCGCGGAGATAAAAGACTTTCCGAAACAGATAAAGATAGATAACTAGAAAGTTCTAGTGACATTCCACAACCGTCTGGAATCGTGAATGGTCGTATACAAGGGAGCCGCCATCGCCAGTGAGAGTGAGAGTGTAATCGTGTGCCGGCAGCTGTATTTTGAAAATGAACGCTTTTGTTTGTGGACGGTGACCTCGGGAGATTGTAATTCTGTATGTGACGTAATTCTGCTACTGTAAGGATAGACCAAAGTGTATTTATACGAAAATAAAACACATTATACATTTCTGCAAATTGGACTTTTAATTTTACGAACCTACAAAATCACAACATGGTTCACAACAGAAATTCTATTCCCCTCACATGAAATAGAGCAAAGTATGGACAAAAATCGGTAAACATTCGGTGACAAGACTCTATAGGTTCTATTTTAAGAAATGGTTTAAAGTCAATTGGGAATAGCAGTCACCCAGTTTAAAAATACTATCAACCGATTCGTTTACACCTATGTATAGTACACGAAGGCATTATATTCGTTCTGTGGTCGAATGGTAAGCATATTAACACCGAAATTTCGTTTTCTGTCCAATTACGACTGAAGCAGAACCCTTCTTTTATTAGGATATTTAAATTTAATCACCAGTTTCAAAAATGAATGTGTTAGGTACTCTTTTCTGAAAATAAGCTCATTAAGTGACCGTTTTTTCCTTACTATACTCCTGTTGCCATCTGGCAGCAGAACAAAAAGAGAATTATGGTGTTCCTTACTGAAGAGAATGTACTATGCAAGCAAGACAAATGGTTCCGAACTCTGCTTTACTTGAATTTACGGCGTGTGTACAATGGTTAGCGGTGGTAGCCGTGCCAGACCGGACGGAACGTTTGCGGTTCCGAATCCCAGAGTTTGAATCAAACATTCACTTGAATTAGAGTTTGGGGATAATAATTCTCGGAACTGCTAGCAAGGCTTTCCTTGTTTAAGTTTCGCATTCCTCCCCCAATGTACGTAGGATAAAACGTAAGATACACATACAACTATAAAGGCAGGGATAACAAATGTAACTAGTGCTGCCAAAGACTTGATCCTTGTTCTGTACCAAATATACAGAGTGCTTTATAAGTGGCTTGATATTTACACAACTTATAATTAATTTCTTGCTCCTTAAAAATCGAACAAATATAGCATCATATTTGAAATGTAAGCTCATAAAATACTTAACACTTTCTGTCAATCTATATAAATTTCCATTTGTTTCTGTAACATTTTCTTACTGAAAACTGCTTTCTCGCGAGGTTAAAGCTACTTTCACAAACTAAAGACAGTTATATTTTCCAAATATAAATATGCACGCATTCTTACAACTATAATTCTTATTTTCATCACCACAACCACCGTCCATTTTCATTTACAAATTTGTAAGTAATTACAAAAGTAAGCCATATCCGACGATGAATGAAAGGGGTGAAATGATGCTCAAATAACTGCAGGTTCCATAAAGTTTAGAGTTAAATGACATTCATCTTTCAGGATAACGGAAAACCCTGTAAAAAGCCTTATGCAGATAACTCACCCGCACCGAGCTTCGAACTCGGAACCTCTTGAATGTGAGGTACCATGTTCACAGAGGTGCACAACTCCCTGTGCAATGTATTCTACTGCTACTTAGTCAAGAGTGGATCTTTGGGATTATGGAGTTTCTATATGATGGGAGTTTGCTGCACGTAAACATCAACTCATATAGATGACCTCAGTTACGTAGACGCTATATTGTAACAACATATTACTGCTATAGAGTTAATCGGTTTGTACATTTCTGGTACTCATCACTGTTAGCTGTTATAAGGGCTGTTCTAGTTGCTAGTGATCTTGGGTGCTAATCTTTCTTTCTTTCTTTCTTTCTTTCTTTCTTTCTTTCTTTCTTTCTTTCTTTCTTTCTTTCTTTCTTTCTTTCTTTCTTTCTTTCTTTCTTTCTTTCTTTCTTTCTTTCTTTCTTTCTTTCTTTCTTTCTTTCTTTCTTTCTTTCTTTCTTTCTTTCTTTCTTTCTTTTTTTGTAATTTACTTCCTCCAACGTTAAGTCATATCGGACGAGGAGTGGAATGGGTGAAATGATGCTCAAATGAGCAAAACCCCGAAAAAAACCTTATCCAAGTAAGTCACGCTGACCGAGATTCGAACTCGGGACCTCTTGAACGTAAGGCAGACATGCTACCACCACGCTACCGAGGCGGCCAAGGTGCTAATCTAGGTAACTAGTATGACATACTCCCTTTTCTGTACAACTGTTCCGATTGTTCTGAATGCTGTGCTTTGAGATGCGGGATTAAGCAATCCAATCCATTAGTTAACAGGAGACTGACAAAACCAGGAGAAACTCCATTAGAGCGCCAGTAAATCGGATTTCAAACCGATAATGCGAGCCGCAGATACCCCACTGCCCTGCCCCACTTTATTTCGTGAGAGCCATATAATCACCCCAGTACTACAGTTCAATTCAAAGGTTTTAATTTTGTGTATTTCAAAAGACCCGCTTCAGAAGCGACAGAGTTCAGGAATATGCATAGATTTTATGTGGCTGTTTTCTATGGTTCAGTCCCAAGAGCAAGTTATCTACATGGTGAAACATTTCGTCAGAGTTTTCTCTAATCATAAAATAGCTAACGTCAGTAAGTTACGACGTTAAAAATTTCGAATTCAACAGCAGGATTCTAAATGCCTAAGTACTTTTTTCTATTTTTGGACTCCTTTGTTTGGAATGCACTATAGTGTGCAGCTTTCAAAAACTAAAATCAATTTAGACTATCACAATTTAAGTGAATAGTAAACATGTAACTAAACTAAATGTATTATCTTCTGTTCTTCTTCTTCTTCTTCTTCTTCTTCTTCTTCTTCTTCTTAGGTGCAACTCTTAGATTTAATTATCTAATACGATCTCACAGACGAGTTTTGCGTCAACACTCTCTTGGACGACCCAAAGATCTCTTCCCTGTTAGTGACAAGCCGAAGCGTGGATTTGGGAACTTATTCGTCCCAAACAACCCCAAACAATCGTCCCAAGCAAATGTCGATTGCATCGACACTGCACCTGCAATTCCACTTGGTTTATCTTGATGTGCTTCCCACGAACCTCACTTGGGTAGCAGTTATTCTGCTTTCCTCTCTTGTTCGCTAACCCCATGCTTCGGTGCCATATGAAACTGTAAGCCTTGCTAATCCTTTACACAAGCGTACTTTGGTAACTCTGAACTAATGAAGGGTTCATTACTGTTTATTACTCCCGTGGTTTTTAAAGGTTAATTTTGATGGAGTTTTCTACTTAATCTGAGCGTGTTTATGTATATTAAGAGTAGGTGAATGAATTTACTGCTTTTGAATCGCAACGCATTTTGCTTCGTATAGGGAATTTTACCTGAAAATTATCTTTTCAGTATTCATTTTCATAATATACTTATTGCCATTTTTATTGAAATTATCTAATTGAATATTGTGAGTTACCATTTGAAGGTGCTGCAAAATGTAACGTGTTTAATTTCATGCTTCTATTTATTATGTGTTTCCAATGGGAAGGTGTTTGTCCCTGAGAGCTACTAGGTGAGCAACCAATGGGAGTCCTGCGATGTTGTCGTATTGCATTCCCGCTAAGTGTTGTGTGAGCAGCGCCAACCTAATCAATTTGTATGAAATACTATTCGCGCTAAGACAAAAATTCACATTTTGTGGAAACTGATCTATGTGGAAGGTAGAGAGTAGTGCATCTAACATAACCATGAAAACCCCATATTTTTAGCCCAAATTTCCAATACAAATAAATAAAGCACTATTACCTGTATTATAACAATAAATCGCGACGTAAGCACTGCATGAAACTGGTTGGTATGTATGCACAGAAATGAAGAGAATGATAATGGACCGAGAAAAGTGGAGAAAATGGGTAGAAGAGGCTTGTACTCCACGCTTAACAGCACAAAGGAGTTAGAGAAAGAAGAAGAAGATGTATGCGTGTACGTATATTTGTAATTACTCAGAACAGCAACGTAAATGTTTGACATGACGTGATAAAATAATTACTTTGAATAATCCAATTCGGGCGAGAGGAAACAATACATTTCCTGCTGCCCTCACAGAACCTGACTGGTCACATTATATATTTGTTTATGAATGGTTCGTAATCTCTCTTTACTCCAGAGAGTTCAAAGTGGTTGGGGTGTATGTATGCACATATACTTTTAATTACTCAGAACTGAAATTTAAACTACTGACATGACGGATAAAAGAATTACCTTGAATAAGTCAAGGTATTAAATTCGAGAAAGAGCAAGCACTTCATTTCCTGTTAGCCTGTGGAATGCTGCATGCTTATTTTTATGAATGAATGCTGGATAAGAAGTGTTTATTTACTCTAGAGAGTTCAGATCAATATCATTCATTTGTTCTTTACACAACAGTAAAGTAAGAGTTAAATTGTGCAATGGCTTCTTTCGGGAATTTAGTGGTGAGTCAAAAAGGCAGGTATTGCGAAGTCAGGCTCGAAGTATTATTTTTAAGGTGTACACGTTCTTCAAAAGTTTTTCGGAAACAAACTAAAATGAGTTATTGCAAAGAGTTCTTCCGTTTAAAAACACGGAAAATGTGTATCAGCTGGATCAACTTGCAATTGAAAAGGGACACGGGGTAATACGCCTCCCATCTTACCACTGCCAATATAATCCAATTGAGTTGGTGTGGGCTCAAATAAAAAGGGGGATTGCAATAGGAAATAATACTTTTAAACTGACGGGCGTTAAACGACTTGTTCTAGAAGAAATTGACAAGGTAACACAACAGGACTGGGAAAACTGCGTAAGGTATGCATATTTTAAGAAAGAAATAGCACTGACGAGATTTTGGAACCTATAATCATAAATTTGCAAGACTCAGATGAAGAAGACAGTGACAATGACGAATTGTCTCTTAACGGAAGTAACACTGACAGCGATATGGATGAGCCACTGGCAATTCCATCGGATTAGAAAAACGGGTAATTAATAAACTATAATTATAGTTATAGTATTTTAAAATACACATAATTTGCGAAAACGCGCTTTCCAATTTTGATTTTGGCAAATGCATCACTGTAAAGTTTGCAAAATATAATTTGCTTACCCTTACATCTGCGCCAAGCAGAAGACCTGCATGTTGTATGAGTGTGCGAGAGAGAGGGAAATATAAAAGGAGTGGGGTGACAAGCTGGCAACACTGAGTGTGATTCGGCATCTGATTAGCTGGACACCAGAACTCTTCCCATTTGAAACATAGAATAGTTACGTAAATATGTTCATGGGGCTGTTCTTCTCATTCTTTATCTGATCCATATATAAAGTACCATCATCATTATTGATACACCAAATAGAAAATTATTTTGACCAGATTCTTTTACAAAATTTACCAATGCGTTTTAAAAAGTTAATATGCAAATTAAAAAAGTAAATGAGTATTATCTAAAAATAAGTTTGAAATTTTAACACATTTTGGTGGCCTTCTGTAACTGTTGCCAGTTTAGCGAGAAACATTTAGTGTACAAAGCATAATCAATAAAATACATTTTCTTTCTGGTCATTTCTGGCAGTTTTGTTTTAGGTGTTACTCTCCCTTATTATACTTAATTTCTTCAGTTTTAAGTAGCTGTTATACTTCTTATCTCAGTGAACTAGAACTTAACTTCAGATCCGAACTTAAAATGTCAACTTAGACTAGCTGCTGCACTACCAACATTGATGGACCAACATCCTTAAATAACGTATAAAAATGTGCTGTTTTAAGCAGTTTGAGTTGGACTGTCTTTTTATTATTATTATTATTATTATTATTATTATTATTATTATTATTATTATTATTATTATTATTATTATTATTATTATTATTATTATTATTATTATTATTATTATTATTATTATTATTATTATTATTATTATTATTATTATTATTATTATTATTATTATTATTATTATTATTATTATTATTATTATTATTATTATTATTATTATTATTATTATTATTATTATTATTATTATTATTATTATTATTATTATTATTATTATTATTATTATTATTATTATTATTATTATTATTATTATTATTATTATTATTATTATTATTATTATTATTATTATTATTATTATTATTATTATTATTATTATTATTATTATTATTATTATTATTATTATTATTATTATTATTATTATTATTATTATTATTATTATTATTATTATTATTATTATTATTATTATTATTATTATTATTATTATTATTATTATTATTATTATTATTATTATTATTATTATTATTATTATTATTATTATTATTATTATTATTATTATTATTATTATTATTATTATTATTATTATTATTATTATTATTATTATTATTAAATTATTGTTAAATTACTCCTTCAATGAGCATTTATGTAATATCTATATACGCAGTTTATAAATGCTATCATATAAACAGATGTTTCAATACATACTTTTGTGCTGAATCTCTGACTCGGAGTTAATGAGCCAAATGTTCTTTGACGTTAGATATGACTGACTAAAGTAAATCTAAGCCACTTTTTGTATTTTGGGTCGTAACATAAATAGTGGATATACCTTAAAATTAACCTTTGTACCAATTTTCTGTAATCAGAATATTTGCATTATTTCTTTATAAACATTTTCCTTCATACTGTGATCAAACTGAAGGCTAAATTTTAATTCAACGTCTCGAGTGTAGCGAACTATAATTTTGCTAATTCATTATCTTTCACAAATATCGTGCATGTATCGCCTACAATAGCACAATCAAACTGAAAAGTGCAATGTCGTAGCCGCGACGTAAGAAGTAATATATATTTAAACTGCATCTCACTTAAATGGTTAACATGTTAAAAATATTCATATTTAAAGCTTATTGAACTATGTATTTATTATTGTGAGGAATTTTATATTTTCAAATCGTTGCTAATTTACTCATTGCTTAGATACATCTTGCTATTATTCCAGAATAAAAATTCAAATTGATTTAACTCAAAAGGACGAACAAGAAATAGTTTAAGGATTGTTATTTGCCTCGGCCATGCTAATGCAAAATCTGTTTGACGTAATCTTAGAAAAGTAGTTATCTATGCAATAATTTGAGAACTTCATCTGTGGTTTAATGTTCTCCAATTTTTTATTTATTAAGATGTTTTTAAACACACTACGGTTTTCACGTACTTTTTAAACAAGCCAGAAATGCAAGAAAATTTTCAAAATTAAAAAGAAACATTCATCGATTAGCTTGCTTCGAGGTATAATTAATGATTTATAATATTTAGTTTCTAGTTCTTAAGTATACATCGCACTCAACCGTTTACCTGTTTATAAAATTGCATTTATCTTAAACAGTGAACCAAAAGCTCCAGCTCTGTCTAAACCGACCATAATCCAATATTATGGGTTACAATGTAATGGTGGAACGCTAATGGCATTATAGCCATTCCGGAAAGTATTTTCGTATTCCATTTCGGTAATGAAGCTAATCTCTTATATCTCTTTTCCTTCTTTCCTGTCTTTGCTTGCTCTTTAAACCCACTACATTTCTTCTTCCTTTAATCTATTCGTTCGAATTTAATTCAGAGTTAACGAAGTAGACTTTGGGGGATCAGGAACAGGGAAGGGTGCGGGGTAAAGCAAACGTTGCACACCCAAGCATCTCTTAGCATTCTAAAAAGGCTGTGTTGCCGCCGACCCTAGCGGCAGTTGCTGCTACTTGTGCTTGAACCTACTTCCTCCTTGGTTCTGGTAATGAGAAAGTGAAAATAAAAAAAACAGTGCATGGTAATAATTATATGAAACTGCAGACGTTTTGCTTGTTGTTGGTGCAATGCAGCTATGTGGCCGTAATTCCTCATTACGTAGTAAGGGTTGTGCCTACAGTTTGTTCGTTAGCCAAGATCTCTTCACCACTGCGATCATTGTGCAAAGGTGAGAATTTCACCCAACTTCAACTTTTACAACTTAGAAGCATATTACACTGCTCATTTTAAGACAACTTCTCAGATTACTTTTGCTGTTATTAGGAATACGTACTGAGTCTTAAAAGGATAATTTATTGACATTCGTACATATTAGAAAGAACTGCCTAAATTTAAATTCCACAACATAGACATATGGAGTATTAACCCTAAGTTCGCTCATACACGAAATTTATGGCGCGTGAGTTGTTTGGGTATAATTTCAAAGTTCATATATTCAACACCATTATTCAGCTCAATCTGTTTCTGAGGAAGTTAAGAGTTACTCTGAGTAGCAGAGAGCGAAGTGGTGCCGCAGTAACGTGTACGACTCGCATTCACTGCACACTCTCACTTGGAGTGAATGAGTGAGTGAGTGAGTGGTGTTTTAGGGCCCGTCGACAGTGAGGTCATTTAGGTCCGACTTGAAGTTTTCGTCGTTTCCTCTTTAGCGGACATTCATACGACGATCTCCTTTCCTCTCATTTGTCTTCAATCCATTTCGTAATGATTTTTCAGCTGTGCTTTCAGATTCATGGTGTATGGCAGTGCCGGTCAGATTGCGCGGATGCTTGCGTATTGCAAATACTCTCGGCGCCGGGCAACATTTTGTGGTCACCGTGATTATGTGGGAGGACGCTTGGCAACAACGAAACAGGATTGTTGACTACGCACCGGCTCCTTAGGCCAACATGAACTCTCAGCATTGTTAGGGGCTTCTGCACGATTCTGTGACCTGTCTTGTGATATTGAGGCTTCCTGCGGTATCACCTCTTCCTCCTAGGGGTGTTACTTAGATGCAATAGATCAGAGTGAGTGTCGCAGTCTGCAAGGAATGTCTCTTCGTTGTCTACCCTTTACCGTAAATACGAGACCGCTTGCAAGGGACCAGTCGGAATCAAAATTATGTATTAACTTAACTTAGACTTAAGCTTAACGCGATATTTTGTCATTCACATCGACAAATAAAACTTAAGTAACAGCCAATCGTAAGAGAGCGTTAAACGGCTGAGGCAATATGGCACTGACAAAGCGACCACGAATAATAGGTTCTGTACATGCATAAAAGAAAAGAGCTACCCTGTTTTTTGTTTTTTTTTACTTACGTCCTGCAAAGTTCAGGGGGAGGGATGCGTCCCTGCCAAGGGGCGCTGCGGACCCCTAGCACTCGTGGTACCTCCGACGTTACTAGAGGAACCTCGGGCCGAACATTCGAGCCCCTCCCTCTGGGAGTTGTTCCGATTGGGTTGGACTCGAGGGGGCAGTGTGTTCCCGCTACCCACGGGAAATTGGGTACCTCCGGCCAGGCCTTGGCCACCCGGAGGGGGTAGAGGGTTGCCTCATAAGTCCCGGGTGCTAGCCTGCAGAGCTAGTAGCTCGTGTGCTAGATCACCGGCGGCCCTACCAAGGTTTTTTGGTAACTGATTCATTAAGGACCGCGCGTAAGTGGCGTATCCACTTCCGTCCCGTCTGCCGTGTGCAGGCGGGAGGGGGGGCAGTTCATAAAATAGGTACTGTCCTACGGTAAATATACCCAAGAGGCTCGTGTTCTGGTCCTACGGGTCCAGGACTAATGGGAGTAGATCCTCGCATTTAATTGGCCGCAGAGCCGAAATCGGGACCCGCTAAACGTGAAGCAGAAATGGTACCATCTTCACTACCGCGGGATGGGGGGGGGGGGGGGCGTCACTACCCTGTTAGACTCAAAACAAAAGGAGCATCCATCTACAATCACAATTTGTTTTGATCTTAGAGAAAATGTGTTAGCGAGTCAACACATTGCGAAATAAAATCTAATGGAAGACAGCAGAATCATCAGGATAATGTGAATCGTTATTCATTTGGTAGTCTCTGCGTACACGTGAACTTGAACCTTTCATGTTTACATGTAATTCAATGTACATGATGCACGTGAATGCATGTAATTTATATTTCACATTATATTTATACTTAATATTCTTTGTAAATGAGACCTTACTATGTTAAGTTGTAAATGCAATGTTATACTTATGTAAATTACGTGCTTCCCCTTCGAGCCCCCACTCGCCGCAGAAAGTTGATTCAATACACACTTTGATAAAACACTCTGTACAGTACACTGCAGATAAAATTGGATACGTAGGTTTTCATAAATGTATTAATGAGAAACTTCGCTAGAAATGAAAGAGGGTTTGCTACTATGGATACCCGCTTTTATTTCTTGTTACTCTTTTTAAAGAAAGCGCTTAAGCAAAGAGTATACAAAGAAATGTCAACTAATTTGTAAGGAAATCCTATGGGTTATTTTAACCAGTAACATTTCAAAATACTTCATCTGCGTTAACATGATCTTAATTACGACACAGTTGTACAAAACATCGAAGTCTTAATTCTGTTTATCTATACCTCTTCATTACCATCACTAAATAAAATGCAACATGGTAATATTTTGGGCTAATGCAGCCAACAGGAACCTAATTTCAGAGCTTGGTCAAGGCAAGCTTCCGGTTAGAGGCGTGAACAAAAAAAGAACCAATGTACTATCGCTGGAGTTCCACAAACAAAAACTGCCTTTGGTTCTGCGATGGAATGGTTCATGTTTGAACAGCCAGGTATGTAAAACACGAATGCAAAAATGCATAATGGAATTATCGATTATTATTTTTGAAATGCAAAACATTAAACAGCTGCGAGCTAAGGACGAGGAATATGTTAACACCTTTTTAAATCAAGAGGAAAACGTAATCAAGCTCTTACCAGTCCCCGTCTCTGCTATGCATACCTTACACGGCCTTGTTCAAATTCTCCATGTTACAATGTTACGATATGTTGGCACATTCCTCTGGAAACACTAAGCTGCATCTTAGATCTGGAGTGTCATGGTTGACAAGTTCTCTCTCAAATTTCAATTTTAAATATGAACATACGAAATAAATCATTATTAATCACATATATTATCAATATGTTACCACGTGCTGCTTTTGAACGATTCAGGAACATACGTTCCTCCATATCCTTCGGCACAAATAAACTGTAGTTTTTCCCAGCATTGAAGACAGCATTCATTGTCTACGAATATTGTAAAGAGGAATTAGTACAAGCATAGAATCATCAGATATTTTAAAATATGTTATTCACTTTATAAGAGGTGATATTGACATTTATTACCATTATTGCTTTACATATTTATGCTATACGATTAAATGGACAATTTCAAACTTAAATTTAACTCATCTAAGTTAATACATGAAATTTGTAATGAGATAGGAAACCAATACTGGACATGATCAATTTTAGAACTAAACACAGTTCTCTAATAAATAAACTGAACTCAACATAAATTAACTACGAACATATTCCAGGAAGTAATGACCATCTCAGATCACTGTCCAGCTGCTATCTGTATCGGCGCCGTCCTTAGTTTATTGGGAGATATAAACAAAGCGGGAAAATGTATTATTCCGCCGACAACTGTGATTGGTGGGAATGGGCGCGCTATCTTATTCCCACGTGGCAAACATCAGCTGTCTATGGAATGTTTTGCTTTGTCATTTTCGATGTTTTGAGTAGCTTATGCCATAGCACTTTTACGTTAAGATTAAATGCGAAGGTGTATGTACTGTCTAATATGGTTTTCCTTTTGTACGCTAAAATATGACTGAATGCTTACAACAGTTACTCAAACATTTGATTTCTTCATATAACCTCACCTCATTTTATCCATTAAAAATTAAGGCACGGATCTTACTGCGGAATAACAATGCTAAATAACTGCATGTAACCACTTGGACAATGACTTGAAACTTCTGCAGGCACGCAACTGAAAAAATGACGTATCTAATTGGAATCTGAGAACAGACGAATTCCCTAAACGACTCCCAGTTCCGAATTTTCCTTTGATAATTTCTTCGCCACAACAGTATATCTTCACGGTCAACAATTATATTTTTACCGCATTTGTTCACAAATTCAAAACTTACGTCGCGAAGAATGGTGTGGAAGCTCGTTTTTCTAAATGCAAATATTGAATTTTCCACGAATAGCATGAGAGCTGTTTATTCGAGTTAATCTTGTGGAATTGTATACAACTTGTAAGCCTAATGAAATAGGAAAGCATTTAGTAAACAATCAATATAAATTTCTTTAGAACACGTATCTTTTTATGTCGTTTATCTTCTTCAAATCCATTCTTATTACTGGTTTGAAGTTTAAAATTCACTTGACTTTAAAGAGGAGTTATTGCTTAAGGCCCCTTTGAAACCATTTTGGTAAAAACGTTCTTCTGGATTAACAAGAAGTAGACAGAAGAATAATTTTTACTTTTGTAAAAATAGTTTTGTATAAAACTGGGTAGAGAAGATCAATTGAATATTAAACAGCGATCATATTTTTATTTAAAATTTAAAACTTGTGATAACTAATTAAAACAACTAATTGTACCAAACAGTTAATTATATGATATATCATTATTTTGTTTGTAAAAAGCGAATATAATTAATTAATTAATTTTTAATTAATACCAGAAAAGTTCATCTTAGCATAAATTTGAATTTTACTGGCATGAGCTATGGAAAACATTGTTGACAGATGAACTACACAATATTTTTGTACACGCCTTTTAGCTCCTTATGCTACAGATCTGTCAGTGCAAGATATTACCATGACAAGGACGGGTAACATGACAAACGAGGAAGACAGGAGGAAGACATACATGACGGACGTGGCTTCACGGTCGCAACAGCTGAAATGGAGATGGGGAGGGCAAGTCGCCAGAATGCACCACCTGCGATGGAGCCAACGAATGACAATATGGGAACCCAGAACAGGACGTCGAACAGCAGGGAAACCAAAGATGAGATGGACAGATAGCTTCAAAAAGATAGCAGGTACACAGTGGTCAACACAAGCTAAGAACAGAGCTACATGGAAGACGCTGGAAGAAGTAGCTACCTAGGGCTATAAACTAAAAGTGTGTATCATACCTAAACATATACAACAACGGCGTATGTGTTAAGTGTATGAAGTAAGCAGTGACAGTGCTGATGACACGAAAGTACGCCAATGCTGAAGTGCAGCAACTGTACAGGGCTCTTAGGAGTTGCAAAACTAATAAGCTTCTGAATTGCTGCTCCCTGCGCAGTAGGGGACTTTTGCCCTCAAGGCATTCACAGACTTTTCATTTGAATTCATTTCAACATATGAAACTACCCTAATAAATTGAGCATTTTGTTACACAAATAGTTTAGAGCAATAAAAAGTGCTGGGGAAGATACTGAAAAAATACGGGCTTGAAATTTGACACTGTTGCACCTGTTCAGATGATGTTATGAAAATAACCAATGTGACTGGAAGATTGTATATCAGAAAAGTGCAGCAGAAGTACATTTTGCTGTTTTCTTGCCAAAACTCATCAATACTTTGGCTTAGAAAATATTAATCGCTTTTTGATCATACTAACGATATAGTTTAACAGATTTTCTTACTATCATACCTGTGCATAATTTTAGTTAAAATACATTATATTTCCTGCATGATATAGGTGTAGCGTTCTCTCAAATAAATAGGCAAGAGTTATAAATGAAGCACTCAGAAGTAACAATGTGTCTAAATCTTTCTAGTCAGTCACCATTTCCTGACAACTGCATATAAAGTACGTTCCTTTTTCTTCTGTAGAAATTGCTATTAGCAAAAATTGAAGGCCGCTCAGACTTTAATGTAGGTTACAAAGATCTTAGGCGTTGTCAGTGATGTGGGACACTTAGGAGTTCTTGCTTCCCAAAATCTGCATACTATGTCTGCAAGTTTGGAAATATAAATCTTAAATATGTCAGCATGCCGAAACCTACAGCAGTTTAATGTTGACACGGTTGATCTCCCGTGCTGTGATGAAATTTAGCCGCAGTCAACGTTTAAAAGCGTTATGTCTGGATTTTAAAGACTAAGAAACTTCATAATGCGGTAAGATGTTTCTCAGAGAAGGGATTTGGAATGACATCCACTGGACTTCGCGAAGGATTTGGGGAGCAACTAAGAAGCTACTGATGAACAATTAGAAGCTGCTGGTACAGCAGACTTTTATTTAATTTACGTCCCCCGACGTCAAGTCATTTCGGACGATGAATGAAATGGGTGAAATGATGCTCAAATGAGCCCAGGGTCCATAGAGCTTAGAGTAAGCCGACATGCGTCTTTCAGAAGAAAACTCCGGAAAAACCTTATCCAGGTAACTCACCCTGAGATTCGAACTCGGGACCTCTTGAACGTGAAGCAGACACGCTGCCATCTACGCTACCGAGGCGCGAAACTTACTTTCCAATACTTAGTGTATGGTGGAAGGCAGAAATGCAATGATCTTGGGGTTAGCAAGAGCTCTTTCATTATTATTTCTTTGTTTATGCTATTCTCATGATAATGCTTTGCCTGTTAGCATCTTCTGTCAGCTGTTTTCCAATGCAGGCAATAGAGCTAAAAAAGATTTGTGTTTAGGAAGTCTCTTATCGCAAATATGGTCTAACAGAAACACAACTCTATTTTGTTCTAGAATACGGAAGACAGGAGGTAGACGAAATTTAAATCAACTCCCTAAATGTACTGAACCTGACTGGAAGCTCCGGAAGCGAGTTTTAAAGGGATAAGAAGTACCAATGTCAATATTCTAGATCGCCTTAATCCGAGGCTCAAGGAAGGATAATTGACCACGTCTCATTTACAAGCTCTCCCCTGGGGGGATACGGCGTGAGTGTTCAATTTGCATACATTAGACCCTTCGTTTCTCTCCTCTAAATTTGTTATACAATTGCACGAACTGTTCTCTTGGTAACAGACTCAAGATTGTACGATAACGCAGAAAAACACCTTTCTGTTAGAGAAGAAGTAAAACAGTTACTTTTATCAGGATTTAAGTTCCACAGAGAGTTAAATTTAGAAGACAAAAGTACTAATTACTAATTGCTCTGCAATGTTACCAAGCTGACAGAAGTATGTATGCCTTATTTGGTTTCAAACATAAAAACTTATATTGCGTTTGAAGTAATTTGTGGAACAGTCCAAGTAAATATTAGTATAAAAGCATTATCTATTACATTTGTTAGTATATCACTGTCATATTCGACTTCAAGACTAGTGCGCAGGTTCATAAACGCAGCAGTTGCGCAACTTTTTATGTCTAAACAAACAAAAATAGAATAATATATAGAAACAAGAGCAAAAAACAACACACAAAGCATTCCTGTAGAAAGAAGAAAAAATATTTACGATAAAAGTAATCTCCCTCTCTCAAATGACATTTTTGCACTGAGCTGGAAGTTACTAATCACATGTTTATGAAAGATAGAGCAGTCAAGTTTGCGCGTGGACTGAAAAACGAGAACCTCTAACTACCTCTCTACTTCAGTTTTCTTCTTCAAAGCCAAGGATAGGAATATTGAGCAAGGCATTTATTATGTGTTTCAAATGGGAAGGGTTCTGGAGTCCAGCTATTTAGATGCCGTAACACATTCAGCGTTGCCAGCTTGTTACCTCACTCCTTTTATATTTCCCTCTCTCTCTCGCACACACATACAACATGCAGGTCTGCTTGGCGCTAGATGTAAGGGAAAGCGAATTATATTTTACAAACTTTTACAATGATACAGTTGTCAAAATCAAAATTGGAAAAAGCATTTTCGCAAATTATATATATTTTTAAATACTATAATTATAGTTTATGAATTACCTGCTTTTCTAATCCAAATGCGGGACACACTTGTTTTACCTATACCACACGCTTCAGCAGTAAGCCGTTGAGCATTTTTAAAATCGAGCTGATTTCTATATTCCTCTTTGCCCAATTTTTTGAAAAACGTGTACATCTTAAAAACAATACTTCGAGCCTGACTTCGCAATAATTGCCTTTTTGACTCGCCACTAAATTCACCGCTAGAAGCCATTGGACTATTTAACTCTTCTCTACTGTTGTGTAAAGAACTGAATGATATTGATCTGAACTCTCCACAGTAAATAAACATTCTTATCCAGCATTCATTCATAAACATATGCATACAGAATTCCACAGCCGAACAGGAAATTAAGTATTTGCTCTTTCTCGAATTTAACACATTGATTTATTCACAGTGATTCTTTTATAACGTCATGCAATAGTTTAAATTTCAGTTCTGAGTAAGGAAAAGTATATGTACATACATACACACCAACAACTTTGAACTGAGATTACGAACCATTCATAAACAAATATATAATGTGACCAGACACTATCTGCCAGGACAGCAGCAAATTTATTGTTTCCTCTCGCTCGAATTGGATTATTCAAAGTAATTCTTTTATCACGTCATGTCAAACATTTACGTTTCAGTTCTGAGTAATTACAAATATACATACACGCATACATGCCAACCAATAATGATATTCATTACAGTACTTACGTCGCGATTAATTGTTATAATGCAGGTAATAGTAGTTTATTTATTTGTATTAGAAAAACTATTTGAGCTAAAAATATGGGATTTTCATGGTTTTGTTAGACACATTACTCTCTACCTTCCACATGGATCAGTTTTGGCAAAATCTGAGTTTTCTCTTAGCGCGAATAGTATTTCATACAGATTGATTAGGTTGGCGCTGCTCGTACAGCACTTAGCGGGAATGCAATACGACAACACCGCAGGACTCCCATTGGCTGCTCGCCTAGTAGCGCTCAAGGAAAAACACCTTCTCATTTGAAACACATAATAAGTTTATAATTCAAATGATATTTATTTTTAATTATGTTATTCACAGAAAAGGCAGAGAAAAACCAGCGTGACATCAAAAGGCGTATTTCGACATAAATCTCAGATGAAACACATTGAATAGAGTAGAGAGGAAAATGAGACTATATATACCATTTGCTGGCGTTATGAGCCTTTTAATTTATAAATATTTCGTGCCCTTACTTCGCCATTCATTCCTTTCATACCTTTATCAGAAAGGCAATGGGGAATGGTGTGTGGTAAGTTATAAGAAACTTTATATTTCTGTATCATCTTTAAGATGGACTGAAAAACCGGTGTCCTGACAAGAGAGGTGGATCAACCTTTACTTAAATTATGATAAGGGTATAAACCAGGAGATACGTGAGCACTTCAATAATCTCAGTAGGGAAATTACGGTTGTTAGTCGTTTCATGGCAACATACTTCGCAGAGCTGGCAATCGAACAGTACTGATTTTGCCATGCCGACTTTGTTTGTAAAATAATTTTATCTTTCTGCATGCATGCATTATGTGTTGCTCGTGCTACACATTATCTTTTCCGAAATTTTAGACTGCATGTCAACATTCAACATTTGTAATGTTGTTCTCCCTTTCATCTACAGAAATTCAAGAAGTGCCACGTCAGCATTCAGGAGAATAAATGAATTATTTACTAATAAATCTAAATATGAGAGGCAATGGCTGTAAAAATTGCAAGTAAAGATGGATGCCTTACGATATTATCTTTTTAATGTACAAGGCATACTTATTCTACCTATAGCTCATATTCCTTTTAATCGTCAAACTTATACCTAGAAAAATAGTCCAACAGCTAGATCCAAGTCAAAAGTTAAGCACATTTGGATGGAAGATAGCACACCCTAAAGGACGTAAATGTCACGAAGGAAAAGGAAGTCAAACTGCAGCACTGTTGATAACCATGAAAAAAGATGGCTCTATCTGATTTAAAAATAAAACATAAATAAACAAAAACTGTTCTGAAATGGACCACGGAAAACCTCAACTCTCATCCGTTGAATCAACAATCTGAAAAACTCACGGAAGCTCATCAGAAGATGACAAAAACTGCCAAGATGACATATTCGTGGAAAAGCTAACAGGAAACGATCATAATTTCCCCCAATAATATATTTCAGTACAACTGGTGCAGACTTTAAATTTTAATGATATTAGTATAATTTAGAAATAAATACAAAACGTGCCTTGTGCGACTGTAAGGAGAAGCTATCTATAACTCAAGCTATACTTAATCTTTAACCGGGCTCTCATTGCCCTTTTTGATGTAATACCGGTGCGTTGTAACTTGAAGTGTGTAGAGATTTTGAGACACGAAAAGGAGACGGTAACTGAATTTATAAAAAGCTTGCAGTCTTTCACATTTAATGCCACGATGTAAAGCTTTATGGTTAGTCAAGGGTGCATGAACTCTCTAGCAGTTTGCGGAATGCAGCAGGCGTGTTTACTTTGATAGCAGCTCCAGATGGAGGGCAGCACTTGTTCGGAATCACAAGAGACTCTTTTCGTTGCCGTTTTCATGTTTCTTGCAGAGGTAATGCCACCAAAAAAGCCTTGGTTATCTCTGTATTTGAACGAAAAGTGCAAACAAAGCAGCTCGTTCAAGTAGTTTACTATCCATTTGCCTAACTATTCAGCCATTTTGTTCGGTTTATTAAAAAAATTTAAGTCATTCTGCTCCTTGATTCTATTTCTGTATATTTTCTTGATAGTTCGTACACTTTTTATTTCTTTTAAAATACGTGCGCTACTGCAGAGTATCAGAGTTGCTTACTTAATCCATAAATAGTTCACTCTCTTCAAATAATACGTCAGTTATTGCAACTGCGGAACTACACTTTGGTACAGCAGTTTGAGAACACAGTTGTTAAAACCCTTCCAATTTACTCAAATCTTTTCATAACTGAGGATATTTTAGGTGAAGAGGCATCTATTATTCGTGTATTTCACATATAAGAGTTAAAACAAAATTGACAGCTCTTAAACTTGATTGGAATCCATAAAAAGTTCAACTACCTTTGTAGCGTAGGTGGTAGCATGCTCACCTCAGTTCAAGAGGTCCCGAGTTCGACTCTTAGTGGGTGAGTTATCTGGATAAGGCTTTGTTTTCGAAAGTTTGCCTTATCCTGAAAGATGAATATAGCGTAACTCCAAACTTTATGGATCTTGGGCTCACATGAGCACTATTTCACCCATTATACTCATCGTCCGATATGGCTTATCTACGGAGAACGCTAATTAAAAAAAGTTTCAAACTAGTTGAGGTAACGATTTTCATCAACAATACTTGGTCGAAGTTGATCATTAAGGTTTCAGCAGTTTAGTTTCATTTTGAGCAAGGCTTTTGGCGGGTTATGTATGAATAAGCATACAAATATTAGATAATATTAAAACTCATGTAATCTGATTTGATAAACACAGTATTGTATTTAGCGAATAGTGGAGGTCAAGTTCGAATCACCTCAAATCTCTGCCTTTCTTGATACATAATGCATGCGAAATAAGTCTGTTAATGCATGTATACGTTAAATTAAGGTAAAAAGGTCAAAGCAAGGAGAAGGTAACAATGAAAGCTTCAAAGGTGTAGAAATTGAAGTTACCTATTAACACGTACCTAAATGAAAGTATACATAAAAGTGCAACTTTCAGTACACACGCGGTACAATAAATAAAACTTTAAAAGTAACAAGAAGAAAAGTTACTCATACCTTCACAATATTAATTTTTTATTAGTTTTATTGCACGCATCAGAAGCATGAACTGACACAAGTAGCGATACCAATAAATTACAAGAATCCATGATGTATTTCATAAAATCAGCCAAAGGTTATACCAAAATGAATAGAAATAGAAATGAGGATATAAGAAGGGAACTAGGCAGGTGGGCACAACACCTGGAAAGGATGGATTGTATACGCATCCCTAAGAAAATATTGATTTATCGACTATAAGAAAGTCGGTACAGGAAACTTTGGAAAGAACCTCTGTGAACAAGGAATAGGGATTAGGCCTTAATCCTAGAAGAAGAAGAAGAAGAAGAAGAAGAAGAAGAAGAAGAAGATGAAGAATGATAAGAAAGAAGAGAAAGAAACAAATTTCATTGCATTACTTTCCACTGTGTAAGTTTTCTTTCTGTATTTTATAGTGTTGCTTCTGGCAGTGAATAACAGAACAACTATAGATAAATAAAATGAAGGAAACAAGCATATTCAAGAGAAAGTGCTCCAGTTGATATATTATAAGAATGCATTAAAATGTCATAGTTTTTATATTCGATGATGACTGGTTTTAGGTAAGCAGAAAAGCAAATTAAGAACTTGACCACATTCAAGCTAACCAGGTGAACTTCAATTTCATTATCACTTTATTCTAGCTTGTTCAATATGAACAACCTTAGCATATTTAAAGAAGTTTATAGCTATGATGATGAACTTCTAATATTGAGCTCCTTTCTTTATGTGGATAGTGCCACTTCGTTTTGGAAGTGTTGAAACGATAGTCACCTTGGCGATTGACAACTGTGATTCCTTGAAGTTCCTAATAGTCCTATATCGCACTGGTCATGGATCTGTAGACATATAAGTAACTGGAGAAGAGAAACTAGAGCGTGTCAAGGAGCAGGAGGCGACAGGAGCTGATATCTGTCGGAAACACGTCAGAGACGTGGTGCTACAGGTGGTTTCACGTCATTACTGTAGTGGCAACAGCTGTTGACGATTACATGCGTTCGCCTATCGTGGCTGAGATATGAAAGCAATTTCGGCTTGTATTTGATAAGCATGCATGCAATTGGTCAACAAAATAGAGCTACATGCACATCAGCTTATTCCAAACCGTAACTTCTCAATAGACTCTTTACACACTGAAAATATTCGGTCATAAAGTTCATATATATGTGTGTGTGTGGTGTGTGTGGTGTGGGGTGCGGGGGGTGTGCGGGGGTGTGTGTGTGTGTGTGTGTGTGTGTGTGTGTGTGTGTGTGTGTGTGTGTGTGTGTGTGTGTGTGTGTGTGTGTGTGTGTGTGTGTGTGTGTGTGTGTGTGTGTGTGTGTGTGTGTGTGTGTGTGTGTGTGTGTGTGTGTGTGTGTGTGTGTGTGTGTGTGTGTGTGTGTGTGTGTGTGTGTGTGTGTGTGTGTGTGTGTGTGTGTGTGTGTGTGTGTGTGTGTGTGTGTGTGTGTGTGTGTGTGTGTGTGTGTGTGTGTGTGTGTGTGTGTGTGTGTGTGTGTGTGTGTGTGTGTGTGTGTGTGTGTGTGTGTGTGTGTGTGTGTGTGTGTGTGTGTGTGTGTGTGTGTGTGTGTGTGTGTGTGTGTGTGTGTGTGTGTGTGTGTGTGTGTGTGTGTGTGTGTGTGTGTGTGTGTGTGTGTGTGTGTGTGTGTGTGTGTGTGTGTGTGTGTGTGTGTGTGTGTGTGTGTGTGTGTGTGTGTGTGTGTGTGTGTGTGTGTGTGTGTGTGTGTGTGTGTGTGTGTGTGTGTGTGTGTGTGTGTGTGTGTGTGTGTGTGTGTGTGTGTGTGTGTGTGTGTGTGTGTGTGTGTGTGTGTGTGTGTGTGTGTGTGTGTGTGTGTGTGTGTGTGTGTGTGTGTGTGTGTGTGTGTGTGTGTGTGTGTGTGTGTGTGTGTGTGTGTGTGTGTGTGTGTGTGTGTGTGTGTGTGTGTGTGTGTGTGTGTGTGTGTGTGTGTGTGTGTGTGTGTGTGTGTGTGTGTGTGTGTGTGTGTGTGTGTGTGTGTGTGTGTGTGTGTGTGTGTGTGTGTGTGTGTGTGTGTGTGTGTGTGTGTGTGTGTGTGTGTGTGTGTGTGTGTGTGTGTGTGTGTGTGTGTGTTACATTTTGTAAAGCACTTCATATTATAACTTTTCATTCAGAATAAACAAAGTTACGCTGCATTAATATACTTCCCGGCCAGAATGAGAAAGAAGGACTTAATCCTATATTTTCTAGCAGTTTATCATTGAAACGTCAATCTCGAAGGAATATCCCAAAGAGATGCGTTTGGTTGTCTATATGGTAGTAACTACATGCAGTAAGAGTTATATATTTTGTCACCTATTCCAATTAAACTTGTCCATCCAATGCCATCCCCCCATGTAATGAAGCGATACCGAAGGATGAAAGGAACCATTATCGATTCCAGGGATAGACTTGAAACTCCCGTTTTCTTACTTTTGTCATGTCTAATTTCGTTATGCATTTTGCATGCAATATTTTGCCTGACGTAATAAACTCGGGTAAAGCCTAAGCTTCTCTATACCGACAGATCCATCACTATTAAACGATGAATTTGGGTAATTTTCACATCAAGGATTAACAGACTTAATTCGGACTTATTACTGAGGCAGAATGCTCGGGATGTGTTTGTTCCACCACAACCGATCAATCTGACCAAAGGTTTATTCGCGGTTTTCCTTGATCACTAGGCGGATGCTGGGTTGGATACTTTATTTTCCATGACTTTCTGTCTCTTCATTTCAATCTGGCATTTGCAGGGTCGAAAATGTCGGCCATAGTCCAGTATGGCACTGCTATATGGTTACTTTGCGAACTGTAATTGCTGTTCTGTGCGTAGGGGTGACGTTGTCCTACTGGAGAGGCCCGATGTCGATGCGGCTGCAAGGCGAAACCTGGCGTCGTAATGTATATCCATCTCATGTTAGGGATCCTCGCGCTGGCTCATGTCCCTAGTCCAGGTTCCGTAAGTGCTACCATCTCGTCCCTTCATCCGAGGAGTCAGACGTACAGTAGCTTGCCTGTAGTTTCAGTGTGGAATCCGCTTCGGTCCTTCTCCAATCCAAGCCAATAAGATTTAACTGCGCTGTTTGTAACAGTGTGTCAGCTTGTAGAGTGACCAGGTAAGATTCTTTATTTAAAATTGCTTATTATTCGTCCTCCACTGTTTGTGTGATTCTCAAACAAGTATTAAGGTACTGTGCCAACTTATTGATATAAAATATGGTTGATGTGCACTACCTTCTTTGAATACAGCAGATTATAGTGATTCAGACCTGAGAGAAAACCATTATAGTAGAACAGTCACGCTACATTTTCGTCCAGTACGTTTGGATCATGTTTAGGTCATTTGAATTCCATGGTAAACCGTGGAAACGGAACCTAAAGATGTTCCAGTATTTCTCCTCTTCCTTTACAGTTTGCCTACCTGGAGTAATTAGTGAGAGTTCAGTCGTAATCGCTTCTCTCCTATTGGGATACGCACTATACAAGAAGGATAAAGTCAGCAACCGCAGAGAAAAACTTGTAGTTAGAGAAAAACCTATTTGGACGAGTACAGACTTCAAGAGTAAGGTAGCATTAGTGCACTGTCTGTACATTACATGGGTAAGTTTCTTTGTAAACACTTGCTGTGTTTGGCCCGCCTCAGTAGCGTGTCTACCTCACGTTCAAGAGGTCCCGAGATCGAATCCCGGTTAGGGTGAGTTAACTGGATAAGGTTTTTACCAGGGGTTTCCCTTATCCTGATAGACTAATGTCAGGTAGCTCTAAGTTCCATAGACCCCGAACTCATTTGAGCATCATTTCACCCATTTAATTCATCGTCCGATATGGCTTAACGTTGGAGGACGTAAATTACACACACACGCACGCACGCACACGCACACGCACACGCACACACACACACACACAAAACCTTGCTGTGGATGTTAAACATCTGTTTATTTATGTTGTGGTAAGTGCACATTTACTAATTACATCGTAATAAAGAAATGATATGCCCGTATACCACAAAAGGGAGCCAAGAAGCATCGCTTTACATATATTTCTCAAATCAGCGTGTTGGAAATTAATAAGTTTTAAGTATTCACAGTTGCTTGCACGGGAGTTTTGATAAAACTTTCATTTATTTGTTGTTTGTTACTTCTTTTTGTAAGAACCACCACGAGTTCGATTATTTCAATTTTCGCCTGTAAATCTGCTACGCTTTCTCTCTCCGTTTCAATATTTATAATTTATTAATAAAACAAAAGGAAGAAGTAAAAGGCTACGTTCATCGTCAGGTTGGAAATGTAATGAAATGAAATGTGTAGTGTTTAACGCCCGCTTTTACTACATACGGCACCGCAGGCGATGACACTGATGATATATGAGATGAAGATAGAGCACCAGTGGAATGAGATGGCGGGGGAAATCGGGGATCCCGGAGAAAACCCGCCCCAGCGCCGTGTTGTCCACCACAAATCTCACTTTGCGGTCACCTGGGATCGAACCCGGGCCGCCTTGGAGAGAGCCAAGCGGTCTAACCACTGAGCCACGGCGCGGCCTATCCTCGTCATGTTGGCAGTTGGGTCCTGAGTAGCCTGTTGAGTACTAAATTTCTCTTTCAAAGACTGCTTCAAGAAGAAAACATGAAAAATCCGGGACAACCAATATCCCGGGAATGGCTTTCTTAAGATAAGCCCATTCATATCATGGGATAGAAAAAGTCTTATCTTTGGCGTCTACGTCATATCAAGACAGGTCAAATACTAATTACAATTTTATACTCGGATCTTTTATGTTAACGATAATATCTGCTTAGCAGCAGGTGGTGTGAATACTCCTATCGCAAATGTTGTCCTAATGCCCTTGTACTGCTAACCTTACTTATTATACTTCCATACCAGGCTGGCATCTCAAGGCTTTGCATTAAAATGAAGTAGCACAGTCATGCATATTATACACCAGGAATAATTAAAATTATACTTACATTCTTATCACAAACTCGGAGCATGAAGTATCTCCCTTTGAAGTATATTTTGGTTATTCGCGGCCTGAAATACACAGAAATACGTTAGAAGTAATCTTCTACAACAAACTTTATAAGATAGAAGTAAACAGTAAACAATAAAAAAAATGATGATCGAAAATGTTCTTAAAGTCGATTTTGTGCATGTCATCCTGGCTAATTACTATTTTCCAGTAATAAATAAATAGATAAATGAATAAGTAAATAAGTAAATAAATCAGTAAATAAGTCAGTAAATAAATAAGTAAGTAAATAAGTAACTAAGTAAATAAATAAAAAAGTAAATAAATAAACGAATAAATCAATGAATGAATAAATAAATTTTTGTTTGTAATTTACGTCCTCCAACGTTAAGTCATATGGGACGATGAATGGAATGGGTGAAATGATGCTCAAATGAGTCCGGGGTCCATGGAGCTTAGAGTTACCTGACATTCGCCTTACAGGATAAGGGAAAACCCCGGAGAAATCCTTATCCAGATAACTCACCCTGACCGAGATTCGAACTCGGGACCTCTTGAACGTGAGGCAGACATGCTACCACCACGCTACCAAGGCGGGCTGAATAAATCAATAAATGATTAAATGAATAAATCAATAGATAAATAAATAACTAAGTGAATAAATAAATATGTAAATAAATAGGTAAATAAATAGATAAATAAAAATAAATATTGTACAAGTGATTTGTAAGAAATGGTGGTGCAAAATAAAGTGGTATCAGGAAAGGAAATACTTAATATTAATAATAATACAATATAACTGCAGAAATTTAAAACCATTAAATATTGTGTGTTAAATATTGATTAATGGGAGTATTTTGAATAAACTAAGTAGTTAGTGCCTCAGACCAGGTCAGCTATTAGCGAAGTATAATACAGGATTCCCCTTAATGGAGAAGGTAAAATTCCACGTAGAAGAGATAGCTCAGAGTCTCTGAAAGTTAGCGAGCCATTGTACAAAGATTTGGTGGCTTGTTGCTATGGAGAAAAAATAATCATGGGGAGAATTTGCGTAAATAGGAAATCAAGTGTGAAAGGAACAAATCAACAAAGTTTAATGAAATAAAAATGTGTATGTCGACGCGACTCGTTCATCGAGTCAGAATTCATTTATTCAGTAAGTCTGCAAATCATGTTTATGACTTATCAATTCATTCGACTCGTGGGAATATAAATATGTATTCCTGGAGTAGTCTGTGATGGTAGTCTCCTCAATAGTAAAATGATTATTTGGGCGCCGTAACACCTTAGCTAACCCTGGCTTAGTTTAATGCGATTAAACGCATGGTTTCACTAGACCCCGGCAAATAAATACAAATTGCAGTGGTAAAGGGTGCCATTATTTTAAAATCCTGTATCACCCACGCCCAAGAGAACCACGCTAGTCTGCGAGAACAGAACGCTCTTTGTTAGAATGTTCTTCGCATGGTCTGATGAGAAAAGAACTTGTGATATCATTACAAAAGTAAACATCTTTAAAAGTGGAAGATTGAAACCAAAATAAAAATGTTGAGGCTAGGATTAGGAATACTACGGAGGGGATTCGGCACTGCGACCAGTCTTGATGTGTTGTACCTATGCCCTCAATTGGGGCATCCCCGTGAGGAAGAATGAGGCGAAAGAGGGCGGTAGTTCCAAAGAGCCGCACAGTACAGAGGGCAAAGTCCCTACATTTTACTTAGAAGGAAACCTCCACCGGTAGGCCAGGACAAAGGACATCCCCCCACCCCTGTGTGTTTCGGAAGTGATCCTAACAGACTGTTCGGAGACTGGCAACCAACCTATCGGGGGAGGAAGTGGTTCACTCAGAGCATATCATCCTGCCATGCAGCGCCGTGACACCCGCCGACATTTCTGCCGTGAAAGAGACCACCAGATGAGAGATGATGTGAAATGATAATAGAGGTGAAATGGAGGGACAGGAAATTCGAGGAATGTAATTAACCTATCCAGCATTCGCCTGGCGACCCGGGAAACCCATGGGTTATATAGGTCAGCCATGGGAATCGAACCCGGGCCTCCCGAATGTGGAGCACAGACGAAACCGCCTGAGTTATCCCGCTCAGTAAATGCTGAAACTAAATAACCAAAATGTTTAACAGATTATAATTTTTTTGAAGATCCGTGTTTTCGTGAAATAAGCTTAAATGTTCCATGTAAATGATATTTTGGGGCAGAAAGCTTTCTTATGTCTTAGACTAGACGATGCTGGATTTAAATAGCAAGCTAACAATTCATTCTAAATATATTTTAGATTTATCTATTTTATTCTTTGCTTCAGGCGAGCCCGCTGGCGCACCGCAATGTCTATTTCTGATTAAATATATAAAATGTTTGCTGGAATGCAATATTTTCTGTACTTGAGAAGGTAATAAAGTAACACAAATAAAACATAATAATTTTTCAGCAGTCATAGCGAGTACCTACTGGTTTTAGTAATGGTGCCCATGTTCTTACGGCTGATCTTGGGTAAGAATGTTCCAACTTCTGATGAGAAGCTCTGACGTAATGTAAAGAAACGACAGGCAGAACCCATTTTGTTCCTCATATTAAACAGACACGTTCTCCTTTATTTGCAGTTATGAGAGGAAGTTTTACGTACTAAGCCTTGTATAGCATCAGGTGCAGGTACAAGAAAAATAGCAAAGTGTGAAGGAAAGCTGTGAAGAGGTACGTTCGTGTGTTTGCATACATTGAGGCGATATTTCAAAAGAAAGAGAACGTAGTTTTACCTTACCAGTAATAATTTCCCACTTTGTTCTTGTTCCTTAAGACGATAATTCCGCTCGGTGTCAGCCCAAGGAAATACTCCACGTTGTCTTCACCCTGAAATAAAAATAAAAAAGGCGTGAATGAGCAGCAATTAAGGGAATATTTAAATGTTACTTGCTTTTCTTCAGGTCTTTGTATATCGTCTTACCTCTTAAACAATTCAGTCAATAAAAATACTTTTTTTCTGTTCAATTTATACCCGGCCTTTGAGGGCACTGGGAGGTTATGTTTATCCAGACAGGGCTAGTTTTTAACAATATTGAAATATAAATATATAAAAACTAAACATTGCTAGAAATTTAAATTTGGTGTGATTATAGTATAAGGATGTGTACATTTATCTACGGTATAATATTTATATTAAGTTCATACAGCTCCTTGCAAAAGGGGCATAAGGCACTCTGTGTATCCTGAAAAAAAGTATTACACCCTATACTTCTGGTCTAGGTTCCTTGTTGGAATTTAAAGCTATAGGCACCAATCTTTTTCCTAAATAACATAAAGCACACTTTCATAATTTAAACTAAATAAAAGCATACGTAATTTATACTATGCACATGAAAAATTATTTAGTTGTGTTAACAAAAAAAGAATATTTCTATGGACTGAAATTTATTTTCCCTCCATTTTATAGATCATATGAATATAAAAGTTAGATTAATGAGTTCAGGGATCATTAACAAATAATAATTAAAATTTTGTGTCAATATCTTTTATAGTTTTTGAGAAACATACGCGTAAAGTATGAAAAATCAATGTTTTGGGAAATCATGATCAAAGATTAAGCACCATTCTTTTTAAATTATACATACTCTCAGAACATGCCTGTTCCATATTCCTGCTCAGTTAGGTTCTTCTCATCTTTTCTTTTCCTTTTCTTACTTCTAGCTCTACTTTCAAGCAACTGAGCTGTTCTTTTTGTCTCTGAGAGTTGACGCATATTTTTTTAGATATCCTGCCCTCATATTTTCACCAACCTTTATACCTATTTTTGTCATTACTTTATGCCTACCACTGCACCCATCATTATAACAAATAACACTATCATACACACCAATTTTTAAAGTTTTTGGCCCAACATGCAGTTTTTGGAACTTTTTCCCATATTAGATGATGAAAACTTTCATTTGGGTTTTGGGTTCGACCATGCAAGAGCTTTCTCAGTAATTCATCTTGAGATAGTTCTCTAAATACAGGTTTAATTACCAAAAGAACCTCTATTGGAAGAGAGTGTTTATGTTTCTAAGTAGGTTAGTTCAGAAATTTCAAGCTTTGGAAGTATATTGAGTGAAATGTGTATGCAGAAGATCTCAAAGTGGTCGTGTCATTGCGCCGCCATCTTTAAATTGATGGATTAAAGGGCTTTAATACCAGCTGACACCCTATGACACCCTATATCATTTAAAAGCTGAAGAACTATATAATTTTTTAAAACTAAAAACAAAAAATCGATTTTTGAAGCCCATCGACCTCCCAGTGCCCTTGGCCGCGCCATGGCTCAGTGGTTAGACCGCTTGGCTCTCACCAAGGCGGCCTGGGTTCGATCCCAGGTGACCGTAAAGTGAGATTTGTGGTGGACAACACGGCGCTGGGGCGAGTTTTCTCCGGGACCTCCGGTTTCCCCCGCCATCTCATTCCCCCAGTGCTCCATCTTCATCTCATGCATCATCAGTGTCACCGCCTGCGGTGCCATATGTGGTAAAAGCGGGCGTTAAACACTACACATTTCATTTCCCAGTGCCCTTAAATATAATGATCATACAGTCGGCCTTATGCTTTGGAACATATTACATATGTTACAATGAACACAATAATTTGTCTTTGGATTTTGTACATTCAATCTCTCTCTCTCTCTCTCTCTCACTCACTCTCTTTCTCTCTTTCACACGCACATTCACTCTCTTTCTTACTTTCAGACTCTGGGAAAAGATATTGGTAGAGAAAAACCTCCACATCCAAGAAGGGAATCGAGTCCGAGACCTTTCGTACAGTATAGGCAGGTACAGAACCGAAATAAAAGATTACTTTGATGGACAAGTACGTCCATAAACTATGAGGTAGGGATTTCTATCCTCACAAGGGAAGTAATAGCCTAGGATTACTGTTTATGAGCTATTAAATGTTGTAACATGTTGGACTTAAGTTGTAATTTCTAACAAATGGGGGGATCCTTGAACTTTGGTCGTTTACATCAGAGAAAACGTTTAGGGTAACGATTCTTATTCTGTTGATTACGATTAAGCATTATTTGCAATGTTTTCTAAAAATATTAAAGTGGAAGCTAACCTTGATAACAAAATGGAATAAACACGTTCAAGCTCAACGATAAACAGTATAAGTCTGCATATAATAAAGCTGTAACAGAGTTTCTCTGGTGATTTTAGGACATTAACGTATATAATGGGTTATCACTTATATCCAACATCGAATATACAAGCTGTTTCGAAACGCCACCAAACGAATATACAGAAGTAGTTTCTCAGCTTATGTGACACATATAGATAGCCTTTACCGCCAAAAGAGTCGCATAAAAACGTTCCAGAATGAGTGTGGATTAGGCAGTTATAGGAACAACCCCGTGTGCCTCTCACTATCGAAGTTCGCAGGGAGGTGACACACCGTGTCACGTGCGTGGCTGTTTGTAGACCTATCGACATACTCCATGGTAGGTTGCTACTATTAAAAATGTCTTAGGTTTATGAAAGCTCAATAAAGAAGCTATTCCTTAGTTGTTTGGGTGTTTAGGGTGTTCCAACATTCCGTTATAAGAGTCCATGACGGCAGATAAGCTGGCGGACATATGCAACATAAACCTTTTAGAGAGAAGTCAATGTTAGGGAGATTGGGGATGGAAGCATTAAATGATAAAAAGAACAGAGAACAATATCCAAGAATTGTGCCCAGATATAGTTAATCAAATCTAAATGCCTTATGCAATGAGACAAGCATTTTATTACACTGTGTTTAATAATACTAAATAAACCATTTGTAACTTAAACTGTAACTAGTTGAAAGTGCTGTACAATTAAGATCATAGCAAAATGAGAAGCCTTGGAAATTTCCGAGTCATTATCAACTTTTCCACAAGTAACTGCCCTTTGCCCCATTACCTGAAAGGTGGGCTAGGGTCACTGATAAAGCGCAAGAAGCTATGCTTTTGTTTTCGTGACCGGTGCGTCCCAATAACAACTTTTGAGGCTCGACACAAGTGGTTTCTGCGCTGCCTAGTCACAAACTAATGTAATATTTAAAACTGCATAAAATTATGCCTAAAAGGATTTCGTAGCTGCGATACCGAAACTCCGACTAGTTAAGTTATAAACTACGAAACGGCTATACACCCGCCTCGCTAGTGTAGATGGTAGCATGTCTGCCTCACGTTCAAGAGGTCCCGAGTTCGAATCTCGGTGAGGGTGACCTATCTGGATAAGGTTTTTCCGAGGTTTTCCCTTATCCTGAAAGACGAATGTTGGAATGTCGGGTTACTCTAAGCTCCATAGGCTCCGGACGCATTGAGCATCATTTCACCCATTTCATTCATCGTCCGATATGACTAAATGTTGGAGGACGTAAATTAAAAAAAAAAATCTATATTGGTTCGGTTAATGGATATAAATGTTCCATCACGTATTTACACATTCCTTGTATGAATAAGGATAAAGAAAGCTAAGCGATTGAGCGGATCGATTTGAAGCTTTATGGTGAACCCAAAAATAAAAACAAATAGCAACTTACCGCTTTTATTATTAAAACTGATAAGAAGGAATACCTATATAGTAACCGGTTAACATCACAAAATTGCGGTTAGGCATTAATTTGGATACCTACACGTTTTAGTAGTAATATTTCATGTTTTATTTTCTTAAAAATTGCTCTTAACTGTTTTGATTAAAATACGAAATGCTTAAAATATCATTTTCATTCTGAAACAAATTTATGTACTTTCTTCAACTATTAAACCGTAAAAAGCAACAAACAAATACTACACAAAAATTAAATCTCATTTAATATCACCACTACTACATTTATTACAGCACTACTCTGTTGTTACTGGTTTGAGTTTACAAGTGCCTTAGCTTTCTTGCACTTATTTCTGGTGGTTATACAAAGAGAAAGTTTCAAAGCCAGCAAATGGGGAACCTGCTTTTAAGATTTTGCTACCCTATTAACTTCCCCTACCTTCAACTTCAACCACCTACAAAAAATACAACAAGAAAATATTCTGCAAACTATTATCTCGGTTAACTTGAAAGAGAAATAAGAAGAAAAATAAACTTTTGCAAGAGTAATGTGTAGAAGAGTTACTGCAGAAGGGTACGTGTATGTCACGCATCGTACTTTTCAGTTTTAAAATGAAAAAACTGAGAGGCGGCAAAAATAAAAGTATGTCAAATAGATGCCCAAAGCCATCCGCTGCAATGACTGCCATGTTATAATCCACCAAATTTGTGGATTTCGTGATGGGGAACGGTAGTTTTCTTGGAAGTTTCCCATTTCAACTCATTACCACCATTCCGTCATAAATAATGGAGATCCAAGTCAAGCTTCGAAAGTAATAAAATAACCGGATTAGTGATTAGTAAATGGTACAATTAACTTCTGACACCTTGGACTAATTTATGTAGGCTACGTGGTTTGTCATTTTTATCACCGTATTTTTATATCCTATTGAAGTGGTGGTAAAAACCAACGTTGAACACAAAACAAGACAGTGTAGTCGGTAGAGAACCTGTCTGCCGTGGTAAGGGTCCCGGGTTCGATTCGCGGCGGTGAGGGTGAAGATTTTTTTCCACCAATTCCCCATCTTCCCCAGAGTCTGAAAGTATGAATAAGAGTGTGAATGTGTGCGTGACGAATACGAGTTAACACGTTCGGTATGTTCCAAAGGAGAACGGCCGCCGATATGACCATTGGAGTTAAAGGCGGGATAATATAAATGGGACAAGTAACAAAAAAAAAGTATCCAAGCCATGTGCAGTGAGTGAGCTTCACTGGAATAGCCTCATTAGCAGAAACTACTACAAAAAAGATCATCCGAACTTGTAGTAAAACATTGCTAAATGATAACGTCTTCTACTCATCCTCGTGTATACTTCCTACCAGATCTGGCATTTACCAATACAAAGTAATGCTGCTATACAGGTTAAGAAGCTAAAGCTGTGCTATATATCATACACACTTCTGACTTTCCTGCGCATCAAAACAATATTGATGAATCAGTCTGTGAATCAGCAGCCAGATAATTTAATACTCTCTGTGAAAACATAAAAGTTTGCAAACGATGGAGAGTTATGAGCCCTACAAAATCTAAATTAGTCGAATTCACACACAAAAGAAACGAAACTGGCCATCCTGTTATATTAAACGACATAGTGATGTGGCCACATCTCGAACTATCAGATCCTTGGCCTAATTTTAGACAACAGATGCACCTGGAACGACCACATCACTAATTTAGTACAGAAAATAAGACATCGTATTCGACTTCTGAAGCCAATCATCGCAAGAAAGTCATCTCTAGCTCTGCAGTACAAGCTGTTGCTATGTACTTCCCTCATTCTACCTTTATGGCAGTATGGAGATCTGATTCATCAACACACATAAACAGATGTTTACGAATCATAACTGATAAACCGTGGTTCACGTAACACCAATCTCCATAGTAACTTAGATATCCCAGAGGTATCTGCGGTCCTCCGAGAGAGTTATAAAAGACTATTCAACTCATTTCTACAACATACTAATCCTTTGCTACGACAGATACCACCAAATCCTACACCAAATTGAGATAATAAAAGATTGAAAAGAAAACAGCAAACGGTGTATCTTGAGTGCGAGAGCCCCTAGTGGTCTACCGGGAAATATACGAGTCGAGTGAAGGATTTAATGTCGTGACGGCAAGTTGACCATGATAGCTCAATGGGTTAGAGCGACTGGACGGAAACCAGGAGACCCGTGGTTCAAATCCCACCCATGGCATTGAATTTTTCATGTTGACTCTAACATAGACCTAATATTATAACCTTAAAGCCTATTGGGATTACCGGTGGATAACACCCCATACACATGTTCCATGTAATTTTATGTGTAATAGCAATGTGGCAGAACTATATTGTACAAGCTAAACCAATAAATATAAGATCAACAAATTATATGACGTACAGAATGTATTACAAAGATCATCAGCTTCGGAATACACACGATTCACATCACAAGTATCAGAGGAACTTCAAGTACAGAATATGGCTAGAATATCAGTTTCATCTGCAAATAGACGGGTAACTGAATCCCTTTTTAGCATCCCACTGTAACTATTTCATTGCTTCACTCAGATTTTTGTTTGTGCAGCTCAATATTTTGCTACTGCTTCTATTTTTGAATATGAAACCATTATAGGTCGTAAAGAAAAGAAAATATGATTTTTTTTTCCGGATAGACAAAATAAAAATGTTAAATCATAGTGTGAAATTCCTACTAAAACTAAAGGAAAGCTGCCAACTCTTATTCTGAAAGCGTACTAAAATGCCACTGAATACTCTATTGATGACTTTAGAAATCGCGGAAAACATAACGTGTGCTTTCCATACATACTTTGCCTATTATGTGACATCACATTTAGTTAGTAACAGAGAACTGAAGACTTTTGGAAGAGAGTGTCACGCAAGCAGCCTCTAGGTAGTTTTGAACATTAATCCTGCGAGATTTCCTTATCAAATTAAACAACCAATTATTGTTTCCATGAAAGTTCACAAGACATGCCACCCCGCTCTCAACAGAAAGCGGAAAAATAATTACACGAGTGCTTTGAAGAAGACGCAAAAACAGTTGTTACAATAAAAGGAGCAGGCATTTGGGGAATTCCACTATGTTAACCCTGTCATCGTGTTCTGTGGCGCTCTGTGCCGCTAGAGCCTGACTGTCTACTTACATTTAACGAAGTAACGTCACGTATTAGATATAAAAGTGTAACGTGACTTTTATTCTGGACTACTTCTTACAATACAAATATTTGGTTTCCTTGGAAACAGCTGCTGGTTGCTAAAGACACAGTGGCGTCTCTCGAAAGAAGACGCCTTTTGTCATATAAGGACAAAGGTCACTTAGAGCATAACTATTTCTTTTGTTCCATTTATACCCCACCTT
Source organism: Mantis religiosa (assembly GCA_030765055.1). NCBI lineage: Eukaryota > Metazoa > Arthropoda > Insecta > Mantodea > Mantidae > Mantis > Mantis religiosa. The sequence goes on from CM060953.1 coordinate 86,250,047, forward strand.
TAACTCCAGTGCTGATATCGGCGACCGTTCTCCTTTGGAACATATCGAAGGTGTTAACTCGTATTGGTTGGGTTTTTAGATCATGCACACATTCGCACTCTCATTCATACTTCCAGACTCTGGGGAAGATGAGGAATTATCTTGGTCGGAGAAAACGCTCCACCACACCGCCAGGAATCGAACCCGGGACCCTTAGCACGGCAGACTGAGCTACGGAGCCAGCCATAACTACTTTACTTCCTAGAATAATTCGTTCTTCCCTCGACTGTCAATATATTTAAAAACACGATCGTGGAACAACTTATGTTTATTTCCTAAAAGATATTAAAGCTATGCTTAAAGTTGCGCCTCTGTAAAACAGATGTGTTCTAATATAATTAGAGGGCTCCAGTTAGGTTAAGAACAGCGAATGTTGGCAATTATAAGGAAATTAATCGTTCTTCCACACTAGCCGTGTGTAGGCGATGATTTGGATAGGCAGATGAATTGTACAACGAGGTCTATCCGAAAGTCCCAAGACCCCGGCCTTTACCAACCCGGAAGCGAAAAGCACCGGGACTCTTACTTTGGGGCAATACATTGTGTCTAAAAATACCCCCATTCGAGACGGGTGGAAGTGGATACGCCACTTACGCGCGTCAATCCCGCAGGGAAGACTACCGATTTGACCTTCTATTAGCTATGCAGGCTAGTATCCGGGACTTCTTAGGCAACCCTCTACCTCCTCCGGGCGGCCGAAGCCTGGCCGGAGGTAGCCGATCTCCCATGGGTGTCGGGAACACACTGCCCCCTCGAGTCCAACCCAATCCGAACAACTCCCATTCAGGGAGGGCCTCGAATGTTAGGCCCGAGGTTCCTCTAGTAACGTCAGAGGTACGAGTGCTAGGGGTCCGCAGAGCCTGCACCACGGCACCTGAAGGGGTCGTCAGACTGAAAAATTCAATGCTAGAAGTTGAACTGCGGATCACCCGGTATCCACCCGGTTTCTCTTAACCATTGAGCAACTATGACGAATGTGCCAACATGACATTAAATTCTCCAACAATTAAAAGTTCAAGCTATTTCCTTTTCACCAGACTCCATTCCACCAGGGTTCGAAGCCGCCTACCTCAAGACTATCTTATGTCATCGTTTGAGGTTATTTATCTTATTTCTAATCCCACAGTCCTTATTTTATATTTAATTCTTTATTGTGCTGTCTAGGGATCCGAATGAAGCTACCCTCCTTTACAGTTCTTTGTTGCTGTTGTTTCTTTACAATTTTATATTTGCTATTCAATACTAGCATAGCATTCCTCATTGGTATTTACAGCGTTGAACACTGGGTAATTATTACTAAAATAAATAAAAATTCAAGTTTAAGAATATGAAAACCTTATCTTTGGTCTTATCTTTCAATAATTTCTCACTGCGATTATTAATAAACCGTATTTTGAACAGTATAAATTTTGATAGTATAAACTTTACATTATCTTAAAGATTTACATATTAAAGTATTTTCTTGATACGTATGTACTTTCGTCAAGAGAAACAGCCGTACCTCGCCACTGAAAACAACGAATGCTGTGTGGGCAACGGGTGCTCTCTAGAAAACAAAATTAAACAAGGCCAAGGCTTTTTATTTCCAGTGCTGGAGCAGCAGGAGCAATATTTTATCCGGTAAGCCAGAAAATTATGTTCCTTTTTCAACGACCAAGCTAGAGGTAAGTAAAATGTTGCTCTACAATCTCAGGTATGGTTGTTGCCCTGCAAGCAGCGGGTGCTGAAGTTCTACTAAATTACAACCCTTCCTTCGTATACCCTTTCCCTTCCCTTACTCTTTTTATTACCATTATGGTATTACATGCTTTCTTTAACCACCGATGACAGGTATACAAATTTGTCTGTGTGCTTATACATACCGTTATTATATCCGTATAAAGTATACGCCACCACAAAGAAGTGTGGTGATAAATATACAGATCTTGCTAGAGTAATAACATTTGTTTACTTATTACGGGAACCTGCTGCTCTATGTGCGTTATTGCATTAAATGCAAGCTATTTTATGTGTTCTTCTCCCTCATTTTTTCTCCTTTCTCTTCATCTTCCCCCGATTTCATTAACATGAACTTTTCTATTCTAGTTTGAAACAGGAACTTTTTTTCCTTGGATCAGTTATTGATTTAATTATGTAATATGAGAACTGTAACTAACCATGTTTGTGAAAGAAAAATTGTAGACTTTGATGTAAAATATTGTAACGAACCTGGGCAGATATACGTGAGAAACACTGCACTCCCGGACGACAGCCTAGAAAGAGCGGATGTTAGACAACAGAATGGAATGCTAGCTGTTTTATTGTACCGTTACACAGGTCAATAGTTTTTCCTTGTGACGCCGTGTTGTTTATATAACAGGGTAGCAACCCCATTCCACCCTCATTTTGCTCATTGCTCATTGCAGTCAAGTATACATCTATCTGGTGTGTCCGACGACGTGCCGCATCCAGTAAAATGTATTATAAAATGTCCACCGAAAGTGCAGCTATATAAGGGTGCCCGGGTTCCACAAGTTTAAGGACAAATTAAAGCAATTCAGAGATTACCGAATGTTTGTGTTGTCTCAACCTTAACACCTTGAGAACCCAAAAAGAGTCCATGCAGGAGACAGCGGCCAGAGGCGAGGGTGAATCAGGCAGCAGACGACGACGTGGAGACCGAGGAAGGAGTCCCGACGTCCAATCTAGGTACGTGCAGCCGTGAGGCGAGAGAAAGTACTGCCGCAATTTCCACATTTCCCTGCTTGTTACGTCATTGTTGTGCGGAACTTCTCAAACACAAATCGTTCACTACTTAGGTTATACATCATCCAATAATCTATAGTAAATATTTTCTACAACAATACATTGGGAAAACTGTAAACACCTGATAAAAGATTACCGTATACAACAGGGGTGTGCTCATGTAGGTATGATTAGTACAACTGATGGATTAACATCAGTAATTTTGATTTGTATGACTATTTATTTCCTATTAAGATTCACATCCTTGTTGAGTTTCTCTTTTGTGCATTCGTTTGTCTTTTGTGTTTTCATTCTTTGTTTTAATCGTATATCACAATGGTGGGTGATTTAACTACAGATCAAGGAATCTAAATTTTTAAATATTATTGGAAGGCAGAACATTTTGAACGAGTTCAAGGGTATAGCGTGAAAAATATGAAACACGGGCCACCAAGATCTCTAGATTTTACACCTATGGACTTCTTTTTCTTTGGGAGAGGGCTTGTTTAAGAATGTTTTGAGTATTTGCAAGAAGACCCCATACTGTTGAAGTAATTCAATATATTAGAAAGGCCAGAAAAAAATGATTAAAATAACGCATTGTGTACAAGAGTATATCTGAGTGTGTAAATGCAGAAGGCAAACAATTTGTACATTTACATTAGTAATGATATTAATAGTAACACGCCAACGTTAGTATTTTTGTTATGTTTGTATTGTATATATTTAATATATAATGTACATATACTGCACATATATAATGTATGAAAACTGTGCATATATATGCAGACTACAATACAGATGGACGTTAATTCTGCACATTATTCCAATATTGGAAAACTAAATCACCATGTTTGGCCAACAACCGGATGTCTTTATTTCTCTCCTATATAAATACCATACATTTGATAGAATTAAATGTGAAGCGATGTTTCATATACTTTGTATTGCTGAACTTAAAACCTTTCGGGTTATTTCGAACTTGAAATCTCTTGCTTAAGTTATATCATGCTATAAATGGAATCTAAATACAGTAAAACCTATCTAAAACGGAACGCGATCGTTCCGGTACTTATTTTCCATTTACACAGGTTTCCATCTTACTGAGGATTGTGTTTGAATACAAAGAAACTGCGAAGTAACGGTGTACAGAGAAGGAATCATATAGAAAGAAGTGTAAACAATAGTAAGCTAATGTGCAGTGTGTACTATATGGCCTAGTTTATCTGTCTGTTTCCAATTTTCACTTCCCAATGTGTAACTGCCTGCATATCAACATCATTTGCTTAACCACACACAGCACTCAAAACAATGCTCAGTCGATGCTTAAAACTCTCGAGGCATCCATTGAAAGCTCTGAAGTTGTTCTTATCTAATTTTCTTACTGTCTCTAAACGGATTCCCATTTTGGAGTTGGCGCGCGTAAGTGGCGTATCCACTTCCATCCCGTCTTGGGTCCACAGGATCAGATTCTTTTTTGTTTGTAATTTACGTCTTCCAACGTTAAGTCATATCGGACGATGAATGGAATGGGTGAAATGATGTTCAAATAAGTCCAGGGTCCATAGAGCTTAGAGTTACCCGACATTCGTCTTTCAGGATAAGGGAAAACCCCGGAAAAACCTTATACAAGTAACTCACCCTGACCGAGATTCGAACTCAGTACCTCTTGAACGTGAGGCAGACATGCTACTACTGTGCTACCGAGGCGGGCTACAGGACCAGATTGGGGGAGGGGCCCTTGTTAGTCTCTAGGTCTTGCCCTATGGAAAGCCCCACGGAGGCGCCGGGCGCCCTTTTGGGACAGCTGGGCAACTCCCTGGTCGAAGGAGGCCCGGGTCCTTGGGTCCTACGCGTCTAGGACTAATGGGAGTAGAGCACCTGACATTAACGTGTCTCTAAACGGACTCCGTAGGGGAGGGTATCCGTACCCTTCAGCTGCTGTGGTGAGGGCGCTACGGACCCTTACCACTCGTGGTACATCTGACGTTACAAGAGGAACCTCGGGCCGAACATTCGAGTCCCTCCCTGAATGGGAGTGTTTCGGATTGGGTTGGACCTGAGGGGGCAGTGTGTTCCCGACACCCGTGGGAGATCAGGTACCTCCGGACTGGCCTGCGCCACCCGGAGGGGGTAGAGGGTTGCCTAAGAAGTCCCGGGTCTAGCCTGCAGAGCTAGTAGAACGTGTGCTATATCACCAGGTGGCCCCACTGAGGTTTTTCGGCAGTCTTCCCTGCGGGGTTTACGCGCGTAATTGGCGTATCCACTCCCCAGCCCGGAGTTTCCATAGCTCCCGGGTTGAAGGAGGCCGGGTTCTTTCGGGTAGATCCTCTGAGCATAACTGTCTCTAAACGGAAATTCATTTAGCGCGAGTACTAACAAACCACTCCAACACAGCAAGATTTACCTCGTCATACTCTGTGGATTTTGTGATGGTTTCACTTGCCCTGCTGTTCCCTTTAACCACTCGTCTTTATTTTTTATTTTTTTCAAAAACTCATAAATCTGAGTTTTCCCCACTTTATATAACACAGTTAATTCTTTTCGTGTTTTTCAATATCCTTAACTTCTTCCTCCAATGATAATGTCTTACGTTTAGAACACATTTTACAGATTTTATGTACACACTAACCATGTTTTTAAAAATCACCAAAGTTCATAGTTTTTCCACTAGTACTTGACTGAGTATGAACAGTTGTATCATTACTCTGTGTTTTGGAAGAGAGTAGAGAGAGAAATGGTTTTTTTCCCTTTTGCTCGAAGGATTACAGATTATAACTATGGTTCATGGACTTCTGTGCAAGCACAGTCACCCTCATAATTATGTATGTACCATTATGCACAAAGGAATCTGTTTTAATCAGGTTATTTGCGCAAATGGCTCCCGCGTTAGGCAGGTTTCAGGCTAGGAGTATAATTTTACATGGAAAGTAGCTCCGTTCCTAAATTTATTTTCCGTTTTTCCAGGTTTCCGGCATATAAGGGGTCCGTTTTCTGCAGGTTTTACTGTAATGTTAAAACGATTAGATACTGTAGCAAAGGGCTTATAAAATGTGCAGTGACACAGCAAAGAAGATGAGGAGGATAGTGATATGGTGTTATATACACAGGGGCACCATCTTGGCAGGCTTCGGTAGAATATGACCAGTAGCATCTCTGGGGGTAACTCTGAACGTAAACATAAAATAACCTCCGCACTAAATATTTAGGGTGCCAGAGGGACCGACGCGGCTACATCTTCCCTTGGGAAGACCTCGAGGTGTGTCAACACTTGTCAACCTGCACTTTGCCTGCATTATTTAGAACACCAGCAATGTCTACTTTAATATTAATGTGCTGCAACAACGCTAGAGTTTCAGCAATGTGCTCTTACTCCACCGACGTCATCATCTTCTTCTTTCTCTTCTTCCTCAGTATATCTTTAATTCATAAGTTGCAAATCAATAAACAAACGCGCAGCGATGAGAGTTCATTCAATGTGTGAAACATTTCGAAAAAGTTTAAATAAGTTTCTCTCTCCCCTCCCTCCCCCTATCTCCCCCTCTCCCTCTCTCTCCCCTTCACTCACTCTCTTTCTCTCATTCCCTCTTTCCCTCTTTCTTTCTTTTTAATTAATTTCTTTTGCGAATGAATTCTTAAGGTAACAAAAGAAGACAAAGGCACGGAAGTTACTGAAGAAGCGTTTACATTACCATTATCACATAATATTTCAGAAATACATTTGAGGGTCGGCTGATAAGTCCCGGCCTCACAATTAAAATAAACATTCTTTATTTCTGTACATAATCTCCAGAAAATCTAATATATTTGTCATATCGGTGTTTTAATTTAATTAAACCATCTCTGTGGTGGGAATTACACTGATTCTCAAAATTGCTGTTTCCTGCATCAATGACCTCCTCGTTGCTGTGAAATATTCGTCCTCCAAGAAACTTTTTGAGATTTGGGGACAGGTGGTAGTCACTGGGTGCTATATTTGGCGAGTAGGGTAGATGTTCAAGCAATTCGAAGGTGAATTCGCACATTTTTCCCTTTGCAATGACTGAACGATGGGCGGACCATTGTCGTGAAGAAACAAGTGGTTTTTTTTTTGTTGCCAAATGAGGTCTTTCTCTTTTCATCTAATTTACTTAAACATTGCAGTAAGCTTGCGCAGTAGTCACCGGTGATACTTTTACAATTTTCCAAGTAATCAGTAAAAATATTTCCCTGTGCATCCTAGAAAACAATCGCCATAACCTTGATAGCTAACAAAATTGACTTTACCTTTTTTTTTTGGAGTTTGTTCACCTCGCGCAATCCAATGTTTTGACTGTGATTTACTTTTTGGGATGTAAAATGAAATGCATGGTGTTTCACGTTCGCTTTTAATACATACGGCACCGCAGGCGATTACACTGATTACACATAAGATGCATATGGAGCACCGGTGGAATGGGATGGCGGGGGAAACCGGAGATCCCGGAGAAAACCCAACCCAGCGCCGTGTTGTCCAACACATTTTTGGGGTGTGGTGATGTATCCAAGTTTCGTCCATGGTAATAAGCCGTCTGAAAAATTCACTGGGATAATTACAGTAGAGCTCCAAATTCTTAACAGAAACAGTTTTTCTTTGCAAGTTCTGATCAGCTGTCAACAAATGCGGCATCCATCTTGCACAGACCTTCCGAAAGCCCAAAATTTTACTTAAAATGTTAGCGACACGTTTTTTTTTTTTTTTTGATATGTTTACTGCTTCGGCTATCTCAAACAACTTTAATCTACGGTCTGCCAGTACTAAATGAATTTTTTTCCAATGATTTCTGGAGTTGTGACTTCCAGACCTTGGCTCATCAAGAGTGCTCGTACATTCCATTTTAAGCTCTGTAACTCATTTTTTAATCATTGCATATGAAGGGGCAGAGTCATTCAATGTACTGTCTGTTTGCTCCTTGACTTTTAGGCATTAAGTCTTTCAAATAGAAGTATTTAATCACTGTTTGTTTTTCCAAATCCTCCATTTTCGTGAAACCTCTACACTTGCCTTGTTCAAAATGCTGCCATTGAAAAACTAAACGAGCTATTGTACCTGTAACTATGGATACAAGTAAATCTAGAGTTAAGCTATATGATGCTATCAGTCAAACTAGCCCAGTGGGGCCATCTCTAATTGAGGCCAGACTTATCAGCCCACCCTCGTGTTTAACTGACCGAAACGTTACTTTACTATCGTTTTTTTGCTTATTTAGAAAGGAAATTATTAATCTTAGAGTATTTTACTTTTCAATTTTATTTGCTTTGAAAGAATAACATTTTAAATCATATATTGTACCTATTCCAGAATCTTTTTAATGGATGCTACCCTATTTTGGCATAGTTTGGCCCATTTTTGGTCATTTAAATATATTTTGTGCATATAAACTTGAATACTAGAAGCTTCTCCAGCGTTGCGTGGACTCGTTTTAAATTCTATTGTCAGTTTTAATATATTTCATAAAATATGATCGACATATTGCACAGTAAACATATGCTCATAATAATTAGTAGTTATTTAACTTTGTGTAGTCCACAGCTCATCAGATACAGCAAATATGATTATGAAAACAATAATTACCGATAAGCCGCCTCAGTAGCGTAGATGGCAGCGTGTCTGCCTCACGTTCAAAAGGTCCCAAGTTCGAATCTCGCTTAGGGTGAGCTACCTGGATAAGATTTTTCCCAGGGTTTTCCCTTATCCTGATAGAGGAATGTCGGGTAACTCGAAGCTCCATGGACCCCGAACTCATTTGAACATCATTTCACCCATTTCATTCATCGTCCGATATGACTTAACGTTGAAGGACGTAAATTGAAAAAAAAAAAAAAAAAACATATGGATTGTTTCCCTAATACAGCACAAAGAATTGAAGATGGAGAGGTGAGGTACACACGGAAGAGGTTAGAAGCGGAGAGAGCGTGGGTTGACTGAGGGAGAGAGAGCAAGGAAAGGGAGGGAAAGGGAGACAGCGTGAGAGTGAGAAGCAGGGAATAACGCGAGCAAAGCTGCGGTTTCTGGTGGTATTAAAGCAAACGTGCTTGTATGATGCTTTCAAAACCTAAACGTCTGTTTTATTGATAGTCTGCCAATAAATGATTAACAATCGTGTAGCAAGGTAAGCCCTATTAGAGAAAGATAAGCCCTGCCTTATTAACTCGCATTATGGTCTCTATCGGTGTTGAGATAACATGATTTCCCTAGAGCCCTAGGGTAACCTGGCAAAGCACGTCGTGCTAAGCAGATAGTGATCTTGAACATAGAACTGTGAAATCTGTGCCATCGATTTACTTCCTAGCTCAATACCCAACAGTTACGTTATCCTAACAAGACAAAAAAATGTGGTGTTGTAATTACTCACTATGAGCTTTACATATGAAATAACAAGTGCGGTTTTAACATTTTTAGGTTTACTATTGGTAGATTTCACGTAAGTTAATACTCAAAATAATTCTAAAGATTAATTTCCATCAATTTACCTAACACAATAGTGATTTAGCTATGAAGCCTGGGACTTAAGTACTTACCGTTAGCAAGTCTCCACAATAAGGTGCGTGTCTCATTGTATATGAGAACCCCTAAGTGGTTTGCCGGGAAAACACGTGTCAGTTGGAGAATTTAATGTCATATCGGCATGTTGGCCATAACAGCTCAATGGTAAAGAGCAACCGGAGGGAGACCGGGAGATCCGTGATTCAAATCCCGGCTAAGGCATTGAATTTTTCAGTCTGTCTTTATTCATCCCAGTATATAAAATTTAAAAATATAAGACATAATTTGTTTGATAACGAACATACCTACATCTCCAAAAAGAATGAGTTAATTTTAGACAAATGCTTGAGGCGAAGACTTTTGACGGCGTCTTAGTGTGCTGTAGCACTTTATATTAAACTTAGTTATATCATAATTTGTGCCCTTTAAATACAACATTGTATATACTGTGCTTTCTGATGCGTAAAATGCGTATGATATGAACTTTCAGCATATTATCAGTACGACTTGTAATATACGACTTATAATATTCGTATTTCACATTACATAATATGCAATTGTTTTGTTGAGTTAATTTAACACTGAAAGTTTTTCTTTGTTTCAGTGTGTGATAACAGTGTGTCTGTGAAACTCAGATTTTTCTCAAAAAGACATATTTTATGACTAACTTATGCCAATATCGAATGTCTGCGGGTTAGTTTGGTATACATATTTTCTGGTATATTTGGTATACATATTTACTTATTGGTCCATTGTCATTAGATGATCCAGTTCGACCTTCGCCTCCAGTTTTCTTAGCCTAGTTTGTCACGTCTCATATGTGAATTAGTGCCATTGTTCACTGTTACTCCACTTTCTTCCGTGGCGTAGCAGCGTAACGAAATATGCCCAACGTAGCTTCTTGTTCCGGACGGTTCACTCAGTGGGGTATCAAACGCAAGACGTTTCCAATCCTGTGAATCAACAGCACTCAGTGCACTTCACCACAGTCATCAACCCTCTTAGATAACAGCGCTTATCGTCGTGCAACTCAGTACACGAGAGTTAGTTCACAACTGACTCTAGAATTCACTTACTTGACTCACTCTCGAACACCAGATCGACTCGCTTCCAGTATGTTCAAGATATCGAGATGGTTCTAGTTCTCTGGCGACAGGCTGTCTTTCTCTGTCTTTACGCTGGGTAACAGACTGTTTATTTTGTTTACTGTTCCGACTGCCCGGTACCGATCTCACGATACTTTGGGCCATAGCTCCTACGTCACAATATTATACAAGAAAACCTCCTTCAAAAATTTTTAATTTATACTCCAACTTTATCTTTTAGTCATTAAAAATGTAGACTTTTTTCACAAGCCATTTTTTGTTCTTCATAATACAGGCAAATAAGCTTTAGAGTAGTACTATGATATTTATGTAAAAGATAAATCTGCCAGTACAACTAGAAGTATATAATTTTTGCAGTTTAACAGTAAAATACTTATGCAGTTATTAAAAAATTCTGCATTTCCTCGCAAAAGTGCTGAAGCATTAACTAAAGCATGTTTCCGACCTAATTAGTTCCTAAGTTAATGTATAAATTAGTTGGAACATTTAACATTGTAGATATTGAATAAGCTTTTTATGGGTATGCTTTAGAAACGAAGCTATCTAATTTACTTAAACATATTTCTTAAGATGTTAGTTATAATTTTGTCGAAACAAGTCATGTAAAATGTCAACAGAAGTGAGCTTTGGAAGTGTATAGACGACAGAAACAAGTAAACAATGCGATTTTTACAGGTAAATGAAATATCGTCAGCTGTAAAGCTCATGTCAACAAATACATAACTACACTTTATATAGTAATGACTTTTATTACCTTTTGAAGAACGAGCTTGCAGCACACCGTCTGACAACGCATGGAATACATTCACCTCGCATTTCCATTGCCTAAGGAAAACATAACAATAATCGATATTCTACCTATCACGACTTAGGGTGTATTCAGAAAATGCACAGTAGTATAACACCTGCAATGCGCTTTTTGGGATTTGGGACCTAAAGGAAGAGCAAAGAACTGCCAAGAAGATTCTAGATGGAACATGAATAAATAAAGATTATCGTTCTCTCTTTCTTTTTTTTTCCGAAGTAAAGGCGAAAAGAAAGAGGCTTACGGAATCACCGGTAGGGGAATATTCACAGAGCCACCATTTCATAGAATGCCAGGGATGAGTTAGAGAAGACGGAAGCAAAATGCCAAAGGAACAAACAAGACCAACGTGTGCAGAAGTCGCAAAGAAGCTTAAGCCCTCCACTGGGACAAACATAACGAGTTTATTGTTTGCGGCATAAATGGCGGAGATTCAATAGTACGTCGGAGATTTTGTATTTCCCATGTTTCCAAGAGTTTGAATTCTTTGTGTGGTTTCAGCATTACGACCAGGAATTATCAGAGATTCGTTTTATTTCCGTATACACACAAACATAATACTTCAGTCATATGTATGCTCTCATGAACATAATGAAATATAAACGAAATGTAACTTCAGGTACCACCTTAAAATCTCCATTATTTTACCTGTAGCAATCATTTTAGTAATTATACGAAAAGATCGTATTCCACCCAAAAAATTGGATTTCAAGACTATTGCAGAAATACCTTTTTGAGGTCTCTTAAACAAAAGCCTTTTAGAAATATCTATAAACTAGCAAAATAAAATAGTATAATGCCAAACATTGTAGGTTTTTATTTTACAGTATACTAAAGATGTGACGAAAAGTTCTGATTAAAATACCGCATTTTAAAATATTTAAAACGTATATCTTAATATTTTTGGAAAAGCCTGTAAAACTCTTCATTCACAATGAAGTTTGTATAAATTTAATTACTAGTAAACAAAAATCCATAGTAAAAACTTGCTTCACCAAAAATGTTGATCTGATTCTATTAAGTTCGTTATGAAGTTGAGTACTTATTACAATCCATGAGCATTTGCAGCTCTGCAAGGAAGTTTCTTCTATATAACTTGTAGTCTATGGATATTTTGCTTGTGCACAATAATAATGATCGAATTAAAGACAAAGGAGAGTAGTCAGTTCAACTCAACTTTGGAGAGTTTTCTGATTAATGATTAGAGCCAGGTAAGCTCTCAGCGCATCCATTCGACCGGTCCCTTCTTTGAGTGGAGTAGAGTTCGTTGTTATTCCAGTTTCATCCCATAGAAATTGATTCAAATCTAAGTTTAGCCAATCAGAGGTATTAGAATATCTTCCCCAATTGTGGTAAATCACGAGCTGGTTCCGCCTTACTACTGCGAACACTTTAGTTGTAATGTCATTCTAATTGTGTACAAGTAGAGATCTACCTACGGTACAAAGCTTCATTTAATGGAGTTGTACACGGAAATATATTGGATGTTGTGAACTGTACTTCACATATTCAGATAAACGTATTCCTTTCCAGGGAAGATTGCTTCTCGCATTCCCTTTATGTATATATTTCGTAATTCTTCTTTTGCACTAAAGGATGGTTTTTGGACCCAGTGAGGCGGCCAGAAAGCGCAGCATGATGGGAAAGGAAGAGGCACGAAGCTACCAAGAGAACAAGTGAAGCGAAAGTTGGATTACTGCAGAAGTGCCCACAAAATTCTGGTGCTGCATTCACATTATTTCATCTCCTGTTATCGTTTATTTTCTCGCAGCTCCTACAAACTATTCTTAAAAAAGTTCTGAATCGAAGAAAAGAAAACATTTTTATAAAATGGCCCGCACGCGAGTTTGAGTGATGTCTTGGACAGAATAACTCGAAAACGAAAAGTCAACTAAATGCTGAACTTGATATTTAGGTTCAGCCTCTTCCAAGAATACGAACACAAGGATTTTCAAGATTCTAAAAGATGGCTCTTAGAAGTTTTGATTAAAATCTCACATGTTTTATATATTTAATGCCAAATAAAATACACATCTTGAGTTTTTTGGGAAGTCCTCAGATGTTCTCTGCATTCTGGATGACTTTTGCCCAAAAACGCTTATCTCATTTTAAGCATACAGTTTATGTCAAATTCATTTTTTGTGGACTGATCCATTCCGGAAGCAGTCCTTGTTATTTGTCTGAATTTTTCGAGACTTACAGGTAGCTTTCTCAAAGGATGGTCGTTAATATATTTTTAAACTCTTGGTGATCCAGTTTTAAAAGATATCTGTGACTACCGCTTAAAGCCAACATCCCAGACATTATGCTTTAGTAGAAGCCATTTTTTAAAAATAAGTATATCGTATATTTTTCTATTTTAGGAGTTGTTTCTGTGGAAAAAATTCAATGATAAACTTTATTTTAAAGCCTTAAAACATGAAGGGGTCAACACCACGGTGCAGTGATAGCACTTCTGCCATAGATTTAAAAGTCCAAGGTTCTAATCCGAGTTAAGATGAGTTAGATAAGAAGTTTTAGATAGATAAAGTCAACTTGAAAAATTCAATGCCATGGCTGGAATTTAAACGACGGATCTTCTGGTTTCCGTCCAGTCACTCTTACCCATTGAACTATCATGACCAACGTGCCGTCCTGACACTTAATTCACCAATTGACTCAATTATTTTCCCGGTAAACCACTAGGGGCTCTCGTATTTGAGATATACCGTTTGTGGCGACTTACTATTGTAAGTACTTGAATCCCAGGCTTCATCATTAAACGCCTATTATTTAAGTTAATTGATGGAAATTAATCATTTTTTCACACTAGCCGTATATAGGCTAAGGTTTCCGATAGGGCCAACTTGAGAAATTCAATGCCATGGCCGGGAGAAATGATATTAGTTTTATTTTTCTAGTGGACATTTTCATAATTAGTTGTTCTAAGATATGAATTAGCTTTAATACTGCTGCAGCAGGTTCATTGTTTTGAATAATAATGGAATTTTCCGCAAATAAAGTACACTTAAATATATATAAAACAAAAACAAATATACACGTCATAAAGGAATAGATGAATGATACATCCTTCTCGAACACTTTGATCAGGAAGCATTTATTTACGAAATTTAAACGAAGCAGATTATCTATTTAATGAATTGTGACGACAGCTTCTAAAATTTTCCACAACATATATAGGCTCTTGACTAAATGGTGCAACTGTTCATATACCTCTTCTAAGACGTCTTTTTCTGAATTTAAGGTACAGAAGTATTTTTGTTGATATCCACATTTTTGGTCGACTAAAATGCTTCCTCTGCTTAAACACCTAAGGGTAGAGAAACAAATAAGGAATCATTTAGTACTACTGGAGGCGCTACACAAAATTACATGTATTTATATGTCATTCCTCTGATATTGCCTGTCCACGCGGCATTTCAATATAACATGCTAACATTTTATTTTTTGTTAGGTACCGGGAAAAGTTGTACTATACACAAAAAATATTAACGAATTAACAATCGAAACACGATGAGACACATAATTACATACCCTGCGGTTCATTCAAAGTGTTTTCAGGAATAATACCCTGTTTCTTGTCCATGGTCACAAATAATAGCAGATATTAATATCCTTTCCTATCCTTGAGGGTTTCCTGGTAGCTGGCGGCGACACCAGTGGCTAATGACGTCCTTTGTTCCAGCTTTTTGTTGAGTTACAATATTAAACTTCATTATAACTGACCCAATGAAATCATGTCCTAGCATCCTTTCTGAAAGAACAAAGAAAATAAATGGTGGTGAACTGGATCAACCTACATATATGTCCGCTATAGAATCTAATACCGATTTCTACGAAAAGTCGCTGTGAAACACTTAGGACTATGAATGTAGATAACTCCGAAGTGATTGCTGCAAAATGTTTAACTGTATAGAAAAATATCATTTGATAAAAGCTAATCAGAGCAACATAAGTAGGCTTTGGATATTCAATTTAGTTTTAAACTATAGTGCTTTCAACTTAGACATTTCGATATGGCACCCGCCTCGGTAGCGTAGATGGTAACGTGTCTGCCTCACGTTTAAGAGGTCCCGAGTTCGAATCTCGGTCAGGGTGAGTTACCTGGATAAGGTATTTTTCCGGGGTTTTCCCTTATCCTAAAAGACGAATGTCGGGCAACTCTGAGCTGTATCGGCCCCAGGATCATTTGAGCATCATTTCACCCATTCCATTCATCGTCCGATATGACAACGTTAGAGGACGAAAAATTATATATAAAAAAATCGACAAGGCCATACATATAGATTTAGTGCCGGACGCTTTTGCAGAAAAAATAAAATCTAGTTCGTCAGAATATGAGAAGTAGCTCAGAAAGTGAAGGAAGATGAAATGAGAGGAAATATGGGTGAGAGAGTGAAGACACCTTCTACTCGTAGTAGTGGACACCAGTCCAATATTTACCTCGTTAACTAGGGAAAACAACAGAAATACAATGGTCGGAGTTAGTGATCCCAGGACCAAGCTGGGACTTCACGAATACAAGCCTCACGAGTTACTGCAGAGCCAATTCCTCCAAGATGTCCAGAACCTCTTGCATTAAGTGACTTACTGTACGTCACACACTATAACGTAACAATTACAGTCGGAGAACTAATTTAATAACCATCATTTTACTGACTCACTCGCGAGCCACTGGAATTTTTAAGAGAATTATAGAATGTTTTAAAGGTGATGAGAAAGAAGACTCCAGAACAATGCTGATAGGGTTTTTGGAGTTTACACCAGCTAATAGCACTCATCTCTTTAACCGTAGTGTAAGTGAATAGATCGATCTGCGCCATCAGTAAGACCAATAGCTGCGTCACAATATTGTAATTTTCTGGTTTCGTTCGTGACTTCAGTTTTATAAGTTTCAATCCAAAGATTCTATGAGAAGTTTCAACAGATGTATACAATTGTAATCACATGGTGTTTTAAACGAATCAATTTTGCTGTAATATAATTTTTTTTTAACAATATGCGTCTTAGCTTTTAATTTTTTAAGATAAACATGATGGTGTTTCCCTGTAAATAATATATGATGTAACTAATTCTTTTAATTTACTGGCATTAAGCTAAAATACTGAACTGTTTAAACAGTTTAAATATTCTCCTCTTGTGACCCAACAATGATTACTAAATCGTACAACCTAATTCGGTAAATAGATGGGTTCAGCATAAACGCGCTTAAAGAACAAATACAGTTAAGACGGTACACTCCTTATCATACACTTCTGTAATTAAAACGTCAGTAAATTGCACATGGTATTCTGGGAGCAATGGCATTCCTGTTTCAAGAAATGTCCAACGCTTAGCAAGTATTTATATAAGTCACCTACAGAAGAACATAAGGATTCTACAGACGCAGGATTTAATTAATTCCATATGCATATACAAAAGGAAATTTCAATGATTAAGAAAGACTAAGAATACGCATACCCAAAAAATAGATATTTAATTTATAAGCCTAAAACAGTGTCGTATTATGAATATTGCTGCCGACTGCTAAAAGCTTTCGCATCACTAACAGAAAAGGCTAATGGACTTTTTATAGCTGCTTTCAAAGTAGAAATGTCATATCATGAATTATTTAAATAAACGAAAAGACATCGTGTAAGTTTCTCACTTCCTAATGTATGTCTTCTTTCCTTGCTGCAATAAAGAGGGGAAAATGACTTAATCTCTCCCATGGTGCGGAAAATAAACAAATTTAAATAGATGATCTTTCACAATAAGGGCCTAAAATTTGGATATAATGTGAATGATCTAGAGAAACGTAAGTGCTCAAAATGTTCCAGTGGAGAGGAATTCAGATACGCACAAGAACGAATAAAGTAAACGGTCCAGGTTTGGGCGACTCTAAACAGCATTTCCAATAAACTTAGAGATTTAAAAAATATGTACGATATATTCGATTAACAGTTTACATTATCATAAATAAAATTCATATACAATAATTTTCATAAGATCAACAAATGAACAACAAATCAGATTAATGAAGATAACTTTCATTCATTTATATCCAGTCTCAACAAAATGTTAACCAAAATGTCATTTTACACTTACGAGATAGCTTGTTTAAGCAGATGCACCAACGCGGCGCGAAGAAAACAGTGTTAAATAATAATAATGATAATGATGATGATGATAATAATAATAGTAATAATAATAATAATAATAATAATAATAATAATAATAATAATAATAATAATAATAATAATAATAATAATAATAATAATAATAATAATAATAATAATAATAATAATAATAATAATAATAATAATAATAATAATAATAATAATAAACTAAACTTAATTATTTAAAATGTGGTCTAAGGAATTGTGGAAAAGCTCATCCATAGCTCAGATGCTGATTTCATTCTTTGTATTACAGTGCGATCCATATAAACCTGAACCATTTCAATAGGCCATACATAACCTTTGAACCCCTAATAGGACACACGTGCAAATTTTGGAGATTATAATACACAATTGGAAGATTACCTTATTTACATCTCAGAGAAAATTTTGGATGTGTCCTCCACCAGCATCATCATTGGTCCCATTTTCTTTGATACGACTGTAGACACTGAAGTTTATATGAGTATCTTCAAGACATTTGTGGAGCAGTTGGATGACAACAAATTGAGAGGAGGTTATTTCCAGCAAGATGGAGCAACGACAACATGGAACTTATAACCAGTTTCTTTAATAATCGAATAATCTCAAAAGGTCTGTGGCCCCCAGATCCCCTGACCTAACGCCACCGGACTTTTTATTGTGGGGTATCTAAACATTGGGTGTACAAGAATAGGCCACGGACAATTGATGTTCTCAAGGAATCCATTCGAACCGAAATAAGTAACATTGGCGAGCATACTCTCCGTAAAACTTCAGAGAATATGGTGAGACGAGTGTACAGATGTTGGTGGAGGACCCTTCCAACATTTTCTCTGAGATGCAAATAGTGTAATGAAATCTCCCAATTGTGTAGTATATTCTCCCAAAATTGCACGTGTGTCCAATAATTGGTTCAAGAGTTATGGCTTATTGAAATATTACAGATTTATATGGATTGCACTATATTAATAATCGTTTCCTTTAATCCGCATTGCATTTAACTGTTAATTGAAATTGCTTTTAATGTAATATTTAAAAATGTATCACCCCAAGGTCTCAAGCCTATCAATGTTCTGTTGCAGTACGCTGAAGAAAACTTGAAACCGATTACGACAGAGGCAGTAATTGTGAAAAAGTGGGTTTAAAAGTCCTGTAAACAAGCATATGTCCAGCATGCCACATATTATCATCAAAGGAGGATAACTTTTGTTCTCTAACTAAAGCCATAAGATCGTTAAGGACTCCGTTTCACTCGGCGATAATTGGCTCTGTGATGGGAGTCGTTTCTCCAAATGATAATGGGTGGGAATATGCCCTAACTAGGAATCCGGATCACTGGCGGCTGAAAGTAGGAGAGAAAACCCTCCTTTGTAAACTTTAAATTGTTTAGTAGGGCTAAGGTTCAAACTAAAGAAGGCTAATGAGCCTAGTCTTCTTACCACGCGATCATTGGTATGTGCCGACTGATGAAATAAGATAATCTCGCTAACTTTCACATTGCCTCCCCATTTTTATGGCGAGTTGGCGCTCACATTGCCTAGTTAGGTGTTTAACTTTGTTATGTTAATCCCCTTGCTAGCAAATTGCAACTATTTTTGAAAGACATGAGCAATAATCAGTCACGTATTTTCATTCCTATTGTACACAGTCGTATGTAAATGATGCAATGTTCAGCAGAATTAGCCTAAAATTTAATGTTACGGTTGCTTGTGTTTCGACAGACAAGTAAAGGGCAGAGAGTTGAAGGGCACACTTTGGTCTCTGTGACCTTCATACAGATTTATTGTAGCTAACACTAATCAGGTGGAACGGATGATGTAAGGGAAGCACAGCAGCCCACAGTTTCGCAGGTAAACAGAACATTGAGACGCGGAGGTACCTATCGCCGAGAGGACCCGCTGCGTAGCCAGCAACATTCAGGGTCAGATGTAGACGAGCGTCCACCTCCCCACGTGACAGCGCCCGCACCCGACGCCAGAAACAGCATTTACAATGAATGCTTAGACATCCATGCCATGTGTCCAACACTGCCATAGACTACAAACCTGAAGATATATCTGGAAGATAATAAACAAAAAGGAAATGATATAAATGAAATCGTGGTATGAAAGTAAACACTCCAGCCTAAATGACAAGGGAAACCACGAACAACTTAAGTTAGAGTGAGGGATTGATGCGCATCGGACCCGCAAACTGCCGAATACGATTTTTATCACGTCATCTCGCTCCATAGGCTAGACTACATTTAATTGTTTAAAAAGCAGATTGAGAATTATATGGTGGCCGTGAGGTTACTCTTGACTAAACATGAGCTCTAAAGAAACGAAATGAAGCCCATTTAACATGTCGAAGGGTATTGCTTAAAAGCTGGAAATCTAAAATCAAATTGCGATTTTTTTTGAAGATATTAATACTGCATACAAATTCTTTTAACGACATTTAACAATACTGCATTGCAAATTAAATATTTTGGTAAAGTATTATTTAATAAAGTTTCGGGGTTATGTAAAATTCAACGAAAATAAAATTATTTTTAAAGCTCTTAGAAAAAATTCAAGACGTACATTTTACTTATTCCAGTGTCTCATATATATAACAATATATTTTAAGTAACAGTGGTTAATGTTGAAAATTATAAAAACGAAGAATAAACTAGTCCCTTGTAAATGTTTGGGAGATGGGGTGGAGAATTTTCTCTTGGGCCACACATTCAACCATACATACATACATACATACATACATACATACATACATACATACATACATACATACATACATACATACATACATACATACATACATACATACATACATACATACATACATACATACATACATACATACATACATACATACACACATATACACACATACATACATACACATATACACACATACATACACACACATATACACACATACATACACACACATATACACACATACATACATACACACATACACACATATGAGCGCACTTTTGCTTTTTCTTTTTAATTCCAAATATAATGTGCTCTATTAAATCGGAACTAAATATCGGTCTCTCTCTCTTGTTATTTACGTCCTCCAACGTTAAGTCATATCCGACGATGGGTGAACTTGGTGAAATGACACTTAAATGAGTTCGAGGTCCATGGAGCTGAGAGTTACCCGACATTCGTCTATCAGGACAAGGGAAAACCCCGGAAAAACCCTATCCAGGTAAATCGCCCTAACCGAGATTAGAACTCGGGACCTCTTGAACGTGAGGCAGACATGCTACCACCACGCTAACGAGGCGGGCTAAATCTCGGTCAGGATAAATTATCTGGATATGGGTTTTCCAGATTTTTCATTATTCTGAAAAACAAAATGTTGACTAACTCCAAGCTCTATGGACATTGGACTCATTTGAGCTTCACTTCACCAATTTTATTCATCATCTGATAACGCTCCATTATTCCATCCAATAATGGAGGACGTTATATAAATAACAAATTAGAGACATAAAATGAAATTAAATTAGTTGGAGAAATACTGCTTTTTGTAATCCGGATATTTAAATCATGTATTAATATTGGAAACATCAATGCTTTGTAAAATTTCTTTTACTGTCTATTAAATTTTCTCCTTGTTGTAGGTCTTAACTAAGAGTATAAATACTCTAAGTACAACTAACTACATAAAATAACTGTATATGTGTACTAATTCCTGCGAAAACCCGTTACTTTTTCTAATTCAAAAAAAAAGTTTCTTTGAAGTTAGCTCATTTTCTTATAAAGCGTATTATGTAATGATTGAGGACAAATGTGTAGGAAGGAGGCAGAAGAGAGCGGAAGGATAAAAAAGCGAGGTGTCTGATACCGTATTATTAACAGGTGTTTGGTATAATATCCAAACATATTGAGATGTATAATTGTTTGGGAAACGCGATTCTGTTCTATTGTTCTCGAAGTGATCCTTGGCAATCTTGCCAACATTTCGCTCTAAATGACGTGAAGGCATCATCCCACGCGATATCGATCGCTATACGGGGTATCGAACCCTGTTGCTTGTTGTATGAACGACCACGCTTTCCTTCCTCCTACGCCCATTGTCGTCATCGACGGCCACCTTCTCTCTTTTCTTCTTTGTCGGTGTTCTTTGAGGGTAGCAAACGACCAAGGCGTGCTATTATATTAGGCTCGTATTACGCAAACAGATCCCTTTATGTGTCCCTCATCGCCCAGAAACATTTCAATACCTCACAGCTGTCACATGCAACACATCTTACTGCAAACTCTGTATGCATTACCAAAACGAGCAAGCCACCACCTCACGCAGGACTAAACTTACTGGATGCATTACTATTATTTTCTCCTCCTCTGTACTGTACATCTTGTTCGTTTGTATTTCCTAATGATCATTCCACAATTTTGCCGTTGAAATCATGGAATAAAATCTGTATTTAACGTCATTCTAACTTTTACTTTATCTAAAATGTACACTAATAGAGTACCCCGCCCCAAAAACTCAGAATTGAGGTTTCATCTGAAATATATATTTGGAGACTCCCTGAATCCAAATTTCAACTTTTAGAGAAAGGTCTGTGTGTGTGTGTGTGTGTGTGTGTGTGTGTGTGTGTGTGTGTGTGTGTGTGTGTGTGTGTGTGTGTGTGTGTGTGTGTGTGTGTGTGTGTGTGTGTGTGTGTGTGTGTGTGTGTGTGTGTGTGTGTGTGTGTGTGTGTGTGTGTGTGTGTGTGTGTGTGTGTGTGTGTGTGTGTGTGTGTGTGTGTGTGTGTGTGTGTGTGTGTGTGTGTGTGTGTGTGTGTGTGTGTGTGTGTGTGTGTGTGTGTGTGTGTGTGTGTGTGTGTGTGTGTGTGTGTGTGTGTGTGTGTGTGTGTGTGTGTGTGTGTGTGTGTGTGTGTGTGTGTGTGTGTGTGTGTGTGTGTGTGTGTGTGTGTGTGTGTGTGTGTGTGTGTGTGTGTGTGTGTGTGTGTGTGTGTGTGTGTGTGTGTGTGTGTGTGTGTGTGTGTGTGTGTGTGTGTGTGTGTGTGTGTGTGTGTGTGTGTGTGTGTGTGTGTGTGTGTGTGTGTGTGTGTGTGTGTGTGTGTGTGTGTGTGTGTGTGTGTGTGTGTGTGTGTGTGTGTGTGTGTGTGTGTGTGTGTGTGTGTGTGTGTGTGTGTGTGTGTGTGTGTGTGTGTGTGTGTGTGTGTGTGTGTGTGTGTGTGTGTGTGTGTGTGTGTGTGTGTGTGTGTGTGTGTGTGTGTGTGTGTGTGTGTGTGTGTGTGTGTGTGTGTGTGTGTGTGTGTGTGTGTGTGTGTGTGTGTGTGTGTGTGTGTGTGTGTGTGTGTGTGTGTGTGTGTGTGTGTGTGTGTGTGTGTGTGTGTGTGTGTGTGTGTGTGTGTGTGTGTGTGTGTGTGTGTGTGTGTGTGTGTGTGTGTGTGTGTGTGTGTGTGTGTGTGTGTGTGTGTGTGTGTGTGTGTGTGTGTGTGTGTGTGTGTGTGTGTGTGTGTGTGTGTGTGTGTGTGTGTGTGTGTGTGTGTGTGTGTGTGTGTGTGTGTGTGTGTGTGTGTGTGTGTGTGTGTGTGTGTGTGTGTGTGTGTGTGTGTGTGTGTGTGTGTGTGTGTGTGTGTGTGTGTGTGTGTGTGTGTGTGTGTGTGTGTGTGTGTGTGTGTGTGTGTGTGTGTGTGTGTGTGTGTGTGTGTGTGTGTGTGTGTGTGTGTGTGTGTGTGTGTGTGTGTGTGTGTGTGTGTGTGTGTGTGTGTGTGTGTGTGTGTGTGTGTGTGTGTGTGTGTGTGTGTGTGTGTGTGTGTGTGTGTGTGTGTGTGTGTGTGTGTGTGTGTGTGTGTGTGTGTGTGTGTGTGTGTGTGTGTGTGTGTGTGTGTGTGTGTGTGTGTGTGTGTGTGTGTAGGTTTGCGCGCATGCTCTTGGGCTTTGTGTTAAATAACAAACCTGCTCCTTAAGATCAGCTTATGCCAAGGCTATATACGAAATTATGAAGAAAGAAAAAATCCCTCTATCCCAAACTAACCATGATACCGAAATTAGATAGGAGCATGGAATATATTTGTTAAATGTGAAACAGGTTGTTTGTTGACTTAGCAGTTCACTGGAGGGAAAGCTATCATCGCAGGGGATCATATGGTCGACACCTGAAGGGTAAAGTGGCTTTTGGTAACTGATGACCGTAATAAAAGACAAAGGTTCACATGTGACAAAAATCGACTTGAGTAGGGGGATTTTGGTGTGAATAACGAGAGTTGCTTGAAATGAATCTGACAGAGGTGGACGATCCGTCCAGTAAGGAAGACGTGGTTCGGGAAAGTATTTGTTCCTGCGCAATTAACGAATTACATGTTAGAGTCAACATGAAAAATGCAATGCCATGGCCGGGATTTTAACCACGGTTCTCCTGGTTTCCGTCCAGTCGCTCTAACCCATTGAGCTACCGTGGCCAACATGCCATCCTGACATTAAATTCTCCATTTGACTCATATATTTCCCCGGTAGACCACTAGGGGCCCTTACATTCGAGATACACCGTTTGTGGCGACTTACTATCGTAAGTACTTGAGTCCCAGGCTTCATCATTTAACTCTTATTATTTTAGTTAATTGTTCGAAATTAATCATTTTTTCACACTAGCCGTATATAGGCTAAGATTTCTGATAGATAGAGTCAACATGAAAAATTCAATGCCATGGCCGGAATTTGAACCACGGATCTCCTGGTTTCCGTCCAGTCGCTCCGTCCTCCCAATGTCAGGAGTCCCCGGTAGACCACTAGGGGAAATATATGAGTCAAATGGAGAATTTAATGTCAGGATGGCATGTTGGCCACGGTAGCTCAATGGGTTAGACCGACTGGACGGAAACCAGGAGATCCGTGGTTTAAATCCCGGCCATGGCATTGAATTTTTCATGTTGACTCTATTGAAATCTCAGCCTATAATACGGCTAGTGTGAAAAAATGGTTAATTTCCATCAATTAACTAGAATTACATGTTTCGGGTAATATGCGCTTCATATATGGTAACTCCAGACCGTAATATAGATTCGTTTCCCTTAGTTGGCAACTTCACGATTCATGTGATTATAAAAAAAGAGAAGCAGTCACTAAACGAGTCTTAAACTTGGATTCCTGTGTTATCAGTGTCATCGTTACTCCTATATATCCACGCATACCCTGAGATGAAGCTCTTGCTCTAAACTGAGGCTAGACCGTGCATCGTTTCAATTGGCACAAGGATTCCCTTAGGAGCGGAGACAACCTTTATAAGCAAAATGTTTTTCAAAAATGCTTATTCTCTAAAAAATGGCTCTAAGTATTTTGCTTAAAATGCCATATACAGGTTGAATTAAAGGAATGGAGCAATGCCTCTAACCCCGCTGTTGCAACTCTATGAAGTGGAAAAGCTGTAAGATATCAACATGTTCTCATATTTCAATGATTGCAAATAAAGGGTGGGAGTTTTTTTAAGGCAACATTACTTTTTTCTGCACTACTCCAGTTTTTGATAAAGCTACTTTCTAGCTAAATGGGAATGTAAATCGTCACATCTGTCACTATTGGACTAAAGAGAATCCTCCTTGTATGCCTGAACAATACAGAAAAAGTCCACAAAAGTAAATGTGTGGGCTGGTATAATGGTAAGTCTACATGGTAGAGCGGCTGGACGGAAACCAGAAGATCCGTGGTTCAAATCCCGGCTATGGCATTGAATTTTTCAGTCTGACTCTACGTTTCTACATTTAGGATATTCTAAGAAATATGAGAAAGCTTACGTTTGTCTGGAAAACGCTTACGATGCATTTGGCGTTAATTTTGCCTAACTTGGCAGCAGGGACGCCACGTTGGAAGATTCGGTATTTAACGATTGCTTTATTTCGGCAGTGGCGGGTTATTCTACTTTTGGTTCTTTCCGGGGTTATGCTCATCTTAGAAACTAGGGTCGTCATGCCGTCTACTAGCAGTGGCTCAACTACGTGCATCCTCAACGTACATGACACGGATCTCTAGTGTAAGCCAACTGAACGTTATATAATTATATAATTATGGTTACCATTTCACACCTAAGTCTCTTCAAGACATGGGAGCATCTTGTTCTTAATATTATTGATTAGAGTGCAGTAAATTTTTATATTATGGAACTAAGAGTTGTCTCTAATTTGGTCTACCATATTGCTCTGATTCCTGCTATGCACCCCCAGTTACCCCATTCAACTCCTGCGTTGTAAAAATACACTACTTCCTTTGTCGACTGGAAGTACTCAAATAGAGTACAAGGTACTTACAGCGTTGCAAGTCAGCACTAAGATACAATATCACTCAAGATATCACGATCGTTTGGAGGTTCCCCAAAGTTAAATGAAATAAGCGACAGATTCAATGCGCGTTCACGATTCTCATCAAGATAGCACAGAAGTAGTGTGTCGAATGTCAAATATCTGCGCTTGGTGTCACACTGTTGTTTTAAGTCTGATCCATTGCAAATATCTGTGTACTTACCCCATTTGTAGCTTTTATGGTGAACAGTTGTGCGACAGAGGTTGCAATAGCAGATTATATTGGGAAGAGAACAGAGGAGTGCATGATGTAAAATACTGTTTTAGGACAATATCTTAAGTCTCTATCAGGCCTGAGTTCTACACAACACTAGTTACTAGTCGCAGGTATCTGTGGACCTGGCAGCTAGGGCTTTGTTGTAACCTCCTCCTCTGGCATTCTCGTTTATGCTGGTTTATCCACATCGGGTAAAGTAAAAATAAGCTGAGGAGGGGGGGGGGGGAGAACGGAACGTAATGAAAAGCAATTTAGATCATTGTTAAACAGGCTAGTAGAGTGCACAAATTCCTGCCATAATTGCTGTGCAATTCGTTAAGGTTCCATTTTTTTTTTAATTTTACTCCTCCAACGTTAAGTCATATCGGACGATGAATGGAATGGGCGAAATGATGCTCAAATGGGCCCAGGGTCCATAGAGCTTAGAGTTGCCCGACATTTGTCTTTCAGGATAAGGGAAAACCCCGAAAAAACCTTAACTATGTAACTCACCCTGACCGAGATTCGAACTCGGGATCTCTTGCAAGTGAGGCAGACACTCTACCACCACGCTCCCGAGGCGGGCCGTTAAGGTTCCATTAAAAACTACACGGAAAACGAAAGCATTAAATAATGAAGATATATTTGACTACTCCATTTTCAGAATTCAATGTTAGCCATCAAAGACGCGTAGGTTCAGTTCCACAATTGGGATGCGGATTCCTGGTCCATGTGTAGGTTCGTTGCCTAAGAGCATTGTGCGAATTTGAGAAGCTGCATTCTCTAACCCACAGAACCAACATTCTGGAAGTACGGTGCTCATCCCATTATCTCTTGATACCGGCTTCTTCCTCTATGCCAAGCATATATCGGCGTGAGGGCGGTAGTCTCTTGGTCGGACGGCCTTTCATCTCATAGATTATTGTTACTTCCAAAAATACGTACATTTTTATATACTGACTATGTAGTACGTCATGAGGATTTGGATGAATTTGCAGAAATGATTAGAACCAGTTTAAATGGGATACGTGATGCAAGTCTTGGTTTTCCGAAGACATAGATTATGTTATTTTCTTATAAATTATAATACTAAAATTTTATACAATCTCTACATTTACTTTAAACAATATATTGCTGAAACGGAACCTCAACTGATAACCATATTTTTAGTACTCGCAGGATCTTGCATTGTTAGTTGATATTTTACTTTCTTATTGCAGCTGTATTTGCAGTGTTTCTCTGCAGCAAATGCGTTATATTGCTTGTTTAAGAAAGTAATACAAGTTTAAAAAACAAAAGTGAGCACCATTTATGGTAAAGACCAGAAGTTTCTAAATTTAAAATACACAACACTGAACAACTAATCCAGAAGATATTGAGAATACTCGTAAAATAAAGTTCTACACGTCTTGTGAAAATTAGTGTCAATTGCAGAGAAACATTTCTTAAAAACACACATTTGTTCAAATCTATTTTGCAGAACTAAAACTGGCCCGCCTCGGTAGCGTAGATGGTAGCATGTATTCCTCACGTTCAAGAGGTCCCGAGTTCGAATCTCAGTCAGGGCGAGTTACCTGGATAAGGTTTTTCCCGAGGTTTTCCCTTATCCTAAAAGACGAATGTCGGATAACCCTCTGCTCCATGGACCCTGGGCTCATAAAACTGTTTAAATTTTCGGCTTCGGTTACCTGTGAAAGTCTTTTTGTCTCGGAGCCTTTTAAATACCACGCAGTTTTACATTTGTCTAAGAGCACAGATTCTAATATCCTATTCTATTAAAATGCTTTTTATATCCTATACTTCATTTGTTTGTTTCTTTGCGGATTAAAAACCATCCATACAATGCAGTTGGAAATCACTATTGTTGAAGTAAGGTTGTAATAAATGAGAAAACTGTATAGCTACTTGGGACCAAATAACCGCTTTATTATACGAGAAAAATGTTGACAAGAAGCTAAATAAATCTACTCTTGTGTGAGGAACAATAAAGAGAACCCTTATAGGGATAACAAAAAGAGAAACACAAATTAAATTCTACAAGACAATGGCAGGCCCTGTATTACCGTATTCAAGCGAAACATGGACATCAGACGGAAAACAGAAAAGAAAAATTGAATCAACAGAAATGAGATTTTTAAGATCAATGGCTGGAAACTCTGTTAGATCATAAAACAAATGAAGAAATAAGGATTGTCCATACTTAACTTAAAAGAAATGATTAAACAAAATAAAGTAAACTGGAGACAACATATAAAGGGGAGGAATAAGGACAGAGTCCCTAGAATAATGACAGACTACATTCGAACAGGAAAAAGAAACATAAGAAGATCGAGTAAGTGAAGGGTTTCGAAAACAAGCACTACACAGTAGCAGCATCCCTATATATCGCAGAGGCATTCGATAAGGTGTGGCACACTGGGCTACTACTTAAAGCACATTGCATTGGTCTCCCTTATTATCTTCTACAAATCATTTCACGTTTTCTCAGAGATAGAACTTTTGTGGTGCGCATTGTTGGTTTCAAATCCACCCGACGGCCCATCTTAGCAGGTGTCCCTCAAGGTTCAGTACTAGCACCACTCCTCTTTAATATCTACACTTATGGTCTTCCTGCTATAGCTCCAAAATGTACAGCTTTATATGCCGATGACACTGCTCTCTTTAATTCTCACTCCGATATCCGTCATACTATTCATGGACTACACACTGCCCTGGATAGACTAGCTCACTGGTTCTCTAACTGGCGCATTTCCCTCAACACTAACAAGGCAGAGGTTAATATCTTCTCTTTACGTCCTTACAGGGATCCTCCTTCACTATAGCCGCTCGGGGAACAACTCTCATGGTTACCAACCAGTGTGCCAGTGAGGTATCTTGGGGTGCTACTGGACACTCGACTAACTTGGAACGCCCACATCTGTCGGTCTGTTACACTTGCGTCTGCACGGCTCTCAAAACTGTACCCTTTACTCAACAGGCGCACCTCACTTGGTTATGAATCCTCCCTTCTTCTTTACAAATCTCTAGTCCGTCCCATGTTTACCTATGCAGCTCCAGTCTGGGGTGGCACCAGCAAGACTAATCCCTGCCGACTGCAGGTAATGGTTCATCAGAAACTAACAACTTCATCACGAGTTTGGTCTTCTACCAGTTCACCAGTACATCCGCCGACTGGCACGACCTTTCTTTTACCATCTCCAGGAGGTCCCTGAGCTGTCACCTACAATCTCGGCGCTCGCACTCGCCAACCACCTCGCCTCAAGCGCAGATCACATCATCTGCCACAAGATCTTCTCCTGAGTGACTTCTCCAGTACAGACGACCCAGACGAGTGATACCTATCAAACTTAAAGTCCTCAATTTGTGTTAAAGTGATCCTGCCATATTTAGCTAGAGGAGTCGTTCACGGCTACCTCAATTGTTATGTGTACTGTTACCAGGTGTCTCAATAACAAACATCTGTAAAGCATATTTGCTGATTGATGTATAATAATAAAAAAGTAAGTGAAGGAGCGATAATGATTAATGAGGACGGAATGGATCCTAGGGTCCAAACCATGAATGATGATGATTATTGTTGAATTCTCCGCAGAAGGAATGACGCAACTGGTGTACGTTTCAGTGAAGGGTAACTTGAAAGTAATTCGACCAATGACAAGAAATGTTAAAAAACCGTGAGACACTTAAAATTCTACGCCCCTCTTTTTTATGGAGCAATCTAAAAGTGACCAGCATACCTAGGATATCTACTTGTAATGAGCGGATGATCCTCTTAGAGCACATTGACGTACAAAGAATTAAACATTCACGCTTCACAGGAACTAAAGATTATCATCTTTATCTTGATTACTGCTACACAGCCCAGTGCACATCTGTATTCTTGGCAGTAATTGCTTCAATCTAGCTGTAACACTGAGGTAATTCATTACCGACCCAAGTGACAGGGAAGCTACGAGTTTTGGCACATTGCCACCAGCAAGTAACAATAGATAGCGGGATCATTATGCTCATTAAGACACACTAACATCTACAGAGCTTCTCGAATTTTCCTTGCACTGTTAATTCAAGAACAGGAGGACTAGTCTTAGAAGCAATAGAGGTTAACATTTAACCCAAAACTAGAAAGCTATGTATTCTTAAAGAAGTAGCTGATGCTCTTCACTATTCACAAAATATTTTACTTCATTATAAACTTCATTTAGTACTGTAAGCGTTAGAGATTAAATAGAGTTAACTTTTACTGTCATGTGCGGTTATTGAGAGACATTCAACATCCTTATAAATTATTTGTTTTGCTCAATTTAAAATCATATATAGATCATTTAGATATACAGAAATCCACTTTACTTTTATGTCTTGCAGCGAAAATATTAACTGAGCTAGGTTCAATAAATATCCTTCCTTTGAAAATTGCATGACAAATCGACAAAGCAAAAATAATGCAGCATCATTATTTTAAGTGTAAGCTGGCACTGACTTCTGGATTTTGTCCCGTGTTTCATACATAGCAACTAGGTACTCAGAATGTGTCTCGCTGCACATGCCTAGGCTTTGTTTATCACTGCAACTGTTGTCGAACTGATTTATAAGTTTGTGGTACCTGCAAGAGTTTATACTGCTTTGCTATGGTTTGCATAATGCCTTGATATAAACACAAAACATCTTCAAGTATGATTTATTTCCAAAAACGGCGTCTTGCACTGAAAGTTTTATTATTATTATTATTATTATTATTATTATTATTATTATTATTATTATTATTATTATTATTATTATTATTATTATTATTATTATTATTATTATTATTATTATTATTATTATTATTATTATTATTATTATTATTATTATTATTATTATTATTATTATTATTATTATTATTATTATTATTATTATTATTATTATTATTATTATTATTATTATTATTATTATTATTATTATTATTATTATTATTATTATTATTATTATTATTATTATTATTATTATTATTATTATTATTATTATTATTATTATTATTATTATTATTATTATTATTATTATTATTATTATTATTATTATTATTATTATTATTATTATTATTATTATTATTATTATTATTATTATTATTATTATTATTATTATTATTATTATTATTATTATTATTATTATTATTATTATTATTATTATTATTATTACAACCGTGATAAAGCACCTGTAATACTGAGATCTTGAACCAGTTGCGAATGCGTTACATCGATGTACCGGAAGATCTTGCATATATGTTGAGAGACTATATTTATGATACAACTATGTAATTAATAAATGCAGTTAATCGTTTACAGTATTGCCATGCCTTTCAATAATGCCCGCATATTTAATAATTATGGTATTGGTTTCTTAGCACATATTGAGTGTATTAATCTAACAATCATACTCCCCCGCATAATCATAGCAAGAATACTGACAATGCGCTTAACAACTTGTTTATAAAAAGCTTGCAGGTTAGTGAAGAATTTGAACTTCATACTGACAAGATATCTCAGGCATTATTATATTTACTCAGATTGAATACAAAGTTATAGTACTGGTTTTACAAACAGTTAGAGAAATACAAATCTTGTAAATCATTGTTAATTTTACTACTAGAAAACTATATTCAAACTTAAACGTTCAAAAGAGCTATAAAAATGATATTAAATCGATATAACAGCCTATATTTAAATAAAATTCTTAATGATAAACCTAATAATTCTTAAAATATATAAAACACTACGATTAACAAAAAAATTTTAAGTAGTAAATATAAACAATTATACTTTTAAGTCCAAAATAAGTGCTATATAATAAATTTAAATTAGCACGGTTTATTGACTTATATAAAAACCTGTGATTAAGCTATTATTTCTCATCGTTCTATTGGACGTTCCCCGGGTGCTCATATTATTTAATTGTTCTCACTGCATATAAAATATAGCACCAAAATCTAAGTTTAAACACCAGGGACATTAAGCTTTAAATTGCGACCAATGGAAGCATTGTGCTCTCCGGGAGCGAACGCATTAAACGAGTTCTAATTTAAGGAGCAATATGCAAAGCAGTACAGCAAGGAAACACACCCTTAGGCGACACAGGCATACGCAGTACGATAAAATAAAGAAGAAATACAGGAATCTATGAAGAAGAAATTATATAAAGCATTTTCCATTCCCAAAATATCATAGAAACCTCACAGTCAGCTTTAAGCTTCAATACGTACGTTCTTCGAATACGACTAATTTGGGCACCAATCTACCAAATTCGTGTGTTATCCATACTTACAAAACCAGCAGCATTTAACAAGCAGAATGTATATAGCCTACAAATATGAATTTCACATATTTTAAAATAGGTGCGTTAATATTTGTGCTTCAACTGCGGTTGGTTTCCTCTTCCCCTTTATCCTATTTACTCAGTCTAGCTATGTTACAAGCACACAATACATCACGTCAAAATCAACACAAATCGTGCATATACCAAATAAGGACGCGGAAAATATTAATTGCCTGAATTCAAATGCACATTCAGCTATCTATATGAAATAGTATCGTTTATGTTCTTCTCTAATAAAAGAAGAAACATTTAACTTCAATTAAAATATTTCGTAGTAAATTACTTCACTATGTTATGTGCTGATTCGTATGTCATGAAATGTAACTGTTCTGTTATATTAAAAAAAAAAAAAAAAAAAAAAAACCAACAACTACTTTGAAGGTAATTACCATGTAAAGTTATGTTTATTGTTTAATTGGTTTTCCTTGGTTTCAAAGTACTGTACTGTTTGCAGATGGCACAAACTTACAGGCACGTATTTAGTAGTCAGTTTCCGGAAGGGGGGGGGGGTCCAAAAATCAAAATCTACGTTGAATTATTTTCTTTTAATAAATAATTAATCAATCAGGGATATGTTTTTATTATGTTAGTAAAAATAAAAACATGAAATACATCATATTCACATGACTTTCTCGACCCAAGCTTATGCAAATTGTTCTTAGAAAAGTTTGTTTTTGTCTTTTTTCTTTGGATAAAGTCAGCAGAAAGGCCTTGCACATTGCGCATTTTTTGTTTTTATACCTAGGATAAAGTGATATAAGCAGTAACCAAATATTTAAAAAGCGAACCACTTATTAATGCCTTTGAAGTATTAGTTCTCCTTGAATGAAAAAGGGGAATAGGAACTTAGAAGTTAAAAATTACATACCTCTAAGTAAGTATCTGGGAATTCTAATCAACAAATTATAATATATCGGAATTGGTTAACAATACATTATTGTAATTGACATTATTTGTGTTTTTTAACGAGTTCTGCAGCTGCTGTAACTTTTCGTTTATCTCTTAAATAACTTCATGTTTGCCTGACAGTGAATAGAGGCGTTAAGATGAGAAACTTGAATAAACTTTTTCGA
Source organism: Mantis religiosa (assembly GCA_030765055.1). Classification (NCBI taxonomy): domain Eukaryota; kingdom Metazoa; phylum Arthropoda; class Insecta; order Mantodea; family Mantidae; genus Mantis; species Mantis religiosa. Next base: position 86,283,285 of record CM060953.1, read on the forward strand.
TTTATTTTAAATTAAGTCTTATTTCAACTATTTATTAAAAGCTTGAAATCATAATTCATTTTGGGGGTCCGGACCTCCTGGACCCCCCTTAAATACGTCCCTGCTAACTTACTAATAAAAGAAAACAATAACGAAACATTAAATGATACATTAAGTCACACTAGTAAAGACTTGGTATCATGGATAGCTAATAACAACCTTGTTTTAAACACAGATAAGACAGTTTGTCTTAAATTTAGTATTACTGACAGAGGAAACGATGAAAGTATTCCTGAAGTAAAATTAAATAAAAAATTAATTCCATACAAAAGTGAAACAAATCTTTTAGGTTTGTGGATACAGGATAACTTAAAATGGAAAACTCATACAAACCATCTACTAACCAAATTAAGCAGTAATATATATGCTCTAAGAATATTAAGTAAAAATGTCAGCCTTCAGGTACTTTTAATGTCCTATTATGCACATATACATTCTATAATTAAATATGGAATAATATTTTGGGGAAATTCACCAGAAGCCAAAGATGTATTTATTAATCTAAAACAAGTCATTCGAATTATAGGCAACGAAAGAATGCTATGTTCATGTACGCCACTGCTCAAAAAGCTTTGCATACATCCTTTGGCATGTGTTTATATACTGGAGACAGCTTTATTTGTAAAAATAAATAGATTTAACTTTCAAAAAAACGGAAGTGTTCATATGCATTACACGAGGCATATTAACGATATACACATAACCTCAATCAAAACTACAATGTGTAAGAATGTAGTACTGCATTCCTGTACAATAATTTATAATTCCCTTCCTAATGACACCAAAAGCATAGATAACTACAACGTGTTTAAAACTAGAACAAAGGCTTTCTTGCAGCAGCACTGCTTTTACACAGTAAAGGAATATCTGCAATTTAACAAATCCAGATAATCATAAATAATGAATTTACTTAGCTTGTTCATTTCTCTCATTTATAATTATATCCAATTCGTGTTACATTATAATTGGATGTAGGTTAGGTATATTTGATGTTTAACTTTGTAATATTAAGTATAAATTTACTGACGTATCCTACATCAAGGTACTATGTACAGATTTGATTTTAAAGGATGAATAAATTTGAATTGAATTGAAGGTAGAGAAGCTGACTGCTTTTACTATCTAGAACAACAATGACTGTCTGCACTGTCAGGTATAGAGTACATGTTTCTGACTTACACTTGTCTATGATAGAACCAACTTGAGGTTTCAGCCATACTAAAATAGAAATACAATTTAAAAAAGCGAACCCCAGTTCTCGAATTTCCAGGTGTATGTTTATTTGCTGCACTTGAATAGAATCACAGGTATTTGGAAAGAGTGGGAAGACTCAAAGAAATGTAGATATTTTCCAAGCAGCAACCTGTATCCTGAAATGCACGGTTTGGGCGCAGTAGACCATCAGTGCCCATTCCTCATGTCATCAATACAACGAACAAACGGGATGCAGCTCAAAGCAGTTTAACATTACAAAAGAGGTTCAAACCTCCTACCTTGCTCAATGCAGAGCCTACAGGGGCGGCGCTGAACTTCAAGTACATGCTCCAATAAGTGTGGTTGACCTGAAAGGAAGGTAATCGTTCCATGCACTCGTGCAGTGAGGTCCTCCTCTGACGTTACTGGAGTAGCGTACACTATGGTTTTCCTACTATCCTACATTAAATAGTCCAGTGGTGTCAGATCTGGTGATTGTGCTGGCCATGGAATTGGTCCCCTCTACCAATCCATTGATTTTGGTCCCCTCTACCAATCCATTGATTGGGGTGTGTAACGTTGAGGTGATTCCGCACATTTCTCTCACAGTGTGCTGTAGCTCAGGCGTGTTGTAGCCACATTACCTGCCGAATGTGTAAGTGGGACGTCCTCCAATAAGGTAGAGAAAACATCTTTAAGGAATGCGAGGTAGATCGGTCCTGTTAGTCTGTTTGGGAGTAGATATGATCAATGATATAGTTAGCAATTATTCCAGCCTATAGATTGATACTAAAAGTGTGTTGGTGACTTCCAGCGATCTGCGCACGTAGATTTTCGTCCGTTCAAACATGCACTTGGGACAGTTATGTGCAGAGGTTCTACCCAATCAGTCTAGGACCCGTAAGACCTAAGACCCTGATGTCCTTCAAACCGGGAGCGATGATAACTCCGGGGCTCTTTCCATAGGGCGATGTCTGATTTCTTAAAAAGGTCCCCCGATGAGCACAACGTCAAGACGGGATGGAAGTGGATACGCCACATACGCGCGTCAACCCCGCAGGGAAGACTACCGAAAACCTCGGTGGGGCCGCCTGGTGATCTAGCACACCTTCTACTAGCTCTGTGGGCTAGTACCCGGGACTTATGAGGCAAGCCTCTACCCCCTCCGGGTGGCCGCAACCTGGTCGGAGGTACCCAATTCCCCGTGGGTGTCGGCAACACACTGCCCCCTCGAATCCAACCCAATCCGAACAACTCCCCGACGGGAGAGGCTCGGCAGTTCGGCCCGAGGTTCCTCTAGTAACGTCAGAGGTACCACGAGAGCTAAGGGTCCGCACCTCCCGCACCACGACAGCTGAAGGGGACGGATCCCCTCCTCTACGGAAATGCACTTGGGACACCATTTCTCTAACTTCGACGTTTTACAGCATCCAAACCGTGCATTTCCGGATAAGGGGTCCTTCTTAACTAATGGTCAGTGTGCTGCCCTGCGTAACATATTAAACCTTGTCGGTGTCTTTGTGTGTGTGTGTGTGTGTGTGTGTGTGTGTGTGTGTGTGTGTGTGTGTGTGTGTGTGTGTGTGTGTGTGTGTGTGTGTGTTTGTGTGTATGGAGAAAAAATATGGATACATATTGATACATACAGATAAAAATACTAAGATTCGAAGGCCGCAAAAAGAAACTGGGACACGTCAAAGAAATTATTAATAAAGTGTAAAAGTCAGTTTTCTGCGAACGCTTTGAAGAGGCAATGTAGAGTGCTGAAACTTGGACGCAGTGCAAAACATCAGAAATTTTAAAAATGCGGATGTGAACAGCACTTTTGAAATGATAGACAAACTGAGTATCGAATCTGTTTTTGAAGGAAGAGAAGAAAGAAATGGTCTAGATATCGAGCGACCAGCTTAAAGAGGTGCAGTGGAAGGAATGATGGACATCGACAAGTAAAATAAGAGACGTCAGCGAATGTTAAAATAAGTAGTTCATGTGCAAGAAGGAAGGGGAAATGGGAAAGAAGGGAAAACTTAGTGGCAGAGAACTATGAATTTATAATAGGCTTACTAAGTCAGAAAATTTAACTAGGAAAGTTAGTATCATCACCATTTTCTTTAAAAATATAATGAGTTAGCTTCATAAGCGCAACAAAATTAAAAGGTTTATTGCTGGGAAAGCAGGCATTTGAGTTAGGACACATTAACATGACGAAGTGGGCTGATGATACATGAATTAGGTTTACAAAGAGTGAACAGATAACGGAGGAATAAGGACAGTCGACTATCACGACCGTCACACCCACGGGTGGCAGGTGTATACATCGATGCGTCACCATCTCTATGGAGTGGTGGATAGGCTCCCTATGGTGCAGGGCGGGGAAATTTTCCTCAGAATTATCGTAGCTTCACGCCCGTAACTGCAAATCATAATGACAAAAGTGTAACAATAAAGATGATTCACTCTTCCACACGAGTACTGCTTTCACTATTGTTCATGCCATGGGTCACACTAGGGTCAATATAGCAGGGTTCATTACCGAAACTTATCCAGCCCGCCCAACATACACCTTCTAAATCATTAAATGTATTTGGTTAAACCTTTATATATACTGGTATGGCTCACGTCACAATGACAAGCATTATAATATTTATTTACAAAACTATAAACTAATGTTTTTTTCCTCTCTCTTTAGTGCCTGCTGAAAACAACGCAATCCATGTTTACCATTATGTATAAATGCCAAAGAAATAAAATTTTTGAATCAAATAGATATATAATGTTCATTTAAGTACTAAACTAGTGTGTTATTTCTGGGGTCATCAATGTTTGGACAGGGTCATTACAGGCATTTTAATCTCAATACATGATTATAAACTATATAACTGAACTAGAAAGGTCCCTCATCATTTTTCGTGAATTTGAGACCACAATGCAATTATATTTCACGTTAGAAAGACTGTAACTGATGGAAATTAATAAATTCTTCACACTATCCGTATTTTGGCTAAGGTTTTCGACAGTTATGAATCAACCTGAAAAATTCAATGCCATGGTCGGGTTTTCAACCACGGATCTCCCGGTTTACGTCTAGTCGCTCCTACCCATTGAACTATCATGGCCAACGTGCCGTCTAAATTAAAGTATCCAATTGACTCATATATCCCGGCCATGGCGTTGAATTTTTCAGGTTCAATCTATCTATCCAAGACTGTAACTGTTTAATTCGTTTTTAAGATCTCTTTCAACACTAAATGCGCTTTGAAACGATGAAAATTAGAAATTCTTATGCTAAAGACATTTTTTGTTGCATTGTGACTTTAATTTTTAAACTTTTCTCCGATGTAAGGCGATGCGCATCGCCTCCACCGGCACAGCTACTACGGAGCTGTCAAGGAAGAAGTCCTGAAGAAGCCCCACATAGCTGGGACGAAACGTCGACCAGAGGAACAACAAAGACGCGGTCCTACCCGGAAGACCCAGTTACAATGGACCCCGGCCGCCGAAGCCTACGCACTGAGCGAAGTTTATCCCTTGTTTGTGCTTGTAATGGGACCAGAACTATATGTTTTCGTGTTAAAGAGTTTGCACACATAGCAATAACAGTAACAGGAATAAAGTTATTATAGCGCCTTCTACTGGAATGTTTTACGTAACAAAGGTTTTCAAAAGCGTTATTCTCTGAAACACAACTTCATAGTAAGCGAGATATTTGTTTCATGTAGTGACAGGGCTCTGTAACAAGGTTCGGAGATGAGATTTAGCACTTCGATATATAGATCATTTGTACCCACGTACATAAGGGCGCCCTCGAGAGGGAAGGTGCACTAAGAGGTCACTAAGTGTAGTTGAGAGGAGATGACAGCACAGGGCAAGGTCCCAAATAGCTGCAAATTGAAAATCTCTAGCTGTTCTCTGCCACAATTCGGAGGAGGAGCATTTACAGAGAGGAAATCATATCCTGAAGGAGGGGATCCGTCCCCTTCAGCTGCCGTGGTGCGGGCGCTGCGGACCCTTTGCTCTCGTGGTACATCTGATGTTACTAGAGGAACCTCGGGCCGAACTGCCGAGCCCCTGCCGTCGGGCAGTTGTTCGGATTGGGTTGAACTCGAGGTGACAGTGTGTTCCCGACATACACAGGAAATTGGGTACCTGTGGTCAGGGTTGCCTCATAAGTCCCGGGTACTAGCCTGCAGAGCTAGTAGAAGGTGTGCTAGATCACCAGGCGGCCCCACCGAGGTTTTCGGTAGTCTTCCCTGCGGGGTTGACGCGCGTAAGTGGCGTATCCACTTCCATCCTGTCTTGACGTTGTTGTCGATGGGGGGGGGGGCTCTTTAAGGAATCAGGTATTGCCCTATGGAAAGACCCGCGGAGTTATCCATCGCTCCTGAATTGAAGGAGGCCAGGGTCTTTGGACTTTTGGGTAGATCCTCTGTCCTTAACTGTCCTGAACACCGAAATCCCTGCCGACACTTAGCAACGTGAAATAGCCAGCCGGGATGTAAAGTGAAGTGAAATTGAGGTACAGGGAATTCGAGAGAAGTTATTTTCCTTCCAGAATTTCCCTACCGACTTGGGAAACCCCGGAAAAACTCATAGGTTAGAAAGGTCGGCCACCGGAATCGAAGCCCCGACCTCCCGAATGAATTTCATAGATAGTACCGCCTGAGCCATGCCGCTCAACATGTTGCGAATAATATGAACCCCCTTGCTTTTGGAGAAAGAAGTTAAAATGTCATAACCTCTAAGCGGGATCTAAGATATGTTGCAAATTACGTTTCCTAACAATCATACGTCTACACAGGCAGACGCAAACATTACACACACACACTCTTTCTCTCTCTCTCTCTCTCTCTCTCTCTCTCTCTCTCTCTCTCTCTCTCTCTCTCTCTCTCTCTCTCTAAAACTGTTATTTTAGGTTTCATGATAGCGTATTATGTACATTCGTATCGAAAACTGCCAAAAACATTTAAATTTAAAAATTCCGAAGGAGACTTACAAACATATTGCACCTATCGTAATATAGATATAATCACAGAAAGTAGGGTGCATAACTGTGTCACTCACGCTCCGATTGGAACAGGTGTGGTGACATTTCCTATAGCTTTCATTATTTCCGTGTGCACATACATGCCCATTGTTTAGCGAGTATGATGAACTACGCGTGACTCGAGAAATCTTTAATTGGTTCTACATTTCACCTGTACTAAAAAGCAAAGGACACAGCTTTCTAAGATAGACAAACACCAGTTATAATGAAAACAATATCTTCAGGAGAAAGTTTTAATAATATAAACAAATTTTGAAAGTTTTATCTATGATCATCCTCTTATACCTTATTCATTTATATTTCTTAAACGACAGAGAAAAATAGTTTGTTAAATTAATGTCATATGTGCATATAATTTTACTTTGATAAACTTAAGTTTGGTTAGTTAACCAACAGTAATTAACCCGTTAGTCCAAACCTAATAACCTTTTAAGGTAGTTTAATTAAAATAATAATAATGAATTTTATAGAAATATTCCCATTCTGCCTTCCAAAATATCACACCATTGATTTCGAGGAGAGTATAAAATACAACTAGCAGCGAAATAAAGTATTTTTGACAGTGCCATGTATAATTATATCAATACTTAAATAAAGACTGGTGCAAATTAGTTATGTTACTGTTCTATAGAAGGTATATCATAGAGAACAAAATTTTTGTAATTATTATATATTTCAAATGGGAAGAGTTCTCGCCTGTAGCGAATCAGATGCGTTAGAGCCTTCAGCGTTGCCACCTCGTTATCCCCACTCTTTTTATATTTCCCTCTCTCTCGCACACTTGCGAGTGTCCTTGGCACTAACGCAAACTGGATTTTCCAAAGCTTTATAACAATGCCGTTGTTGAAATCACAATTACAACGCGGATATTCGTATATTACGTAAATGATTTAAATATTCAGTTTAAAATTAATTATATTTATGAATTATTTATTTTTCTAATCCAACGAAAATGCTAGTGGTGCATCCGTATAGCTGTGAATGTTACTTACGTTAACAGATAATTCGTCATTGTCATTGTCTTCATCGTCTCAGTCCTGCAAATTTATGATAATAGGTTCCAAAATTTCATTACATGCTATTTCCATTATTTTCCATTATTCCATTACATTATTTCCAAAAGTCGTCATTTTGTAGTTTATCTGATGTCTCATGCAGTTTTCTCAGTCTTGTTGAGTTCCTTGTTAATTTCTTCGGAATAAGTCGCTCAACGTCAGTCAGTTAAAAAATATTTGAGCCCAAATTAACTCTATTGGATTGTTGTGGCGGTAGTGAGGGAGGGGGTAAGGTGGATCACATCTCATTGATCCAGCTGATACACCTTTTCATGGAAGAGTAACTGAATAATGCTGCTTTGAATTCTCTAAAGTAAATTGAGATTACAAACCATTCATAAACAAAGATATAATGTGACCAGACACGTTCTGTCATACAAACAGGAAGTTTATTGCTTGCTCTCATCGAATTTAACAAACACCTTGGCTTATTCAAACTACATATGTATTTTATCACGTCATGTCAAATGTTTACGTTTCAGCTCTGAATAATTTCAAATATAAGTTCACGCATACATGCCAACCAATAATGGTGTTCATTACAGTGCTTACGTCGCAATGCATTGTTATAATATAATGGTATCTAGTTTATTTATTTGCATTTTTTTGTTGTAATTTACGTCCTCCAACGTTAAGTCATAATTGGGCGTGTCATAATTGTCAGAATTGGGTGAAATGGTGCTCAAATGAGTCCAGGGTCCCTGGAGCTTAGAGTTACCCGACATTTATCTTGAAGGACAAGGGAAAATCCCGGAAAAGCCTTATCCAGGTAACTCTCCCTGGCCGAGATTCGAACTCGGGACCAAGATTCGAACGTGAGGCAGACATGCTATCGCCACGCTACCGAGGCGTTCACGTTTACGTTTCAGCTCTGAGTAATTTCAAATATACGTTCAGGCATACATGCCAACCAGTAATGATATTCATTACAGTGCTTAGCTCGCAACGTTTTGTTATAGTAATATAATGGTATCTAGTTTATTTATTTGCATTAGAATAACTATTTGAGCTAAAAATGTGGGATTTTTACGGTTATGTCAAATGCATTACTCTCTCCTTCCACATGGACCAGCTTCGGCAAAATCTGAATTTTTGTCTTAGCGCGAAGAGTATTTATTTGAGATTGATTAGTTTGGCGCTCGTCACACACCACTTAGCGGGAATGCAATAAGACAACACCGCAGCACTCCGATTGGTTGCTCACCTAGTAGCGCTCAAGGACAAACACCTTCCCATTTGAAACACATAATGGAAACCTCTGTTCCAATTTCAGTAGTGGATTGTTGACCAGTGTGTCAAGCTTATATTTTAATTCATTTCAATTATTATTTGCTGGTCTAAGTATGTATGTTTTCGAATATTAGCACTAAGATGTTTCTTTATCACCTTCAGATAGATGACAAGAGGATGAAGTGCTCTGAAATATTCAACAGAGAATATTTAATATTTCATTTAAGTTTCGATAGACTTATTTCAAGACCAATTCATGTGAGTGCTTGTTTTAACATTATAGTATGTAGTGCTGGTATCCTTTGTTAGTGCCAATTAACATAGTGTCATTTGCAACAGTTGAACTTTTCCGCAACTGAATCTTCAGAGGGTTCTGCTAAAATAAAATAATAGCCAAATTGCACACAGCAGGAGAAAAAGAGGCACTTTGCATTATCTATTTATGAGGACTGTGTATATTTTAGGACTTTTGTTTCAATTATAGCTGGGTTGGTTTGTTTTAGCTCTAAACTTATTTGTTATAATGCCGCTGACAATGGATTTAATGAATTTTGAAATGTGAAAAACCTACATATTATACTATTAGATCATTTTGTTATATGTGAAGAGTAGCAGTCTTTTCGTGATTTCATAGATATTAAAATGCTTTACTAACTCCGTAATATTAGCCAATAAACTTCTTAGACTAATTTTTTGTTTTAGTTGCAGAAGAAATAAAACGTTCTCAACGGCCGATGTGAAAGTCACCACTCTATGTTAAGAGACCGAGAAAGTCCTGCAGTCCTTATGTAACGACTTCGTAGTTGTGCCGTCAAATGTTCAGTTTATGAAACTTGGTGCATCATAACTATCGGATACCCGCCCTTTCGGCCTCGACGGTGACCAACTTGAATCATCTCCAGGGACACACAGATGTTGACGTAGGAAGCTTATGCCCACCGTGACTTGGCAAGAAACGTCAAAACTTTAATCTGGAAACACGAACAGCGTTCGGTGCGTGGTTAAGCTGGCAGCGTTTTTGTTTACCACGCAGCCACCGCTATCGTTTTGCACACGTGCTGCTGGAAATCCGAAGGAGTATCCTGGAAATTCATTTGTTCCGGTACGTTTTCAACAATTCACACACAAACACGTGATAAAAGTGCCTCGCCATTCGTTTCATTTGTCACAACTCTGCCTACTGCGGTAAATGAAAAGTTATATTTCAGCATATTTTCACTTCCATTATATGCACCTATGTATATTCGTAATGTATTTGCTCATTAATGCATCAAAATTTAGACTGGAAGCTAATATAATTCACAAGTAGTGCATTTCCATTGCGTATGATTGATAGATTTCAGTCTGACTTATTGGTTTCATTGTGATAATGCAACACGTTAACCTCTTCTAAACTGGCCAACGGAAAATAAACAAATGGTTTGTCTCTATGAACTATATTAACTATTTTGTATTTATTTAACAAAAAATAATTTATGAAAGCAGATAAATGACCTGTCAATTAAACCATACGTTAATTGGAATTTGTTTATCGTATTCTGAACATTTATGAAGTTGTAAAAAATGTCATATTCCAATGAAATGAAATTATTAATACTGTTACTTAGAGGGTTTGTAAAATTAAAACTCCAATTTGCAGAAATTCAAAATGTTCTTTATTTCCGTAGAAATACACTTTGCACACCTCTTACAGTAGCAGAACTACGTAACATACACAAATACGATCGTCAAGGTCGTCGACCACAAACAAAGAGTTCACTTTCAAAATACAGCTGCACGCGCACGTTTATCAAGTTCCGATTACGACTCTCGACACTGGCGAGCCGCGGCTTCCTTTTTATACCTCGACTCATTGTTCTAGAAATTGATCTAATGTTCTGTAACAATCAAGACGACGCTAGAAAGACGAACCTTCCAGTTATTTATCTTTATCTGTTTTGGCAAGCTTTTTATCTCCGCATTGCACTATCTGTCCTCTTGTGCAACAATGGCTCGCGACAATACGCATTATTTCATCGCTTATTAAGATTGAAGTAGTTCTGCTGCTGTACATTCTTCTTCTTTTGGAAGAAACAACTAACTGGTGACTGCTTAAAAATGACAAAATTAGTGAAAACTTCCAAACCAATAGTAATGGATATCTCGAAATGACTGAAGTTAAGACTAAGTTATTTGAAATGAACCACGCTTTAAGAGGTTTACATATTTTGTGTAGTGTGGTGTGCCTGTCTCTTAGGTTTAGCAATACTTATTTAATTACACTTTAATTAATTTTGAAAACTTTTGTAAATTTTTAATATTTTGTTTTTCAGTATTATACACATTTATGTATCTATGAAGTCTTTATATATATGGAGATAGATGTTGATGATTTTTTAACCCAAGTTTGGTAAATTTTGGGTTTTGATATTTAATATTTACCAATAGAGTTATATATTCTAATAGATAAGGTAAGAGTTATTTACAGTTTTTCTTTTTTGAGTTTTGGGAATTTGTGTCCGCTTAGAATGATTTTTGAGTGGTATGGATGGTATGTATTATATATAAATTTTGATTTGAATTGTATAACATGTTATTTATTATTTGGAGTATTTTGATATTAGAATACTAATATTAAATTAAAACACTCTGTAGCATTAGTTAAAACAGGAGAACTTAGAGGTTTTGGCGGTTACCAGTAGGAACCTAAGTTGCTGCCGGACTCCGGCTGCTTTAAATAGGTAGAATTTGAATTAGATTGCTTTTTAAATAGCCGATTAACAGGTTAATTGTTTACTGGATACCAGTAAAATATTAGTTTAGGTAGTTTTGTTTTATTTCGTTAAATATCTTTGTAGATGAATATATTTTGTTAGATAATTAAAAAAAGGATAAGGATTTTAGTGGGTAAAAATAAGTTTTGTTTTTGAGATAGTAGCTTCGTTAATGTATATTCATTTTATTGTTTTATTGAGTTATTTTAAATATTATCTGTAGAAATATTTTCAAAAGTATAAAAAGTCAAATAAATGTAAAAGTTTGGAATATTTGTACCCTGGCTTAAGAAATTGGGTGCCAGGGTGTGGTATTGCAGATTTTTATTTATTTATTTACTTTTTATGTATTTATTTCTATTTTTTATTATTTATTTGCTAATTTTTAGCAATACTATAAGAAATATAAGAAACTATCAGAAATACAGTTTAATGGAAAGGACTTCACTAGCTATCAAAACCGTCAAAAACAAATTTTATTTGTCATTAGAATATTTCATATGGCATTTAAAACAACATTTAGTCATATTTGAAAAATAAACTGCAGCAAATATGTTTTTCTAAATAGAATAGTTTTCTAAAATGTTTTTCCTGGATTATCCGTGGTCTTAAAACAAGTATTTCCAGTGAATTGTACTTTGGAAGTACGGGATTTTCAGCTGATCCTCTGTCCACCATGTAAATACTTTACGCGAAAACCGGCATTAATAATAAAAGGAAGAAGTATTAAAATGAAAAACTATTTTTATTTGTTATCGAGATTTTATTTGTTATGATTATGATTATGGATGTAAGTATATGCATTAAAATTGCAAGTAACTACTGGCAGAACCTCTAAATTGTGTAGAAGCTACACTGACAAACACAAAAATCATTAATTTTAAATCTATGTTTCATGTTTTCTCCAAAGTTTGTTAGTGTAACCTCAATTATGGATTTTTGCTAAAATCGTAATGTATTTCCAACCTTAGCCCACATACGAGTAGTGTGTAATAAATAAACAATTATTCGAAAACAATATTAATGAATGTGTATTTATACGATATATTCGACTTTTATACTTGAAAATCCCATGTGTTACACTCACATGACTTTCTCTGTTCTTATTGCTTATTTCTATACATCTTCTACAAATCTTCAAATAAGATCTTATTTTTGTGTGTACTTCATGTAAATCCACTAGAACGTTTGCAGAAAAAGATTCGCCATACATTTCATTCCAAGTAAAAGAGGGATGGAGGAAAGCAAATCAAGAGAGATATATAAAACCGGCTCGCTGTGTGTCAGTTCAGAGTATTGAGACAAGCAAGCAAATGGTGACAGAACCTTAAGATTCCAAAATATTAGAAAATTCAAATTAATAACGAAAAACATCTCGGAAGTAGCTGATACCATAGAATGACTAGTTCAAATAAATTGTGACTTCTTAACTAATTTTTGAGTTATAAGATTATGTCTAATATTATTTACTTGTATGCAAGTGTTTACAAACTTCTTTCCGAATTAAGTAGACTTCACAGGCTACAATAAATTGAAGATATGATTTTTATTTTTGTATCAACGTCTTAAATATCGGGCATTTTTATGTTCAACATAAAGGGTAGTTTGGGGTGGAATTATTTTGTTAAAGATCTTTATGTTGCATCTTTGGAGAATTCTGCCCGCCTTGATAGCGTAGATGGTAGCGTGTCTGCCTCACGTTCAAGAGGTCCCCGAGTTCAAAACTCGGTCAGAGTGGGTTACCTGGAAAAGGTTTCTCCGGGGTTTTCTCTTATCCTGAAAGAGGAATGTCGGGTAACTCTAAGCTCCATGGACCCCGGACGCATTGAGCATTATTTCACCCATTTCATTCATCGTCCGATATGACTATATGTTGGAGGACGTAAATTACAAAAAAGGAGTAAAAGGAGGAGGAGGAGGAGGAGGAGGAGGAGGAGGAGGAGGAGGAGGAGGAGGAGGATTCTAACTTAAAGATATCGATTCTATGTAGCTTTTGAGTTCTGCTTTCACAAACACATGCAGCTTTTTCTAAAAATACAGATTTACTTATTTAGGAATTAGAGGGCCTTAAAAACATGTATTTCACATATCCTCTTAGCATAATTCACTTCTATTTTAGATGATAGAGAAAATACTTGACTAATACAAAAACAAAGAAAAGGCAATGATGAGTATTAATGGTATGAATCGTAAATAGCCGAAAAAAGTTTCTGATCAAACTGGAGTGGCTTATTATTGTCTAAATATATTGTTTGGATGTCCTTATGGATCGATACTGCCGGCCGCTGGAACACGAGCATCACATTTCTTGCAGAGGGTCCCTAATGATGCTATTTCCTGCAGCGGAAGAGCGCGAGAAGACGATGATGTAAGAGTGAGGGTGGAGTAGGAAAGTGACACGACCTACCTCGCTGGCTCGACAACAAATGGTGACCTGCGACGCTTCGTCCTCATTACGTATGCAGTCTGCCAGCCAATGGGGCAGTGACCCAGCATTCATACATTCCACTCTCCTCATCTCAAAGACATATTTTAAGAGAAACCGATTCCCGATTTCGAAATATTTCTGAAGATCTGCTTTAAGAATATACGTTCACTTTCTTAAAAAAAAACCTTGTTCGACGATGTTAAGTTTGGGAACAATAAACTGTGAATCGACTGATACTAATCAAGAGAAGGAGCACACACCAATTAAAGTTATTGAAAATACATTCCAACTGTATCCAATAACATGGGTATTACAGTAATAACTCTGTTTCAGCTAGATTATGTCAAAATATGTATCACGGAAACAATTTTTTGCTTATATGCAATGTTTATTCCAGATGCTTATATACAGTTTAAATGATCTGTTATGCATATAACTTTATTCTCTGATGAAAGTTTCTAAACTTTTTTATTTTTATTTTTTAATAAATGCCCGTTTCGAAAGAAAAATTATTATAATTTATGGTCGAGAAGACACTACAGAGTCATACAAATTGTGATGTAAAAGATGCATATTCATTTAAAAATCCTATAATACAGAGTGTTATATCTACACAAAAGTGCTCAGTAAAATTAAGAATATCTAATTAAGGACGTTTTACGTAAAATGTTCACAGGGATCTACTAAGAAAGGCATCCTCCGTTTGGCAAATATCCTATCTGCCTAACATTTATCTCCTCGTAAGCGACATTATCATCTCCATCTGCAACTGATAAAAATCACTGGATGTGATTTATGAAACAGAAAACGACTGTGATGGAACACAACTGAAATGCATTAGGGCTATAGAAAGACGACTGTAAAAATAAGACCGTTTCTCTGCCACACACTTACTGACTTAAGCATCAAAACCTACAAAAGTTCAGAGGCCGACGTAAGTATTCGAACGTAAACATATTTATTACTTATATTATTTTAAAGCTACACAGAGTAAGCATGCCTAAATACAACTGGTACAAAATAAACTTGAGTCTTACATTAAACATATAAACTCTTAAATTGCACCTGAAACTAATTTGCACTACAAGGAGAAATAAAACGTCTACTTTACATCTGGACATAAGTATTCGAACAGATGTCAGCTAGTATTTAGTTATCATCCCCTTTCTTTGAAATACTACTGATAATCGTTTTGGCATTGTCTGTATGTGTTGTTTAGTGACTGCAGAGTCCATATTTCTCCACTCTGTTTGAAGAAATTCCTTCAGATGATCCTTGCTTCTGATGTGATGCTTCCTCACACGCTCCTCGAATTCCTTCCAGATGTTTTCTACAGGATTTAAATCTGGAGATTGGGGCGGTGTCTTCAAAGTGTGGGGAGTGTTGTACACGATCCAAAGCCTTACAATTTCAGCAGTATGCTCGGATCATTGTTCTGCTGGAAGTAATAAGCATGCCCTAATCCCAGCTTCTCTGCACTCTTTTTAAGACTGTTTACAGAAATCCTCTTGTATTCAAATTTGTCCATGTTCCCATCTATGAACACCAGTTCCCAAAGCTTTATAGCCCCATACCATCACACTACTGCCATCATGTTTCACTGTAGCTACCATGTCCTAAGGTTCCCATTCTGTATTTGGCAGTCTCCACACTTTAAGGCTTCCATCACTCTTGTATAAGCAGAACTTGCTCTTGTCCGACCAGAGAACCTTATCCCAGAATTCTGTTGGTTTCACCTCATACTGTTTAGCAAATTCTATACATGTTTTATTCACCTTCTTCCTAGGAACGCGTTTCATCCTAGGCATTGTACCTAGTACTATTTAAAACCCGTTCAACTGTTCTGGTGTGAACCACAGTGCCAAAATATTGCTCAAGGTATCCTCTAATCTCAGATGCAGTGACTCTCGGATTCTGCTTCACCATTTTTATTATTTGCCTCCTGTCTCTGGTGGTGAGTTTAGAAGGAGCGCCATGTCTAGGTATATTTACAACAGTATTTGTCTGTTAGAAGCGCTGAATTATGCAGAACAATTTAGTTTTGCTCCTGTTAATGGTTTTGGCAATTTCAGAGAGAGATTTGTTTTGTTTGTACATATTTATCACGATTTTCCTCTCTGCCACCGTTGTCTTCGTACCTTTACGTCCCATATTACCTGTGAGTTCACAATCGGCTGAATAACTTTGAATACACTGTCCCGAGGCATAGCATAAACACAACTGCTATGTGGTAGGGGCGTGTAGGGTACGTCCAGCCACCTTTCTCTCTGTTCGATTGGGTACGTTCGTATACTTGTGTCCTCCAATAAGAGGGACAATATAATAAATGCAGTACAGATTGTGTAATAAATACATGCAAAGTGATATTTTAAATATTGTTTCCGAGACACAAAAGGTTAATGTTTACAAGTTTAACAATTCAACGCTGCCAAACAAATATTACGGTATTTAAAGTACGTGTAATGTTACATTATTCGAATACTTCTGTCGGCCTCTGTATCACGATGGCAGCACATTACAGCTTCATTAAACATAAATGAAAACGTTGAGACATTTATTAATTATTATTATTATTATTATTATTATTATTATTATTATTATTATTATTATTATTATTATTATTATTACTATTACTATTACTATTACTATTACTATTACTATTACTCTTATTACTATTACTCTTATTATTATTATTATTATTATGATTATGATTATGATTATGATTATTATTATGATTATTATTATGATTATTATTATTATTATTATTATTATTATTATTATTATTATTATTATTATTATTATTATTATTATTATTATTATTATTATTATTATTATTATTATTATTATTATTATTATTATTATTATTATTATTATTATTATTATTATTATTATTATTATTATTATTATTATTATTATTATTATTATTATTATTATTATTATTATTATTATTATTATTATTATTATTATTATTATTATTATTATTATTATTATATTTACAGTTATAATCAATTCACAATTGAAATAATTACCCCGAGTTGCCATCTAGCAAATGAAAACGACACTTTTCGTTCTTAAAACAATTCCGCACTTCGTTGTTTTCTTAAAAAGGGAATGAGAAATTCGGCTCATTTTATAGAAAACATCTTAATAACTCGAGTATATCTGTTTCAATTTAAACTCCTTGTTTGTACAAACTCCATAAAACGAATCAAAACATAATGTCACGGATTTAACAAAACTCGTGTTATTATTTCATCATTCGAAACCAGAGTTAACTATTTACATTCTTTTTCTTGAGATTTTTCCAATTGCTCTATAAGTGGGTTTGCCACATAATGGTAATGGGGTGTTCAGTTATTAATTATAATGAACGGCAACAATAAATTCTCCTTCTAGAGTTTGCTTAATATTGGTTATAATGAAAATAAAACCAGCAACTTTTATAAATTGGACAACGGTAAGGATTAAAGCTGATGGTAAGATGAAGGAGACAGATAAAGGAGACTATGTAACCTGAGTGAACTACTCTACTTGATAACAATGTATTAACCCTTTATTTGGCAAATGATTTTGCTAGTTATGCCGCTCTTGTTACACTTGCTAAACCGGTTCTCATACGGTTTTCTGCGGTGCCTCAACGCATTCGATTCGAATAGCCATGATCGTTAAAGGAATATGCAATGGACTGGTCACTCATTCAAAGCTAAACGTCGTGGGTTCGAACTGCAGTCTGCAACTGCAACTGGGCCCGCCTCGGTAGCGTGGTGGTAGTGTCTGCCTCACGTTCAAGAGGTCCCGAGTTCGAATCTCGGTCAGGGTGAGTTACCTGGATAAGGTTTCTTCCGGGGTTTTCCCTTATCCAGAATGTCGGATTATTCGAATATTTCGTTCACACCTTTCACACACATTAACTGCATCTGTTGATAGTATTGGGAGTCTCTACATCCGGTGTTGTGGTCAGGAAGTCAGCATTGTCGCTGCTAGTCGTGGCTCCCGAACCCAACACCATGTTGCTAGGTTAAATTTATTTTTATCCACGTGGCTTTAGCTGCTTGCGCTGGCGAACTTTCTTTGGTATATTTTGCGTGCGTTAATTCCGATTTCTAGTGTTCGTAAGCACTATTATTATCGATATTATAATAAAATGGCTACTGTTTCGTGAAATATGCAAATACGTGAAATATTTAAAATACGCATTGTTCCTCTGCTTGAAATTCCCGCTAAAGAACTGGCAACAGCCTGCTTCCCCTTCTCGAGAAATGTCAGAGCCGGAGATAGAGCGGCCGAACTGTATCTCCATCCTCATAATTGACAAATGCCAGTTCATTTTATTTATTCCAGGACCTGTGGTGCCTTAAGTAGCAGGAAAGGGCATTCGTTATCTATTGTTCGGTATCAGCATGCAAGGCAGCTTCAGCATATGATAATGGGATTTATAGAACGACATTACTCTTTGTAACAATTTAAGTTACCTCTATCTAGTTGCTGAAAAGTGTTGCTTCAGAGGTGAAGCAATTTCGTCGTTTATATTCTTTAACGTGTTGTTTGTAAGTGAAAATAGTATTCAACATATATAAAATAAAATAAAAAAAGCTTCTATAAATTCTACTTCGTCTGGAGCGCTTCTCCAAAGTTTATCATTAATTCACTAAAATGGAAGCACTTATGGAAAGGCTAAATTATGCAACCGCAGCTGTTAAGGTAGCCGCGTAACGTAAGAAATAAACAGATATTGTTGAGAAATCTAGTGTTAGATTTTACGGAACAAAGAAAACAATTGCGTTACTGGAAGCCTCTTGCCACAAACATTAAACCGGTACAGGGAGAATGTCTTCCAAACATGGTAGAAAGAAAGCGATTCGACTACCGCTATGACAACTTTCCTTATCTCACCTGGGTGTGGATGTATTAAAAAAAGTCACGCATCGGGGTCGTACCCAAAGGTTAAACTGTTGGACATTCTTCGTGATTGATGTCCCGGGCTCCGCGACTCCCTAGACTTAGCTTTCGCCAGATTCTCTACAACTGTTGTAAATGTTACGGCTGCTATTTTGCATTGGATAAAAAATACGCTAATATGCTTTCAAAAGTGTCTCCGGAAAGTGACACAATGGAGATCTGAAACAAAAAGGGAACAGTGTTGAATACCTCATAGAGATAGGGTCAACATAAACAATTCAATGCCACGGCCGGGATTTGAACCACAGATCTCCTGGTTTCCGTCCAGTCGCTCTAACCCATTGAGCTACCATGGCCAACTTGACCTCATGACATTAAATTCTCCATTTGACTCGTATATTTCCCCGGTAGACCACTAGGGGCTCTCGCATCCGAGATCCACAGTTTGTGGTGACTTATTATCGTAAGTACTTGAGTCCCAGGCTTCATCATTTAACTCTTATTATTTTAGTTAATTGATAGAAATTAATCATTTCTTCATACTAGCCGTATATAGTCTAAGGTGTCTGATAGAAACCAGGAGATCCGTGGTTCAAATCCCGGCCGTGGCACTGAATTTTTCATGTTGACTATATCAAACACCTTAGCCTATATACGACTGGTATGAAGAAATGATTAATTTCCATCAATTAACCTCATACAGAGCTAAACTATACATAAATTGCTGCCGGAAATATTTATGTGACAATATTTATTTGATGTAACCGAGTCATTCATCAATCATTGAGTTGTGAATTTTGAAAATGTATTGAATAGTTGAATGAGTAGCATATGAATGAAAAAGAAAAGCAGCGGTTATGTTAAACCTGCTTTTGTTGAACCTCTTTTGTGGAAAACAGTAATAGATTATTATCGATTAGGGAACAAGCTGAAGGCCTATGGAGCTAAGATAAACTATAAGAAAACTTTATGATAAGAAAACTTAACATGTATTTTAAATCTTTAACGTTGAAATTTATATTCATAAATAGTTTTATATATATCAAGCTATGGCAGATACATATTTCAGCTTCCGGGAAACTCTCTTAGCCAAAGTTGGCAGGATGAGAGTTACGGACTGTGAGTACTTCCTTAAGTTACACCGGCCTGTATAATGTAACAAATAGATGAGCAATACTTTCGATTGTAGCAGGATTCTATTTGCTAATGTGAATCTTAATGTGTGTTACATGTTGAAAGTTTGAGAAAGCCAAAAGCAGTAATGTCATGGTGTCATCACTGCAATTGGTTCGATTAGAGTTAGTTAATCTTAGTGAAACTCCACATCTTTCATACAAAATGTTTACTGACGGTCGTTCATCTACAGATATACCTTGATACACTGTTACCAAACCCGAAACATGTCTCATAAAACTCGTTTTTGTAAAGTTCAGTTTCGAAAATTAAACTTTAGTTAAGCTGACAAATTTGGATCTCATTTTAAAATTTCCCGAGCAAATGTTATTTTGTGTGTGTGCGCGCGCTTTTTTGAAGTGTTGGGTGTGTATTCTTACTACATATGGCACCACAGGAGGTAGCACTGATGATACACGAAATAAAATGGTAACTTGGAAAGGAAAATGTTCATACTAAGTTCCGAGTATCTTCCTTGTATAAGCCAGTTATGAATAAGGAGGAAAACTGGAGGAAAAAAAAAAAAACAACTTTAGTTATGGAAGATGGTACTTGCAGGATTTGAGCCGCAGACCTCTCGTTCGCGAGAGGTGAAGTGAGAGCGAGTTTTTCCCCCTTAGCCTGAAAGTGAATGACTTTTAGGAATATTTATTCCCGTGTTTTATAATCTTTCATCTCTACATTTCATTTTCTCCTATGTTCTCATACTCTGCGTAATCAGTGTTTGCTGTAGTCGAGTGACCACTTGCATTTTGGCAGGAATCTTTTTAATGCATGGAGCTTAACATTCCTTGAGGTTTAGTGTAATGAGGAAAGAAAGCAAATTAAATTATCTTTATCGCTAATATGAATATAATTTCAGCGATAGTTATAATAGCAATAAAAAGATTCAAATAAAATAATAAATGCCAAAGTACGCATTTGTTTTATGAACAAAAGATCTTGTTGATCAAATATTAAAAAATGAAGTACATACTTATTATTGCATGCTTATGCATACTTAGATATAAGGATGTAATGGATTGCAAAGGGATGGTGAATTAATATTTTGATGTTTCTTAATTCAACGCTTATCTTTGAGATTTGTCATTCCATATCTGTGCCTCAATAAAATACAAAGGTATTCCTCCATTTACAACATATCCAGTTACATATTTCAGTTCCTTTAAGCGATACTGGGCTAGTACTTTACTTTTCTAACGCAATTCATTTCTGTAGATAAATATAACGTTTTTCTGAAAGAAGGAAAGAGTTTCTGACGTCAGCAACACATGCGAATGCGCTTTTGAAACCACGGAAAAACCACTCGGCTGCACAGCAAGTAGCCATGCACGGAAAGTAAACAGGAAATAAGCAATGCTTTAACAAGAAACGTCCGAAAACCTTTATTGGGCTTGTCAGTGTTGACCTAAGGTCTCCATGCTTGATGTGGATACAAAGAAGCATCGCGTGGCGTGTTAGTGGGTGTGCAACGTCTCCGTGTCAGAGTTCACATACGCCATTTGATTTTTACGATCAAGGAAATCTCATGGGGTGCAATGACCATTTATCTGTCCCATCACTGAATGCTAATAACTCTAGGTGGGCGATCCCTCGAACTGCTTTGAAAACAATGGTTCACACACGAGTCGTGGGGAAATGTAGGTAGCAAATCATCTCTTAGGGGCGATCTTGGAAGGTGTGATGGCGAACAGAGGGGTCACAGGGATTCCCCTTCCTTCTTGATATATTTACACAACTTGAGAGATTTAATACTAAAAAATGTACATCGTAGATCAAATACTAATTATAAAGTAAAACTTTGGATTTTAGGGTAGAACTATGTAACTTCAACCAGCAGTTGGAGCTGCTGATTTGAAAGTACTGAAATGTGACAGCATCACAGAATGGAAAAAACATTTGATCACTCAATCTGATCCCACAAAGACATTTTACTCCAGAGATGTTACCCCGGGATACTTCCCACGCCTATGCGGAAGACTGAACCCGAGAACCAATGTTGGTAACCAATGTTGCCATGCCCTGAATCTCTGCGACGTGTCAGTGACTTTGAAGAGTAAATAAGAATAGAAAAAACGTAAGAAAATTTTTAGCTTTCCATGTCATTCTGTGTAGCGTCTTTCACCCCTCTATTGTATTCACACGATAATAACGAGAAGTCGTTTACTTGTAAGTTCTCCCACAAGTGCCGTTATCTTGGGGAGTGACAAATAATGAAGGCTCTAAAGATACTTTGTTAAAAGCATCAAATAATGAACTGTCATTTGTTTAACAAAGTAATCTGGAAGAATCGAGTTATCTTTGTGAACAGCATTGTTAAATCAACTGCTGATTATATTGGTGTTTTCTAATTGAGCATGCGCATAAAGAACTGAAGAAAATGGGAGCGTTGCAAAGAGCAACGAAGGAAAAAAAAAAAAAAAAAAAAAAGGATACGCGAGCGAGTTTTACAAAAGTAAAGGAGTTTATACATGCGCTATTCCTAGGAAAGTGAACGAGCTTTTCTTTAATTACAAACTGCTAATGTTAGTCTTAAATTCTGTCACCAATGACCACACGGTTTTCCTTTAAGCGATCTACATTTCATAAATTATTGCTAAAACTGAATTTAGAATTACGCAAAGAAATAAAGTGAATATAATTATCGACAGAGAGGACATTGTGCCAGAAAAACTACTGTTCTTCGTAACAGTAATAAAATGGTATAGTTACAGATTAAAGTAAGCTAGTGCGCTTTATTTCATAATCTTGTGTAATAATAATAATAATAATAATAATAATAATAATAATAATAATAATAATAATAATAATAATAATAATAATAATAATAATAATAATAATAATAATAATAATAATAATAATAATAATAATAATAATAATAATAATAATAATAATAATAATAATAATAATAATAATAATAATAATAATAATAATAATAATAATAATAATAATAATTTACTAGTAGTACACTGTTCTGCCATACTAGCTATAAACAGAAGATGAGCCCATGTGGCGTTTGTTCCTGTCGTGGAGAAATACAATCACTTTTGTTTACATGTAATCTTCTTCTAAAAAGGGCGACTGGGTTAAATGTTAATTGGGAAGAGTTAACTTTCGGAGGCATCCTTCACAGATATATACTTCAGTCTATATCTGTAGTAAATCTGAAGCTAATAAAGTAACTTGATAAATAATTCTTCACAACCAGTTTAATATCTGCGCTAAACTGCTGAATTAATGTTAAGTTATGTTAATTACTTGCATGAAAAGCAGAGCTATAGGAGATATCCAAAGAGGAATGTAGACATAAAATTTCCTCATGCACGTGCAAAGGAAATTGAAACCCTTTTAAAACTTCAGCTTCCCCGAAGGCAAACTAACTGCGATGGAGATGTAATCACTCCCCATCATAAATTTGATTTGAAGAAAGTAACTGACCGGAAATTATAATTCCTCGCTAGTCACTCCATGAGCATCCAGACTTCCACTTCCTATTACCTTAATGAAGTTTACATGCGTGAAAGTGATTTTTGACAAACAAGCTTTTCGAACGTAGGAAGTAAGATAAAAGTTTGGTACGGACGTAAACATCATATTTTAATTTTGCTTATGCCCATGAAGGAAGTTATATTTCTTTGATTTGTTAACATAAAATAAATTATTTATTTCATCTAGAACAAACATATAAGACTTTATATAGTGTGGTAATGTATACATCTATTTGGTTTTGCGTTTGCAAATAATAATCTCAAACGTTAGATTACATTTATCACTGACAGTTATATTCCTTCTTTTTCCTTTCTAACTTTTAAAAGCACTCTTCTGGTAAATGTGGAAACGTTTCCAGTTAGTGGAATTTAATATGTTAGTTTTAACTATTGGAGTAAGGGGCTACTTGTAAGTTTCTCTCCATAACTCGGTCTCGGTCCTGAAGATTACTTTGGAATTGTTGCAGCATTGCAAGGAGGACGAAACATAACTAATCTCTCAATAACAATTACCAAGTTCTATACACTGCAGGCACTATATTCGCTGCATATGCACAAACTTATCAGTTGCTATTTCTCTCCACTAGAAAGCGACGTTTCGCAAGATTACATGGTCGTCCTATCACACTCTTCGGCGATGAAAATAAGCTTTAGTTAGGTTTCGTTGTTGTCCACCTTCGACTTCCTTTCTAATCTAACTGAAAGTAATCTCACGAAAACTAGGTATATACAGTATTATTTGTACTGCATGTATAATAGTATTTGCTAAAATATTTATCGGAACGAAAGATGCATCATTGTCCCTGTAATTGCTGAAACATATTCAAGAGTAAATTTTAATCTCAAACATATATTTAACTATTTAAGTTAAAGTATGCATGCATAATGTTGTGTTACCATTGTGATAAGCATTTTAATAGGTTTGTATTACTGCATGCTGTGTACGAGTTGTCTGCATGGTCCGCATTGTGGAAGCGAACATCATATGCATTCCTAAGCTAGCCAAGACAAAATGCTAAACCGTTATTGGACTTCACACAGCGAGTCCTATTGGCATTTACAGAGAGCACTCACGATATCCTGTTTACCTGCCCGTCAGTGGTTCATGGCCACGTTACTTACGTACTTTATATTGACATAAAGGATTGAGATTGTATTAGACGAATGGTATTGCATAAAATATCAATACCCCATCAAAAGACATCAGATTGAAGAGGAATAGATTTCAACAATACGTTTGAAGTTAAGAACTTAAAGTACTTAAGTTAAATTTATCTAAAAAAACTTTAAGAAGGAGGTACGTTAGTCATAGCGCGCTTATCTTTGCAAATGAGTGTGAAAATTGTACCGTTAAGTTCAAGTCCGGTGCAGAGAAAAATGTCTTTTTCCGGTAAATTGAAACATTACCGTAAGGATATTAACTTAGAAGAAGGTATGCCAATAA
Organism: Mantis religiosa; assembly: GCA_030765055.1. Taxonomy (NCBI): domain Eukaryota; kingdom Metazoa; phylum Arthropoda; class Insecta; order Mantodea; family Mantidae; genus Mantis; species Mantis religiosa. Next base: position 86,308,029 of record CM060953.1, read on the forward strand.
AATGTTTATGACAACAATCCGGTTTCATTTGGGTTCCCCCTCGTATTTACCTTGCACCTTCTTAAGCTTGAGTATTTTGGTAGCTCTCCTATGTAGCTGGATGAATGCTAGAACTGATCATATCCTATCACTAATCTTCTTGTTCCTCATTTCCTCTTATTTCGCTTTATCTTGTAGAATTGCAAGGCGATACCAAGCGGTGCTTTAACCTTCACCGAGGATAAGGGAGCATCGAAGAGGTGTTCAGGGATGTTCATTTTATAGACCCTACTGCACCCGCAGCCTCGGATATCGTCGCCCTTCGTGCACTTCGTCTCATCCGTTCAAATCCTAATCAATCTCAGAAATAGTGGTATTCCTTGTTGAATATTCCAAATCTACAACAGCTTCCACAGCTGATACTTTAGAAACTGAAGGGACATTTTAGAACATATTGGAGGATAGTACAGAATAGTCTAAGGAAATTTCTTCAGTACTTCTAAAATGATTGTAAAATTTGGTTCTACTACACTATGCATGGATGAAAATGAAACAATACAGAGCAACAACACATGCATTTGTTAACATTCGGACACTTCTTACCCTTATTAGCTTAGAGCATTACACTTTGGAGGTTAAAAACCATGTCATGCCAATTACGTGCGCGTATTTTAAGCCCTGGTAGATACGCATTATTTGAATTGCAGCATGACATAAATCTAGTTTAATTTTATAGTTTTGCTTCCGATGTGCTATTTGTTAGATTGCTCCCTCTTAGAAACATTGCTTGGAGTTCGCTTTAATGACGATTGATCACTGCTGCCACTAAGGCTGAGTATCCAATTGGTGATTTTACGTGCAGCAGTTGCTCCAATTCATTTCCCCACATCCTCAGCCTGTACTTTGTTAAATCTAAGGGAAGGGGTTCAGCCTCGAGATTTAATTAATCTTCAGCCGCAAAAAGTGACGAGTTGTGCATAAAAACACTCATCTTTCATCGCTAACAACAGCCGAGTACGACAAGCCCCAAAATTAACAGCTTTTAGAAATAAGCACTAGTAAAACTTCAGGTGCAAAACAAAATTATTCCGAGGTTACTTCAAAAGCAGCATTTTCGGAAGATACACACACAAGGCTTCAAGAAAACACAGAAGTAAGAATATTTTACTGAAGGTCTTTATGCAGCACTCACTTTCGCAAGCATAGGCATCTGCTTTGTCATCTCTGTTTATTTATTTATCCAGTCTTTGCTGAAAAAATCATGTTAAACCACTTCATTCTCCACTTCCGTGATTGAATATCACAAGCGTTGTCATTTTAAGACCTTTAAAACTTTTCCTTCTAGGAAAAAATGTAGATATAAGTAATCATTTATGTTAAAAGCTTATGGAGTTTACAATTGCGCGTTTCGCTGATATCGACCATGTCAGGTCAAACGGGTGAAGTTATGATAAAAGGAGAAAGCCTGGGCATGAGCGAAAGTAGCAAAAGGGTTAGGATCAAACACTATAGCCTTAAGAACAATTTCAAAATATATTCTGCTTAAACAATGTGTTAATATCTAAAAAATTTTTACTATTTATCCTTTCTGAAATCTTTTTATAGATTTTCAGGAATATACGAACCACAGGACTTTTGGTTTTGTTATCATTCTTTTTCTTATTTGTTCCATTTACATATACCCCGCCTTTGACTGCAATGTTCATATCGGCGGCCGTTCTCCTTTGGAACATTTCGAAACTGGTAAGTCGTATTCGTTGGGTTTTAATCATTAGTTCACGCACACATTCGCACTCCCATTCATACTTCCAGACTCTGAGGAAGATGAAGAATTATCTTGGTCGAAGAAAAATCCTCACCCCCATCGCCGGGAATCAAACCCGGGAACCCTAGCACGGCAGGCATTTGCTTTCTTATCCATTTCCTAAAATATCGAAATTCCTCTTATTTTATCAAAGAATATTACGTTTAGAGTATTTTTCCACACATGTTTCTGCCAATGACAAAACCCATTCCTGCTAAAACCGGTTAGGTATCCGAATCATTCAAAATAGATTTGAGGTTAAAGATTCTCTGAGGGTGTTTACGTTTCCATTAAATTTATACTTAATGTTTGAAATTGAAAAAGTGATTTAAGCCTATTATTATTATTATTATTATTATTATTATTATTATTATTATTATTATTATTATTATTATTATTATTATTATTATTATTATTATTATTATTATTATTATTATTATTATTATTATTATTATTATTATTATTATTATTATTATTATTATTATTATTATTATTATTATTATTATTATTATTATTATTATTATTATTATTATTATTATTATTATTATTATTATTATTATTATTATTATTATTATTATTATTATTATTATTATTATTATTATTATTATTATTATTATTATTATTATTATTATTATTATTATTATTATTATTATTATTATTATTATTATTATTATTATTATTATTATTATTATTATTATTATTATTATTATTATTATTATTATTATTATTATTATTATTATTATTATTATTATTATTATTATTATTATTATTATTATTATTATTATTATTATTATTATTATTATTATTATTATTATTATTATTATTATTATTATTATTATTATTATTATTATTATTATTATTATTATTATTATTATTATTATTATTATTATTATTATTATTATTATTATTATTATTATTATTATTATTATTATTATTATTATTATTATTATTATTATTATTATTATTATTATTATTATTATTATTATTATTATTATTATTATTATTATTATTATTATTATTATTATTATTATTATTATTATTATTATTATTATTATTATTATTATTAAACATCCTGACTTTCCTCATTGAATGTTTACTTCTCAGGGAGGTTTTAACTGCATATCCTTAAATAGCTATTTTAACAACATGTCTGGATAATTTATTTTTTTTCCAAATTACTTAATTAATAACATTACTTAAACTCTTGTCAACTTGACAATTTTCAAATGTTCGTATCTCATAATTTCGAAATTTTATCACCTGTTTCCAGACAATATGTTTCGTGTTTCATTAGGCAATTGCTTTCGATTGTGCAGCTAATGAATTATACATTATCATTTCTGTATCCCTTGTTTTTCATGATAAAGTAATTCATGAGCATGTGGCATGTATAGTTGAGCCGGATGTGAGTCTTAGCAAAGAATGAGACCTAATAGTGTACTCCCAGATCTGGTAACAATATGAATATTTTAAGATGTGAAATGGTGTTTACTTGTCAAGATTGTATCCTACGAGAAAGAGAGAACACGAGGCCAAGTGTCAACTCCTCGCAAAGCATGGGGTTAGGACAAATGACATTATTACATGAGAGCTGCTTGGATCTGTCATAATCCCTTAATTGTGATTTACGATCAAATCTGGAGAGATGCTTCCTTCATATTCTCTTCTTTCATTCCCGTCCCTTTCTTCCCTGTCGTTTGCTCCTGGAAGTAAACAGCGGGGAAAGTGTGCGAATGAGCTGCAGACAGGGAAGCTGGCAGCAACTCTAAAGAGCAACCTCTTGTATCAAGATTTAGATTTACAGTTGTCTTAGGGCCCAAGGAGAATCAGAGTCTGTCATACTCTATAGTTACTGTCGCTTAAGTATGCTAAATTTAAAACTACTAATGTCTTCTCTTTGTTTCAGGATTCTAAAAGCATTTGAGAAGTTTAACTTACTTATCAACTTTACTTATTCTTAATATTTGTACACGCCGTATTATAAACCACATTTATTAATGATAATGCAGAAAGCATGCATTTCTAAAGTTAGGTGAAAACGATAGGTCGTTATATCATGAATTGCAGTGACAATTACACATTCTACTATGAATACCAGAAAGTTATTTTAAAGGCTCTTAATACGAAAAGAAAACGTGTTACAATATTGCAACGTATTACTGTAATAATCTGTATATTTCGTTACAGAAACTAAAATACAGATACTAATGGAAACTGTTAAGATTCTCCCTTTTTCATTGTAAAACAAAAGAAGTGGACATTTCAATGAAAGTACTTATGAAAACATTGCGTGTGGTTTAGGATTTCCTTCTAAGGCAGCAATAAAGAGATTCATAAGACATTTGGAGCTCCTCTACCAGGAAGGCAGGCCTCTCGAGTTTATATATATATATATATATATATATATATATATATATATATATATATATATGCGTGCGCGCGTGTGTGTGTGTGCTAATTAGTGTCATGCAGGTTGTCTATTATGGAACTAGGGAAGGAGGAAATTTTACCACCTGTACTCTAAGGCATGTTCATTCTATATTAAAACCAGTAAACAAGTTAACCACACTGCAGTGTACTAAGCTGAAATAAATTGTTTTTAGATTTTCTTAGGGAGTATTTTGAAAATTACTTATCTGATCTGCAGTTCTGCATGCTATTCTGCAAAACCATAAATCATGCTTTGGAATTCCAGTTGAAGGCGGTAAAACTGTCCACCGTGTTAAAAATTGAATGTTAATCTAATTTGTGATTTTATATAAAATAGAACTTGTAAATATTGTTACAAATTCAGATCTACCAATATGACTCAAACTGTTAAAGATAGCATATAATTATAACAAAGTAATAATAATAATAATAACAATAATAATAATAACAATAATAATAATAACAATAATAATAATAACAATAATAATAATAACAATAATAATAACAATAATAATAACAATAATAATAATAACAATAATAATAATAACAATAATAATAATAATAATAATAATAACAATAATAATAATAATAACAATAATAACAATAATAATAATAATAATAATAATAATAATAATAATAATAATAATAATAATAATAATAATAATAATAATAATAATAATAATAATAATAATAATAATAATAATAATAATAATAATAATAATAATAATAATAATAATAATAATAATAATAATAATAATAATAATAATAATAATAATAATAATAATAATAATAATAATAATAATAATAATAATAATAATAATAATAATAATAATAATAATAATAATAATAATAATAATAATAATAATAATAATAATAATAATAATAATAATAATAATAATAATAATAATAGCATGTAAACAATATGTTACAATACTGAACAAAAGTAATTTTCATATACTGGTTGCTAATTTGACATTTTATAGGAATATGTAGCTCAACTGCTACTGCGTTTTTTGAACTTGCAAATTATTCTGAGTAAATTATGTTTAAAACAAATTGCTCATTATAATTTAAATAGTGTTATTAATTTGAATTTATTCCTTTGTAAATAAAATATAGTTTCTCTCTTTAAGGAATTTGTTACATACAAAAAAAAAAATTAAAAACTGGCATTACGGAAGGGCTATAGAATAAAGTGTTTTGTTCGTTGCAACGTTATTTTCAATGATTTAGTTTGCTGTTGCCGAACCTTAGTTAATAAACTAAGTAATTCTTTCAATTTTGTTTCCTTCTTCTTTCTCTCTCCGTCCATTTCCTTCTTGAACTCCAAATTCATGTTTTATTTCGAGGTTTAATGTGCAGATATCGTTATAGTTACCTACAGGGCCCCAGTTCGAATCTAGTTACAACGTTATGTAAATAAAAATGCATTTTTCTAGGTTTGCTTTACCCTGAAAAGCTTAACTTAAAATGAAAGCGGCATTTGGTCTCTCATTAATCATCACTTTGTTCATCACTTTGTTAGACATCGAAGCTTTTTCTCCAAATGTTTCGCATTTCGTCTAAAAATCAATTTACAACAATCTTACTCTTCTATCTCTTTAATGTTAATTCTAATTAAAGTTCACATAAAAATAATGACAATACTAGAACATTTTCATAACAGTATAACGTTTAATGATAATAATATCCCGAAATATCCGTTTAGCCGCAAAACTGACACATCCAAAACATGATGGAGTACCCGTTATAGGTCTGAAGCAAATGTTAAGTTCAAAGTATGCCGTTCCCAGAAATTTACTATAAAAGGTATATTAATGTAGTATATAGATTAAGTTAGTACTCATGAAGCAGGAGTTGCACTACTGGAGGCGCGAGACGCCAATCGCCTCCTGTGTTAAGACGTTGGGTCATGTTAATGAATGGCCTTGCTCACACACGTGTAAGGTGCCAATTAACTGCAGAATGACTTACCAGTACTGGGTGGAGGTCCACGCCGTACATCTCCAGCCACTTCACTTTGTCTAGGTAACTGAGCTCCGCCATGGCCGGCAACTGCCCCCTGTAACAAAGTACACTGTTACCTCATCCACTCCTCTGACAGTACCAGTAATTGCCTTACAAATACTCCGGCTGCTGCTTAAGGATGGTGCTGAAATAAATAATTAAGGGATAACCTATAAGACGTTAAAGCAACACAGGGGAAAAAAGCATCACAATCATTAACAAAGCTACTCTTGAAAATACAATTTTGCTGAATTAAAAATTTAACCAAGTTAGGACCCTGTAAAACATTTAACTTTAACAGAAACGCAAGCAAGCAGTCACGCCTATGAGGCCAAAACTTGAAAATATAATTCTGGTCCCGTTACTAATAAAATTTAGCCCGTTTAAAACCCAAACAAAGCTCCCGAGAAGACGATCAGAAAGACCACTAAGACAAAAATTATTAACGCCAACAGGCGAGACTGGAGCACTTACCCAACAGCTTAATTCGCCCGACACCAGACACGGACTGTCTTCCCGACTCCAAGCAGTGCTGTTAGGAAAACATTCGGAAACCCACAGCGCTCAAAGAGAAAAGCGGCGGGAATCCGAAGTAATCCCACGTGTAAATAGCTTCCAATCGAGAAGACAAGGAAATGAGTGCCGTAAAAAAAGCAGCACAAGCATAGATGCAAAATCTTAAAATACAACTTATTACTACGCTTTTTACGACAGTGTCAATCAATGAAAATTCTTTCCAACATTAATATTGTTTTGTTGTGGAAATGTAAGACTTTCGGAAGTCTAAGAAATAGGCAAGAGCACTTCAAACATCCTAACATTGCCAAGCTGCACGTTTACCTTAGGAAATCTTACAGGAGAATAGTCAATAGCTCTTTATTATTCAAGTAACAATTTTAAATTGTTTAATAATAATTATCTAAGTTTTACTAATCACATTTAACGTAATAAATTAGCATGAACCTTTTAATCAGCTACATCTCTTGATTCCAATTAAGTCTACAGTCAGTCTACAGTCTACACTATGTCAAAGCAGTGGCCAACGTTATTAACCAAGAATTTGCCTGATTTAAGCTTGATACGTGGTGGATGATCGAGATAATCTAGCAAGTGACGTTTGATTAGTGGGGAGGGGAAGGAGGAGTCCTGCGTAGTCATCTTGACGAACTAGAAATTAAGCTCCTTTAAGGGGGCAGGATGTTTTGGTTGATAGTAGTTGAGATTGGAATCAGGAATCACACATATCTGATCACGTCGACAATGAACGTCTTGTTATTTCAGAACAAACAAGGAGTTACTGAGTTCATGAATTGGATTTCTCCATTTGCCATGGTTAACAATTTAAAATATATAATACATTTTTCTTCTTTTGTTAAGTTTTAATGCTTTAATGTGTGCGATATTTCAAGTCGTTGTCCATGGTTTCATCCATCTGACAGGTTCACATGTCGTAAATTATGCTTAAATTAAAAATTAAAACGTCACTATTGAAAAACAAATTAAAACAGATTTGTCATGTGTGAAAATACATTCCAAAAGGATAGAAAAATCATGGCGGCATTTCCTTACGAGGGCTCAACAATATTTTAAGCACTCTGCTTTAAAATTGTCTTGTTTGAGAAAGGTAAGTTCGTTTTGAGTATTTCACTGCACGTGATGGGTGCTATGCACCGAGGAAGGAATAAGCTTCGTTACTCAAGTGGAAAACGCTGGTAGTCGTGAATGTTCAAATGAATGTTGCCGAAGCGAAGAAAGTTCTACTGAATAGATATTATTTACACGTTCAAGTTATATTTATCAACTCCTATAACTAAATCCAAAAGGGAGAGGTATTACCCTGCTACTCAAAAGGCTAAAATGGCTTTATCTTTGTTAATAGAAACCTCTCAGTTAACGCACTGATTATTTTCGGAAGAGTAATACTGGTGCGCTCCTCGGATATTTGCGAAGCGCTAATGAACGCAATGAATGCACAGGAATCACAAATGACAGATATTGTATCCACTTGGAGTAAAATACGAAACTTTAATACATGCAATGTTTTCATCTTGTTAGGTATTTATGTTCTTTCTTCTTATCTTTTAAGTTTATCTATAGAGTTCCGTTATATTAAGTCCTTGTGCCACGAAGTATTGAACCTGTAAGGTTTTTAGAGACCACTCTCAATAATTTAGCGCGGAAATAAGACACAAGTTAGTTCTTAACTCTGGGATGACTCCCACTGTCTTCCTTCTGCCTGCTTCTTAGCCTGAGAGTTACGACCAGATTAGCACGATCGCCCCCTGGTACAGTCACTCTCGCCCTCTCGGTTGCGACCAAAATTCTCATCGCTCAAGGCTTCTGAGAGTGATCACATCCGTAAATTTGGTACACAAAATATGTCCTCTTGTCTCCTTGTCTCCTAAATTCACCGTTTGGCTCGCTGCCATAGTTTAGCCCTCACTGCTTGCGGTTCAAAACGTGACCAATAAATTGTAAATATCGCTTGTTTGCTCTCTAGCTCATTTTCATCAACTGAAGCACGAACGCAGTTCAGAATGAACTTATGGAGGTAGACTTGCGATTCATAGAAAAGGCATCAATCTGAGTAGTTGTTTATAACAAAGAAATGATAGCTTATCTATATTCCCGTTCACAAATAAAAGAAAGCTCTGTTTTCTATCATTGCTCTTTTTAATTAAAATAGTAAATTAACACACAAAAATATATAATTTTCTAATAGAGGTGTCAGAGTTCCCTTTTTTTTTCAAACGAAGGTAGAGTAGGGGTAAATCGGTAGCATTTGCTGTATATATCTACCGGCATAAGCAAAACAAGCTAAACTGTATGCCTGAATAAGCTAGGGTAGTAATTAAGTAGCAACTTTAGTAAGTGAAAGGCATAACTAGTTGTATTCGGAAGCTTTCAAAGCCGGAGTCAGAATTAACACAAGTTTCTTCCAGGCTTAGAAGCCGTGGTCTGCTAGAGTTTAGATATCCCTAAACCACACCCACAGTGCACACACCCTCCGCTCAAGCCGAGCCAATTTCCTAAGAGCAGCTCGGATATAAGTACGACACCTCAGCGAGCGTCTCACTGCTTTCCTTACACCCCGAGGAGCATAAATGTTACCTCAAAATCAACATAATGGCCTCATTAACATCTGACAAATCCCTAAAAGAAAAAAACCTACCTGCGGTAAAACCCTTTACGGATGGAGACGCAGCAAAAACATCCAGGCTATATACAGGCTGCCAGCACTACGGACGGACGGAGGACGTATCAGTTCTCCCTGAACATTCGCCAAGAAGACTTATACTACTGATGTCCAGGACACGTCTTTTGTTAATTCATAACTAGTTTTGTCATTCTACTGGAGCAACTTTATGAACCTGCAGATCTCTCACATGAAGCTCAATATATCCGAATATGGCTCATATAACACCAAAAGGTTTAGCATAACTAGAGGGGATTCCGCACTGCGACCAGTCTTGGTCCATTGCACCTATGCCTCCAAGTGGAGGAAGGATGAGACGAGAGGAGACAGAGGCCGTCCCAAAGAGTCAGATAGTGCAGAGGGCAGGGTCCTTACATTTCACTTAGATCCCCTCTATTGTGGTTCGGAAGCGGTCCCATCAGCCAGTTCGGAGACCCGACAACCGACCTAAATCAGGAGGTAATTTTACTCAGGATAGATAATCCTGCCATGCACCTCCAAGATACCCGCCGACACTTCTACCCTGAAACAGACCACCAGTTGAGAGATGATGTGAGTTGATAATGGAGATGAAATGGAGGGACAATAAATTCGGGATGTATTTAACGTACCCAGTATTCGCTTATCAAACCGGGAAAACCCCCGAAAAAACCTTGGGCCAGGGAGATCACTCAAAGGAATCGAACCGCCGCCTTCCGAATGCGAGCCAAAGACAAAACCGCCTGAGCGATCTAGCTCGATTAACACGAACACAATCAAGGATTTCTAATTTAAATATTGCACATCTTTTATGTAATATGTTGCCTTTGCAACCCAAAACACTAACGTAAGATTAGCAGGATTACAATTTTTAATTTGACTGTAGCAAGAGAAGATGATTCTGCATTTAAATTTAGCAATAAAAAAGCTGTAATTGCTATTCTATTCTGAGGTTATCGTTCACTAATGAGGAAACAGCAAACAATTAGACCAGCTGTTTGTTCGTATAAAACAGATTTATAAGCAGCAAATAAAGAGAAAGAAATACGAACAAAATTACGGTAAGAGAAAATTTATCAGCTGTGTGTGTATTGAGGGAGAGAGAGAATATGCAGCTGAGCCGGATCAAGTTAAACTGGACTTGTTCCGTGCGCCTTCAATTTGGTAACGGCGGCGTCAGACTCCGTTAGTTGGCTTGTGCACGACTCGAATGGGGAAATGGGCGGCACCATCCTATCTCTCAGCTGAAGAGGTGCTGCACTGGAGAAGATTACCAGTATCTCTGATTGCCGTGGCGTTAGTTCCGTCACATAACCAGGTCATTGCGCTGTGGGGATTTTTAATGCGTCATTCATCTTTAATTTCACAGTATTGCGGATTCAAACGACGAAACTGTCTGGAAATTCTGTTAAACATCTTTTCTTTGACATTTACTCTCACTGTATTGTATACACTTTGTATACACTGTATTGTATACCGGTTTCCAGCTCCAAGAAAGATGTGAGATTGGTAATAACTACGGGAAATATATGTTATTCTGATTTATTTTTAAGCAACAAATAAGGTACAACTTCCGACAAATTTTTCTAGCCACTCGCAAATATTCCTAGCGTCTGTTTTAAAGCCAAAGAGACTGCAAAGTCCCTCTCAGCCAGAATTTTCCATTACAATTTCATACACTACAAAGCTAGACGTATGAACTGGCATGGACTTCCATCTTGCTATCCAGTCCGGTCATCATGAAAGCTTTCATCCAAGGTGTGCAGACATTTCATGTTGCAATCACACTGTGTTGCTGGTCACAGGAGCAAAGCTGTTATTCACGTTATATAGTTCAATCACAATCGAATGGTTTGGAAAGCGGGGAACAAAATTTCGCAGCAGCCACTTTGTTATGACAATTTATGTTTCTTCTCATCTACAACGATTAGGCCTATTGATCTGTTCCATTTTAAAATTGTGTTACTTCTATCCATCATAATCTTGGTCTTCCAGCATTCCTCTTCCCTCTGGAGCGTAATATTTTAACAGCTTTGTTTCTGTTCATTACTTCTATCTACCATTTAGATACCAATAAATTGGTTAGGGTCCCAGAACAAAATTGGATATATTGACTACGTAAATTTTGCAAAAATGGAGTGGAATTAAATAAGAGTATCACTGGTAAAAGTATAAGGAAAATAAGATTATAGATATAAAATATTAGAAGAAGCCTTAAATCTGCTAAGAACAGAATAGAACATGTATCACAGAACATTAATATCGAAGTAATAAAATATATTGGCTTGTGTGCAAAGTAATGTTACTGTATTTATTTAATATATTGGTAGAGTTATAGAACGTCAACTTCCTGGACAACTGCAGCGTTAAATATATATTTAAGAAAGCCGATTGACGTAACTGTGAAACCTACAGGGTTATAAGGTTTATACTAAAGTAATAAACAACAGACCTTTTTAAAAGATATGTCCTCCAGCGTTATGTCATATCGGATGAAGCGGTGAAATGGTGCTCAAATGAGCCCAGGGTCCATAGCGCTTAGGGTTACCATGGAAAACCCTTTAGAAAACGTTGTCCAATAACTCACCTTGACCAAGATCGAACTGGCGACTTGTTGAACGTAAGGCAGACACAAACAATAGATTAAAGAGCATAGCTTAAGCAATAATACAAAACATCAGAGCTTATTTCAGAAAGGGTGAACATATCGTGACAATGTTTTTATATTGAAACAACTTATAAAAAAGAAGGGAACGTTGTCCAATAACTCACCATGACCAAGATCGAACTGGCGACTTGTTGAACGTAAGGCAGACACAAACAATAGATTAAAGAGCATAGCTTAAGCAATAATACAAAACATCAGAGCTTATTTCAGAAAGGGTGAACATATCGTGACAATGTTTTTATATTGAAACAACTTATAAAAAAGAAGGGAAAATAATTTGGAAACAAATATTGGGTTTATATGTCTTTATAACGTCTTTGGCCGAGTAAATACACAGAACATATAGGATATGTTAATATGTTAATAAAAGGATATCCACCTTACAGATTAAGCATTAATCCCAACTACAGTACCGATTGGGAGAACTTTCATATTAAAAAAGTACCAAACAGATTAAATGTAACATGCGCATTGTTTTCGAAAACCCGAAAATGAGGTTACTCAGCCACATCACTACATGAGGCTTAACACCAAATGTTATTGATGGATAGGTATGGTGAAATTTCTATTGACTCTGCTCAACTTGAAGCTGAACGTGGGTATACAATATCTCAGCACAAGCGTCGACGGCTCTTAAATTATCCTGCAAGGCCTTCTGGTTACTACGTCTTCTTTTGTTGTAAAGACGTAAAGTTACGCCTTTACTTCATGAAAAGGTGGGAAAATACGGTCTTTTATGAGATGGACCCCCGCAGTCTGGATGCTATACGACAAACCTTCCCGGATTTGTAACCCACTCACCCACAAATAGGGACACTGTAATTCTTTTAGAAGAGCCTGAACAGTAATATTTCCCGTTTTCCATTATTTTCATGGATCTTTGAATTATGAACCTACCTGCCTACTCTGTGCGTTATTTCAGACATAGTGTAGCATACAGTCCTACATCAGTCAGTCCTTCATTCGCTGGAGTAGATCTCTTGCTGCCTCGTTTACATTCAGTTAGTATTGATTCATATTTAACTTGAACTTATCAAAGATTCAGAATACCTTTCTTAGGTGTAGTAAAGCTGTTGCGATGTCACTGTAATATACTGGGAAACAATGCTTAAGTATTTTAGGTAATCGATGGAAATTAATCATTTCTTCACACTAGCCGTACATAGGCTAAGGTTTCTGATAGAGTCAACAGGAAAAAGTCAATGCCACGGCCGGGATTTGAACCACGAATCTCCTGGTTTCCGTCTAGTCGCTCTAGCCCATTGAGCTACCATGGCCAACTGCCGTCATGGCACTAAATTCTCCATTTGACTCGTATATTTCCCCGGTAGACCACTAGGGGCTTTCTAATTCGAGATATACCGTTTGTGGCGACTTACTATCGTAAGTACTTAAGTCCCAGGCTTCATCATATACCTCTTATTATTTTAGTTAATTGATGGAAATTAATCATTTCTTCACACTAGCCGTATGTAGGCTAAGGTTGTTGATAGAGTCAAGATTAAAAATTCATTGCCACGGCCGGGATTTGAAGCACGGATCTCCTGGTTTCCGTCCAGTCGCTCTAATCCATTGAGCTACCATGGCTACCGTGGTTCAAATCCCGGCCATGATATTGAATTTTTCATGTTGACTCAATCAATAATGTTTAAGTATTTCACGTTTCTCTACTGAATGTTAAGGCATCGCTCAGCCTCGAGCTTTACACTATGTACAGCTGTAAATTTAATCATTTTATGGCATTAATAAAAACTAGTAAAATGCTCTGGGTGACTCAAATGAAATTAGTACCAGTTTTCGGAGCATTGCGTTTTTTGGTGATTATTTGCCAACAGATAACAACAGTACATTGACAACTATTAATACCAGTTATTATTTTTAATATTTGGTAATGGAAATGTATAATCAAATTAATTTTGCTGTGGAGGTGATGAGTGATTACGCACGCAAATTTATTATTGTTTTAATATGTATAACAATGAAATGACACAATTTCCTTTAGATTTTATTGCTATTATGTGGGAGAAACATTGTATTAAATTGTGAATATGAGTTTAATCACCGAGCACGCACACACAGTGAGAGAGAAAGAGAGAGGGAGAGAGAGAGCTCATGGTGACGTGTGAGGCATTCGAGAAGTTCCGGGTTCTCTCCCCATTGACCATCCACTCGAACCTTGGATATTTCATGCTTTCACTGTCATCATTTCCCTTTCGTTGCGTTTCTATCTGAAGTTTCATTTGGGTTTAGAAAGGCTTTACGGCACGTGAGTTGCCGAACAGATGGCGCGGCTGGCTGCATACTAGAGAGCGAATTGATCTGTGAAGCTCCGGTAGAGAGACTGGTCTTCTTTTTCTTCTTTACCTTATCCCTAGTACATAACTTATCGCGGTATTAGGAGATTCTAGTTCCTCTATCCCTAAAGGTTGGGCCTGAGGAACCGAAGCTTTGAATATGATAGAGAACTAGGATGGTTGATCAGTCCGATGCCTCGTGTGAAGGTGAGAGAAGTGAATGAAGACGAGATGAATGACAGGAAAGCTGATGATGGAGCAATTGGTAGAATGATGGCAGATGAAACTGGAGATCCCGAAGAAAACCTGTGCCAGTGCCGTGTTGTCCAGCATAAATCTTACTTTGCGGTTGCCTGGGATCGAACCTGGATCTGCGTGAGAATCAAGCTGTGAGACTATTCTTCAAGCTAGGAAATGTCAAGGACCTCCGCGTATCTCTGTAGCCACTTGTGATTCCTTACCCTTTCTGAAGAATAGTAACCTCAGTAGGTCTCCCGTAGGTTGCAATGCATTTCCTGTATACGCTATAATCGTCAAGCAACTTGCTTAGCTATAGTACAATGCAAAGATGCTGATCACTTACACTATTAGACTAGATGATACTGTCCATGAATGTGATTCTATACTTAAAATTTTGCACGAGACTTTCAGATAGCTTAAAAACTAAACCTCAGTCAGCCTTGATTCTTCCACAAAGGCAACGCGTCTCATATTTATCCCGGCTTCTATCTTGGTCCCGACTCTATTTAATATCTACATTTCTGATATTCCTGACTTAGCTCCGACTTCTTTAGCTCTTTACGCTGATGACACAGTACTATATTATTCTCATGTTAATCTCCAGCACGCACAACAAGTAGTACAGCTCTCTTTAGATCGCCTAATTCATTGGTTCAGCACTTGGTGGATATCTCTGAACCCTCAAAAAAACCGAGGCTAAAATGTTCACTCTTCGCCGATATACTCCGCTTCCTCCGTTGTGTCTCTATAGGAACAATATCCCTTGGCTCCCCACTATAACTCCTGTTAAAAATACCTTCGAGTGCTTTTGGACTCTCGACTGACCTGGCGTGCTCACATCGATAGCCTTATATCACTGGCCTCCGGGCGACTTTCAATACCCACACCTCTATTGCATCGCCGTTCCAGCCTCGGCCTACAGTCTTCATTGTTACGCTACAGATGACTCGTTCGTCAACTTATTACTTATGCCTGCCAAGTGTGGGGGTCCGCACACACGCCATTTGCGTCGTCTTCAAGTTATACAGAATCGCTTCATGCGCATCGCTACCAACGCTCCATGGTTCATGCGTAATCAGCAGCTCCATCACGAACTAGGACTGTTACCTCTTCACGACTACATTCGCAGGATCGCCCGCCATTTCTTTTCCACGCTGCAAGAAGTTCCAGGAGCGGTGCATTATAACCGGCGAGCGCACGCGCCAACCCTCGCGCTTAAAGAGGAGACTACCACAGGACCTGCTTCTGAGTGATACGTGTGATTCCAGTGATTCTAGTGCTTGATGTGTGTCTTACATCTCCAATATTGACTTAATTCCTCAAAGTGTATTATTGTAGTTCTAACTTAATGTAGTTAGGGGGCGGCCTGTTAGCCTACCTCTGAGTGTTATTGTTGTGTTACCTTCTTTTCACTCTGATCTGTAAAGCATTGTACTACTGATCGATCAATAACAAATTATAAAAATATTTAACCCAATGCATATATTTATAGCACAAATACCTGGAAAAGGTTGAGTGTGCTTTGATGCCAAGACAATTTTAAATAAAAACACGAGTTTATAGTTCATATCTGTGTACCTATCAAGAACATTCAGTATGTTGTATAGACTCCTGAATGGTTTCAGAGTAGAGCAATGGTGTAATTTAATAAGGTTAGAGGCAAAAGGTTCATGTCATGAACTGCGCTAACATATTCATTAAATAAACCAGGTGTAAGGACCATGCACAGAAAATACGGTGGTCTCGTTGAAATAAGCCTATAAGTCTGTCTAGCAAAAGAAATACCGCTAGAATCTCCGTGGTTTACACGAAACAAAGTTGCAGAACGAGTGTTAATATTTATAAAATTACACGGGACATAAATATTGTTCAAATGGTTATAATTATTTTATTTCGCCAACAGTAGTCCACCCTCCTCACCCATGAAAAATCATGATCTGCCGTGGGCACACTTCTCCGGAAAAGAAACAAGTTGCTACCCAGAAAGAGATGCAATCACGCCTTACAACAATCGCAATGTAATAAGTTATTTATGTTCACACACACACCTCCCCGGGACAATGAGGCGTCAGTCGTGAGTGAATTATTGCTGTACCG